>CM072879.1:2770000-3970000 GCA_036937835.1 Pampus argenteus
AGAGGTGCCATCAAGGTGATGGCACAGATGAACGCAGCCCAGCCTTCAACATGTCTCTCCTGAACCTCGTTCCTCCTCTCATCTTTCGTGGTTCTTTTGCAGCTAACCTGCGGTGTGGTCCGAACGTACACTGGTGCGTTTGTCCGTTTGGTGGTGTATGTTGAAGCTGGTGTGACAGACAGCTTTATGAGGCGGGTCTCAGTCCACTTCCTTCCTTCTAGTTTTGTTTGTGCTGTGAAAAGCAGACCAACCTGTAGATATGTGATTTTAGTATCTATTCTTATGTTCTTTTGACCTGTAATAGTAAATGTATTTGGTAACCACGGTAACACAGATGCGTCAGCACATGAGAGTGGTGAGTTCAAACAGAGGTGTGTTGTGTATTTGAGCAGTTATTAAAAAGTCAGTGAGACATGAGTGAGCTCACACTAAATATCCAACTGTAATATTGTGCTAGTCGGTCAACACAATAAGATTTTCCTCCGTGGGTCAGGATGACAACATGACAACTGTTTAATAAATTATCTCCCCGTCAGTCCATGTGACTTCATGTCTGCAGCTCTTGATTTATTTGTAATAAGGCACCGTGAACTGACCACAACTAAAAGGATCTCTTTATTCCTTGTTGCAGTTTTGTCTCAAAAAACACCCCATGTAGACACATCAAACCATAAAGATTTAATATTTGTGAAATCAATGCATCATGTATATGTAATATATGTGATACACAATGGTGTAAGATGGTGATTGAAGATAACCCGGATAAGGAAAACGTTTCTAGCATACGTACGGTGGGCATGTTTCACTGGAACGGTTGGGTTCTGAACACACAGGCTAGACTAAGTAATGCAGCACAAACTGAAGCCAGTATCTGCTTAGAATCACACACAACATAATACATTAGTTGTTTTATTATGCGTGTGTCACCCGATGGAATGCAGCCTTGCTTTTCCAAACTGAGTGGAGTGGAGGTTCTGACTCCGGTACAGGGCTAAGGGGTTAAAATTAATATCACTCTTTTCTACACTTGTATTGGTTACAACAGCCTGGGACCAGAATCAGCTGATAGTATAACACTGTACATACAGTATATTAACTCACAAGTTAGATTCACTTATGGAGCTCAGCTTATGTTTGCTTGTCCTTGTTTCATCACTTAAACAGCATCTAATTTAACTCATTTTGAAATACTCCTTCCACATTTTATATTTTAGACTGGCTGCATTGCCCAATGGATTACCTCTATGTTATACCACAGCAAAACCAACTGAAGTTCAAGTGTTGAGGCCAAAAATTGACAACAACAGGGCAGAGACACATATTAAGCCTCTGTTCTGCTCTCCCTCTCTGCTGTGCTGGCTATGACAGTCTGTGGAAATGTTATATTTAAATGTTGGCTAGCCCCGGGCAAACATTTTATAATTCAGACAGCAAGCAGACTGTAGACATCTGTGAGATCACAAACATATATTTAAGATACAACCCAGTACTGAATGACAGGCTATTCCCCTTAGGTTTGCATAGGGAACAATGTGAGTGACATCCAGAGAGCTGAGAAGCAGTAGCTTTAAAACTAGGTTCATTGGCCAGTATAGAGTGTATTGCAACTGCTGTAATGATTCTGTGCTCTCTCCTCAGGTGGCAGGAAGGAAAGGTTTTCCTCATGTGATTTATGCACGGCTGTGGCGCTGGCCTGACCTCCACAAAAATGAACTCAAGCATGTCAAGTTCTGCCAATACGCCTTTGACCTGAAGTACGACAACGTGTGCGTCAACCCCTACCATTATGAGAGGGTGGTGTCACCAGGCATCGGTACGTTTATAGGTTCATACTTCAAGTGTATCATTGTATCATTGACAACAACAGCTTCTCATCCTGTTAAAGTGAGCTGATTGATGCTTTGATTTCTGTATAATGTCTTTAGTTTTCATGTTTTTTCTCTGTCCTCTCTTGGCAGTTGGTCTCAGCCTTCAAAATACAGGTGAGTTCCATTCTACAGCAACATATCATGATTTAAAATATACTGCAAACTTGGAATCAATGGTACTCATGCGATCACGCTGTCAGACACATTGACCTCTCTGTGCAAAAGACAATTAAGCCAAGAATGTCATCTCATTTCAGTAAACAAGGTTAAGCTTCTAACTTTCTGTATATATTGTAGTTTAAACTGGCTGGTTAACCTGAGGCAGCAAAGGGGTGATTTTAAATGTAAATTCTATATTGAGAATGAGAGAGAAAGATGGCCATGAAACACTGTTCTCTGATCTGGTCCTGTTATAAGGAACAGGTATGTAATAGACACCTATGTCTGACTGACAAAGACGATAGATGAAGTGTCTGAAAAGAACTGAACTCATCAGGAAGCTCTAATAGACCACTTCCTTCATGTGAGGGTAATACTTTCTCAATCACAAGGTGTATGGCTCAACCTCATACTGTCCTAACCACAGGGGGAGACGTGTGTGGTCACAGTGTTTTTGATTTAAGTATTTCACAGCAGTGTGTCCTAGACGGGATTCCTGTCTGTGTAGTTTGGTAGCTAGTCTGACTGAAATACTCACTTTCTCAACAAACAACAGTGATGTTCTTCATCATTAGTTTAAACACATTTTATTGTTAATTGCCTGAGCACCAATGATATTCATATTTAAATTGAGTGATAATACTACCAATGATTCTTCCACTTCCTCCAGCTCCACCAGGCGGGCTGATCAAAGAAGAATACATCCATGACTGTATACAGATGGACCTCCCACCGGGCATGCCTTTGTCTGACCACCAGGCAGCCCTGAAGCTGCCTCCTCCAGACCACTACGGCCAGCCTTTGCCTCCCCAGCCGCTGTCCTCTGAGCCCCACGGACCCCCACCTGTCACCAGATACACTAACCTGCCTGTCTCACCCAAAGGTCTGTGTCATTATTCAACGGTTAGATACCCATTGTTACATGTTTTTTATCACTGCTTGACTTTTTATTAGTATTATTTATTATTTGAAGCTTGGCTTGAATATCACATATATTTGAATCTTAGATAATGTTTGGCTCTTATTTTTTATCAGTGAAGGTGTTATGATTTATATTTTTGAATACTGTTACAATGGATCAATGGATCCACTCACTGCTGTCCTGAAATACTATATGAAACATAACTGGCAATTAAGATAAATGGTCTGCAGCCTTTTTATTTTAATGTTAATTAACAAATGATTTTGAAAGCATCAAGACGTTTCACCTTTCATCCAAAAGGCTTCTTCAGTTCAGCCTTTTGGATGGAAGGTGAAACGTCTTCAAACTCCAAGAAAAAGTCCAGTTGCTTACAGCTTTACTCCTTTGACTACAATGACATGGATGAGTGAGAATCTACACGGACATACCAACAGCTTCTTCTACTGCCCCCAGGTGGCCAAAAAATCAATGCAGATGATTAGGATCCGATAGCTGGGAGTTTTCTTGCTTGTTTAACTGATGGATTTGAAAAAGAAGAAAAGAAACTTTAGACACTAAAGTCACAAAAGCCATAATGATACAAAGGGAACAAACAGACTCACAGCAATACCCAGCGTTTGGTTTACCAAGTTTTGATTTTGATACTGAGATGTCAGATAGAAGCTAAATAATGAATCAATCAATACTGATGTCTTCCTTGGTTCTCCATGCAGTGTCCGGCTCTGGCTCCATGCTGCCACTGCAGGGTGGTCATGGTGATGGTCGTCTCCGAACTGCATCTCCACAGGCTCAAGTCATGACTCCAGCACCACGTCCCCCAACCCCAACCCAACCACCTCCTCAGCAACAGGGTCCCCAACAACCTCCGCAACCCCAGCACCCACAACAACCCTCTCTACCTCCTCCTCACACCCATGGACAGAACGGATACAGCAGCAATAAACACTCTCAGAGTCCAGCTGCCTTCCACAGTGAGTTCACGCATACAGTACATGGATATTTAACAATAACAAATGCTAAGTGTTTATTGGTACAGAGTCCTCTGCATCAATAGTCTGTTTATTGTTGGTACAGAATTATTACACATAGGGAAAGATCTTGGTTTGGGTAAACAGTAAAATGTGATAAAATTGTCTGCTGGTCCTCATTGTGAATGTGTATTTTCAAGGTGCTAGTAGTTGCCCCAGCATCTCGATTGGTCAGTTTAATTGCAGGCTTGCATCATACTAAAATGCCTGTGACAGTGACAGTAAAAAATGTCCGGTTAGTGATCTAGAAGAGGTGTGAAACCTGTTCCACACCAATTGAACAAACTACTCTCAGCATGGAATGCCGTTCCCTGTCAATAGTCAGTAAAGTACTGCTCCGGTTCCATAGCCGTCGATGGTGTCATAATAAATATATTTACATTCTACCCGTTGTGAGTTCTATAACTTGTGCAGGTTTGGTATTAAGTGGCAATTTAACTTTGAACTTTTTCTAACTGTAATAAAGCAAACATTCTACAGTTCTTGGGAAGCAGCTTTTCTTCTAGCGCTGCCATGAGGTTTTTCAGTGAAATGACAACAGCAACTATTGAATGGATTGCCATGAAACATGACACGTTCGTGTTCCCCTCTGGATAAATTACAATCACTGTTGTGATCCTGTTCATCAGGTCATTTTAATATTTTAAATACTCTGGTTCATGTTTCCATCAGCCTCAGCTGTACTTTGTGTCTTGTGCTAATTAGCAAATGTTAGTATGCTAATACACAAAACTAGGATGGTGAACTTGCTAAACACTATGTCTGCAAAACATCAGCATGTTAGCATTGTCATTGTGAGCGTGGTAGCATGCTGACAATAGCATTTAGCTCAAAGGACCGCTGTGCTAAAGTACAGCCTTACTTTAGCCAGTATATTGGCTTGGTGCACTTGGTGGTTTGTTACAGATAGTTTCTGTTGCACTGTGTTTTAAGATCCTTTGCTGTCCTGTAATTCAGCAGTGTGGACAGGCAGCAGCACAGCCTCCTATGCTCCAATAGGACCCCTGCAGAATGGACGTGGTCACCAACAACCTCCTCTCCATCATCCAAACCACCACTGTAAGATGCTTCAGAACCTGTGTTTTTGTTTGTTTTATATTAAGTGCAAAGATGATAATATAGAAAAATGCTATTATAGATCTCACACACATTCACCCTCCCCAAACACCCACAAACTGTCAAATCATCTCTGAAACGATGGTGTTGCATGCAGCTCTACAGCAGTGCTGAATGTTTGTTTTGTTTGTTTGTTGTTCTGCTTTGGACTAATCTCCTCTTACGTCTGCTTTTCAGGGTCCCAGCATCACGGTTCAACCTCTTTCCCTCCTTCTGTGTCCAATCATCCAGGTAAGAGACAGACTATCTTAATTGTATTGTGTCAGATTGAGGCATTAAACTGTTATTAAAATGTTAATATTGCTTCTATTTTAATCCAGTTGTGTGCAGAAGAAATATTACATTTCTGTATAAACATATTTGAAAGAGGTTATTGGTAGGGTTTATGAATGATGTGTATTATCACAATCATTTAGCAAATTAAATGTTTAACTTTATTTAATAGAATTTTGTGAATGCATTTTCTCATTTCATCCAAATATTATTAGACACTGAAATGAAATGTTCACCGTAAACAACAAATATTTCAAAAATATTGGCAGTGTGTCACACACTGTTTGTGGTCTGTTGTCATTGCAGGACCAGAGTTTTGGTGCTCTATCTCCTACTTTGAAATGGACGTTCAGGTGGGTGAGATGTTTAAGGTGCCCTCCAGCTGCCCTGTAGTGACTGTGGACGGTTATGTTGACCCGTCGGGAGGCGATCGCTTCTGCCTCGGCCAGCTGAGTAACGTCCATCGCACAGATGCCAGTGAAAGAGCCAGGTGTGTGCATTGAAGATCACACCTCACCACCAAACACATTGTAATTCAATACAGTAATACAGCAAAAGCAACAACCATTATGAATCAGTCAGTTTGAAATGAGACTATGTCAGAACGACAGATTTAAGGTCTCAGCCTGCTGTCAGACATAAAAAAAAGACACAACCCTGGCCAATCACTGCAGGCATAAGAAAGGACTATCCTACAAGCATTTCCTCAAGGCCCTCACAGCAATAAACATATTATTTTCCCAGAATAAATGCATATTATCTAAATAAAGTTGTAAATATATGAGAAACCATTTTAATATTGATATAATATCTAATGTTGGAAATAATGAGAAAGAGTGTCTGTCAGAACCTTACATGTGTCAGACTGAGGGATGAGGAGGACCTGTGGTTGTACAGCAGGCTTCCCTAACAAGCATCTTATTATTGATTGGAGGGAACTGATTGAAATGAACTAATTACTTGATATATCAGTGACATAATCGAACGTTATGAAGCAGTGGCTGGTTTCATCCAGACAGATTACCCAAAAATGCAAACATAAGTTGATGGCAGGTCAGTGGGCTTTATAACTGCAGCAATATCAGCACACATTGCATTAGTACAGTATTCTGTACATACATACATAAGTAAACATGATCCTCTGGTATCTTGCTGTCTCTGCTCTGTGTGCCAGAGCAGAAGGACAGACACACCAGAGCTGTATAGCTTAGGATAATGATAGTTAAAACAAATATTAACTGTATATATGAACAGTCAGGTAATCCTCAAACATGCCCCTGTAATCCAATCTACACAACTGAATCCAACATAATAATTACAGATTTAACCTTACAACCTATGCAACTTTATTCCTAAAATATCTGCTTCCATACAGCGGCCGTAATAATGTCAGGGCGCCTCTGTTGTCATTTCTCAGGTTGCATGTTGTGATCTTTCAGGTTACACATAGGTAAAGGGGTGCAGCTGGAGTGTCGCGGCGAGGGTGACGTTTGGATGCGCTGTATGAGTGACCACGCTGTGTTTGTACAAAGCTACTACCTCGACAGGGAGGCAGGCCGAGCACCAGGTGATGCTGTGCACAAGATCTACCCCGGAGCCTACATCAAGGTCTGAAAAGTTCTCTTTTTTTCAAACTATTTAACTATTGTCTTTATTTAAGAACAGCACTGAGCTAATAGGTAGCATGCTACATCCAAATAAAAACAGACATTATTAGCTGTAAATTGGTAGCTGAATGAACGGTTGTTATTGAATATAAATGGTGCATACGTGGCTGTTGTAATGTTTGCGTCTCCGTTAGGTGTTTGACCTGCGGCAGTGCCACAGACAGATGCAGCAGCAGGCAGCCACGGCTCAGGCTGCAGCTGCTGCACAGGCAGCTGCTGTGGCAGGAAATATTCCTGGTCCAGGCAGTGTTGGAGGCATCGCACCTGCAGTTAGTAAGTGCTGTCGATACTTTCACATTTCACATTAACAATACATGCTGGAAGCCAATTTTGAAATGCACTGTGCTGAATCATCTGTTTATGTCCTCTTTATTTTAAGTCTGCATTATACTTTCAGGGATTTCTATGTTATATCAGCGGATATCATGTGAATTTATCAGATGTCAAACGTCCACATGTAGCTAAATCTGTTCCACGCGTAATAAACGTGTGAAATGTGTTTTTAGAAGGGTTACCAGGTCAGCCATGTCCATTTGTAACTGTAGGGATGATTAATTACCAATCAACCATTCATTAAGAATCAGTCAGTGCTGTGATGGCAAGCACCATATATCTGACTTCATTTTCTCATTCACCGCAGGTCTGTCTGCAGCAGCAGGGATCGGTGTGGACGACCTGCGGCGGCTGTGTATCCTGCGGCTCAGCTTCGTGAAGGGCTGGGGGCCGGACTACCCCAGGCAGAGCATCAAACACACCCCCTGCTGGGTGGAGGTCCACCTGCACCGTGCTCTGCAGCTTCTAGATGAGGTTTTGCACACTATGCCGTTGGCAGATCCAGGGCTGGCTAACTGAGGACGAATACCGTGCTCAAATTCCAATGTGGATTTTATGAATGTGCACACACATACACACACGTTTGATTTTTTTGCTTCAGGCCAAATATGCGATCTAATTGATACACAAACAAAATCAATTGAAAACACACAGAAAACATAAATGACCAACAACGTATTGTGCTTGTAACAATCAATGTACACATCACTCATGCTGCCAGACACACACACACACACGCACACTCTGACCAAAACGTCTGACATACAACTGCTGATGTCTTGGGATTTTTCTAACGCTTTACTCTCTACAATCTCAACTCCAACACAACAGAGTTGGATCTGAAGGTAAAGATTTTGACTTTCTGACCAATTTGTCTCTGTCCTAAAGACGTTTGTATGCACTGTAGAAATCCAGGGATGTTTCAGAAATCCAGTTCCCCTATATGCACTTTGGATTTCTTCTAATTGTAGAAGCATTGTGCACATTCATTAGTGGAATACACACAGACATGTAAAAATCATGCATGATTTGGCTGCACAGGCAGCTGAATATCCAGGACTGAAAAACACTCTAGATTACCAACTGCATCCCTCTGGAAAACGCTGTGAGTAAATCCGCAGTGTGGCAGTTCTCCTTACGTCTTATGAACAACAGAACTGATGTATAGATATGGATTAGGGATCCAGTGTTATGTCATCTCTGTGCTCGTACTGTGTTCTTCACCGTCTGTTGATCTAAACTCAAACTGTTAGCATCGATAGCTGGTTAGCTCTCTTATTACATTCAGCTCAAGTTATATTATTTTTATACCAAAAGACTAAAACACCAAAAACATTTAGCTTTAAAGTAGTGTTGTCGTTCTTTGTAATGAAACAGTGCTACCCTGTATGTAACCAAATGGTTGGTGCAAATCACCAAAGCCAGAATACCTCATAACTACAGTGCATAACTAATTTTCCACCTAAACCACACGGTCTCTTCATCGCTGACAGGCTGAAGTCGAGGTAGGAAGAGTCACTAACGATACACCCCTCTGATAGGATCCTGTTTAGTAGGGTTTCTATTTATTTCAGTTTATGGCTGGCAGTACTGGATACGTCTACTGATATTTCTTACTTTGGAATATTAGTCACACTCTACAGATTTACAGCAGAATGGGCTTGTGGAAGAGGGTTAGATGTTAACTGTAGTAGTTGGGGTTAACATCTAATGGTTGTACAGTATAACAGAGACAGAAGCATCCAGCCCCAACCTGTGCATGTGACACCAGTGCCTTTCTGCTCTCCTGGTCTGACCTGTTAGGAGATCCACGTTGTTAGCAGTTATATGAACTCTGGGTTGTTTCTGCCAGTAGGTCCTGCTCTTTAATCATGGTTTAACTAATCCAGGCTAAACAGATCCTGTTAATTCTCATTTAATTTAATTTAATTTTGAAATAAAGGCAACTTAAGTAGAGAGATCATATGATTGGCTGAATACGGATTGAATTTACATGAGGCAGGTGTGTTGGGAAGCTTCCCAGCATGCACTGGGGCAAGTGTCATTGTGTGTGTTCTTGCATTATTCTTACCCGTGCTATATCATTTTGCTATGCAGTTAGTTATTTGTGTGTACCGTACATTGAATAAGGCCTTATTCATGCGCATATTTTCATCAATTTGCATCACGTGAAATGAATTCACACCTACTCGCCTCTTTGCGTTGACTTTGTATGTAATTGTGCTGTGCGAAAAATTTGTAATCCATCTGAACACACCATGAGTGAAGGTGGTTATACATTAAGCAGTAATTGTATCATTCAGCTCTGCTGGTGGAATAAATGTTCACAGTATAGAATTACCCATAATTATACTTGATAAAATATACAACAAAATAAAGTCAGAAGAACCAATTAAACCTGCTTAAGAAGAGTTAGAATATGTTAGAAGTTGTTCAGCTGCAGCCTCTCAGCCAATCAGATGAATGCTTCTCTCTCTATACATGTTGTCTTTATTGCAAATACAATGCACTATAATTGAAGATTAGATCTTCTGGGTGAGAATGAACTTACTTACAACTCATACAGGCCATGAAGTGATACTTTTGTAGAGTGACTCCAATGTAAGAAGCGTCGCCCTCGTTCTCTGTAAAAATTCATTCTAAGCTGAGATTTCAGCAGTCTGACTTAAGTCAAGTCAGAAGCAGATATCTTCCAAAGTCTGTCTTTTTAGAACAAAATACCCTCTCTGTGTCTCCACTGACAGTGTTTCTGTGATGTAACGCTGCAGCAGAGGAATACGTTCTAATAGATGAATGTAGGTTTGTTTCCAGAGCAAAACATGAGCAATAAACTCAAATGGCTGTAGCCTTGCATTCTCTTCAGTATAGAATGTACAGGAGGAATCACTTCAGCGACCATTAACTCTCATCATATGCATATTGTCATAAAGATAGACATAAAAATAATGAATAAAAATGAGTCAAAAGCCAAAGGCTAGCACACTGCACACCCTGGATGTATATATTAGTGTATATTCATTCAGGTCACCGGTGATTCATAATGAGGAGGGATACACCAGAGTTCTCATAAACTGCTCCAAGCAGGCATGTTGTGAATTTGGTCTCAGATACTGAGATGAGTCATGGCATACACCAGACTTGACTAAGTAAAAGGGTAGAATATATTCAATGTCAGACGCTCAAATGAGAACTGTGCTATACTGGGAAGATCCAAATGTGAATAAATGTACCAATGAGTTTCATTGTAGAGGCGAGTTTCATTGTGTCAGGAAACTGGAATCTGAGGAACATTAGTCATCAGATTCAGCTGCTTTACAAAGGTCAGCCGTAAACATATGCATATTTGTGATTCGTGCCTTTTGTTGTCAACAGTAGATGCACCAACACTGGATTGTAAGACAGACGTTAGTTTGTCTCTACACATATACAGATTCACATTGCACATCGTGATTTGGTTTTCACCTGTTTGATGATATTCAGTGGTTTCCTCAGGTATCTGTGTAGCTCACTGAAGATATTATAAAGTGGTTTATAGAGATAGACATAACTATTGACAAATCATACCTGAGTAGTATTATTTATTGCCTTAGTCTTTTGTGAGTGTAAAATATGACCGAGTGAGCTTGGCACTATTTTATCTTAGGATGGACAACACAAGTGTCCAAGTAGGTATTCTCAGATATAAACCAATTCATCATCATCATCATCATCAGAGGATTACCCAGATTTCTCTCCAGTCGAATCACTGCCAATCATATTACGTCACCTCCATGATGTGTCCAGAAATGATTTGCAGTTAGCACCTGTACATTTGTGCATCACTATTGATGTAAGATGCAGAACGATCCAGACCTTTAGCTTCATTATATCACAAATATTTTCTACTTGTAGTTTTAATCAGCCACGTGAGCAAATGAAACTAGTACCATCCTTACTGCTCCTTATCATACAGGATCATTATTAAATATGCATTTATTATTCCGTTTTTATTGGTAAATTTATTTTTTCATATATTTTGTTGCATGCTGACTGTATACAAGTTTTACATTTTTGCATGTTCAGCTGAATGAATTGGAAGTATACCAACTGTTTTTTCTGTAATTAATACCAACTACACCATTCTTTTCAGGAACATTTTGAGGAAATTAATTTAAGCCATAAAATAAATCCTTACCATCCTTTTTCCATCTTTTTCCAGAACTAATGCCAGTTTTATCAAGAGCTCAGATAAACTCCTGTAAGGAAAAGCATGTGACACAATCGGTTGAACATCAGCGTCCTCTGTCAGCACTCACAGCACGAGTAGAGTAGAGAAAAAAAAAAAAAAAAAAAGAGTAGAGAAACCTTACATGGTCCGGACTCAAGTGGTTATGCACCATATTTAATTCAACACTGTAGTTACAATCAGAAATAAGAGTGAAAACAAGACTGAGAGAGATAGTTTTTTGTCAATTCATTTTTTGAGTAATACGCATCATCAAACCACTAAGAGGAACAACAATATTATTCATAAAACACATGGCATGAGTTGAAGCTGCAGTTCTGTATTGTTTTTTGTTTATTTGTTTGGGAGCATTTTTAAGCGGCCGCATGCATCCAGTGGTCTACCGGCGCTGTACAGCGCCGTTCTTTTTCTGGGTAGGGTGTGATGCCCTCTCAGAGGACACAGAGGTCTGGATAAACATATGTTCTTCTGCATGAGTGCTTTTTTTTTTTTATTAGTCTTGCACATGTTGAAAAAATTTGAGTCAGCTCGGGTGTGTTGGAAGATGACATCTCCTATTTTATACATTGAAAAAAAACCAACCCATAAATAAAATGGCAGCGAAATTTGAAAACATGTTTGGGATAAATATTCAGATCTTTTATTTATTTATTGTGATTCCTTACAAAATGAGGTAGGAGGACAAAATGTAAAACATTTATGGACAAAATCTGATTTCATCCCATACCAAAACCACTGATGATCCATTTATCATGTATCAGTTTTTAATGCCATTGTGAATTTTGTTTAGTGTCAGAATAGTGATAACAAGCAGAAAAAAAAAACCTATATACGTCATCACATTCATAAAACATGAAACGTTTATTCTGACAATATAGAAAATATGTACTAAAGACTTTCATTTGGCTAGAGTATTGTTTTTTAATCTTGTAGTTATGTTATTGTAAATATGTGCTGCTCTTGTAATGTGGACTGTATATTAAAGTAAAATAAACATATGGCGTTGTCATATTTATACAAACTGTGTTGATACATTCTTGCTACCTGTTGATCAGTTTTACAGATTAACAGCATTAGTTTGATGCTTCACTGATGAAGCGTCATTTATCAGAATCCTGTTTTTGTCCCTGGACTTTCCATGTGTTATTTATGAATATAAATGCATCATTTTGTATCCACATGTTTAGTTTTTAAACACCCTGGCGTCATTGTGTTTCTCCTCCTCTGAAACTCGACCTAGAGCTTTGACATAAACACACGTACATCAGTATGATGAAGAAGAAAAGAAGAGCTTACCTGGTGCTTATCACTTATAATAAACAAGTATAAACATTTATAATATATATATACCATGCAGGTACAGGTCATACACATACAGTACAGGTATTCTAATGAAGTAATGTTCAGTGTGTGATAAAAGCTGAAGAGATGATAGGAAGAGATTAGGCCTAACCTCACAAACAAGACTCCTCTGCAGTGGTTAAACTATGGCAGCCCATAAAGGACAGTTCAGCACATGGAAATACAAACATTACCATCCTAGATGCAGCACAGCATGGTGAGAAGGAGCAGAGGGAGGAGATACAAAGTTACCATCCTAGATGCAGCACAGCATGGTGAGAAGGAGCAGAGGGAGGAGATACAAAGTTACCATCCTAGATGCAGCACAGCATGGTGAGAAGGAGCAGAGGGAGGAGATACAAAGTTACCATCCTAGATGCAGCACAGCATGGTGAGAAAGAACAGAGGGAGGAGATACAAAGTTACCATCCTAGATGCAGCACAGCATGGTGACAAGGAGCAGAGAGAGGAGATACAAAGTTACCATCCTAGATGCAGCACAGCATGGTGAGAAGGAGCAGAGGGAGGAGATACAAAGTTACCATCCTAGATGCAGCACAGCATGGTGAGAAGGAGCAGAGGGAGGAGATACAAAGTTACCATCCTAGATGCAGCACAGCATGGTGAGAAAGAACAGAGGGAGGAGATACAAAGTTACCATCCTAGATGCAGCACGGCATGGTGAGAAAGAACAGAGGGAGGAGATACAAAGTTACCATCCTAGATGCAGCACGGCATGGTGACAAGGAGCAGAGAGAGGAGATACAAAGTTACCATTCTAGATGCAGCACGGCATGGTGAGAAGGAGCAGAGGGAGGAGATACAAAGTTACCATCCTAGATGCAGCACAGCATGGTGAGAAGGAGCAGAGAGAGGAGATACAAAGTTACCATCCTAGATGCAGCACAGCATGGTGAGAAGGAGCAGAGGGAGGAGATACAAAGTTACCATCCTAGATGCAGCACAGCATGGTGAGAAGGAGCAGAGGGAGGAGATACAAAGTTACCATCCTAGATGCAGCACAGCATGGTGAGAAGGTGCAGAGAGAGGAGATACAAAGTTACCATCCTAGATGCAGCACAGCATGGTGAGAAGGAGCAGAGGGAGGAGATACAAAGTTACCATCCTAGATGCAGCACAGCATGGTGACAAGGAGCAGAGAGAGGAGATACAAAGTTACCATCCTAGATGCAGCACAGCATGGTGAGAAGGAGCAGAGAGAGGAGATACAAAGTTACCATCCTAGATGCAGCACAGCATGGTGAGAAGGAGCAGAGGGAGGAGATACAAAGTTACCATCCTAGATGCAGCACAGCATGGTGAGAAGGAGCAGAGGGAGGAGATACAAAGTTACCATCCTAGATGCAGCACAGCATGGTGAGAAGGTGCAGAGAGAGGAGATACAAAGTTACCATCCTAGATGCAGCACAGCATGGTGAGAAGGAGCAGAGGGAGGAGATACAAAGTTACCATCCTAGATGCAGCACAGCATGGGAAGCAAAATTAGCCGGATGACCCTGATGACAGCATGTTAGCCTGAATTAGCTGATCCACACTCAGCCAGTGAGCGGCGCTAATGCAATCATGTTTCATTATTTGCAAACCGCCAACAGACATTTAGAAGAAGAAGAAGAAGCGGGATAGACGGGATATCCGTGTGCGAGCAAAACAAGATAGTAAACAGAGATCTTATGTGCTTAACGTTCTCGAAGTAGTTTTGGAAGCACTAACCGGCAGCTTCATTATAGCATCTCGCTGCTAACTAGCAGCTGAAGAGTAGCTGACATTAGCAGCTAACTAGCTAGCAGCTGTGACAGGCCGAGAGCAAGAAGCCAGTATGGACTCTTGGGTTCGCTTTAACGCCCAGAGCCAAGCAAAGGAAAGAGTTATTAGGTAATGTTACGACTTTTATTAACGATAACGGTAATGACGTTATGTCGCTAAAGTTGTTAAAGTTCACTAGTTAGTTACATATTAGCTAGCTTAACTAAAGCCACAGTCTACCGCACACAAACAAACAAGTTTAAACAGTGATGTACAGAGACACCTTGAACTAACTAAGTTGTTCTATATTATATGTTTGACTTTTTGCTTCACCTCAGACTTAACTAGTGAGACTGGAGCGTTTATATGGAACATGTCATGTAAATGCAGAGCAGACTTCTGAATGTTTCAATGTTGAACTTTACACGTGCTTTCAAAATGCACCGGAAGTTTGAATCCTGCTCTCAAACCTGTGGACCCTACTGCACGTGGACCCGGCCATAACAGTTTATGTTAAGAGTGTCACTAACATTCAGTTGATGAACCACACAGAAACAAACCACTTTGTTTTGTTTTTTTATATATCAGAGGAATCAGTTTGTGAGACTCATAACAGTAAGTCTGCTGTGTTGTGTTGTGTTGTCACAGGGCTGCTCAGTATGCCTGCACTCTGCTGGGATACACCCTGCAGAAAGGTGAGGCAGCGGCTGAAATTCGCAGAACCGTCAGTCAGCTGGAAGCACACATGAGCCTGACAAGAAAGCGTGAGTGAACCAGCTTCTTTGGCTGTTTCTCTCCCCCCCCTGTTATAAAGCTAATACATTATAACTAGGGCTGTCCTCAACCAAGGATTTTCTTGGTCGACCAGTGGTCGTGCATTCACTCCGACTAATCGAATAATCGCCCCGCCCCCTCCAAAAAAAAAAAAAAAAAAAAACGAAATAACGTGATATGCTACACAACTGCGAGGCAGCCGTCTCTCTGCGCATTTACCACTAACGGCTAGGGTACCCTTCATGCGATTTTCAACCATGCAGGCATTTTAAAATGGTTATGTTGTCTGATTGCCTGAAATATGTGATGTAGGCCTGGTTGATTTACATAACTAACTAACCTACATAAAAATCAGTTGAATGCCTAGTTCTCCCAGTCGGACCTTGGCTGGCATAGTACACTGCGCACAGCACAGTCTGCGTCTGTTACAACTGCAGATTATTTCAGATTCTGGTATTCAGGATGTGTCAAAACAAATGAATCAGAAAGACTGGCAGACTCTTAACATTATGATGAATATTTATTTAAAACACGTGATACACACACATTCATGAAAGACGATTGTAACAAAGAAAATAAAACACAGCCTTAAACTAATACAACTTTATTTCCGCTTCTTTTGATATTTAGGATAACGAATAAAATATGATAGCTATCAGATTCCAATGACAAGTAGACCTATTAAAATTAAATAATAATTAACAACCGGCAAATCTGAAACACGTCTTAGTGCAAATAAACAGACCAACGCAACGGCAACTGATTAAATAAAAACTCAATGTATAGGCCTAAAATAAGATAATAATAAGAAGATAATAAGAAGTGAACTCCGTGTCTTGCTTACAATGAAGCCGGCCTGGAGAAGATGCGCTCCGATGGTGTGGACGTGGATGGGATGGAGTGAATGCGCTTGGCTGCTCTGGCCAGCTTCGGGTAGCGCTCCTCGTTTTTTAGTGGTCCCGACTCAACTTTTGTTTTAAGTACCGTTTCATCTCACTGTTATGTTCTTGTGTTTGGTGCTCCTCATCTGTACCCATCATCATGGATATCTCGTCCCACTTGTCTTTTTCGTTTTCTTCTTTGGTGCGGGGCCAGGTTCGTCGTCATCACTGCTGGCGTGCTGGGCAGGCTCTACTGCTGGAGATAAACTCTCAGCTAAGTCCAACACCGTGACATATGCCTGGTCCCGGTTCTCTTCCTCCATGAACGGCATATTTTTAAAGCGTGGGTCCAAGACTGCAGCTTTGATGTATATGCTGGAGTGCAGCTCATCGTTTAGCTTCCACCTCTTGTCAATTTCCTCACGAAGTGTTTTCTTCAGTTCTGTCGCAGCCGCACTGTCATCCTCACTCGCAACAGGTGTTTTTTTTTAGAACTAAAAAAATTTAAATTTTATAACTTCTTCCAGACACGGTGTATGCCAACAGTAAATTAGTGGCACGGCCACTTCCTCTATCATACTCGTCAAATTAAAAGCCCTTCAGCCCTTCGAAAAGACGTGTTTTTTTTCCCTCCGACCAATCGACCAATAGAATTTTAGTCAGCTAATATTTTTTTGGTCGACCAACGACTAATCGATTGTTTGCCGTCAGCCCTAATTATAACTGATGTGTGTGTGTGTGTGTCTCTCCCAGTGCTGCGTCTGGGAAACTCTGTGGAGGCGCTGGAGGCAGCAAAGAGGGCCATACACCTTTCTGACAGCGTGCTGAGGCTCTGCCTCACCATCAGCCACCTCAACAGGGCCATGTACTTTGCCTGTGACAATGTGCTGTGGGCTGGAAAAACAGGCCTCATCTCCAAACTGGACCAGAAAAAGTGGAGTCAGAGATCCTTCAGGTGAGCGAGTTTATTTTCTTTTTTTATGTGTACAAGTTAACAACAAATGCTCTCTTCTCTGGAGTCTAATAAGATCTGAGGCTGATGTGACACTTTTAAATGCAATTATGTGATAACATATGTTTCATAGTGGTGTCTTCATGCTGCGAGATTTGAACTGAAGGGGTTAAACCTGACATGTAAAAGCAGAGCTAAGCTAATGAGCTCCTAGCAGACTGCAGTGAATTAGACTTGTAGATCTGTGTTAGCTCTCTGCTACTGTGGACGTTAACAGGTCAGTTTCTGTACAGCTCCAGAGTAAATATCTGTTTGTAATGTGGGGTGAAAGTTCTTCTGAGCAACTGTGTGTTTGAACATTTATTTGGAACCTGCAGGTACTACCTCTTTGCTCTGATCCTCAACCTGACTCGAGATGTGTATGAGCTCCACCTCCTCATGGAGTGTGAGGCTCGCTACAGAGCCACCAAAACGCCACTGTCTCCCTGCCCCAGCACCACCCAGTCGTCTGACGATCTGTCCGCCGCTCCGGCCGCTGTCGCCCTGCCCGTCATGTCGACGTGGATGCGCAGACAGCTGCACCTGCTGGTGACTGTGCTGTACAGCAATCCACCGCTGCTGCTGGACCTGCTGAAGAACAGCTGCGATATCTTCATCCCGTTGGACCGGCTGGGGATTTACCCCACAGGGACAGGCTTTGTCGGGGCCTGTGGCCTGGCCTCATCGGTGCTCTCCATCCTCACAATGGTCCATCCCTGGCTCAAACTCAAGCCATGAACACAGACGAGGGTCCATCTGTGGAGCCACAGCGAGGACTGAAGTCAAACTCTTGATGAAGTCAGCAGCTGATGCTGGGATCTTGTTTTGAAATAGGCAGCAGGACATCAGAATCCTTTAAATGTCCTCAAAATAACTGACAGGCTCCATGAATTTCTTTTACTGCATCCACTGGTTAACAACTCCTAGCTGATTAGTGACCTGCATGTCTGCTTGACAAAACTCCCTGCTGTGCTTCAGACTGAAGAGAGGTGTAGTGACGCTGCAGAGACCAGCCCTGCATCACCATCAGTCACTGTGCGATTGGCTCAGCACGCTCTGATCCTGTGTTGGTTTCACTTTGTTTAGATTAACGGACAGAAATGGAGCCAAAACCTAAGAACCACCCTCTAGGTGTTGGGCAACTAATCAAAACTCACTCTTAATCATGTTTTAAATTACTGAACTGCCTCAGCCCTGTGAGATAGATGTAATAATATAATTTAAACAGAAACTTGCTGCTCTGACCTTTAACCAGCTCATGAGGGATTTAGAGTTTTCTCAATGAAACAACCAAAACATTCATTGTTGGAGCTTTGTGCAACAGTCAGTCAATTTTTCTTTTCTTACAACACTGCTACTGAAATTGCACCATAAATTCTCCCTGTCGTCATGATGGACTGTACAGTCATAAATTGGATGCAGTCTTGTTTTATAAGTCTGATTAATCAACACTTCAGCAAATATTTTCATGCAGCTCACTGAAAAAAACAAAACATCCACAGCGAGTATTTGACCCACATGAAGTGAAGTGACTCTACAACTCTGTTCACAGCTGCTGAAGTACCAGCAGTGGTAGAAAAGAATCATTGTACATCATATTAGCCAACATATCACGCTGTCAGTGATATGAATGAGTGTTTGCGCATTGCAGCAGTCCAAGATTCTCAGCTATCAGTTAGCAGCTATCAGTGCAAACTCAGTCCTACTTTTCCCTGATGAGGAAGAAGACGTGAGTCGTTACAGAGTTAGGTTTATGTGTGAAGAGGGAGAACAGTTCACAATGTTTCAGGTACAGACCTACAACTCACAGTTGTACTTCCACAATATATGAATTATAGATTAAAAAAGAATAAATAAGAGATTTATTTAGAGCAAAACATTTTATAAACTAGATTTCCTTTCAGCATATTTGTATCGCTCGTTGTCAGTTAACATGACGGTTCTAATCCAAGCTGTTCATATTTGTCACTAGTTTGATTTTGGTGTTGAGATATATTGCTGCCTGTAATAAAGAGCTTGTGTGTGGCTGGACTGAATACGGGTCTTTTTGTTCCGCTTTCATCAGGACACAAAGAACAACAAGATACTAAAGATAAATAAAAAAACCATTTAATTCAGTCTCTCTTGACTGTTCCAAAGGAGAAGTAAAAACTAAAAGTAAAAACATGGTAAAAACTGACATTGAATGGGGTCTGTCGGTAACACATCACAGGAGCAGTGGCAGCTGGTGTTCTGTCTGGGTGACATCAATACACTCACCAGAGTTTACTGTGAAAAAGATCACAAACAGTGTGTTAGAAATGACTCCAGATGTTAAACTGAGTATATGAACCTGTCATAGACTGAACCACTGATTGTCACAATACTAGACCAACAGTTCATCATTTCCCACATATACTCTGTTTTCTTATTGTGTTGTAATATGGCTACTATGATGATTTTTGAGTGTTAATGTAGAAATCTGCAGACTGTTGCTGTGTGGTGTTACCTCAATGTGTGAAAGTTACAATCATCCTGTATGTTTACAGATGTGTCAGTCTCCACACGGAGACAGACACACAGCCCGTCCACCAACCTGAAGTCTTCGTCACTCCTGGGTCTCCATGCTCTCATCCTCTCCATCTCCTCCTTCCTCCAGAGCTTCATCTTCCTCCTCCTTCCTCTCCGCAGGTTTCTCATAAGCTTTCTCTGATGGAGTGACGATCACGCCGTCCCACGTAGACATCTCTGTAGACAGATCTGTGACCGCGATCGCACAATTAATATAAAAAATATGTATACACAGCAGCACAAACTACAGCCTTTAAATAAGGGAACTCAGTGATATTTCTATAAAGGCAGATCAGAAGAGATAATTAGTATATATAAACTCAGCCTGACCAAAAAATAACAAAACACAGTAACTGAGCTGAAATGAAACAAGTAAATAGTCTATTTATAATAATAATTTATAAACTTTTATTTATTTTATTCCACAGGGAATCTATGTTAAGTTCTCAGCTGTGGTTGAGATGTCATGATACTCTATTATCTCTTTAATTTTAATACACCATGTTGTTAAGAACAGTTAAATAAATGCTAAACAATAAATATCTGCATCGCTTCCACCAATCAGCTCCTAAAGTTCTGATCAGAGCACACTTAACTTCAAAAATTACCAATAAGTTTAAGCACACTATACTAAATATTTTTTTCTATTTTGACATTTAAGTCAAGTCTCAGTTTAGCTTTATTTAAACTTTAGAAAGCATTTTCCACTGAATACAGCAGAAAGTTTTCCTCTATTTACAGTAGCATTGCAGAACCAGTAAGGAGACAAGCAACAACAATCTATCTTAGCATCTTTGTAACATAAAGACACCCAACTGTGTACATTTTTGTCTGATTATTTAGTTTTCCGAAATGAAAACCATTGTTTGATACAGATGCTCGGATCATTTGAGGCTACAGCCTCACACTGCAGAATGAGATTCTCTTACAGCTGGCATCTCCCTCCAGGCCGAGGATCTTCCTGTAGCCTCCATGAGACAGAACCCTGACCAGCGTCTGAGCTGTGAAACACACCATGTCCTACACACACACACACACACACACACACACCAACAACATTATCATCAGGTTCATCAAACTCTAGGAACGCTTCTCAAGTACGGTATTCTATAAATTAAACAATATTGTGATGCATGCTGGTGGGTTTTTGAGAACATACTTGTCCAGGTGTGTATGTGTGTGTGAGATACTATAGATGACAGAAGTTATATGCTATGAAGCTAATTCTCCTACATCAATGCAAACAGAGGTTTAAAGAGCAGCTCTCAGACCTACCTGCTGTTCCAGAGTCATGACTGTGTGGACTCTGAAGTTCCCGCTCTCACAGGGGTCGGTGATGCCCACAGAGCCGGGCAGGAAGAGGCCAGCAGCCAGCATCTGCAGGCAGCGCCTTCAACACACACAGTGCAACACACAGCTTAGAGACAAGGCTGCAGCCCAGCGTGTGTACAGTGTGTGTGTATAGTGTGTGTGTACAGCGTGTGAGAAGGAGGTGAGCAGGGACTGACCTGTAGGCCACGTTCAGAGACAGAGGCTGCCTGGACGGGTTGTTCATCACTGCAGAATGGCCCTAGAACACAACGGACACCAGCCTCACCACTACGGTAAATAGCCACATGCATACTGGAGGAGCTGGGGATTGAACCACCGATCTTCCTCATCACTGATGCTATACCTACACCAATATATGCAACACCTGTGCAGTATACCATTTGAGGCTATGTACATGTTTTTGTTTTATTTTTTTAAATGCTGCTGGACTCAGGGAGGGTGAAGCAGCAGGTTCATGGACTTACCAGCAGGTCCAGGATCCAGGGAGTGAGAGGTTCGAATCCAGGGAAGCGCAACCTCAGGTCCTTCAGCAAACGGATCAGCACTTTGACCCTGAAGATTACGAACAGAAAACAATCAAACAAATTCAGGCGAGTGTTGTGTGCTCACTTCTGTGTGTGTTTCAGCTCTGCTCCATTACAAGTAAAAAAAAAAAAAAAAGAGAGACTTCCTCACGTGGACTGAGACGCGTTCTCCTCGAACCAGCGGGCGTGTCTGATGGCAGCAAGAGCACTCTGCAGCACCTTGATGTCCACTGAGGAAACAACGAAAACAAATAAGACACCGACTCACGGGATGAAACCTGCAGCAGTGGCAGGTTCAAAAGCAATAATGTGCTTTCTTATATTTTCATCACAGACGGTGCAGTGTGTGTCAGTTCATACAGTGCAGCTCAGGGTCCAGCTTGCGCAGGTTGGGAGGGACGGTGGTGATGAGGATCTTGACGGTAGCGTCGGCTGAACTGATCTCAAAGCCCGTCTCATTGGTCAGCATAGACAGCACTGACATCAGCAGATAAACACAGCCTCACATTACATTAGCAGTGTCACAACTTAACCACTAAAATCAAATACAAAGCGCATGTTGTCAGACTATTAGCATGAGCTATTGTAACGGGACACTCCACAGTAAAGCTGGTAACTGAAGCAACT
Organism: Pampus argenteus; assembly: GCA_036937835.1. Classification (NCBI taxonomy): domain Eukaryota; kingdom Metazoa; phylum Chordata; class Actinopteri; order Scombriformes; family Stromateidae; genus Pampus; species Pampus argenteus. The sequence continues at coordinate 2,792,376 of CM072879.1, forward strand.
TACACGTATGATTTCAATCCTGAATTAAATGAAACAGTCACATTACTCTGTTGACCTAAAGCTTGCATTCATTATCCAGGTCTGATCAAATGTTTAGTCAGACATCAACCCCTCAGTGTGTTTATACCTTCAGTCGGGTCCTGTGTGCGAAGGGTCTCCACCACCTTGTTGCCGAGAGCAGCGACGGCCTCCACTGTAAAAGACAGCGTCTGTATTTAATCAGTGTAATGTAGGATACATTAACAGCTGGTTTGCAACATGAAAATGACCAATACAAAACATGTGTTCAGATATAAAGTAAAACACACAGCTAACATTCCCGTTCAGGATATCTGACAGCGGTTTAGCTGCCCATCATGTAAACTGTAGATTGTGTGCGTTGCTGTGGACAACATTACTTTCTTAATGACGATTTCCCAGTAACATCTTTAAGTGGTGGGACAGTGAACAAATGCTGTATCATTAAATCCTCAGAAATGAGGGTCTGTCAGTCTTTAGATTAATAAACAAGTCAAGCAACAGGCCATTTTTACAACTATATTGAGCAGAGAGACGGACAGAGAGCGGCTCTGGAGCGCAGAGACACTTTATTCACCAAACTGCACATGAAGGAGACAACGTCTGACCCGGTGTCAACATGCGCTCGCCTTTTCTATGAAGCATATCTTAGACATTCTGGTTTGAAAAACATAATGGAATCTAGTCCTTATTAAATGTGTTAAAAAAAGACACTGAACAAAGGAATCATGTTGGTTCCTGTATGGTCAGTGTGCAAACTCTGGCCAGTTTGTAGTCAGTGGTATATAATGTAATCCATCTACAATTTTCTGTAGTGGTCCCGGTGATATTTGGATTCAATTATAAAAGAAGAGACTTAACAGTATCAGATTTGTGAAACCTTTAAAATCTGTTCTAATGGGGTCTGGGTGGTGTTGGGGGACCCCCCCTATGATATACAAATACACATGTCTCGCTGGAAAACTAATCTAAAATGTTGAGTTTACAAGGATTTCCCACATTTTATGATTTGTGGCAAACGAGGATAAAGGCTTTATACAGACTGCTTTTGTTTTAGCTTGTTTAGAATAACTGACTATTAAATGAATCAGTGCTCTGCTGTTGTGTAATCAAGAAGCAGAATGACAGCAAACACAAGAGAGACTCAGAGTTTTCCTCTGAGTTTGTTTATTCGGCTAAAGCAATGCACCTACGTCTTATAATGTCATAACTCTGCGAGCGCAACAGCCAATGGGGGGAACTCCAACACTCTGCCCCCGACCAATGACGGAACTTTATGAGTCAGTCAGTGAGCTGAGCGACATGCCCGTGTGAAGGCCAGCTAAACAAACAGACATACTACACATAAACCATATTGGAGAGCTCTGTGCTCTTGGTTTGTTTGGTTGATAAAAGCTGATAAAAGCTGTGATGGTGGTGGTGGTGATCATCATCATCACCACCATCATCGCATGTGCATCTAGAGACTCTGAACATGTCAAGAATGTATTGCCAGGATATGAATTGTCCCATCACTGATATCACTTTGCATTGTTTACAGGCTGCAAACACTTTGATGTGACATCATCTGAGCGACAAGGACACACGCATCCAAACATCTTAAAAGCTTCAGAAATAAGAAGAGCATTACCAGCAGCTGCTTTAGACAGTGGGACCTTTTGGATTGATACATTAATAACAGATGACATCACTTCCTACTGGTCACTTACATGTTGGGAGGATCTTGAGGATTACAACCAGGTCAGCAACATTGTGTCCGGTTGTCATGGTGCCCTTCTTGTAAGAGCCCACCTGACGCACCTCTTCAATTTGCTACAAAAGAGACACAGGAACACCATTATTAACATGTAATGCACTGAAGCTCATATTATATATTCATAAGCTCAGGTTTGGCCAAGCAGACATTAGACCTGACTGAAGGAAACAAATCAAATAAATATTTGTCATGGGATGTTACATAGATAGTGCCATAAACATGACTCACCACTTCAAAGTTACCAGGAGCAACAATCAGGTTGTCAATGACATTATTGATCTTTGTAACCAGGGACAAGATGGAGGACTAAAAGCAGGAAGAGACCAACAAACAAGGTTTTCTGTCAGTGAATTCAAACAACACGAAGCAGAAATGAGCGTGACCGGATGTGATCTGGGCTGACCTGCTCTGCGGGCGTGGGGCTCAGGTCCTGGTTTCTCTTCAGCAGACACTCACTGAAAGACGTCTCATCAGGTGCAGGCTTCACTCTGGGGAAGGCCATCTCACACTGGAAAACAAACACTCTGGTTTACTACTGACTTATTCACACTGGGAAGGGAGACCTCTTCTTATTTCACCTGTTGAGGTTGCTGTCTAAATGTTGACCCCCAGTGTATTCTTGTTTTTGTTTTTTACTCACCACATAAAAGTCAAATGGGATGTGTGGGACAAACGGACGGTACCTGAACAAGAATAAAAGAAATATTTAAAAAAAAAAGACCAACAGCTAGTAATGTTGTAATAACGACTCAGTGATCATAAAGGAATATCTGGTACATTAATTGTGACTGGGTGGAAGCATTATTGCACATTAAAGTAGTAGGTAACATTAGCAGTGCAACACAAACAGTGCTCAAGGTTTAATACTGCGAACAACGCTTGGCTGAAAATAAATCAGAAATAAGTCTTAAGCCTAAAATAAGAATAAACCGTATTTTATACATTTTTTTTAGGGTTGTAGAAAAAAGAAAAGCAGAAAGTTCTCATCTAAGAAGCTGGAACCATCAAATATTAAATGATTAATTGATCCTCCCCACACAATTCTATGTTACACTAAATAATATGGAAAGGCATTAAAGTAAAGCAGGCTATATTCTCTTAGGTTTCCATATTCTAAATTATATATCAATTTCCAGGCTGTAGCAAAGGAAACACTGGATTAGACTCTGCAGAACTAAGAAACTGTATTAAAACATATGAAGAGTTTAACATATGTATCCAATGGAGCCAAGTAGTTTAAAGTAAATTGCGTTTGGCCCCAAAGTGATGCATATCTTCTCAAGTAGGGTTACGGTCGATGATCATATGAGTGGTGCCTCGACCATTTCTCACTACCAGTGTTTATTTCTGGATACATGCGGTGATTTCATAGATGTGCTAGAAGTCAGAACACTGAGCGTTATGAGGGGAAACAAGACGACACTGAATGTCCCTGTCCAATAACCCAGCGGGGCTTGTTGTTCATGAACTCACCCCTGGACCAGTCCTCCACGGGACCCGAAGCGGCCTCCGCGACCCCTGCCGCGGTCCCCTCTGGACACAAACACAACAACATGGGTGCTATGTTAGGCTATGCTATGCTCAGGTACATTTACACCATAAAGCACATGTTATAAATAATGATTAGGTACGCCCCAATACACACACAATGCATGCATTCATTCATTCATTCATTCATTCATTCATTCAGCTAACGTTAGAGATGCTTGGCTAGTTAATGTTAGCTAACTAGCCAAGTTCTAAAACTTGTTCTAAAACTACATGTACCAGAGTAAAATTCACATACATACAGATAATAAATGATATTGGTATAAATTATTTAGGTTATCTCGCTAGGTAACGTTAGAAGCCAACAATGCTGCTAGCTTCGGGTTACGCCAACATTACTCGCTCTACACTGCGAGCTGTGGCGACTACAATCAACACGTTGCTTGTATAACACTGTTAGACACAATATAATTTAATGTTAAACCGACTGAAATAAAATTACCTCATTGCGTACGACGTTTTGGTGATTAGATGCGAAAATTACAAGAGAACTGTTCACCGTCCTCAGCAGACTATAGCCATAGACCGGCTGCAGCTGCTGCTTCCGGTTCCTTCTTCTTCGTTTGCCGTTTTATGGCGGGTGACAACCAGCGTTAAGGTGCATTACCGCCACCCACTATGTTGGAGTGTGAACCAGAGTCAAACAAATAAACAAAAAACCAAACTAAACAAACAAAGATACAGATATATTTCACTGAACACTAGCTCCTTATGATCATTCAAGTTTATTTCTGCTTTGTGCTTCCTGATTTCCCTTTTTTTTTATGGTCATGAAAAATGACTAATAATCATGATGGATGTTTGCAGATTGAGTGCAGTGTTTTAGTCTCAGCCTTGTTAAGACACTCTCCTCTAACCTCACTACGCCCACTTCTGGCTGCACTGCATAGACGTGTCGTCCTGTGTTTGCTGTGTCCCAGTCAAGTAATGATGCTTCTTTTGATTATTCTTTTTAGCTTCAGATTTACTGAATGCAATGTCCATAATCTCTTTGTATTTCAGTGCCTGTTTGGCTAATGTATCCACATATCCATTGCCCTTTAACCCTCTATGAGCTGTTACCCACATACATGTTATCCAAATATTCATATTTTAAATTCATACAGAGTTTCATTTCATATCTCATTAACTATATCCTGCCCGCTGTGAGATGACTGCAACACAAATGTGTACAAACCCAACCTTTTTAATTTGTAACTCTTCTATCCAGTGTGATGCTGTTGCAGCTGCCGTCATCTCGACTGTATTATAAACTGAGAAAATGATCAGCAGTTTGGACTATTTTCAACCCAAACTGCAATATTTCCAAAATCTTTATGTACCTTCATTTTTTCTAGAATATAGAAATCAGCTGACAGTGAGAACAGCCTACTGGTAATGGTACAGTAGGGATATACTGTATATTTTCTGACCTAATGTGGGTGAAGTACCTTCGTTGTTGGATGTCGATCTTCAGGATGCCCTTAAAGATTTGCCCAGGAGTCGTTTTTGAAAGCACCACAACAAAGTCTCAAAGCTTGAGCTTGCAACACTTCCAATTCCATTCATGAGGTGTTTGCTGCTCAACCATAAGCAATACACCCATAGTCTAACACTGATCTAATCAGCGCTAATATTTTAAATCTACTTATGAATATGTGCATTCCATGTTAACTCAAATCATCCTGAGAGAGTGGGAACGTGTGGAGGAGTGTTGTTTCAGTTTTAGATTAGAAGATTAGAAGAGCAGATTTACCTGCAAACAATAAGAAATCTCCAAAGGCTTTCGTCTTTACAATGCACCCTAACAATGCTGCATACAGCACTCATTTTGTGCAAGCAAATTCAAGATTAGATAATAGTTGTAATACAAAGTTTAGTCAACACACAAATATCTACATAAACTAAAGTGAGCGCCAAACCTAACCCTCCAAAGTAAACACTGAGGGTGTTCATTAGGCAGATTTTACTATACATATGAATCATATGATCAGTCATATAGAAGGGATGTCATACATTTCCGGACCAGCCTCTAATCCCTGCCCATTTCACACTGAATAAATAAAACCATTGACATTACAGAGACATCATCAGAAATCACAAGATCAATAAGATCTAAGGTTTACTGGCTTCTAGGCACCATGGTACAACTGAGATGGCTGTGGACCAACACTCTGTGTTTAGTGACTATTGGTATTTCAGGTAAGAAAGTCCATAAATGGCATACACCTTTATTACCTGTCTTTCTTTCTTTCCTATTGTGTGTGTGTGTGTGTTTTAGGTAGTAGGATGACATGAATGTGGTCATCAAAGTGAGTTAAAATGTTCTGCTTAAATGACTTTACTGCTGGTTTTCCATATTTAGACCATTTACTTAAATATGTATACAATATAATAACTGGGTTACCATGTTCTAACTAAACTAAAATGAGTCATCTGAAATGAAAATGTGAATATTTGATGATTTGTTGAACATTCTACTTGTCTACTTGTTGTAAGACTAGAGTTTTAAATGCCATATATATATATATAGCCCTGATTATAAATTGTATTCTTTTTAACAAATATTACGTTCAGGGGCATTTGGCAATTATCATACTAATACTTAAAACAGACTGAAAAAGCTATCATCCAATAAATCTGGATTATTAGCTGCTATCACTTGGTTAATTGGTCTAAGTCAGAGGCTCTTCCACTGACCACAGGCAGGATTGTTTCACAGAAGGTATTACATTTCTTGTTCAATAATTGAAAAAGAATTCGGACCCTTGTTTTAAGAAAATGTCATTAGATAGAGAAATGTGGTCACCATTATTGTTATCGTTATGGGGAAAAGTCAATGTCCTGAAGATTAACACAGTTCCAAGGTTGAATTACTCATTTAAATGAATTCCTATTGCCACGACCCATATCTACTTCAAAAGGTTTGAAAATATTTGCAAAGCGTTTGGACCAACTTTGTGCTCTGTCTGAGGCCACATGGTCACCTCACTGTGGACTTTACTCAGATATATAATGTTGGGAAAGCAAATTATAACGAGAAACTGGAGGAACCCAGGAATGGTTCACTGAGTTGGTTCATACAAAGAAATCTCATTTAGCTCTCAGGACAGGACTGAGAAATATGTGTTGATAAAAAGTACAAAAGCTCAAATCATGCTGAGATGATGATGGGTTTTTGACTGGAAACATCAGTGTGAGTGATATTCTGGTACCTGTTTCTCTCTCATAATGTGTCACATTGAAACCCGCAGGGCTCCTGCCTGTCCGGTCCTTTCGCCTGCAGAACCTTCTCAGTGTGACGCAGCTCAGCTCTACTTCACAGCGGGCTTTCTTTGTCCCAATGGAGATCACCAACAGTGTCTTTACAGCCGCACTGCTAAACCCAGCATCTGAAGAATATCAGTCAATGTATGAAGAAGTCAATAACTTGGTAAGAGTAATAATAACAACCACGTTAGCTCCTTTTTAGCAGCCACTTGTGAATTGATATACTCTGTCAGATTTTTTTTTTTTTGGAAAGGGGTTTTCACTCTGCAATTAAAAAGTTACACATCGTGGTATCTTGTAGGCTGATTTGAGTATTTTTCAGACTTACTTAAACTTGAATTCGGACGGAGCAGTTCAGAGATAGTGGGAGAAAAAAAGCAGAAGAATTGGTCTCATCATCCAGAGACATGAAGCAGAGGGGAATGTCTAGAGCAGAGGAAGCATGGAGGTTTGTGGGTGGAGATGAGGTCACTGAGTAGGTCAGGAGGACTTTGAACTAGATCCTATAATGGACCGGGACCCAGAGTATGGAGGTCATATAGGCTGACTTTTTTGAACTAGTGAGGACTCTGGTAGAGCTGCTGACTATTATATAATTGGGAGAAGATTAGTGCATGGGCTGCAGTCTGGCTACATATGCAGATGTGTTTGATATAGGTTCAGAATGAGAGTGTGGAGTCTAACCTAACACCAAGAATGGTGACAGGAGAGGGGAATGAGTTGCCATGGAGGGAGGGCTGGGTGCTGCCGATCAGGGTTGACTCTGTTCAGTCGGGTGTTGAGGGTTGGAGATTGTGTTTTAATGTAGACCTGGGTGTTGTCAGCGTAGCAGTGGAAGTTGATGTTGTGTTGTCTAATGATACGCCCAAGTGGGAGTAAGTTAGATTAAAAATGGGATGGGCCAATGCACTGATCCCTGCGTGACATGTAATTACAGTGTCATCAAATTTAAATCCTGCATCACCTATCAGGGTTTTGTTTTTGCAATCATGACCTGCTTGCTGCACACTATCCTTTACTTATCAGGGCTGTTTCTGTGCTGTGTGCAGGCTGCAAACTGGATCATGTAGTTTAAAGGAGTGTGTCCTTTATGTAGCAAGAAGACAAGTAATGGCTGTGTAGCATGACGATCATGCTCAAGACAAGTTTGTATCCCCTAATATAACCTAATATTCACCAGCTGCCATGCACATACTGTATATTGTAGCAGGCTAGTGTTTAATGTTAGCCTTTAAGGTTTTTGTTTTTTTTTGGGGGGGAATATCTATGTTTTTGTTTGGCGATGGGAAACTGCTGGCAAATATAGACAGTCTTCAAAAATTTTCAAAATCATGTTGAGGGGAAATAACAGAGTAGACAAGAAGGAACTTTGTTCAGCATCAACATTTGTGAAAACATCAGCATACCACCTTTTTCCCTGTTAAAAGGTTTTTTGGTGGGCAAGTTTTTCCTCACTTGAATCGAGGGTCTAAGGACAGAGGGTGTCACTCCCTGTACAGATTGTAAAGCCCTCCGAGACAAATGTATTTTGTGATTTTGGGCTATATAAATAAAATTTGATTTGATACCGTATATAACATCTGTAAGAAAGTAAGAAACTTTTTCAGAAGTGAGGAATAAAAGTCAGTGGTTTTTGTTTTTTTAAACTTTTCTACTAAACTTTTCGTTTCTCAGTGGAGATTTGTCTTTGGCCAGGATTGTGTTGTGATTTGTGTTTTAAACAGTAAACAGTGCATTTTGTCAGTTGTCATTACATTGTACTATAAAGTTAAGGTACTGTACAAGGTTTTGATGTGTACTTTTTGTTTTGTTTTTTTATCCTTTGCAGCTTGATGGCGTCTATGGCTGCCATGACCAATCCTGTCCAACAAATACCTTCTATAGAGGTGTTGCAGCAATGACTTTCAGGTATCATCTACATCATTGATCTCTGTTGTGGATCCATGTTGTCTGAAAACAACATTTTTTAAAATTGTTTTGTTCAACAATTCCTCCATATTAAACATTTGATTAGATTTAGGCACAAAGCTATCATGGTTTGGATGGAAATGTCTTCCTGATTATGGTTAGGGGACCTTCCTCGTCGTGGTCATGATGATAATTGATTATAACTGCAGTCATGGTTAAAACACTTGAGTATTTAACAAAATAAAACCCCAGTACGTAACAAAGCTATATGACAGCTGTCTAAAACTGACGGTAGATGTTCTGCTGGTGTAGCGTACACAGCGTACACAGTTGTGTATTAGTTCTACTTTGGTGAACTCATGATGATACTTTCTTTTACAGGTCTGGATCAGTAATCGCGAATGCAACTGTGGTCTTCAACACCACCTCCATCAATCCAAGCATCGTCCATGTATTATTTCTTATCAATGCCAACAAAGGCGAAGCCCACTCGCTCCAACTTAATATGGACTATACAACCTGTAAGAACTCACTTTTCTACATATAGTTCCAGTTGTTCCTGAAGTGATGTTCTACATATGTAATCAGTATTTCCTGTTTTTTTCTTTAGTGCTCAGAGTAAAAGAAACTGCAGTGCCTGAGACAACCCCCACCACAAACCCTACAACTACAACCATTACTACTACCACAACACCTACAACTACCATAACCACAACACCCACTACAACACCCACAACACCCACTACAACACCCACAACACCCACAACACCTACAACTACCATAACCACAACACCCACAACACCTACAACTACCATAACCACAACACCCACAACACCTACTACCATAACCACAACACCCACTACAACACCCACAACACCTACTACTACCCTAACCACAACACCCACTAAAACACCCACAACACCTACTACTACCCTAACCACAACACCCACTACAACACCCACAACATCTACTACTACCATAACCACAACACCCACTACAACACCCACAACACCTACTACTACCCTAACCACAACACCCACTACAACACCCACAACATCTACTACTACCCTAACCACAACACCCACTACAACACCCGCAATACCTACAACTACCATAACCACAACACCCACAACACCTACTACTACCCTAACCACAACACCCACTACAACACCTACTACTATAACAACAACACCCACTACAACACCCACAACACCTACTACTACCCTAACCACAACACCCACTACAACACCTACTACTATAACAACAACACCCACTACAACACCCACAACACCTACTACTACCCTAACCACAACACCCACTACAACACCTACTACTATAACAACAACACCCACTACAACACCCACAACACCTACAACTACCATAACCACAACACCCACAACACCTACTACCATAACCACAACACCGACCACATCTACTACTACTATACCAACAACACCCACAACTACTACAACCACACCTACCACTACATCTACAACTACAACTCCTATAACAACACCCACAACACCTACCACTACAACACCCATAACTACTACAACCACACCTACTACTACACCTACATCTACAACTACAACTCCTATAACAACACCCACAACTACTACAACCACACCTACCTCTACACCTACAACTACAACTCCTATAACAACACCCACAACTACATCCACAACACCTACCACCACAACACCCACAACTACTACACCTACAACTACAACTCCTATAACAACACCCACAACTATATCCACAACACCTACCACCACAACACCCACAACTACTACTACTACACCTACATCTACAACTACAACTCCTATAACAACACCCACAACTACTACAACCACACCTACTACTACACCTACAACTACAACTCCTATAACAACACCCACAACTACATCCACAACACCTGATACCACAACAATAACACCCACACCTACTACAACCACACCTTCTACACCTACAACTACAACTCCCATAACAACACCTACAACGACTACAACCACACCTACAACTACACCTACAAATCCCGTGACCACAACACCCACTACAACAATCACAACCACTTCAATAACACCTCAGACTACTACCACAATACCTACCAGCACAACTACAACACCCACAACACCTACATCTATAACAACAAAACCTACTACCACAACCACAACACCCGCAATGACTACAACCACACCTACTACTACACCTACAAATCCCATGAACACAACACCTACCACCACTACACCCACAACTGCAACACCCAAAACACGTACAACGAAAGCTACAACAATAACAGCAAAACCTATTATCACTACCACAACACCCGCAACTGCTACAACCGCACCTACTACACTTACAAATCCCAAAACTACAACTATTAATCCACATGATAATCACACAGATTTTCCCCATGTTTCAACTGAAAAGTCCAACGTCCCCTTGACAACAGACGGCAGGAGCAACGGCGGTGGTAGCTTTGTACCTGGTTGGGCTATCGCACTCATAGTACTGGCCTCTGTCATCTTGCTACTCCTCATAATCATCTTTATCATGATGGTGAGTTCTCAAGCAGGTTGTGTACAATATCATTTTTCATTCCACAGTTTGTACTGCTCATTTCTGTATGCCAATCACATCTCCGATAGAAAACAATATCCAGTTGAATCAAATCTAAAGGTGTGTCCCACTTCAAGAGCCATCGGCGCTAATCTAAAATCTTGTGCATCACGCACATTCAAAAACAAATACTCAAAGAGACCTTTCTCATGACAGCCAGACACACGTATAACAAATTGTAATAAGGCCCTGCCTGTTATTGTGACTGTTGACTCACTAGAATAGAGACGTAATTAAAACTGAACTCATCAAATAACAATCAAAAAGCAAATCACGAAAAGCAAATGTGTAATATTAAGGTGTTACTCATAGTAATGAATCCACTCATCATGATGAGTTATTACTAACTCCCTCCCCTCTACTGAGCTTTTTAACATCTTCCACATTCAGCCTTTCTCTCGTCTTGACCCTCGTCTTGAGTTTTTTTCCTATCTGGTTTGTTGTGATGGACAGATTGCATCTTAATTAAGCCTAGGCCCATATGAAAATAAGAGACAGGGCAGGGCTACAAGATCATTGGTCAGGTGGGGACAGGAGGAAATATCACACTCATTAAACTTGCACCAAAGCTTCATTTGTTGCTGTTCTAACCTTCAGTCCGCAAAGGCCACGTCATTCATTCATTCATTCATTCATTCATTTATCATTCATTCATCATAGGAATTGATTTGGGACAGAGCTTGGTTGGTTATAACATGAACAGCGTGTTACAGAGATAAAAACTACTGCCCACTCTCTGAACTCTGTCTGTTTCGACGCTCTAATGTTTCAGTTGGTTCGATGGTGTTGTAAGTGTGGCCACATAGACGCTGCTGAGGATCCATACAACACTGGAAATAAAGAACCCCTCCAGGACCCTCTGCCAGCATACTCACCCCAAACCCCAGTGACACAGAAAGCAGAGTCCAGCCCTGTCATTTTTGTAAGTACTGTTTTATATATAACAACTACTAACACTTATATAATATTTTATTTCAGTATTTGTGCTTGTGAATATTTCTTGATATATGCTGTTGAAGCTATATCAGCTAAATCATTTATATAATTCAAGTCTTAGACTGTACTTTTGCATAGGATTGCTAATATTCTTGGTTCATAGGTATAAGTGCTTCTTTCTTGGAAATTGTATTATATTAAATATTTAAACTTCATTGTATATTTGTCTAAATCACACTCACACTTTGGTGGTATCCCCCCCCCAAAAATCTGTCTTGTTTATTATAAGCCTGATATGATGCTCATCTTTTTCAACAGGGGGACACGCCCAAGAAGAACAGGGCAGGGTTCTATGCAGTGAATCCATGAGATCCTCTGGATGGATGGATGGAGCCATCAAGCAACAGGTACCGGTATTTGTATTGATCAGTTTAGTGAATATTGCAGCCTTTTAGGGGGCTTATATGATGATTTTGGTGTATTGGTATACAATATGATCAGTACATGTAGACAAAAAAACAAAACAAAAAAAAAACAAAAAAAAAAAATAAGTCTACTGACTTCTTAATTTAGTGAAATTTCAAAATGTCAAAAGCGTTTTATTGTTTATTTTAACACATCACATTTACTTACTACTTAAATAAACCTCACAGTTTTAATAAGACGTCCATACTTACATCATTATTTCTTACAAAATGGTCAAACGTATCATCAGTGAGAGACTGTTATACCGGAGCAAAGAAATGAACTTATCTAGAGTTGACATGTTGGAGATATAGAGTTTTTATCTGCAGCAACAATATTACAATAGAATAATGGCTAAATAAATAAATGCTATCAAATTGAACCTCAGCATGTTTGTAACTGATAGCTATGTAATGGCAAATACCTCTGACCTCTCCCACTCTCACAATAGGTCTTAATCATGGCTTACTCATTAGAAGAATTGTTTGACAGTCACACCAAAAAGCTGTTAGACAATAGATGGAGGCTGGGCTTTGTGTGATTGTGTATGGATATATGAGTCTGTTAAACAAAGCTTTCTCATTTAGACAACTAAGGGTGTGCTTTTGTATTCATGAATGCACTAATATATCACTTAAAAGCCACAACTACAAGTCCAAACCTCCATACAAGTTTGGGGACAAAGACCCAAACTAAAAACGCTTGTAGGTCAGTAGTTAAGCTACAATTTAAATCAGTGTACAGGTGGACCCTACTATATAATACTGCATGATGATGATCACTGCTGATATTAATGTAACCAAATACATTGTAAAAAAAAAAAAAAAAAAAAAATTAAGCACAACTTTTTTTTTTCTTGGGTCTAAAGTAAGTGTCAGTGGATACCAAACCGTTAATAAAGCTAAATAATATTTTGGTGTAATATTTTTCTATTAGTACTGAATGGGTTTCCATACGGATGCTGAATGCCATGACTGCAACCCAAACCTACATAAAGTCTTCCGTAGCAACAAGTACTAGAGTTATTGTATTTTACTGCATTTTAACACAGTCTGTCAGTAAACTCAAGATGAGTTTCTCATCATGTTTATGATTACATAACTAAGAGAGATCTGATCTGCAGAATCAGATCTATTTCTCTCATCTTATTATTAATAAAAGATAATAAAACCAATTCACGGACATCACAGGAATAGCACAGGTGGAACCAATAGCTGTGTCCATATATGAAATGCATGAAATACATTTGGGCGGCTTATTTTTTGTCAAAATGTATTAGGAGTCAAACCTTATTATTTGCTGTAGAAACATGTTTTGTACTATTTTAATATGCATGCTTTCCACAGTAGGACCGTATAGACTGTTTGAGTTTATTGGTTTCATTCATTTTCTTTTCTCAGTGATGAGTTGAATGTTGTTCATTTAAAATAATATAATAATCTGTCTTGGTGATTTGTGCTTGTTCCTGCAGGCAGACTTCATCAACAGTGAAGAAACAGTCTGGATATTGTACAGCAGAAATGAACTATCAATAAATGTTATTTATTACACAGTTTTTTGTTGTTGTTGTTTAAGATGATAAGATTAATATAAGTAAAGATTAATATAAATAAATATTCTTTATACCAGTATAAATAATGGTAACATTCTTTGTCTGCATAGCAAGTTCTCTACCAGCCAGTGATGAGTGGCAGATGTGCTTTTTATTTAATACATGTTTGTCTGCATGATTTTAAGAACAATATTAAATTCACAGGAACTACATGTGTATGCCTGAATTATCATATTTCACATTTGACAAATGTTTGAAATGCTTTGTTTTATGCTGAAAAATCAGATTAAATCTATCTCACAAAGGAACATGTTGGCTCTTTTACTTTTTTACTATTTCTACCTTGTGGACAGCTCATTTCATGTCAGTGTGAACAGACTGTGGAGTAAACATGGTGTCTGCTATGCCTGAAGATTCTCAGTCATGCAGGTCAGGCCGTATGTAGAAGTGTTACACTGAAAGACATTCTCAGTTCAGAGCGGAAGAGAATTTCTGTTTGAAAGGTGAAACGTTTTTGAGAATCTGAAGCAAACTTGGGCTACAGTTCAGGAAGATAATAATACCAAAGCTCCAGCTGAGGTGATGGAGGGAGTTGCAGCAGCATGTCAGTGGTGACATTAAACAGTCAGAGACAGTTTATTACAACCACCTAAAATCATTCTGGCTTCAGTTCTCTTTTATCAGCCTTATAAGCTCTTATTGTCATTGCATTACTGTGAAATTACACTGTTAAATGATAATACATTGCGTTAATCTACAGTTTAATATGCATAATAATGTAAAGCTTGATGTTTAGCATAATGGACTCCAGTTAAATGTATTAATGAGCAGATATTACACAGGTATTAGTAAGCAGGAAAGTTCTCATTACAATGTACAACATCCTTAGACTATAGTGCGATGGCTTGTCTCCCAGCGCCACTAAGGCTTAGAGCACATTGTATAGTACTGACAATGTCAATACTTTACACAGAGACCAATGTATTCACTACATGTATACATAGTGTTGTCCAGCCTGTTACCTTCAGCGACCTTCACATTTTAAGTAAACAGACCCTGGTGAACTGATAAATTGTATAGATATTAAATATTATATTTATTTTATTACAATAACTATAACATTACAGAACCATTACTAAATGCAATAAACACAAATAATGAAATCAATATCTGCAATATGTTTGCATAAAACTAGCACTTTGGATTCATTTTGAATGTGTTATTTTCTTGTTAATATGACTTTTTCTTAAAGTTTTACACCAATATTATTATTATTACTTTATTTCATACTATCATACATACTTTGCAGGATTCTTTTTGACACATTCACCGACTCCGGTTGTTTTAACTGCCGTCATTCTTGCTACAATACCTTAGCATAGAGTGACGGATATCTTCATTTATTGTCTAAACAATTGCATTTAGTTGTTTTCTTTACAGAAATGAATGAAATGCTTGATAGACGTACAGTATCTCAACAAAAAGATCTCCTGTGAATCTGAAGTAACCCCTTAACTATCGTTCATAAAAGCTGGTATCAGTGGTTTACCCAGTGATGACATATAATTCTAATACCTTTGTTTAACCAGGATGTGCCCTAATGGAACACTCCCTCCCTTTAATGTCTGCCTCACCGGTGGGGATGGTCAAAATTGCTCTTTGGTCAGGTCAATTGTATTACTCACTCAGGTTAAAAAAAATACCACCCAGAAGCTGCCCTTCCTTTATCAAAGTAAGAGTTCAAAAATACTCACGTCACGTCACGTCACGTAAAAAGATAAGTAATGGATTGCTCCTCGTATGTGGAGTTTTTCTTTGCTGATTTCATACTAAAAAAGACTTTTTGTAACTTTGGAAGATGAAGACGCTTCATATTCATTGCAGATAAACTTGATAACATACTTTATGAACATACAATATTGACACAGTGGGCAGTGGATTTTATTTTTTAATTGAAAGCGTGTTAGGAACCAATAATAGCCAGTATGAACAGCAGCCATGATAATCATTCATTGTTTGTAGAGACTATATTAATTGGGACTTGTGAGTTTTGTTTTAAGATTAGGATTTGTGAACCGATACATTCATTTTGGAAGTGGAACTTGATCTGGATGTAAAGCTTTGCAGGGTATCACCACGTCATTAACGGTAGCACTGATAATATGTAAGAGTTCCGATGAACAGTTCATGTACCACAAATCAAAAATCAAATATACGTACGAGAGTATATGACTCACTACACTGATAAATGAATCCAACCCTACCAACAAATGATAATCTGGGAACAGCCATAGTAACACGGCAACATATTTTTATTTATGCGTCATTTATATTATGCAACTGTACAGATGAAACTTGAATAAACAGATGTCACACAGGCGTGTGTCAAAAGTTCAGTCCGGGTGCGATGACGTTTTACAACAATGTCACGTAATCGTTAACGCTGGGCCGTGAACTCCAATCTCACAAAGATAGAAAGATATTATCATAACCAAAGATATCATATCCCTGATGTTGGCTTTCACTGTCACTAAAACAATCAGACGGCGTGTATGTAACGTCCATTATTAATGAACCTTCAATTTCAAAATGTATGATGAACAGCCTAATATAAGAGAAATAAGTACAATTTCAACAATATTATGTCTCAGTTTTCCTGTATGTAGTCAGTCTGCTGCCATGTGCATTACATTACACAGATCACAGTGGAGCTACAAACACACAACACGTTTTGTAACTGAACAACGATATAATATCTTTTCATTTTCCATACATTTCCACTCCTGTGTGGTAATGCTGGTGTCACCACACCAACTAAAGTGGAAGCTTTAAGGAAGAAGGTTAAGTTATAAACTGCCTTATAAACCATTTACAAGTAAAACAAAGTCTGATAGAAGTCTGATGCAGATTCTTTTGTATTGAAGCTGCTGATTGTTGAATATCTTTAAAAATGACCACAGTAAGTGTTGATTGTTTTTTCAGGGAACTGTATTCTGGTCAGGATGGACACGCCTCTGAAGCATTTTACATAAAGTAGTCTACTTACAATTCTTGCAAAGTTCTTGTATTTTTCACTATGATGAGTCGGAGGATGTTGAATATTATATTCCTTGAACAGTGAAAGGTGCTGTGAACGCACCAAGCACACCTTTGTTTAGCTCTGTTCTGGTATAGTTTGGGGTTCCTTGTCTCGCTACAACTAATGTTCTACCTACAGTATATTGTCACATTGTGTCTGAGGGGAAAGGCAGGTTCTGTATAGAAACACCAGTAACCTTTTGGTTAATAAACTGATAACTACATTATTAAGTAGGAAAGTGTGCATTTCTGCACATGTTTGATTAGTGCTTGCCAAAAAAAGAGTTTTGGTTTTATTCCATATCAATTATTGTTATTATGGTACCACAGTACTGGGCAGGTAACCCTCAACTCCTTGGACAGATTAAACATATAGCAAACAGGGCTGCTCAATGTTGTTCATACAATTATATGTGATTAACTCCACTCTTTCTCCTGCGTTTGAGAAGCAGAGCTGTTAATAGGCGATTAGGATTAAGATGAATGATTGCTGCATTGTCAACAGTGGGCAGAATGGAACAAACAAAGTAGCACTTTAAAAAGGCAACAGTGCAATGCTGGGTGTAACCAAATACAATGGTAATGTGGCCACATGAATGTTACAAAACCACACACACACACACACACGCCAAAACATGCTTACTAACTTTCCTTTAATTTTTCAGTATCTCAGGTATAATGTTGATGTAGAAATGGAGCAGGTTGGGCCTCTGTCATGTGATCTGCAGGTAAGTTGTTTATCTACTGTTTATCATTGTTTCCCACAATGTCAGAAATATTTCCACCTTCCTTTCCACCCAAAAAAAGGAAGATTTGATATGGATATGAATGCGACCCCCGTGACTTAAGTTTGAATGTATACACATTAAATATCACAATCTAATCATGCTCCCCAGAGGATGAACCTGTTTTGATGTTGCAGTGGCTGTAGCTGAGGCGGTAGGGCAAATTAGCTGCTCACAGGCTTGCTGCGTCCACATGTCTAAGTGTCCTTGAGCCCAAACATTTCTCTGATGTGTGTATGTGACATTTTGGCTCCATACTGGTAAGATTGCATGTTCTGTTGCTGTCATACACAGTAAGTCCTCCAGTGACCTATAGCAGTGATTTAATAGGATTTAGTAGGTTTTTAGTTGTGTTTAATCTTTGAGAGATGCTATCTTATGATTATACCACATAGTTTAGTTTAAAATGATTCTATCTGGAAAAAAAACCAGGAGGGATCTGAAAATGTACCAACGCTCCACATCCAACCTGATGGAGCTCCAGAGGTTCTATAAAGAGGAATGAGCCAAACTGACCAAAGGTGGGTGAGCCAAGCTTGTGGCTTCTTGAGGCTGTAATTGCTGCCAAAGGCTGTGAATACATGATTGTATGTAGATTTTTGAGGAAAAAATTAAATTGAATCATTTTGAAATAAGTCTGTAACATAATGAAATGTAGAAAGTGAAGCGCAACCAGGCAGATATGAAAAATCTGAAAGAAAGAATCTATCAAGTGCTCTGTTAAACAGTCATTATTCATTCATTCAGCCTGATGCTATTCAGATAAAGGGAGTGTCTACAGTAATGCACACTTATAACACGTTATGAATGGCGGCACTATGCACAGCTGTGGTTTCAAATCCACACACCACATGACTCCTGGAACGTTACATGTTATTTGTACATTCATCATATGCATAACATATCTATGAATATTATAGCTATGAGCATAAACAAATAATTAGTCTCTGTGTTTTATTAATAGTATTGTGTACAGCACTTAGATGAGGAAAATGAAACTTTGGAATTAAATGTGACATTGTCGATACTCAGCATTGTATTATATTAATTAGATTGACGGGAAAAGTATTCATAACACTTGAATACACTAACAAAAACAGCAAGAGTTGTTCACAATTATTTTAATAGAGCATTCAGATGTGCCCCCAAATAACAAATAGCCAAAATTAATGAAAATTACAGAATTAAAAATCACCTGCTGATTGTGACCCTGATTGTCTCTGTAGAAATATAAAAACCCCTCTGGCTACACTGCAAACTGTACTTTTATAATCTGGTTTTCACCCTAAACAGCATCAACAAGTACATTTAAGAACTGGAAGGAAAGATATTCACACAACATGGTGCTAATGTGATTGTAGAATAGTGAACTGATTGTTAGTATTGAGTCAAAGTCAAAGTCAAAGTCAGCTTTATTTGTCAAAAGCCATATGTTGCATGCAATGCTCCCTAGGCCCACAGTGGACATTAAACATCCTATAGACAAGACAGGAAGACATGACAACCATAATAATATAAAGCTAACCCAAAGTACTAAAGGCTTGTATATGATACAATATGGCAAATGTACTTAAATATACTTACAATACCAGTACATGTAGTTAGATAATCAATAGATAATAAATACATGCCATTATTTGATCTTAAATTGTGGTTTTTGAACTTGAGGCCATCTAACAGCATCAGTGTTTGTTTCCACTCTGACGGACTGTTGCTCTCTGCTGCCACCTACTGCTCTCAGGCTGCAAATCAAACATGCAGTAGAACAGGTGCATGCATACATCACACATACTTTACTCCTGCCTGTCTGTTACTATGGGAACTGATGCCCAGAAACTAACTGGCTGTATGGTGGAAGTAGGTCAACTTCCTGGTTCAGACTCTCAACGACGGGTTTAGTGTTTTCACTGAAGACAATGTGCAATATTCTTTGCGACTGTGTTCGAGCAGACAAAAAGGAAAATAGAGTAAAATAAGCAAACTGTTGACTGTGGCTGTAGACAAACATACTACTTGCATGAGCGATTTAGATTTTGTTTCATTGTTTCAGCAGGATACAATTTATAGAAGTGACTGCACCTTAACTGTTCGGTTCCCCTGACAACCAGACACCAACTACAGAAACACAAACACAGCACTGTCACTTTAGCAAATGACAAGATCAGAAACAGGAAATGCAACGTATATATACAGCGTGTATTTATTTGCGGTGATTAAACTAAAGATTTATTCAAAAATGAAATGCTTCAATAACATTTTAGCTGAAGGTGATTACCAGTGATTGGTGATTGATGATGGAGATCTATCAGTGCCTGTACACTAGTAACTTTATTTCATTTATGCAGCCGTTTTCAGTGGAATGAATCATGAAAATACTAACAAGCCAGTACAGGAAAACAGTGTCATGACAGTGGCTGCAGGTTCAATTCCCGGCTCCTCCAGTCCACATGTCTTGTTGTTCTCGGGCAAGACATTTAAGTCCATATGGTGGGTGTGTTTTGCTTAGTTGAGCAGCTATAGAAACTATGGTAACAATATCTCTGTCAGACAGTCTCTGTCACAGATCTCTATGTGGTGGTGATCCCTTATGGTTCAGCATTTTTCTGTGCAACAAATATGAAATCCCATATAATAAATGAGAGGAGAGATTATCTGAGTAATGAATGACTACTCAGTCATTACATGTGGATGACATGAAGAACAACACATTCAGTTTACTGTAGATACTTCCTGCTTAAAACACTTTACATATCGGTTTAACATTATCTTGCTGATATGCTTGAGTATTTGTGAGTGTATAATATTGATATAATGATGATGGCAACTTAATTACTTTGCAGACCTGTTATCTGAAGATCATAGATTATATATTTTCTTGCAAACTGATATGTTGTGATCACATTTTTCATTTATTTATTGTCTCATCATCATCCTACAAACCAGCTGGTTCCTTTCAGTGTGAAGACGAGCTCCTCGCTCTGTCAGGCCAGAGGATTTTATTCTCTGTCAATAAGAAAAGCTCACAACCATAGGTAAACAATCCCTGTTGACAAGACCCAAACATCGTTAGGGTCCTTCATCCAGGGCAGCAATTCACCCATTGTTCATACTTATCTATTTAAACCAATTCTGCCAAGATAACAATGATGATAATAGACTGTAAGCACTGCTTTATCATTATCACAATGTGGGATGATGGCCTTTAGTAGGTCATGATCCGTCCAGATGCATTTAACGTGATAGAAAGAAGCATCCTTGAAGAGAATATAATGTCATGCAGTAATAGTTATTTAGGGAGGCCTGACTCAAGATAATGAGAGACTGTTATCTCTGGGTTCTACTACAAAAAGATAACAAAATGGAAAAATCAAGGTGTGATCACAATTCAATGTGCCCTCCAACAACACATAGAGGTACTGGTCTGTGTAAACAGTTGTGTTATGTTTAGGCTTTGATAATATAACTGCTAATATATAAATCTGATGCCACAATAACTCTGAGTTTCAAACAGTGTGACCGAAGGCTGGGTTTACCCAGCAGGGAAGGTCTAGCAAAGACATGTCATCAAGTTGCATTATGGGAAATGTAGGATGCAGTGTTTTTTTTTAACCTTGATTCATCCATGGGACTTAATGTTAAGATATCCAGGCCTCTGCTTTGAGTTTAACCATTCTTTGTAAGTCTGCCTCTTTTGAGTCTAAAATATTAGCAACAATGAATGGACAATAGACACCAGCTGCTGTAATACTCTCTCATCAGTTCATTAAGATACGTTTAGAATAACATAAAATCAGTCAAACTTTCAGTCAAAAACAGAATTATTTCAACCATATTACATTTTTAGGCAAGAATAAGTGAACCTGCCTTCATTCTAATGAACACATGTACACGCACTATTAGTGAAGTGAGTATATCACACTGTGTATACTGCAATAGTGACCAAGCTATCTCAACTTTACTAATAACATAAATCCATATCATAAGCACAACATACGGTACTGCAGGTCCAGCAGTGCTAACACTGAGGCTGTGTTCATGTCATGCCAGAAGTGAAAGGACAGGATGACAACTATTTACATGTTGAACTTTACATTTTCATTACATTGAACTTTTTCATATTCTTACTATGTTTCTCACCTTTTGACTGCTGCCATCAGCAGACGTGTCACCTGAGTTGATCCATAATTTATCAAGCTAAACGGTAGATAACTGAGTCCATATTGTAATCACCACCAGGAGTTTTTCCCATGTTGAGATCCATGTTTACGCTCTGGCTGACATGACATGACACCACAGTGTGTGTGAGCAGTGTGTTCAGGGTTCTGTAGCCACAGATTCTATCGGTTCCACCTGGGGTTCAGTGGGTGGGGTGGAGATGTCCTCTATCTGCTCTGAATCTGGTTCAGTCACAACTACAGCCACCTGCTGACACACACACACACACACACACACACACACACACACACACACACACACGCACACACAGAACAACAAAGTGTAATCCTGTGAGAACATGGAAGCACCAGCTACCGTCTATATCTGTATTGGTTCATTTCACAAAGTTACACTCTTATTACTACCATTTATGCAGGAGGTAAATATGCTGCACACAGAATATACAAAGCTGCTGAAAGCTGCTTTACTAATCAAATAATAAAGCATGGACTGTGTTTGTCTATGTTGGGTCTAAATAAGAGCTGTGTAAATGAATAATGGAATTTACATCTGTTTGTCATATGTGGTGATAAGCAGCACTAGCACACCCCAAGGAAGTGTACTGTCACCCTCTACACCTCCGACTTCTGCATATTTAATAAGATGTTTAAAGTGCTGAGTTTGATGTTTATTGCTCATGTCTTAGTTTTGATCTTTGAAAATATATTATAAAAATAGTCAATGTAACCGTCGGCACATTTTGTTGTGTGCTGAAATGTACAGTACAAAATGAAAGGAAAACTTGTAGCCCACTTGGCCTGTCCTAAAGGCACCCAGGGTGCAGTGACACCCACAACAAAGACAGTGTGTAGTACCTGAGTTGCACTTGGCTCAGCCTGAACAGCGTGCACAGCTGGAGCGGGTGGGGGACGAGACTGTGGATAGACAGGTCGCTCGCTAGAAGCCTGTAGGACGGACACACACACACACACACACACTAGTTTTGATATGCATTCTTGCGCCAGAGTACTGACTCCCCTCACCCAGATAGATATATTCGACTGTGACACCTAACCATCCGTTAGGTAACCTAACCGTTAAATTCATCACTCCTCATCATCTATCTCGTTTTCACCACTTATTTCACTAATCTACCTCTCCTGTCTGTGCCCTCATTACCATGTAATCCAGTTTACCATGTACCCATGTTTACATGAGGAATTTATAACTATGATACCTGCCCAACTGACCTACTAACTAATTACTGTATTTTGATGATTTATCACCTTGTTTAATTCACAAATGTGTTACAGCTCATATTTCATTGTTTCACTAGTAAATAAAGCAACATGCTCCCCGCTAGTGCTGCTACTTGAATTGTTTTAACACAGGACTTTTTCAGTCTGAATGCCCACTTTGTCTTTGAATTTCCATGTGCCCCAGAGGTCAAATATTACTAGATGTAACTTGAAGGTATCCAGCCTCACCGGAGATGTACCAGCGGCTAGGACACTGAGGCCGAACAGCATGGCAGTGATACAGATCAACAGCTCCAGCACCAGGAAGATCACCAGCGTCCCCAGGATACCGTCAATCAACAGCTAGTAAGAGAAATAAACAGCACGCATGGTCAGAAAAGAAGGAATCATGTTCTGTAACTTGACTATTGCAAACAAAAAAAAAACAACAAAAAACAAGGGGATGAATCCATGAAAAAGTAGAAATGTAAATGTCAAGTCAGGACATCTATTCTATCAGGTAAATACAATGAGTCTTCTACATGCACTCTACTCGACTACATATCATAGCAGAGAAAAGAGAAACCTATCTGACCAAAGTTGTAACAGTCACTTACTTTACACTTTTGCTCGATCAGCCCGGTGCATTTCCTGAAACAATGTTGCTGCAGTGGACAGTAAAGACAAAGAAACATGGAGTGTGCTTTTTCACAACATGTAGTGCCAACTATCAGTTCATGTGATTCTACTACATCAGATGTGCAGTCATACATCAGTGATTTCTCTGTATATGCTATGCAGCCTGGTGAAAGGGATATTAAAATGGCTTTTCTCCTGTTTCCTTCCTTAGATCTATGGACCTCGTGCATTCCAGCAGTAAAGGAGCGCTCCACTATGTGACAGCATCTCAGAACGAGTTTAGTTTTATTCAGACCAAGTATGACATGTATTTCTGTCCTGCAAACATTGTTTCAGTCTTGCACCAGACAAGACTCAAATCTATAGAGCAAATTCCAGAAAAAACTGAAAAAGTGATGAAGTGTAGACATTGGTCTTAATCCGACTATAACATGATATGACACAGAGCCAGAGGAACTGTTTGTGGCAGTAGCAGCTACTGATATGGCTGTTCTGTGTTATTAAAACCTTAAACCTAATGAATGTCATACAGTGTTCTGTCTGTGCTGTGTTTTTTTTTTTGAAAGACAATACCACGGCGTGTAGCTCCAGTCTGCGGCAGTGTTCGCAGTGGTAAGAGTCCTGGCGGTAGGGGAGATGTTTGGACATCAGACCCAGGGCAGCAGTAGCAAAAGCAGCACTGATGAGATGCAGCACCAACACACATTTCACCTGCAAATCATACCAGTAGTGATCATGTACAGTTACACAAACCCTGCACAACATCATGCCATCTTTTGTTAACAGAGATAGGGGCGTTTGAATTCAGATAGTTGTGATTTTGGCCGATTGGTGGGAATTTAAAATTGAATGAGGCCCACCCATGGCAGACAACCCAAAGCAGTAAACGCACCAAGACTGCTTATAACACACTGCCCTGCCCTAACTCTAACCTGCCTTTATACTAAATTGCACCAAATCTTGTACCATGGCCACATAAACGGGATGAAGATGGTGTTATCGCACTGGACTTTACATTTTTATATATCTCATTTAATCCCTGCATTTGTCAATTTCATATATTTAATATACCTGGATTTCACAAAGTGCATTGCATTCAACCTCCACTGTTAACATAATTTATTCATTTATGCACGTCACATTTAGGTTTTGCTCTTGTCACCTTCATTTATTTCATACACTTCATTTCTATGTCTACAACAGTCCATATTTCCTTTTTGCAGTCAATATTTTATTTAAAGGTTTATATCCCATTTAAATCTATTATTAATCCATTCTGTATTTAATGTCCTCCATAACAGAAGGGGGTGATGGAGAGATGGCCTTTGATAGGGTTGAATGGCCCTATCTTTTTGGTAAGGTAAGGGAGAATTTCTGTACATGTCTCTGTAGTAACCGCATAGCCAAAGTTCTGATCAACACTGTGGTACCAAAGCTATCCACAGTCTCTAAGGGTTGCTGTTAGGAGTGCCTGTTGTCTCCTCTCCTCTTTATCCTTGCTATAGAACCATTTGCAGTAGCAGGAAGGAGACATACAACATCATCTGGAATCAAGATTGGTCATGTAGACCATAGAACAGCCTTGTTCACAGATGATGTCATTGTGTTTCTGAACAATCTGGATAACATTATTCCTGCTTTATAAGACCTTATTGATTCAGACTGCAGGAGACAGACTCACCCAAAACAGAGTAGGTTTCCTCCCACTGTGGATCAACACTGATCCAGACAAGGTCACCTGGTGGGGTACAATTAAACTTACTTCAGCACAACATTTGGAGGAAGTATAAGGAAAGTTCTGATACAACATGTCCATCAGTTATATCTTAATGATGTGCTGAGAAAAATAAAATATCATGAAAACATGCTGTGCAGCGATTGATTCTGAAATGACTCATTGTCAAATGAAACCCTCCATGTAACTGACCTGTATGACAACAATCAGGAAGAGGGCCACGTCTCCGGTGAAGTGGACCTCATGGATCTGAAGCACAGAGGCACTCAGACAAAGAATCAAAGCTCCAATAACGATCTGGATTGCCTGAAGAGGGAGGGGGAGGGGAAAGTATTCAAAGTGATGCAGGTAGTCAAAAACTCAGAGTCCCTTATTAGGAAAATTTAGTGGAACAGCCTTTAAATCAGAATCTCAAGTAGAAAATCAGGTCAATATTTCCTTTCATCTGTCGACTATTACGTCACATTGTTCTGACCTCTGAAACACACGGGAGGTTATAATTATAGTAAATATGCCCTGTACAAAGTCAGCTGTTACTTTGTATGGGACACAGCAAAACATTGATTTACAGGGTATACTGTGTGTGGTTTGGTTTACAAACTCTCAATACTTCTGCTCACCCCCAGAGTCTTGGGCTCCATCTTAAGGTGGGACTGCAGTTGGTTTGGGGTGAGGGACCCCACTGCAGGCACCGGGTCTTTGTCATCATGAGGCATCCTGCTGCTGATGAAGAAACAACAGCTTTAACAGAACAGTATATAGAAACAGAGTCAGTCAAAGCAGAAAATAAATAAATAAAGATCAATATACTGTAACATATGCACAAGATCACACATGTACATGTGGATGATATGATTTACTTGACAATGTCTAATGATGATCTGATGATAAAAGAATGAAGTACAGGTCATTTTTTTGTATCTCTGAGTTCAAAGATGGGACTTTATACTTCCAATCCACCAGAGATGGAAAAACATATCAGAGAGGATAAGGAAAAGGTTACGCGTAAACACTGCAGACTACTGATTGGTCAGAGAGAATCATTACGTGTCACATGGGACAAGCTGCAGTGGAAAATGAATGAATGAAAAGGAGAAATGCACAGGAGGAAAATGAAACTATAGCATTTTTTTAGCACTAGCATTTGTTTCTACAATAATTCATCTGGTGAGTGTTAGAATGCTCTCATGAAACAATCAGGAAATAATGCTTTATTTCTCCCAACTGCCACCTCTCGTCACTTACTGTCACACTTGGGAAAGTGAGCATAGGTTGGTATATTTTAAAGTAGGTCGGGAAACCGACAACAAAGTTTACCTTAACTTTTAATGTTACCAGACAAAGAGAAATGTTTAACGCTTGTCCTAAACTGGTCCTAAATCGATACAAGAGTACTTCCTTGTTTTATGAGTGAAGTGGTATAGATACAGATACACAAAGCAGCCGCCCACATTGAGGACATTGACAGTGGTTCATTGATGGGATACTACTAATGCAGTGGATAACAAAGTGTCTGGTAACCAAAGAATGTAGAGTTGAGTTGAGTAGAGTCAAGTCGAGTTGAGCCAGTACCATAGAGTGGAAAAACAGCAGTAGATAACCAAACACTGCTCTACAGTGCCACTAGTGGTCAGAAAATCCACAGGGTCACTTAAAAAGTATTATACAGTAGTTATACAGCCTAGTCAGTTAAAGGGGACCTATTATGTTTATTATGTTCATTTCCAGCTCTGTATCTTTATTCTGTGACTCCACTAGAGCAGCTTTACTTGATACACAGTTCAAAGAACTCCTTGTTTATCTTATACCTGCTAGTTATGCATGTGTCTGTGTCAAACAGGCATTTTATTATGAGAAAATTTAGAGGAAATGAAAATTCTTCCTCACCAAATTAGCAGAGCTGCCCACGTTCAATATGAACATCTTACATTGTAACATTATATATATATTACTGACAATAAGGTAAAGCATAACAGGCCCCCTTTAAGTATTATCATTGATCCAGCCTTGCAATGATGCTTTTTTACAACTGCAGGTCAACCTTCAAACTCAATAAGCCTTAACAAATATATAAATACCTTCAAACAACCACAGCAATCAATGAATAAAAAATATTTTAATGGAATAAAAAAAAATTAAAAAATGATGAAGCAATGATGTTCACAATGTCTATTAGTAAACCAGCTTCTTAATAGTGAAGGACTATGATATGATTTTAGATGGAGACTGTGAGATGCAGTCGAAAAGCTACAATATGGACCTTTAGTTAAGATTAGTGTAAATGTACTTTACCCACTTATATCATATCACAACCAGATCCCTGACCTTTCACAGATGTGTGTAACTCCATGTTAAAATGAAAAGAACTAAATAGTTTTGTGCACCTTGAAATTAACAAACAACAACAAATATTGTGACAAGATGCCCTGCACTGCACTGTTTCTACTTCCGGCTGCAGCTGAGGTTGTGTGTGTTATGAGACATGTCTTGTTCCTACAGTAAATGTAATTGCCCTGCAGTGGGATGTTACAGTGTGTTAGCACTGTAACAAACTGACTGGCAGCTCCAGGCCACCAGGGGGGCCTTTAAAGGCAAAGTAAAGTCCTCATGCATTGTGTGAGCCAATTTTACATTTATTAAAGTATATATATGTTATATTATGTCTTTTGTACTTTTTGCTCAGTCACTAATAAAAGTAAAAGATGGTTAGATGCTACAGTCTCTCTTGTCATAATCCTGTAATTAGTCTGCCTGATTCACATGGATGCTTAAAACATTTTGAATATTAGTTCCATCATACATTTTCAACAGACTGATCAGAACATGGTGAACTGACAGGATGTCTCTCATGTATCTGCGTCCAGGCCAAAGCCTGCAGGCTGACTTTCAGTCCTGACATACAACCTTGAGTCAGCAAAACAGAGGACTGCTGCTACTTACAAGACTGCATGAACCGAGGCTTACATCATCATTGTTGACTGAGTTATTATATAAATATTACAATATTACTTGGAGAATATTCCGGATCTGCAGTCGACATGTTTAATTATAGATTGCAGCAGCCAACAGCACAATGTCTTTAAGCATCCATTTCCATGAAGAGTCTATAGAAAGCTATCAGATGAGAAGTCGGTGTTGGATGATGAGTTTGAGGACATGCTCTGATGGTGGGATCTCAGTGGAATGTGGCATAGCTCCAGGTAGACTCCTGGATATTTATTCGGACATTCCCCCTCTAATGTCGTCGTTTTTTTCCCCTCAGAACTGTGTCCACGCAAACTATTTGGATGCCAAATGAACCCTGGCGCTTCTCCTCCTCAGCGTTGCCTTCAATGACGCACCGTCCTCTCGCAGCTTACCTGTCCCGTGTGTCCTGCGGGACAAACGCGGTAGCAGAACATATGATGTTACCTTAAGTGTGTCACAGCGACTCACCGTGTCTTTCCTCAACTGTTCCTGTGGAGATGTCCGGCTGCTGTGTTGTCGGTGTTGGGGCTGCTCTGCAGACTGCAGCAGGGTGTGTGATTTCACTGCAGCACACTGATGCGGCTGCGACTTTTTTTTTAGTAGACTTGCTGTATGATGCAGTTCACATGCACGGCTGCGGACAGGGGAGCCCACAGCAGGCTTATGTAAGCCTGTGTATCTATAAAAAGGTGTAATACAGTTCATCCTCAATAATTTGTAAATTATGCTTTATTTTGACATAGCCCCACCCCCACCCATGCAATTCATTATTACTCAAAGTATTATTTCCAAACATCTAAACTTTGATCTCTGTGTTAAAAGCGATGGAATTAAAGCTGAGAGTTGGCACTATAACGTACTATTCATTATTGTATTATAATTTGAATGTGCTGAAGCACAGAAGATAAAAAACAAAAAAATGTGTCACTTTTATTTATTTTATTATTTATTTATTTATTTATTTATTTTTTACACCAACTTCCTTAGATACAAAGAGGTCCATAAAGAGGAGCTGATCAGAACATCTTAATGAATAATTTAATGTAAAATGATTAAAAAGGTTTTTAGACAATAATAATAGTTAAGGTTTATGCATTTATAAAAAATAAATTGGTACCAGTGAAATTAACATCTTATATTAAGAGGAAGGAAGTCTAAGTGTGTCCAACATTGTGTAATGTGTGTAAATATTAACATCAAGGACATGGAGATGATCAGTTTTAGAGGTATCTTATTAATCAATATCTGCATAGTTGATTATTTCTATGACATGAGTGTGTGCTTCATAGGTAAGTTCAGAGTCAACCCTCACACATCCATATTTCCATTTATTTCATTTAGTTGAGGTCTTGTCTCACATTAAGAAACATTAAATAGCTTTTTTGTTTCATTTAGTAGTATTTTGTTAGCTGACAACCGAGTTAATATTAATATTAAAATGTATGTCTTCAGTGATCAACTACAATCCCCAAAAGGAGAAGGATGAATTAAAGTGGTAAAACAATAACTGCTGTTGCATTTAGGATATTGCTTAAATAAACTAATTATGACAAAAATGTCATAATGTCAATGTTGGTTAGTAAAGAACATTCCTCTGCATAAAAAGGTAAAGTAACATCGAGTCCCACACAGTTAGATGTAAATACCCTGAATGTCAGACGTCACTGAAGGCCCTTAACCTCATAGGCATGGTGACAGCAGATGTAAACTACTCCAGGAAAATGTAAATGCAGGCCTTTTACCTTAAACCTTTTCACTTCTGTGTTCCTGCTCCTCTCTGTGCATGAAGCATGCACCTGTAAAAACTGCTAAATACAAACTATAACAATAATAATAAGTCAAAGGAAAGTGAACTTGCTCTGTGGATGCTGTGGTACTCCTCTGAGACTTCATATGTTATACGTGAAGGTAGAAAGAGCATCACAAACTAGGACTTCACATAACAAGTCATCATCAAATATCTTCACATATGGTAAGATACATACGTGTATTATTATGTGCACCCTTGACTGTTAAAATGTCATGTTCAGGATTCAATGTGAAATAGATTTTGTCCACCAGGTGGTGCCAAAGCACAACCAGGGTTTCTGTGGCTGTAATAAGTGTATGCAGCTACAGCACGGTAAGCACTGCCTTCTGTAGCAGTCTAAAGCAACGCTGAGCTCAGTTGAACCCTCACTGAGTCATACACTGGAAACCTGAAATAGTGTTACAGCATCGGAGGTTTCTGAAGGTATTAATATTGGTTTTTATATAGTAAAAAGAGCTTTGGTCTTTGCTCTTTATGGACAAACATACAGTGTAAGATGTCAAACACACCACTCGCCCTCACTTCTTCACACACTTACTTGAGTACTTGTGTTTCACTAAGGGAAGTGTGTCCTCTGCATTTGACACATTGTAAGTGTTTGGGAGCAGTGCACAGCCACAGTGGCTTGATCAAAGGCAATGCGAGGGGTATTCCTATGTCATGTGTTAAATGCGTGTGTTAAAGCCAAAGGGCATAAATCTCACATTTCTAATCGGGCTCTCTTTTCAACAGACCCAGCAGCTTCTTGCTTTGTTGCGGCAGCTGTGTTCAGTGTCATGCTGTGAAACATGGAGGTTTTTTTTTTATTCAGTAGGCTGGAGCTGGTGGGATTCTGCAGATTTAATATAACATTCCACCAATCAATGATCCTTCGAGTTCAACACTAGATATCAATCAATCTCTAAAGTAAAGTAAAGTTTTCTCTTTAGAAAATGTGAAGATGACAGATTTGTTGTTGTTGGACGGTGCATTACTGCTGCTTTTAGTGCCTCTGCATATATGTGTAGAAATGTGATTAATAAGATAAATATCATTGTAAGACAGTCATTAAATGGGAAACATGTAGCATACATACTGCTTCACTGAGATAAATGTTTCAAAGATGTTCAAGTGCAACTGTTTGTCTTCCTCTAACTATTCACAGCAGCAGGCTGTTGGTTTGGTCGAGCAGGGGTCATGTGAACGAGACAGATCAAAGATCCATAAAACCATTACTACAGAATTAAATAACAATTGGAATGTATTCGTTTATTGATATGATCGAGGACTTTTATTGGTTCTAGATTTTCAGAACAACAAAATGGAGCTGTTTCTTTTCTGAATGACCACTGGGGTGCATGGTCGTCACGCTGTATAGCAATTCACCCCAATGGCACAGTGGTCAAATACAGTCTCCATAACACATGGGACATGTTGTCAGTGACGCTAACACGATACAAACAAGTGATAACTGTGCTGAAGGTAAGAAAAAGGCAAGCAGCAAGAGTCAGTGTGATGACAAACACCAACCGGGGCTTCTAGTTATGAAGCATCTCAGTCAAAAACCTTTCAGAATCTGTGTTGGATGACACACCCATTAAATGTAAAAATTCACTTTTAACACATTTTAACCTAATTTCATTCAGGATTTTCTTGCACTACAAGTGTCCAGCTTTTGCAATTCACACACATGGGCAACGGAAGGACACACAGTAGCAGTGGTTCGGTTTGTTCCCAGCCAAGTGTAGATACAGTGATGGATCGTGAATGCAACTAAAAGCTCCGGTACCACACGCACATTTAAACAGTGTTAATAACACGAACAGAGTTTGGTGTCACTAAATGGTGTCCTGAGATAAGACTTAATACTGTCACTACACGCACATGTACACAAGAGAGCAGCTCAAAGACACGTTTAAATACTGGAAAATCCATGTATACACACAGTAATCTAACTTTATGTGGGAACCATGCTTCACTGGAGCTACGATACAAGACAACGACTCCTCATTTCTGAGTGTGTGTGTGTGTGTGGTAGTGCAGTGTGCCTGAATTTTACAGTTAACTGATTACTGATAGAAAGCAACTTATTCAAGTGTTCTGAAGGGCTAGTTTTAGTTTTTAATCACACTCCACACGGTTGTATGTAAAAATGTTGCTACATTACGGATGCTTGTTTACTTACGTTGTGTCCCAATGGTCCCGTGTGTATGACGCACAGAAAATACTGCAGCAAAGGCACGTTCAGATTCTGTGTGTAATACTAGCTCGTAAACAAATATCAAAGTGCAGATGAATTTCTATCTGATCATCCAGCTGGCTTACTTACTGGACTGAGGAAAAGCTTCCCACTAACAGAATACAGACATCAATTGTGCTTCCTCTAAAACGATAGCGGAGCGGAATACAAACACAGTTTTTTTTAGTAATTCTGAAATGTTTGACGAACTCAGGCTTCGGTTCATGTGTATTTTTGGGTGAAAATGATTCAGTTACAAAAAAGGTGCACAACTGTGGCAACACTGACTATTCTATAAAAATATTTTAGGAACCAGCTGTAACTTTTCTGTCTCAGATGTCGCCATCTAGTAAGTGAAAACACACAGAACATTCATAACATCACAGCCAATGTGCTTCAGGCTCTGGCAACAGCAGAGAGTACCAACCATCTCAACAGTCACGTGTCTTCAATAAGTACCACAGGAACATCGTCTTTTATCCTATTGGATTCAAAGCTGACAAATCAGGATCTCAGGAGTCCACAGTGTTTGTGCCTCCTCATTGGCTGACCCTAGTCACAGACTATGGGCCTCCCCCTCATCTCTAATAGTCATAATGTCTGGGCCTGTTCAAATGGGGGTGTTGGGCAAATGTCCATTCGAGCCTGTGAGTGCTCCGTTACTGACTAACCCACTGGCCTGTCCGTTGCGCTTGCTCAGAAACTGGTTCTCCCTGAGAACTTCCTGCTCCACAGGGGTCCTTCTGTCAGAGTCTCTGCTCGGGGTTCCTGCCTGCGGGGCCGTCCGGCGGCGGCAGCGTTGTCTGATGACGTACAGCAGCATAGTGATGAGCAGGCTGAGGCAGAGCACCAACAGAACTGACACAATCACCAGCTCCTTCAGGTAGCTGGGGCCTCGTGCCGAAAGCAGGGGCTCCCCATCCCGAAGGTCCGCCTCATTCTGGCCAGATCCCACCATCCACAAGGTGAAGTTTCTGCCCAGCTGTTGGGTGGTGACCCGAGTGTCGCTGCTGCTGCCCAGAGTTGGCTCAGTCGCTTTCAGTCTTGTTTCTGTTCTTTTAGGTCCTGCAGACGTGTGCGGTCCAGGCCTGGCAGCCTGTGTGGTGGGTACGGGGTGCGACTGAGGTCGGCTGTAGCTGGTCGGAGTGTGAGGCACGGGGCTGCTCTTCTGTTTAACATGATAGATGGCCATAGTCTGCTGGTAGCCGTTCTCAGTGGACAGACAGAGGTAGTGGCCCAGCGTGGCGGGCGTGGCCACAAAGCTCAGACTGCCGTCGTCCAGGTGCAGGTACAGGTCTGATGACAGACGGCTGTTAGGACGCTCCCACAGCTGCTGGGACAGCCGAGACGCCGCGGGACACTGCAGCCGCACCACTTCATTGAGAGACACTGACACCAGCTCACCTGCAGGACATGAGGTTGATATACAGATTACAGCTTAAAAGCCTCCATACACCACTACACACCAGACACAAGGACGAAGCAAGGCTCCTTACATACTCCATACACAGCGTGCCTATTCTAAACACATTAGGAACAAAGTTCTTTTTGAATATTTAACAATTTTTATTTTATTTTACTCTTACTTTAATCATTTTTATTAATACCTTTCTATTTGTTACAGATGAAAAACAGAAAACAAAAGAAGGAGACAAATCGCCCACAGTGTAGGGTAACCAACAGGTACGGTACATGCTGGGTCTCCAGCTCATGGTCCATCCTCCAGTACTGACCTCTAGTCAAGTCAATTTTATTCATATAGCGCCAAATCACAACAAATGCCATTTCATGACACATGCATAAAGCAGGTCTCGACCGTACTCCTTCATTTACAGAGACCCAACAAGCACTTACCTGAATAAATGATTTCACTACTTTTCCATCCAGGAGTATGTAAGCATCTTGAGGAAAGTGAAGCACACGCTTACCTGCAGGCAGGTTGTTTGGCCCAAATCTGGCTCTGTGTGTTAATGACACACTGTTGCATGCCTCTTCAACATTCCCCCTGTCGATGTCCTGGCCCCTGAGGAGGGAAGAGAACAGTCAATGGAGGAGGCAACATCCTGCACAGATCACAACGCAGCCAGGAGTCTCAGGTCAAGATAACCCCATGATTCGACCCCATGATGCAACTCAAGCGTCCTCCTCTCAATGATGCCGACCACGCTTCAAACCAGCGAGGCATAACATGGCTTTGTGATCAGAGTTGGTGACGAATAAATCAGAAATGATGATATTATGATTCAATTTTAGATCAATTATAATCCATGCAACGTGCATTAACTGAAGCCAGTCATCATTCAGCACAGCACTCTTCTCTCATCCCTCTGACAGGCTCGCATTAGATAAGACCTGCCAAATGACATCATGTGACTATGAAAGTCAATAATCAATATCTTCTCAGTCTTACAGGTGCTGTGGACTTCAGCTTTAGATTCTTGAGGAATCCAGATTCAATAATCTAAAAACAAACTTAGATGTGGCAGAAATCTTAGGATGGATTTTGGGTTGAGACACGACATCTATGACTGAGGCAGCTCCTAAACTATACTTCCATAATCTTTTTCTAATACCTTTTTCTTTTTTTTCTTTTTTTATAGAAATGATGTACATGTACATTAAAAACATCCAGGCAAGTTTTATTTTTAGCTTCTTAGATTTTTTAAAGCACTTAAGAGTCGAGGAATAAAAATAAATAAATAAAAAAAATCTATCAAAGCTACAGTCAGATCAGTCTCGCTGTGATAAACACATTTCAGTAGACGATCGTGTTCGTCCAGTCAACATGTTCCTCCTGAGAGGACCAGGCTACTAAATGATTTCTACATTCACGTAATGATCAGGTAAAATCCTGCGGTACTCACAGGCTGGTCTGGGTGCTGGAGGTCTCCACGCAGGCCCTGCTGGCAGGGTCCCAGCCACAGAAGGGGTCCCGGGACAGAACACACTGAGCACAGGTCCAGTAGAACGAGCAGTTGGCTGTTGGAACCCTCACCACACCCTCTGATGTGCCGACATATATCATACCCTGCAGAGAGACACAGTACTGTTACATTCACCTCATAGTGAAGACGGATCCTCCAGTGAGCGCCGGGGGTCACCTGCACACTCACCTGCACACTCACCTGTGGTGTAACAGTATTATAAAGAAAGATCAGTGAGGTGATTCACTTGGATACGTCTCTTAGATTGCCATGATTTTATGTGTATCAGTGAAGAACGAACAGAGACAAAGTGATAAGTGTTTTCTACTCAGTTATTACAGTGTATGACTAAACAGTCCAGTGCTTTAAGGTTGTTATTATAGGTGAATTTCTCTGACATCTTGAATTTTATTGTATTTATTGGAATTTTAATTTTAGGTGAGTTTAATATTCACAGTAGCTGTTAAACTCTGGCTCATGATGTCATACCTTTCAGTCTTACCCAGTTATAATCCTGAAGTTAAGCTCTATATATTTCTCATCTCGTGTTTGTGTGGCTGCGTGGGAGTTGGGATAGATGGGGCTTTCTCATGTTGCGTCAACGGGGAATATTACACTTGTTGCATGAAATCATGGAGGAGTAGAGAAACACTGACGATTCAAATTCCAAATTGTATTCACCTTTCACTTCTCATATAACACATGTTTACTCAAATCTTCACTTCCACTCTGAGTAAACTGAAACTGAAAGCCAGAAACTCATATTTCCTGCCTATAAACTAGCGAGCCAACCTACAGACTACATGGTTGTAGACAATGTTGGTTTTTGCAGGATACTTAAATCCTATATGGATTTTTTTGGCATATTCACTCAAGTCTTGATTATAAGGTAATAACTGTAACCAGCATACATATGGTATGCATGGTGACAATTACAACTCTTTATACTCATGATATTAAACAGAATGTTAACTCTACAACAGTATGAGCTCTTATCTTTTCCACATTTCTATTTTCAAATCATTTTAGTTTCATTTTGAGTGTGCAGGGCAGGATGGATCTGGCTGAGAGAACTGCGGCTTGTTTATGATCACGCATCAAACTTTAGATTGATATTTAATAGGGTGTTTAGTTGAAATCTGACTTGAATTAAATAATAAAGTGTGTACCTTTGGTATGGAGAGCTTCAGGCTCTTGACAGGCTGAGGGTTCTCGAACACCTGGACCTCCTCAATTATGTGAGCACCGCTCTGCAGCAGCACCACTTTGTGTAGGAATCCAGACTCTGAAACCAGGTCAGTGAGCAAACACAACTCATATTTACACAATGAACACACATAATACTGTAAACACAGACCATCACAAATCAGCCACATCAGCATCCGATATCTGAACCTTCTGATGTCTACCTGATGGAAATATCTGGCTCTTTTTTTTTGAAAACAGAAGCCTGCTGACATTATGAGAGCTGAGAGTGAACCAAAACAGTGAAGTTACAGCCGGACAGCTAAACAGGTGAAACTCATTATAAAGCTCCATAAAGCTGAGGGGAAGTGTGTATGTTCCTATACACCTGATTGTATTGATTATAGCTTACGTTACTTACATAACTATGGATGTGTCAGTGCCACAATTTGTTCTAAGGAGAAACACTCTATCCCAGGAAAAAAAACCCTCTGCACATCATTCAGCACAGTGAAGCTCAAACATCCAACTTAAGGAAGAAGAGCAGTGTGCTGGTTAGGTTGAAAGGTTAAATCAATAAACCTCCTTATGTGATATTCATAATTCTTTTCTTTAAATGCTGACATACGTAGCTGTTTAAATGTGCTGATGCCCCAAACACAGAAACACAGAGGCGCCAGACAACCTTCGCTAAATATAAAAATATCTCATAATAAACCACACTTCAGAACAAAAATCTATTAAATATTATAAAATAGATGTTCTCATTAATTATGCTGCCAACTGTAAACTGTTATGCTTCTCAACCAACAGAAGATGATCAGACATCTTCTACTTACGAACGCTGACAGGCTCAATTAATGAGATTTGATTAGATTTATTTCCAATTAAATCTTATCCAACCCAATACTCAGGTGTTTCAATAAGGTAGCAGCGTGCTTCCAACAAAAAACTATTCAGGCGCTCCAAATCTAAGAAAATGTAGCAACGAAGTAAAGTGGCAGGGTTGTGAGTAAAAACACTGCGTCGCACAAGGCCCACCTGTGAGAAGAAAGAGGACCGTGTAGTCTCTGTTGTTGGCAGCCTGGACTCTCTGGACAGTCAGATGGCTGTAATTGTGCTCCGCAGACACCATGGTCAGACTTCTTCCCACCGGCCGAACGCTGTCGTCTGCCAGGAAGTTTTCTTTGACGAAGCGCAGGGCGTTGTCGGACGCATTGTGCAGGCCGCACTACCACACAAAAAGCCAGTTTGACAGCAATACGGACTGAACACGCTGCGTTTACAGATCAGTTGCATTGACAGGACACCTAAACGTCAAGGAAATTAAAACCAATTTGATTCGAGTAGAATTCCAATCCAATTATTTTCATGGTTTGTCTGTCAGAGTTTGAGTAATACCATAATGTTACCTTCCATCCCAGCACAGTCTGTTTATATCAGAGCATACTGTAGGTATCTACAGTACCCGAGTGTGTCTGATTAACATCCTGTCCATCTGTTTTCTAGTCCCATCAGCTGCTCTCAATCACAGAACATGACAGCAGCTTGTAGTGAGCAGACCGAGCTGAGCGAGGAGTCCTCTGTCAGATGTTTAAAAGTACCTCAGCAAATAACCACCGTCTCTTCGTGGTAGGGGCTACTATTACTCAGCCAGTTTAAGGTCATCTGCACAGCACGAACCATGGAGACATGTTTTACGTTCAAGACCAAATAAGAAAAACTTTCTTTTAATAAGTTGGAAGTGAACTCAGCTCGTTAAAAGTTAAAGTCCGTACTATATATCTGCCTACTTATTTATTTCTCAGTCTCTGTTTCTCTCCATTTTCATATCAATTTACCTCTCCTGGATTGGCGACCTTCTCTTGAACCCGTGTGCTCCACTGCAACGTGTCCCGATTCAGGACTTTGTAGTTACCAGAGAAAACTGATTTGATGTCAGTCAGGCGGAAAGAACACACTGCTGACTGTCCAGAGTTGACAGACCTGGTTAATGGAAACCAAAACAATAAAGACATTATGAAAATCCACATGATGCTACAGCTTGTTGATTTTTCGGTGTACAGCAGCAGCAGCAGCTAAGTCCACGGAGGAGACTTATGGGTAGGTCAGCCGTGTTCTGGCAGCGCTCAGAGCCCGTCATATAATTGCTGTAGTTATGCTTCATGTTGTGGCTACACGTGTATAGCACGAGCTGTTACATGACAGCTGGACTAAATAAAACAAACACTGTAGATACAGCAGCAAAGTATTGTCCTGTATTATGGTGGCTCGTATTAATTAAATTGGTTGTTTCCAACAGTGAAAAATGTCAACTCTTCAGGACTGTATATACCATGTTTCTCAGTGTTTCTAGGTTGGAAAAAGAGTTTCTACCACATATTATATTATCTTGAGCCTTTTAACCAGTGCTTCACAATCTCACAGTCTATTGGCTCTATATCTGAGGACGTTTTAGCTTCCATCAATAACAAGTAGCTTCCGCTGTGTATGTACAATCTGATTTGACTGCTCTGCTCTGATTACAGTGAGAAATCCTTTTCTTACTGCTGTGCTCGTGGAAAACTTTGTAACTATGACAACTGGCAATCGGAAGCTGACGACAGCTTCCGATTGCCAGTTGTCATAGTTACAAAGTCTTAACACGCATAGATCCATGTTGAACAGTGTTTTTAATATAATGATTTGGATGTTTATTCGTTTAATTTGATGCATTTAAATATGTAGTTCATGGAAATCTCGCCTCATTGATGGAGATGCCTAACCACCAACCTTTAGAACCACTGCTCTATTTAAGCACAGTGAAGTCAATATGAGACTCTGTGCACGTAACATTCTGGGTGACAAAAACAATACTGATTATGTAATAGATCTTACTGACCACTGAGAGGTGAAGATGCCATAAAAGAGCGTGTCATCTGCCGGAGCGCCCTCTGCTGGTGGGAGGCTGTCTATGTCCTGGATCACGTTGTAGGGCAGCTCATTGTCAGCCTGGCATAACAGCTGAGCTTTGGCAAACGTGGTCCAGCGTCGCTGCAGGGTCCGCTGGCCTCCAACATCACTCTGACACATGAGGAGGAGAAAGCGTCAAGCACAACACAGCACTGCGACCTGCTGGTATCAGGACTCACGACTCATGCCTGTTAGCCAGTGAAGATACGGCTGCGTGTAGGAGTTTGTCCACGTTCACATATTAGTGCTAAAAATAGTTTCTAGTCTGAGAAAGCAGAGGTAGCACACATATGAGATATACTGCAGGAGTAATCTAATCTCATTATACTGTATCCCTTCAATTCATAATTACTCAGGGAGCTGGTGAGTGTTGCATCACAGCAAACATTGTTAACAGTGAACAGCGTGCAAC
Organism: Pampus argenteus; assembly: GCA_036937835.1. Lineage (NCBI taxonomy): Eukaryota > Metazoa > Chordata > Actinopteri > Scombriformes > Stromateidae > Pampus > Pampus argenteus. The sequence continues at coordinate 2,832,525 of CM072879.1, forward strand.
TTTTTAAAAAGGTGACCAAGCCTCTGTGTACCAGGAACAGGAATCTTACCATGCAGATCTGAGAGACACGCGAGACAATAAATTTGTCGATGAAGTCATACTCTCTGCCCACTTCACTGAAGAAGAAGTAGATTTTCTCTTCATCGGGTATGAAGTTGGAGCTGATGAAAGTTGGATCTGAAGGGTAACAACACAGTGTGCCGCTAATGTAGCGTTACAGCTGGAGACAGAAGCAACTTACTCTCATTGAAATAAAAGCATATGTACACATGTTGACTCAAATCACAATCAGATATGCAAATTAAATATGGCTTCAATGTAGAAGTGCAGCGTAATACTGTTAAACTGCACATTTTGACTATAAATGTAAGGCCAGCCAACATTTACCAACACAGCTGGACAACATTGTAAGATCACTGATCACTGAACTGAGTGCACAAAATATCAGGATATCAGGATTCTATACACAACTGCTATGGCTTCCATGTATGGTTTTGGCAAACACACTCACCCTCAAGCCATCCTAATGTATCATCTAACTTCAGGTCAACACGCCGCCCCTCACTGAGGTGCCGGGAGATGACTGGCCGGTTCCCCCTGTAGTCTGCCACTGTCCCAGTATACAGCTCTCCATCTGGGAAACACAACAACATTTAACACAATACTCAAGAGCAACAATTCATAAAATATTAGACATGCTTCATTCTAAAATTGGAAGATGGTCCATGACATGGTTGACAGTTGTATCACACTATTCTCCAAAATCTATCTGCAAAACTGGAATTGGTTAGTTAAAATCCGTTATTATGCAGATGAGACACAGATTTACATGATAGTTTTACCTCCTTGGTGCATTTCATGATTTAATCCTACACACAGGTATATCCCTCGCTGACTGACTGACTGACTGACTGACTGACTGATAAAGTTACACCATTAGTCGGGTAGCAGAGTGTTGGAGTTTCCCTTTTGGCTGTGGTGCTTGCAGGGTTTTCACTAACATTACAAGACGTAGTTGCAGTGCCTAAGCACTTTTTTGACAGGGCCTTAGCAGAAGGTAGGTAGTGGTAGGGTTAGGGTTAACCCTAACTCCTAACCCCCCTAACCCTCTACTGCGGTTTGCCGTCATTCATGGTTGCGCTGCTTCTGTCCTCTGCTCTCTTTAAGAGCTTAAGTGTGCGTTCGGCTCAGCCTCAGCCATTGTAGACACAGTGAACCAGATGAAGTCAGAGATAAAGTTTTACTCAATTTGATGACAACTCAACGCTCATTACTGTAAGTGCAATAAAAGCTTTGTGAGTAAGAAGCCAATCAGTCATTTATCAACAAGCAGAAACATGTAGACAAGCAATATTTCCTCCTACTTTGTCTGCAGTCTCCCGATAACACATCTGCAGCACATTGATTCAGTTAGTAGCGAATTATTATGAAGAAGCTAAATCGAAAGCTGTTTGTATGTACCCTTTACCTTCGTTTGCCACAAATCTTAAAATGTGGAAAATCCTTCTAAACTCAGCTACTGGCTGAGACAGCAGCTCCTCCTCCCTCTACCAGCAGCTGAGAGGAGGACAGAGGACAGGAGGAAGGACTGAATCTGACGTCTGAGTTCCTCATTCTTTCTAAACTCCACTCAGTATATCAATGTCAGGGATATTACATGACGAGGTATAACTTTTATTTTCTTGGCTAGTAGCAGAGAACAGCAGGATGACTAGCAAACATTAACAATAACTAAAACTTTACATTAATAAAAATATTCTTCTTGAGGTAGTAAACATGTTCAAAAGCCTGAAAACTGCCTGAAATTGTGACACATTCAATAAAAAAAGTAATGAGTAAAAAAAAAACAATATAAAAACACACATGTCCAAGCAACACTTGAAAGCAGCACGTCAAGAAGCCTTACAACAAGGAACACTAGTGCAATCTAATGAAATCCATAAATAAGTTGATGAGAGTCATTAGTCAAGCAAGTTTTCATTGGTTGATTAGTCGCAGGAAGAAAACCCTTCAAACTCCATTTGGGATTTGCACCTTGTCTAACCTAGTATTGTCTTACCCACGATGACAGCCGTGTTGCGTTGGTAGGGGTCGTACGGGCAGCGACCTCTTCCTTCATCAGGCTTGAGGCTCATTGTTAGTGTTTCTGTGTTCTGGACAGAAAAGGAGGAAAAAGTTAAGCTGATATGGTTATGAATAAAGCCGAACGGAGAAATAAAATCAGATGCTACCATCCACTTTTAAGTCAAACGTGGGTATTTTTTTGTTTGTTTTGTTTGTTTGAGCAAACCAATCCGTTTAAATGTTGAAACAAACTTACAATATAGGTGCAGCGTGGACTGAAGGCAAACGTTCCACAGCCATAGATGTGGGTGCTGTTCAAGAACTGCAGTACACGAATGAAGTTTGGACAGTCGGCCTAGAAAAATAAATAAATAAATAAAAGCCACAAGTTAAGAAGTTTCAGTAAAGCAGACAGGACCTCTGCTTTAAATACACAGTATTCAATTCAAGCAGAGATACGCAACAGGCACATTAAGATCTGCACCCACCACTCTGATCATTACACTTGGAAATTAGTTTGACTTAACATTTACACCAACCTAACTGTGCGACTTTTTAAAATGATTCTCATTAAAATTAAATGTGATCAGTAGCTATATGTTACAGGTACTCTGACTCTGCAGTTCTACTTGCCATTTTCTTGCCTTTCATGGAACATTGTTCAAGGTCTTTTTCTGAAGGGCTCCAGTCCAGCTGAAAGAAGAGCGCAGTAGAGATACGAATCCATGTTAACAACAAGCTCTGGGTTTCCCTGGCATTATAAGAGGTACACGCAGTGTTTTATGACAGCGCCTTAGCCTTTTTATTTATTTATCAAAACACATACATGTAGAAAAGTGATAACAGTATTTCTCCCTGCGTTGCCTGCAGTGTGTTACACAGCCACAGCACAGCTAACAAAAATGTGAGGGGTTACTTCAGGCCGTAGGGCTGACTTCATCAGTGAGGATATATTTTTATTTTTCTAATAATGTCTTTCATAAATATTGTAATGATATAGCTCAAAATGATGTGAAAATGCATAGTTTGTAGTGAAATAACATCTCATCTTCCTGGGGGAGAACCCAAATTCATCTTCCCATCTGACTCAGTAAATAACTATCCAACTACACTCATCTTCTTGGACACATAGTGCTGAATGTTTGATATTAGTGTGTGTTGTGAAAATCCAGACTCCTGGTATCAGCTTCTCAACTTCTCAATAAAAACATTTTTTTCTTTTTTTTTTTCTTACTCGTCTAACTGCTTTTATTTCTTACACTTCACTTACACTTCAAATCCTTTCGAGGCCTCAAAAGCCTCTTCAACTCCTTTCACACAATTTACACTGTGACTCCCACAAAACATCTGCTCGTGTTTCCGTCTGCAATAGCACAATTTTCTTCAGAGAAAAAGCTTTTGTAGTTTTCTACTTTGTAAGAACAGAGATTAGTAACATGAGTACTGATGACTCCATCAGTGTAGGCGGTGCCTGAGTCTCCGTCAGTGCTCGCTGCCCCACCTTGCTCCTCAGTACGATGGCTTCCTTCCCGCTAACATCCAGTGCTAACACAGCATCCCGGGCCCCAACATACAGCATGTCTCCATCCTCGCTGAGCAACAGTGTGGTGGTGTTGCTGACATCATGGCTACTGAAGCGGGTGAGATGTCTCCCAGGACTACCTGTTGTTGAACACGAGTCACACTTTGATTAGAGACTTTCCTTTAATCATCACAGATGTGCTTTTCTTCATATGTTCTGGTAAATCATTATCCATCAATAAACTACAACACCAAAAACAAAACACACACACAAAATGCAGGAAAACTGTATGCAAATGCATTCATCATCTACATATCATGTAGTGATTCTACTATTAAACTCTCGTTTTAATGCTTAGTGGAAAAACTAAACACAATGCACCATCTACCTCTGAACATTAATGTTTTATAACTGTCCACCATGAGTGTGATGATGATATTATAGGAGTGCAATGCTAAATCTGTAATAATATTAATAATAATAATAATAATAATAATAATAATTTATTTTTTATTTAATATAAATGTACATAAAATGAAATAAAATGAAATAAAATGAAAATAATAAATAATAATGATGTGTAAATAATTTGAATAAAGTAAGAAAATAAGTAATAAAAAAACATGAGAAAATTAAGTGAATGGTGAAGTAGATGGTATACTAAAAAAAATAAAATTAGAGACTATTAATAAGTAAATAGATAAATAAAAATTGGATGTGTCAAATCATTTTAATCAACAGTTAGGATCTTTTTCTTTTAACCAAGAAGTAGACAGAGGAGCATTTGGACTTTGGTGTACTCCAAAGATAGACGAGAGTGGGTAGGACTCCAACATGATATTAAGAGATTTGCTTAATGATTTAAAGAAATATGACCAGAGGTTGACTAACTTGGGACAAAGAAACATATGAACATAATCTGCTGGGGATGAACCACATCTGCCACAGATATCGTTTGTGTCCTTTTGAGTTTACCAACAGGATAAAGTTTAAAAAGTGAGACGTGCGACTCACCCGCAGGGAAGGACACTCTGGGAGTCAGTCTTGTCAGACACGGGCTCAGAAAGCCCAGCAGAGCCACGGTGAGCGACAGCAGGCTGTGATTCTCCATTACAGCAGGAACGAGAGAGCTCGACCTCAATTACAACTAAGGTCAGCGGGAGAGCACCGAGTCAGATGTTGATCCAGAGTGTCAAAGTCTTGTTAGGGGCGGAGGTCCGAGCTGAATCCACATCCTCAGGTTTCTACAGCAGACCATCACTGTATCTGTAGAGCGGTAGAGGAACAGAGAGACAAATGTTATCACTGTATTCTTCCGGTAAGTATTTGCAGAGATATTCTGGTCAAAAGACACAAGTGGGTCATGCATCCATATGTTTCTTTTACAACGAATTCCTCAACATGGGAGATTCTCTTGTGAATTCCTGCTAGGTTAAGTCATTTCCCTCATTCTACTCTGTTTATTGCTCCAGGTGCATCTTGTTGACTTATTATTTCAGTCCTCTTGCACCGCTGCCACAGTTCACAGTCTGTGTGATGCAAGCGTACTGAAGATAGCCTTGGCCTGAAACTGACACGTTGCAGCCATATGACGTCTGCCTTAAAAAAGGACGGATTCACAGTTTTTCTTCTAAAATAACAGTCAGGTGTCCATGTGAACAGGTAAGAGGACACCTAATCAATCAATCAATAATTTAACAACTTTATTAATCCCACTAGGGGCAATACAGGAGGTAAAATGTGGAATAAAATCTATAAATAATATTGGATAACTTTGGCTTTTCAGCGTGCAGGACAGGACACATGCACAGGGCTCTGATAGTACAACCACCACTTCTTAACTTTAACCACCTTTAAACAGCAAGGTGAGAGCAGTTCTAATTCATTCATAATTCATAACTCCTCCCATGTATATGTATATGCATATGCATATGACAGATCCCACCTGTCAGTATTCACCCCTATAAAGCATCTCTCCACAGTAACACTTGTTGCTGCTTGGTTTGGTACTGTGAGCAGACAGCAGTGTTTCAGCAGCAGCAGCAGGAGGGATGTTAACAGTTATATATCAACTACGTCAGCAGCGATGAAACACGTGGTACCCGCGAACAAACCTCAAACCTCAAACCTGCTGCCATTTCTACACGTCCTGCTCCTTTACTAAAGCCACCACAGCCCGCTTTACGCCTTCCCGTTGCGCAATCTTACTGCTGAACTCTGTTAATGTTTGCACACTGAACTCGCCGCAAAACAAACAAACAAACAAACAAACAAACAAACCCCAGCCATCATTAGCGTCAGTGTGAGAGCGCAACAGATGTAAACAGTCGGTGATCTTACATGCGTGTGCTCCTCTGTCCTGTCCTGGCTCTTCCTGTTGTCCTGTTGCGTTCGCTGCGGTGAAAAGTGGAGTGAAGCCGGGTGAGGAGAAAACGCTGACCGTGTTGTTGCGCCTTTACTACAACAACAAAGACTGAGAGCCTCCTCCCATCTGAAGGTCCCCCAGCCTCCAGCCTCCACCTACAGGACAGCCACGCACATTACAGCCATTAAAAAGCCATGAAAGCGGGGCTCATTTCCTCCAGTGTGTCCTGAACCATAGACAGGCAGAGGTGGGAAGGAACCAATGAGGTGCTCTGACGTCTGACGTAAACCAGCGCGTAGGTAGTCAGAGTCACATTTCAGATGTCTGGAGTGATTTTTACCCTCTAAACTTCTCACATGGTTTCATTTCAATAAATGTTCAAATGATCCGATATTTCAGCAAAAATCAAAGATTAGAGAAAAAGGTCCAAAAGCTGAAAACAGATTCGTGTATCAGAACTTTGTTTCTTCTTCTTTCCTCTCCCATCAATCATCTCACGACCCCCCCCCTCCACCTCTCCACCCCCTCCCTACATATGCTTACATCTTTCACCCAGGACTTTTACTTGAGTCAGCTCTTTTTACACTGCTGTATTGGTACTTTTGCTCAGGTGAAGGATCTGGGTACTTGTACTGTGTACAGGACTGTGTTCTTGCTTTTCTAAAGTGGGTCATCCATTTACTCACCTGACAGTAAGCCTGGGAGCAACACAGACAACCACGCACACATGTGCATCCAACACAACACAGGGCCTGTACTCTACATGGGCCTGTACTCTATATGGGCCTGTACTCTACATGGGCCTGTACTCTATATGGGCCTGTACTCTATATGGGCCTGTACTCTACATGGGCCTGTACTCTATATGGGCCTGTACTCTATATGGGCCTGTACTCTACATGGGCCTGTACTCTATATGGGCCTGTACTCTATATGGGCCTGTACTCTACATGGGCCTGTACTCTATATGGGCCTGTACTCTATATGGGCCTGTACTCTATATGGACCTGTACTCTATATGGGCCTGTACTCTACATGGGCCTGTACTCTACATGGGCCTGTACTCTACATGGACCTGTACTCTATATGGGCCTGTACTCTATATGGGCCTGTACTCTATATGGGGCCTGTACTCTATATGGGCCTGTACTCTATATGGGCCTGTACTCTATATGGGCCTGTACTCTATATGGGCCTGTACTCTACATGGACCTGTACTCTACATGGGCCTGTACTCTATATGGGCCTGTACTCTATATGGGGCCTGTACTCTATATGGGCCTGTACTCTATATGGGCCTGTACTCTACATGGGCCTGTACTCTACATGGGCCTGTACTCTATATGGGCCTGTACTCTATATGGGCCTGTACTCTACATGGGCCTGTACTCTATATGGGCCTGTACTCTACATGGGCCTGTACTCTATATGGACCTGTACTCTACATACCTTCATAAAGTAGGAGAATTGTGAGGTGTTGGAATTATTTATGTTTAAAACCTGAGAAGTGAACCTCCCTCTCTGCATACGAACACAGAGGGGAGGAGGACTTTTAATCCTGTTTTTCACTATTTACCTGGCCTATCAGGTTACAGGTTTAGAAAAATAAATCGGAACTATTTAAACTCTGATATTTTATGTGTATTGTATGTGTATGCAGATTTATAAAGGAAACTGGATTTGGAGGGGAAGTGTCTCCCTGCACCTGGTCGTGACTCGTGCCCAGGAGTTGATGTGTGAATACAAACTTGTCTATTATCTCCCTGCTTCACCAATGCAAGTTACAGGACTGCAAATCCATTCAAACTATGAATTGACCCCAAGCTTGAACATTTGTTGGGGCATATGAGCCAGGACCTGCTGCTAACTGATGTTCTCTCTTCTCCTGGACATCAGGCAGCTCAGCCGTTACACACAGATTCCAGGTTCATACAGTGAGATCTCAGAGCTGTCAGCTGGCATTTTTAATTTAATTATCTCCCGACTAATCTATGCCTCCTCTGCAGAGTTTCCTCTGTCCTGTCAAGTTCAGAATTACAGTTTTACTGCTTAAATGCAATGTCTCATAATATCTACAGTTTGTAGGACCAATTTGCAATAAACGCTGGGTTAAATAAGATTTTTCTAACAGTTTTAAAGGGAAAATGATTCTTTAAAATGCACATGCTGGCTTTGGTCTACAATGTGTAATCACCTGTTGGGTATCCTGATGTTTTCCTTGATTTCTATCTTGATATGCTGCTGAAGAATCCTCTGATGTTTGGCTCCAGCAGGTTATCTCATCTGTTCAGACTCCAGCTGTCCGTCCATCTATTTCTATTTCTCCATCCAGCTTCATCTCCGTTGATCAAAATGTCTCTTGCCTGGCATGTCTCACCATAACAGATTAGAATACGGCAATAATTCCAAACCTAGGTTCACACTATGGTGTGTAAAAAAAAAAGAACAGGCTTCAAACAAGCTGAGTGCAGCAGGGAAAGGAGTGGGTAAGATGGCTAATGAGGAGAAAAGAAGATTGGAGAGGATTAGCGGTGACCTGAAAACAGCCAGCCATGTGGTAACAGTCTGTACGCCTCCCAGCGTCAAACGTGAAGCTGCTGGCACTAGAAGAACATGGCAGCAGCACGTGTGACATCACCAACAGGCTTCAGAAGCCCTGAAGGCAGCAGGTGTTACTGTTACTGGTCAATCTTCATGTCCAGTGACTCGTGAAAACTCAACATGTTTACATGGAGGTGTCAGACCACATGTAAGAGGCAGTTCAGTGTGTGTGTGTGTGTGCAACTGCATGTGTATGTGTGTGTTTATAGGTCAGGTTCATCAAATTGGACCAGGTCAAAGTTGAAGAGTTCAAGATGCTTGAAATGAACAGAAACCAGCTCAACTCAGGATCTGTTGCTCATTAAAGTGCTTTCAGAGAAACACATGAAATGTAATGTGTAATATAATGCAATGTCTCCATCCACTGGAGTGCATATGATGGCTAATTCAAACCTTGAGGCTAAAGCGAGACAGCAGATCTACATGCTGTACTGATAGTCCTGCGATCATAAAGGTGTTACTGGACTGTGATGTGTGAGCTTCTCTGTATGTGCAGAGTTTGTTTTCACGTTCATCTGCTGAAGGAAGAAAGTTCCTCCGTTCATGAGCACGGTTTGTGTTTGTAGCTGACCGTGATCCTCTATGCAGCTCACACAAACTTGAAGTCTCCAGTACTGAGCCCTGAGAGGGGACTTTATACGGAGACATCCTGCAATCAAGCTGTCGGTGTAATTTCAAGAATGTCTTGAGGTAATTGAATTTTTTGTAAAACACACACACACACACACACACACACACACACAAAGGGCCCTTTTACAGTGTGATAATATAATTGACTTTACAGTGTGCGATTCTGGGCTGTCTGAAACAAAGGCCAGTTGTCCACCAATAGATATACTGGACATATGGACCTTGAGGTCACATCTTGCATAAAGGGGCCATTTGTCAAACATTTATTTTGGTTGATATTGTGCTTACGTGGTGCACACTCCTACATTCATTTCCTTCCAATTCCTCGCTTGTCCTTGAAACACAGTGTTGCATGTGCCATTTTAATATCCAGTGTCATTTTACACACCTGCAGTTAAAACACTTGGATGTGTGAATAACTCTCTGTAAGATATATATTCAGTCAAAGCAATGATGAATGATTTAAAAAAAAAAAAAGACTTAGTGGAGCAGCCACACAGAGTGACACAATGTTCACAGTTGGCAGGTCGTAATGTTTAACTGATGAGCTGGGCTGTCATGAATGTTATTTTCTCATTTTCATTCTTATCTAACCAAATGTGGGTTGATAGACGCCCTGAAGCTGCGCTGCCTGCTGAATCCACAGTGATCTTCACTCCAGCTGCTCTGCAGGGAACCTCGAAGCCATGTCCAAGTCCTGGGGCTTTTGTGTTATTGTCATTCAGCTGTCTTTGGCTGCAGGAATGCACACTGGTAAGATTATTATTATGCTTTTTAAAAATGTTGCTCCTTATACGTGGCACTTTTAATATATGCCAATATGTCCATATTCAGTGTTAGAAATGAGCGATGACTTGTGACTCATTGTTCAGCGTTATCTTTTCATTCTGCAGTGTTTGCCATTACAGATGGGGGTGTTCCGAGGACTCTGTGCGGCTCTAACACAGAACACAGGTGAGACACCAGATGATAGAACACGCTGCTGTTTCAATGTTACACACCTGACGTCATCCCTGATGGGTAACTGCTATAAAATATAACATCGCTTTTAGGATATACACTACAACACTGTCAGTACTAATTTAACTCCTAACTAATAAAGAACCATCAGAATTAAAGGTGCATTTCACTCTAATGAGTCATGATTTTGATACAATGTAAAAAAAAATACTCCAATACAAGTTATAAAGTCCTGCATGAAAAATCCTACTTAAGCATCATCAGCAAAATGTAGTCATTAGATTATTAAAGGGATAGTTTAGACTTTTTGAAGTAGGCTTGTGCAGTATGAGCTACTTATCCACAGTCAGTTTATTACCTGCAGGATATTATGGTCTGTAAGTCCCCACTGTAGAGAAGCAGGTAGCTAACAAGCTGAGCAATGTACTGCTGTGGACAGGGACAACAACACAATATATTTTAGCCAGTAATCCCAGTAATATCATTTTCAGTGTATGCTGTATTTAACAGTTTTCACTTCTTTACTTTGCTGTCAGACAGTCTTTCCTCTGGCTCTACATTCCCAACTGTAGAACTTCTATATTCTTACGTTGTGCATTGACTCAACCAAACAGCAGATCCGCAGTACTAGAGTAAATGTAGTCACTTTCCACCAGTTATCTTCTTTGTGTGTTGCTTAACTGTTTTAGACTAAGATAATGTTAACCAGTCTCATCAAGATCAACTGCTTCCTTGAATACATGTCAATCTGTCACTCCAGACTTTGTTAACTATTGGATACGTTGCTGTGAAATTTGGTTCACACATTCATGTCCCCGACAGGATACATTGTAACAGTTTTGGTGATATTTCATTTGGTGTCGTTATCAGGTAAAAATTAAATTTGGTTACCATTGCATATATTCAGGATGCCCCCCCGCCCCTAGTGGCTGGGCCCAAAAAGTTTATGGGCAGCCCTGCCTGTAAGTGGTTCTTTTTAAAACTACATACTACATACAATTCATTCATTCTATATATTGTATACAAATCGATCTAAGTCAACTGCCTACAACACACAGGACTTTACATCAAAGTGTCTAATCAGCCCCAAATTACTGCCAGCTCATTCATTCATTCATCACATAATTCACCTATTTCCAGGTTATATCTTCAGATGACTCCACCAAGGTCTGACGTCCTCCCACTTCGCTCTGATCCTGAAGACGCTGGGAGATATGCAACTAATCCTCACAGAGACACCAAGCCCAAACAAACAAGTGACTCAGTCAATGCAAGTGTAGATTTCTGGTTTACACAGCCTTTGTTTTCATATATGAAACAGACGCAGAGGCAGAGAATCACTGATAGCCGGAATCCTGCTTTTCATGCTCTGTTCTCTGTGAATCAGGGAGGACGTACTTGTGTTGGAGGTACGTGTCTCATTAAGGAGGATTTTCCAGTTTACCTGAGTCATTCAGACAGGTTTAGATTCAGCCATAATCACGCACTTGAGACAGATATTATGTCTAACCTAGAACATATGACCCTTTGGGCAGGTGAAGGTAAATACCGCCACCAGACTATAGTTATTATGGAAGAGGACCCTGCAGTGATAAAGTCAGCAACTTACCTGTATGAGAGGCATCCTACTGTATCTACTCTGTTGAGGTACCAGAAGGGGGTGCTACATATTCTCAGGGGAAGCCATTTGTTTTCTTCTGGAAACCATGACATTGTGCTGGTTGGCCATGGCACTGAGAATAGCAATGGAACAGCCCAGCTAGCAGGTTATGAGCCTGAGGAACTCGCCAGATTTGTGTCAATGTTAAAAACAGAAATCATCTTCGGCCAACTCGCCACCATCAGCCTCATCAGCTGCAACCTTGGAAACGACCGACATTTTATGCTAAAGATGCTACAAACTCTCCAGTCTCTCCATGTGGAAACAAAACTGCACCTACACAACTCCTTCCTGTCTGTCACCTCTGATGGTGAGATAATGACCCGAACCGATGACGTCTGGAGGTCCCATGACCACAGCAGAAGAGTCATTGCTGAACTGGACCAAAGAGGTGACCTGCTGACTACAATAGAACATGGCTGCGCAGGGCCAGCGTTTCCTGATTATAAAGGAAATGTTTTGTACCTCCAGATGTTGGAGTGGCCAAGCCACCCTCAAATGTTTGTTCCAATGGAGCTGCGCAAAAGATACCCTTCTATTGACTGCCTGGAGGGGCTCACTTGGAGCTTGTTCTTTGAGGAGAATGAAAGGAGGCGTGCTCCTGATTATGACCCAGAACGTGATCAAAGACACCTGAAAGCTATTTGGCTCACAGAACCTCAAGCAGAAGAGAACATTTTTTTCAAGCATATCACCAACATTCAGGACTTACTTGTGGAGATTCGATACAACGCCAGAGAGGAATTTTTCTCAGATCAGTACTACGTTCTCAATGACTGCATTTACAAGGTACACAGGGCAAATCTCAATGTGAGTCTGGTGGGCAAGTTCATGAGCACCGACAATCCAGTTGACATGGAACTTTTCCAGCAGAATTTCATTGACCAGCAGAACATGTCCTCCCTGCAGGAGCTCAGACAGGGTCTCAAAGCATCCAAATTTAACGACTTTTGTCGGCAGACTTTCCAGTTCCAGCAGTGTGCCTACAACTGCGAGAGATGGGGTCACTACTTCATGACAGCAGTCTTCTCAGCATCTGTGCGCAACTTCAGAACCTTCTCGCTTTTCCTCATGAGTGTGATAGGCTGTGAAGTAGGTCGCTCTCGGGGGACTGATAGCCCCCTGTGCACAGCGTTTGTTGGAGATGACCACCCTATGGTGACCGAACAACCCTGGCCTCAACATTTACGACGAGGATTTTATGGCTGCACTGTCGACAACTACGAAATGGCACCACAGGACAGGCAGAACTGGTTGGATCAAATTGTTGCAAAGGAAAATTCTTTGTACATCAAATCAAAGCAGATGATGAACGCTGTCGACCATGACGAGCAAACGGAGCTGGAAATCTTCGGGAGGGTCAAAGTCATGAATAAGTACGTGTTCTCATCTTATCTAGAATTCTTTCGAGGTACACCCGAGGGAAGGAAACTCAAGAGAGGATGTTCTGCTTCTTTGCATGAGAAATTACACCCATAAATGCAGGTGCCATGTGTGGTCAATGTCGTTCATTTCATTGCGTATTAGCTACGGTTGGCTCTAATAGTTTTCTGTGTTTTCTATAGTATGACTGCATAGTCTACTGCTTCGGCTTGCTGGCGCAGCTACACATCTGACAGCGTGCTAGGGTTAGGATAAAAAACGACAACAACAGTTGTTACACGTTCACATGTTCGTAATGAACTGCTTCAATTGTGTGAGACGATTCTTGTTAAACCAATAAATCATTAAACGACAAATTCAGCGTTGATGCTTTCTTGATATGTTTATTACATCGTTTGTTTTATGGTGTCACACAGCTCAGAATACAGAGAATTATAAAATATAAATACATAGAAAAGGCGGGATCACAGAGGGTAAAGCATTACTAGCAGAAACGTAGAAAGGGACTGTAAACCACACTTGAGATGTTGCTGCCTTCAGTTTCTCCAGTCAAACATAGTGAAAGAACCGTTTTATTAATAACACACATGAGGTCAAATTGAGATGATTATTGTAATATACTTATTGAGACACGGTTTAACACTGTGAGTTACTGTGTTGATTGCTGATGCTAACACAATAACATACTATGAATAATTTACCCAAAGTCAAGCAAAGAAAGAAAATCCATTTCAAATATTTCAAAGCTTCTGAAAATTCAACTCTGGTTATTTTTCAATATTTCTGATGATCTGTTGATACATGCTCTCATACTGACGTGCCTTCAAGAAGTGGTACGAAGTTGACTACATTACACACACAGCACTGTATGAAAAGGTAAGTGACAAGAAATGGATGCTGTGAGACCCTGTTGTTGTTCTCTTTTTTTCAACATGGATCTTCTGCGTTTTATTGTCACACTTTCATTTTCAAAAGTCAGCACTCGTCACATCTTGTGGGCTTTGAGCTATCGAACTATATATCTATAAAGTGGTGAAAAAGACAACAGTGGGGTTTTTTTTATCCTGCTATGATTAGTGAAGTAAACATTACCTGTTTGAAGGCACCATAAAATATTACACATGGAAAACAATACATAAGGCCAAACTGGAGTGAATGAGGGAGAGTGACTATGTTATTGATATTAATATCAATGACTGTGACTGTAATAATGCCCAGTGGTCTTTTGCACCAGTTAATTTCAAAGTTAGCATGAGGACCTCCAGCACATGGCGTGCTTGTTGGGTCATGCAGTAGTATCACAAGGGTTCTATATGTACGAGGATGATTTGATTATTTTTATTGTAAGCTTGTTCAAATTGCATTTTGATTCTTATAACTTTTACAAATATAATAACATGTGGACTTAGACAATGTGATTTAATGCAAACTAACTGGTGCAAGGGATGCTGGGGCAGTACACTGGCACAAGTGTCAGATTGAGAAGCGTAATGTTTTAGTCATAAACGTTGGGAACAGCTTGCTGTGGGCGGACTAGACTTTGTACCTTTGTATTCTGTCCGACACCTGATTAGGAGAGAGAGATGTGAATATTATGACTCTGTTTAGTTAAATTCCAGGGTGGAAACCCAGAGCTTGCTGATGTGTTGGGCAGAGAGCCTAATCTTCACTGGAGGCAGCTGCATGACGCACCCCTCTGGTCGCTGAGCAGGCCGTGCTGCTTGGTGGCTATTAACTGGATTAAGTTCCAGAAGTGCTTGAAAGAGATGCTCTCACCATCACCTACACCCATCTCCTGCAGGACCTCACCCATTCCCTGCTCTGTGTCGATCGCCTGCAGACACACAGCGGGACAACATGAGCAACATGTCTTTTTTTTCATCATCATTTTTAGCAGTTAGGACAACGTGGTACTCATCATAAGTTAGAACAGAGATAACAGTGACATTACTGAGAAGAATTTCAAAGAGGCACGAAAGAGGGAAACAGGGATGCAGCCAGGATTTTACAAGCACCACCATATGACTAGCCAAACAAACAACAAGATTTTCCTTTGGTTAAAGAGGACCTATTATGCTCATTTCCAGCTCTTACTTAATCTGGGACTCCGCTGAAGTAGCTTTGCATGATTCACAGTTCAAGAATCTTATTTATCTTATACTGCTCTATTATACAGCCCCTCAGTTCAGCCTCTGTCTCCCAATGAGCCCGCTCTGTTTTGATTGGTGAGATTCTTCTGCTGGCTCCACATCTCTATGTCATAAACAGACTATAGTAGCAGGATTTCATTACTTTTTCTCCCTATTTACTTCAAATGTCGACCTCGAAACTGATCTGGTGTTTGTGAGTGGACGTCACAAACAGCCACAGCAATAAAGGTTACAGCATCTCTGTTTGGTAAATATTATGGGCATTACCTAACGGTGTAAGTAACATGTTATTCTGCTGTCACCAAAACCACTGTATAGTATCTCTCTGTGCCCGGAGATGATGAGCATTAAGAAAATCTGCAGTTGGAAACCTGAGGGATTATTTTTATATATGTTTACCTCATTATTTGAAACTTTGGCTATGTTTAATATGAACATCCAACAGTGTAACATTATATACTATAACAGAAGATAAGGAACACTTGTGTTTCTTGACCTGACGGACCTCTTCTTAGTGATGTCATGGTGTTTCCTGGTTAGCACGATGTTATTATCACTGAGAAACATAAAAATAAGACCCAGGCTTCTGTAAACTAGAAGAATCCTTCATGGACAACATGGTTCTTCTTTTACACGGCGCTGAATTTACATTATGTACACTCCACATTATAATAATAACTTTGCAGGTCATAATAAACACATGACATCACGGTTTTCTCTCTAACTAACATTTTATAGAGGAAACTAAAACATGATCGTGGAGGATCATGGAGCCGCTCTTTTTTCATACAACCTTATCAGAGCTGAATATTTGATGCTGTGGTGTAGCGTGTATTTGATCTGCCATCTGTGTACACTGAGCTGTCATAGTTCAGGTATTTGGATATCAGTAGATTTTATAGTTCTAGAGTAGTTGCCATGGCTACACTAGGTGACATGTCATGGCTATACCGGTCAACTCAGGTGGTGGCTGAACCTAAGTAAATAATAACATTGAGATACTATACAGCCAACTTTCACAGAACCCCTTTAAAAAGAAACCAAACTCATGTTCTGTGTGAGGATCTGTGAGAAATTATAACGTGGTATGTTTATATAACAACTGTATGATTCCACTAAAAATCAACAAACCATTATATTTAATCACTGCCATCGGGTGGCTGTGCGTGCACGCGGGATCCTTTTAAAGGGATGATCCACTGAAAATAGATGTTTTAAATATCATTTATACTGTATCTTGCTCCTTTGTAAAGGATGGCAGCTGAAATCACCTTTGTTTTTTAAACAACTGATTTCAATGGTGACCCAGACAGATTTTCACCTTGCTCGTCAGTTCAATTAAAGCTTCGATGACGGATTTGACTTCAAAGTCAACTGCGCCTAGTGCTCACGTGTGTGTAGAAGTCTTTGTAGTGTGTGCCTGACTACGTCGGTTTGCCTCATCACGTCTCTGACACACCCATCTGCTGCAGTCACCGGCAGGCCTGCCTCACTGTGAAGCACACTGAGACTGAGAAGCAGTTTTACCTTGACCATGTTTGGCATCTGGGAGGACAAAAGACCTTTGAATTCATCCGTTTTCAGTGATGGACTTTTGTCAGCCGAAGCGGAGTGGAACTGGCTGACCAGTGTGTTGATGGCATTCTCCAGGTCTGAGTACTGGGGAGAAGAAGAAAGACACACGGTCATTACACTGCATGTCATCATTCACACCAACCTGCCACCAGTAGGAGTTTCTAATATTCACCCCTAGCCTGGAATCGAACCGCTGATCTCGCTCTACCTCTGAGCCACAGCCATATGATGATAAATTCACAGCTAGAGATTTTCCCATACCTCCCATACTGTTGCGTGGTGTCTCCACCTTTTAGAAGTGTGTTATTGGTAATTGAGAGAATTGTTGCAAATCAATTTCATGCTTTTTACATGATCAGTGTCAGTTATTTAATATATTATATAGTGATATCAATATCACTATATAAAGTACATATTCATTCTACCCACTCCTAATGGTAATATTTATAATATCTACTTGGTTGTGGTCAGGTAAGTGTCTCTGGGGGTGTTGGTGATGCATGACATGAACATGTGGATGTGGTGAGTGTTGAGCTGCAAAGCCCAGTAAAATCAGCTCTCATGAGCAGCAGCAGGTCCGGTTCATAAATGCAACAGTCATCAGTTTTGGGGGCTTCCTGAGCGATGAATCATCACATAGCTGCAACGTCAGCAAGTCCATAAAAACTTAATTCCATCTTTAGAGCATTCGAAGTGTCGCTCTAACGCGCAAGTTAGCTCTCACATTCAAACTCCTCTGCTCTCAAAGACTGGAACTACTTGGTTGACAGGCTGAAGCTTACACAGTTGCAGAGCTGCTAAACAAATACTAGCAGAGCTCTGTTTGAACAAGGTCATGAACGTGACAAACAGTTCTTTACTCGTCCAAGTGTGGGTTGAGCACCAAAAGTGATCGGTCTTTTACCATTTGGCCCTCAGACTAGAATAATCAACCTGACTTAATGCAGTTAACTACGACCTTCAGTATGTTTTCTGACGGGTATTTCACCACAGGGTCAGTTCAGTGGCTGCTCTGGAGCTTTTGCTCCGATCAAACAGCTTTGCTCAACAAATTGAACCTAAATTGACCTTAAATCAGCTCCACAGCAGCTAATACACGAACCTCAATAATGAGCTTTAAATGTAACTCTCTCTGTAATTCTTTGACTGTTGCTATGGCAACTCCTTTCACTCGTAGGCAGTAGTTTCAACTGTTTAAAGCCGTGATTCATCTATTGTTTTAGCTGCTCGACGCGAAGTTATGATGAACATGTGAACAAACACTATTTACACACAGAGCATCAGTATCACTTACTTAGAGTTTAGAGATGGACGTGTTTAGTCTGTGTTCATGTCTGGTCAGTCTGTCTATCTCTTCAGGGGTTTATTAGAGGTGTTTAACAGCTCCCAACATTAAATATACTTGAGCGAGCTCTTGATTGATTGTTGAATGTTAACATTGATTAAATATATTGTCTCTTGGCCATCAGTAGAACAGTCTCGCTACAGTTATTAAACACATGTGGGCTGACGGCTTTGTGAAAAAAAAAAAAAACACCACACCCTTTCCTTTAAAGAATGACTGATGTACCACAAGCCGCTGCAAGCCCTTCACTTCAAACACTATCCCACAGAATGTACCAACATCCTGACTGTATTACTGTAGACTCAGTGTGTCAACTGAAGTATTACATGAAGATCACATCAAAAATAACAAAGGAATCAACGAGCCTCTGAAGCATAAGCGGCGTGACCATTGCGGAGGCTTTAGTTTAACGCCGGTAAAGAGTGTTTGTTTTAATGCTACCTTTTAAACAGTACTCACCTTTTTATGGGGAAGTACAGTAGCAGATGAACATTTTTGTGTTACACTCTCTGGTTTTTGTTATAGCTGCCATTACCACACCCAAACCCAAGCTCACTGTTGATCTCTAACTCGACACAACTGCGCTTTAGGGTTGTTTTGGGCTTCATGATATACTGATAATTAAAAGTATTAGCGTGGCTATAAGTTCTTTGTACCACATTCTGCTTGAGCAGCAGTTACAATGCAGCAATGTTGCTTTAAAAAAACCAAAAAAAGCATTGGTGGGTGTTGTCTGGAAAAGTCTGCTCTCAGCTGTTTTTTTTATCCTTTATTTTAAGCTTCAGGATGTAACTGATAGCTGTGGAGTGTTATGATATGGGCTCGTCCTATTATTCTTTCATTTGAGGCCATGCAAAGTGTGGATCGATAATGGCATGGACCCCCACTGGAAGCTGAGAGACCCCCGCCCACCCCACCACCCCTCCCAGGCTGCTCCCCTCCAGATTCTAATGATTCATTTGTCATTATTAATAAGGGCAAAGAAGTACAGAAGAAAGGTAATAAAATAAAGAGGAAGCAAGGCTGCATTGCACAATCCTGTTCAACACACACACACACACACACACACACACACACACAGACAGACAGGTGTGGATCACTACCTGCTCTCCTGTAAAATAGCCACTACCCTGATTCCCTTCGTGTATGCATGTATGTGCCTTGGTTACAGTAACTACATGGGTGCTGTTAGAACTGCTCCAGAGTCTCAGGGAGGGGCAGCTGGCATGTCTGCATGAAGCAGCAGAGTTAAGACGTCTGCTCTAAACTTTGCTGAGTTTGTTACAGCAGCAGCAGCAGCAGCAGGGACACAGAGAGGCTCCTGTGTCTGCTCGGTTGATAAAAACAGTTGAAGTCGACTCATCCGAGTTCAAATTCCTCCTCGGCGACATTTTTATTATTTATTTTTTTAATTTTCCCCCGAGATGGCGCGTCTTCAGCGGCAGATCCGAGTCAGGCTTTACTGACCGACACACACACACACACAAACACACACACACACACATAAATCAATATTAACTATTATTATCACACCCACACAGCAGCACACTAGTTGATTCCTCTGTGTGTAAAAAAGTGTAAAAAAACCAAACAACAAAATCAACTTTTCACAAGTTTGCGAGCTGAACCTAACTTCCACTCCTCGGTAATAACGACAATAAAAGCGCTTTGTGTATTATTGCTTACCTTCTGCATGTCGACTGTTGATCTGAATGTGGCAACTTTTGCTCCTGCGTGTGTGTCTGTGTCTGTGTGTGTGTGGCTGCCTACTGTAGTTGTGTGTCAGTGGTGTGTTGCTTCTGTCACCAGCTGGCAGCATTCCTGGATCCTCCCTCAGAGAGAGAGAGAGAAACCAGAAGGAAGGAAGGAAGGAGCGATGCCACAAACGGCACCCATCTACCGGACTCTCATACACATATGTGTGTGTGTGTGTGTGTGTGCATCTGTTGTAGCTCGCATAGATAACGTGTCCATGTATACACTGTGTAAAGTGGTGTGATCTAAAACACAACTCGTTCCACATCTGGAAGCTTTTAGGAAACGTTGGACACTGTTGTTTTACGCAATAACTGCCTGCAAGTTTAGGCTGGAATCCTGCTTCCTTCCAGCCTGTCACTGTGTTAACCTCTTCAATGCCTACCTACACGAAGCAGGCACAGCGGGGAATGCCGTTAAGTTATGTAGCATATACTCAAGAGATATGAAATATAATAAATAAATAAAAAAAACGAGGGAGAGACAGAGAGAGAGAGAGAGAGAGGGGGGGGGGGGGGGGGGGGTGAGACGGAAACAGGCAGGACCACATTCTTTCTATCCGGTTTTATGATGCAGGCGGTGGGGTGGGAGTGCAAGTTTGGTTCAAATTAACCACAAAAAGTTATCTATAAAGAAAAACAGCTAAATGATCAACTGGATTCCTCCTGGGCAGGAAGATAGAAGCGGATGTCCTCAGGGTGAAGGGTGTGTCGCAGTATATGCTGTCTATGATTTCTATGATCAGAGACCCCCCCACCCCACACACACACACATACCCCCCCCCCCCCCCCCTCCAGGTCCTGAATAACTGACTGGAAGGGATGATACCACACCCATTCAGAGACGCCACAGTGAATTGTTTCAGTATGAGACCATCAACATTTCCCACTGTTTCATCCTCACAGTTACTGCACTGAAAACACACACACACACACATACACACACACACACACACTCACAGTTGAGTCACGTTAAAACCAGATACTCCTCAGGCTTTCTCTTATATCGTAAACTCTCAGTATATATTAGTTTCTGTAAGACGGGTTTGAAGATAAGATTTCAAAGCAGAGACGTGCCAGTTCCACATGTGATGAGCCAGCTGGTAGATCTTCACCTGGACTCTGGGACAGTCACGAGTCCCACTGACAGGTAGACATGAGGTGTGTTCAGGTAGAAACTCCAGCATCAAAATAATCAGTGTGTAGTGGTACTAAAACACGGGACTTGGAAGATATTCCTTAAGTTAGTAAAACATGACTGAAGACGTTTCTTGGCTCAAGCTGCAGTGATGGATGATCAGAACTACATCCTGCAACTGTCTCTTACATCACTTATTCATTTCTCTCCAAAGTCAGACAAGCTTAGAATATTATTAATACAGTGTGTTGTATCTTTACAGATTTACAGCAGCCGTGGAGGTAGAAATAATTCAACTGGTTGATTTAAACCTTAATAGATTACACAATCAAAGCTTTCAAGGCCATTAAACAAGATACAAAATGTCGTATTAATTTGAGATCAGGATCTCATACCTGATTCAATCAATCATACTGGATGATATTATTAATATTAATGTGTCAACATCACACATGTTTTTGAAAGTGCTTGGGAATAGTTTAGAATGACCTTTTACATTCATATATTTATTATCTTGCTTGTGAGTTATCTATGTTAGAATCAGCTTTAAGATGTTCATTAGTGCCAGTTAAAGGAGGATTTTCTGTTCTATTATGATTAAGAAAACAGATCTGCTGTTGTGGGCATGATTTCATAACATAACACAAACATGTATTATTTGACTTATTTAACGTGCTCATTTGTGTTTATGTATTTGCGTCTCTGTTACTGAAACGTTAAGTGGAATTACAGCCGACGCGCATACACTGTGTTTATGAAACGTGGTCAAAAAAACACACATCTCGACTGTGAACACTGTTCCTGTTTATTACCTTAACACTACCTGAGTAACACATGCTGACCAAACAGCCTCACCCGGTTGCCAGGTGTGTCCCATAAACCCACAGGAACTTCATATCATAAACTACAATGACTTATTGTAAGATTGGTTAACTCAAAGGATGCTTTAATATACTATATATATATATTCCAGTCTGTATTGCAAAAAAAAGCAACCTCCACTTTGTGTACTTAATAAATGACTAATAATTAGTTGGCACTGTCTGCAACTGGCAAATATCTTTAATCAGGGTGTGTTTAGCAGAATAAAACAGAACATGTCATTTTCCCGTCTGTCATGTTCCATGGAAGGTAATGAATACAAAAGAAATGAGATGATGCTACAGCGGACTATGATCTTAACACTGTTAAGCAGTGCATTAAAAACAATGGTACCTATGGATCTGTAAAACCACTAATAGCTTATCTGATGGACGTTAATATCGGTGTTATGCAGCATGTAACATTCCCTTACAGCGCAGCGACATCCACACAGACTGTTCACTGCACAGTCTTTCTCCTGAATAGCCATTTCAAGTGAAGAAAATATAGCTTTGTTTCAATTCTTTTCATTTGTTGGGGACTATTTTCGGAGGCGGATTAGTCCACATTTGGTGATCTAGTGAATATTTCTATTAATATTTCGATAGATTTATTTGACGACAAAAACAAAAGTACATGCAGTCTGCAGTCACTCAGTCCTGACATGCAATTAAATTATCAAGGACAAAAACACAATGAAGCTAAAAGCGTATTTCCACTGTGGTCCTCTGAGGGGAAAGAGGGGTTGGATGACATGCATTCAAATCAGGCAAGGCTGGTTAAAACACATGCATTAACAAAACACACCATCAAACTAACCAACAGACAGAACCAGAAACATTATATAACAAGCTAAACAAACTTTTATGAACCATTTCTTCACCGAACAGAACTGAATTTGAAAGGTTTGTTAAGCTACCTCTTGTTGCATAGTTATGATCATCTCTGATGAGACTAACGTAGTTAAGTAACAAGAAGCTGTATTTTTTTTATTGTAATTAGTTTGAATTATTGTTCTTTCCATGGTTAGATAATTATGGTGTTGGTAGTGTGTCGAGTATAATACTAATAAGCTTGTTCTTAGTGCTGCTGTACCACAAGGTGGCAGCATAGTCAAAGTAACAGTGTGTGGGATTCAAAATGACAGAAATTCATATTTCAGTTATTTAATCTATGGTAACAAAGTGTGAATGGAACGAGAACATATAGTCTGTTGTGTTCATTCAGAACATCCCATCAGTTTATAAACTCAGTGCTCAGCTGAAGGTGAAACCCCTCCAGGTGTTCTTTCAGTTTCTCTCTCACATCTCTCGTTTCCACCGATGTGCTGCTGATAACAGAATGCTGCTCACTGTGTTCATCATCACAGGCTGTTTCACCTCTGGACAGACCTGCACTGAGTCCAAAGTCTTCTTTAAGATCCAGTTCTGACACGAGTATGGCCTGTGCTTCATCAGTGACTGCCTCCATCTTGAGAAAGCTTTGTAGTCCATCTTCAGCGGGGACAGGAACCAGGATGACCTGTCCCTCGGCATCGTCCTGTATCCAAAACAGCTGCTGCTGCAGGTCCGGGTGATGCTCCGGGCCCGTGGACTCAGACTCCCCTTCACACACATCAGAGAGTAGCAGCTCCTGCTGAGAGCCCAAAGACTGCACATTCTGCTTGTGTGTATCAGGCAGAGACACCGTGGCAGGGATCATGTGCTGGAGCAGGACTTTGGAATTTGTCATATTTGAGTCTCTGGTTTGTCCGATTTTCCCAGGAGTTCTTTCCAGTCTGACTATTTGTATTTCTTTGCGGTGTTCAGCTGTGCCACAGGTACCAGCCTCCTTGTGCGCTGTGGGCTGGACACCTTTCCCTGTCTTTGAAATACTGGGTGCTAGCTGACCACCACCCTGCACCTGCCCTCTTCCACAGTAGAAGCAGTAACCCTTCTCCTCATCAGACCAGCTGTTGGCGTCCGGAAGAAAAAGGCCAGCCAATTCCATCTGATCCCCACATCGGTCCTCAAATAATCCTGTGTCTTCACACTTAGCGTCAGTCTCACTATCCTGGTTAGAACATCCTTTGCCTTGTCTCTTCTCCGATGGTGTCCAGCTGCCTCTGCCTTTTGAACCGTCTTGTGACATTAGCAGAGTGTGCTTCATCCGTTTATCACGGAGCCTCAGCATAGTGCTCCGCAGGCGGTTCTCCCTCCGCCTGGCCGCATGCAGCTGTCGTAAGGCCTTCTCCAAGCAGTCGATAGCTTGGTCATAACGTCTCCTCCACAGCAGGGGACAGAGCTGAGCATAGCTGTGCTCCTTCGGCAGGTAGAAGCCTAGAGGAGGCGGCAGGCGCCTCATGTACCGTGACGGGGAGACGGAGCGTGGTGGTGAAGGACTGTGTTCTTGCTGCGAGAGCTTCTCCACCTCTGCCGTCTCTTGACATGATGCTGGTATGTTTTCATTAGTCTCACCAGCTGCTGCCAATGAGCACTGAACTGTAGGTTCTTCTGATGTCGGGCCCTCCTTCTCCTGCTGAGTGTTCTGGTTGCCTGAGCGTAGATTCTTCCTACAGAAGAAATATTTTCTTTCACATGGCAGAACATACAGACATTGCTGTAATGTATGACAGGTATGACATAAGCCTCATGCACCGGTGGAGGCAATATAGGCCAGTTAAGAGGTTCTATACAATATTCATTGACAACTTAGATCAAACTATCAAGTGTTTTCAAAAACGGATTTTAGTGAAACGTTTAGCTGTAACATGAGAAAATTTGTGACTATGTTGAAAACATACGAACCAAAACCAAGCACAGTCCAACTCGCAGTAAGTCACACACCATTTGTGTCTTTATAAATGCTGGGCCGGACTCGCATACACTAACATGAATGCTGGGTCGGGCTGACAGATTACAACACACACAGAGGGAGTGTGACTTCATCCTCTGCTCAGGATGCCATTGCTACACTATATCTTTACATAACAAGTAGTTGTAGTATCTCATAGAACCTTTAAATAAAGCTATTCAAAGTGTTTCCATGACTACAGTAGCAAACAGAGTACATCAGGGTAAAGCGATAGCTGGCAATATTGGTGAAATAACTCTTGTTGTTTTACACATTGCTTGTAATTTTAAGATTCCACCTGCATGGCTGCATGTGAAAATAAAGCCGCTAATGCTAGAACAAGGAAATTAACAGACTGGTGAATTATATGTGAAATGAAGCATTTTACAAGCTCGACCTTTAGAGTGTGTCTTGAGTCAAAATGTGACTATATCAGTTCTGTTTACCTGGCAGGAACGTCTTCTCGTTTCTGGGGAGTTCCTGATCTTTTGCATTTGGTTGCTGAAAAGGAATCAAATACTGTAGGAAATGCGTCTTCTTTCAGTCTTCTAATCCCACTGTGAAGAGGTCAAACCCGGTTTAGGCTGATATCTTATCACTAACAGCAACATATTTTGCACCGATGGTAAATAACAGAAGAATGCCAGTTACAATCTTGATATCTGTGATCTTCAGGGTCTTAACTGAGTCTACAGACCTGCATCCAGTCAGTTCAAAGCTCTCTGGGGTGAAGTGTTTGGAGCAAAAGTAGACAAAGTCAGTCTGAGGATCCCAGCAATCTGCACGGTGACAGTTGCTGATCCAAAGGTTCCTTCGAGTCGCTCCTTTTGGTAATCTGGTCGTCACAAAGACAAATTATTAGTACGAGCGTATGCAAAGGTCTTTAAAACCTGGATGCAAAAACAACCCCCAACGTTCTTCAAACTGTTTAAAACTAGTACAGCGCCCCTTTACAAAACATGCCTCGTGTTCAGAGACACTGCACACACATACACACTCCTTCCTTTACAGTTAAGACGCTCACTTGTGAAAGGTGATACCAGCGTTACGAGTCTCACGGTTGTCCCGAGATTTGCAGCCTCCTGCTGAGCAATGCCTGGGCATCTACGAGTGATGCAAAGAAGAGAAAACAGTAGTCGGTTATAGACTGGCACATATCATTATATCAAGGGTGAGAAGAATGCAGAGAACATCCTGTTTAAGAATTTTAACTAACACGGTGTTTGCTTATTATGTTCCAGGTTGGACTTTACTGTGCATGTTAATGTGCCACAGTCATTTCAGTCAGTACAAACGCATGTGACTACTCACAGTGGACTCTACTAATGGTGCTATTACAGATTCATTATTTATCTGCATCAGGTTTGAGGCCTTGAATGGTTACTAAACACAACATATAAAAGCCACTTGTTCTGGTGCAGTATTAACTGCAGTATTAACTTTTTAATGACCAGAGTTGGTGCTGGTTAATGTTTCAGAACAGTTTATGTGAACTTCATTACATTATATGGCGTAACTTGTTTTCTCGTGAGTTTATCTATGTATTTCTCCTTGGTCTGCGTTGTTGTCTACATGTCCCTGTGTCCTTATATCTAGAGACTCGTTTCCGCTAAGAACTCGGAATGAACACAGACGTCAGTATTAGTTTAGTTTTACATCTAGGTTAACGTTAGCCCCGGAGAGACTGTTCCTAGACTGAGACTGAGAGACTGTTAGCTAACAAGCTAGCCAGGAGCTAGCGAAAAGATGCATAACACGCCGCGTTATCGTTTCCCCTTAATACGCATGTCGAGTAACTTAAACGCTAGACTGCATGATGATTTAGTTATGCAAAATAAATAAATAAATAAATAATATTACCCCTGCACTCCAGATTTCGACCTCAGGAAAATGGCTGATCTTGTCTTCTTCTACCTTCTTCCTACTTTTCCTCGTTCTCTTTTTTTTTGTAAATAAAACTTTATTTAAAACGTGAAACAAACATGTAGCATTATTTGAATAAATAAATAAAACAACGCAAAAGACCTGAGGGCTATTTCACAAAACCTAGATAGAGGATTAAGATGGGATATATATATATATAAACTTTAATTACTCTCTATTAAAATACCACATATTGTCGTTGAGTTAAGTGGGCTACTGTTTTTCAACATTGTGATCATAATTATTATATTTATCTTTGTAACAATTATTGTTACTGCTTATGTTTATGTGAAGACTGTTCTTCATATTAATATTACGGTTTCCATGTCAATATTATTGATTATATATGGCTGATATATTTCTATTTGGAATATTCATGTCCATTTTAAAACTGTAGATGGCGCTGTTCAGTCATGTTGAAGCTGATTGATGAAAAGTGTAATAAATCCAGTGAAATGAGAATGAATACTAGAATGAAATGTCTCTATAAAGCAGGTGTGACAGAGGACACCACAGGGTCTCATAATCCTGAGATTCATTCATTTTATATTGTAGCATTTTCTTTTGTCCACTTGTCCATTATATCTCCATTCAGACATTAGACCAGGATCCTATTCATTCTATTTGAGAACATACAAAACAGGGAGATTTCACTGCTTTTTTCCAGCCAGACGTGTTTCTATCTTTTCTTTCACTGGGATCACTTGTGTGCTGGGGGCTTAGTAGAGATAAAATAACAATGATTAATACATTGTGCTACAGTGTGCATTGAAATGATCACTTACTTCTCATTCTAGTTTCTGGATCTGCAGGATTCAGGATTCTGAAGTCCATTTTTTCAGTTTCTATCTGTATATCAAGGTCCAAGTCCTGCAGTTTTACTTCGTGATATTTGAATGTCATGTCTGCCAACTTTATTTGTTTTTGTTTGTTTAGTGTGTGCTGTACAGACATCTGACAGTTTGTCAGTTCTGTAAAACACATATCAGGAACTGTGCATGGTGTACTCACTATGTTGCCAGGCTGAATCTTAGTCCTTTTACTAATATGTGCACCACACCACTGTCTTCTTATCCATTACGGACTCAATAAATATTTCCTCATATTTCCAGAAGTATCTTTACCTTCCGCATTCAATAGAACCCCTTAAATCAATTCAATGTGAAGTAAACAAAAGAAAAAGGAATTCTACATACAAACCAATTAAAAAACGAACACCACCTATGCAATAGTACAGAATAAGATAATTAAACTTTTTAACATTACATCAAAAGCTGGATTAGTAAATGATCTCATATCAGATTATCATATTGATTTATTTTGTCTTATTGAAACCTGGCTGTCATGAAGAATATGTTAAATGAATTGCTAAATGAATCCACTCCTCCTCCTCCTCTATTATATTAGATATTTGATATTTGAGGATGTGTAGTTGCAGCCATTTTTTAACTCAGGCCTAATAATTATTATTAATGAATCCATAGTCTTTCACACGCAACCTTGTATCTAATCAATTCTATCTATCAGTGAATGAAACCATCCAGTTAACTAAACTACAAGCAGGAGGTAAAGACCTGGATGACTCTCAGAATACAGGCTTACTAGTGTTTCCTAGAGTCTCTAAGAGTACAACAGGAGGCAGAACCTTCAGCTATCAGGCTCCTCACCTGTAGAATCGTCTTCCAGTTTTTAATCATTTTATTTTTTTTACCTTATTGTACTGAAAAGCTTAATCAGTAGCCTAATGTCTATCACTGTAAAATAGAAATAAATGTATATATACTATATAATACAAATGTTGTATTATTTGACATCAAGTTTTATTCATTCAGTTCATTTTGTTGCCATCCATCCTACTGTTGTGATCAGGATAATCCTGATTCTTTTGGATCAAATGTATCCCAATCCTACTAAAAGGATTTGAACATACTGGTGTCCGTGTGTGTACATTAGTGCAGATTACTGCGCTGTATATTAGTGTTGCTATTAAACGTTTTTAATAGCTTTTAATCGCTTTTAACATTCTCTCCATCAGGTCCATCAACAAGCACATGTTAAACCCAGGTGCTGCTCTCAGGGCCCTCTAGTGCTGCTGAGAAGTCATCAGCAGACATCAGATTTATGTTAAAACATCAGTGAAGCAGAACATCTTGCTTGATAATAAAGTCTAGGAGCTTTTATTTGGTTGGTTCAGTCTTTCCTTCAGCATCTTATGTGTGTGTGTGTGTGTGTGTGTGTGTGTATCTACAGCAACAGAAAATACATGTTATCAATGGAATACTTTACAGACATGGTTCAAATAGTCCAGAAAATAATCCAGAATAGACATTAAAGATCAATTGTTTAAGGATCAATTGTTTAGGTTCTAAAAGTGATCAGAGGAAAACTGATAGTTTGAACATTTCCAGTTATATATATATATATATATTCTGTGATTATCTGTGAGTTTAAGAATCAGGTTGAACTAGCAGTTTGCAAAGAATGTTCTGAAAATGTGTGAAAACAAATGACATTAAATAGTGTTGATTCTGGTCTCTGAACAGACAGAATCAACACTATTGACCGCGGCTCCGTTATTCATCCGCGGTCCGCTCGCTGCGCTGCAGTGAGTTCGCAGGCTGCCGTTGCATTGTGGGGGATGTAGTGTTGGTGCGTGCAAAACACCTGTGTGCGGCTTCTAATAGTAATTAAATATCATAGATAATTCATATGTGGATCACTCGCTGCCCGGCTGCGTAATATCTCAGACACAAACATTAAGCAGTGATGTACATTAATAAAATATTATTAGTTAGTAAAACTCAAAACTAAACTGTTATTTCTGGTGCCAACTAGCGAGCGGAGCAACACTTTATCGACTCATTTAATAGACTGTCTAAAATCTAACTGTCTATGTTGATGCAGATAGTAGTAATGGCAGTAAAGAAACTGGTGAATGTTTGAATCTGCAAGGACGTCAAAGTCAAACAGCACAAGGTCAAAGGTGAAGATTATGAACAAGAGTCATATTAATTATATTATTTAATCACTAGGGTGGACCGGAAGTTCCATTCAGAAGCTGCGAATCTGATGTTTAGCGTCGTAAAAATGCAATCCCAGAAAGTAAAACAAAAAGACAACGAGGTCAACTTGTTTTAAGTGATCTTTTATATCTTTAGATTGTTTTCTTGTTCAATTGATTGTCTTTAATATAACGCCAGACGGAAAAGACCTGAGAGCGTCATCAGACAAACCTGGATGGTTCAGAGTCTGAGGATTCAAACATGTTGGCTTCAAACTTCACGAACGATGAGATTTTTAAACACTTCCGTGTGATATTTCCAGCATGTTTCTGCACCAGCTCTCTGTGGTCAATAGTTCAGGCACTTTGAAAAAATGTTCTTTTTCCAATCTCCAAAAGAGAAAATGCAGAATAAAGAAAAAACAAATATGAATATGAATATACAACCTAAGTAGCCCACATTCAGATGAACTGATATTCTTAGGACAGATCAAACATACATGATATAATCATAACTTATAACTGTATAGAAAAATGGTTCCAAATATTATAATATGGAAAGTATAGACGCAAGGGCCCGCACCCCAACGCTTTGGCACCATTAGGTTTGCAAGGACAGTGTCTCTGCGTTGTCCCAGGATGTAGATGATTAGTCTCCCACACACCCACCCACCCACACCCACCCACCCCAACCGACGTCCGCCATTGTCCTCATCCCCCCCCCCCCCCCCCCCCCTCTGCCTTGTGGATCACTGTCAGGAGGAGACAGGAGGCGGGATGTAAATCAGAGCACATCCCCATAACACACACACACACACACACACACACACCTCCGCTGAAAGCAGTACGGGACAGTACCGGGGATGTGAGGAGGATAGTCCCGGGGTCGTGATGTAGGCTGCGTGCGGAGACAGGACAGGCTGCTGGACCGGTCGCCCCTGTCCGGCTCAGCTCTCCGGCGTCCCGGCGCTGCCTGTCTCATGAGAAGCTCCTGCAACAGAAAGTCCAATGATTCATGCTCCTGCAGCTACACCGGACCCCAGCCACGGGGCATGGACACCGTTATATGTAAGCATGCATCTGATCAGTCTGTGTAATAACGAATAACTTCTATTGTAGCCATTGCTGTGCAGATCTGACACTTTAGTCAACACGCTGTGTGTATGTAATATAAGACTGACAGTCACCAGGAGTTTAGTAATGTGATGTTGGGAATCTGTCTCATCATGAGCTGCGATTCTAACTCTTCAAGGATTGTTTGTCGCTGTATTGTTTACAGCAATGTCTGCATATCTAAACTGACAGTAGCTCAGAGAGAGCCTGGTGAAAGTGCAGAGAGATGGATAGATGGTTATTGGTCTGTCTGTCTGTCTGTCTGTCTGTCTGTGTGGACAGACGACCACCCTCCCCCACATCAGCACCAGACTGCTGCCAGACAGCCTGGAGGTCCCTGCTGCAAAAAGACAAATTATATATATATATATATATATACTTTTTTATTAAAATAAAATTTTAATAAAACACAGTCAGTAATTTAAATCACCTATATATACAACCAGTGTGCTTACTTACTGTTGACAATCAGTCTGGACCGTTTATGCAGCCTATCAAACTATCACGTGAAAGATAACTGTGAAAGTTCATTCTTGATCTTGTAAATATTTGACTTTAATCTTAACTCAAGGGCCACTTACTTGCTTTTTCATCAGATATTGATTTCTGTTATCGCATGACTGAAGCTCCATCTGCTTTAGAGTTGCCAAAGTGAACTATTCCACTCAACAACTGCTCAGCTGGCTACATTTAGCCCAAACAAGAATTTCAACCTGTCCGCCATAATTACACAACGTACGCTCGTGAATGCACACTTGCATCATCATTAGTGGACAACAAGACAACAAGATGATAGAATACCAATAGCAGCATCCAGGGATGGATGTATTAGGAAAACTGGATAGTACCTTCCATTATGGTGCTACATTCATTCCAAATGCCACATGCTGAGAGAGATTTCAGGCTGTCATGGTTTTGGGTCCTCAGAGCCCAAAAATGCTGCAGTGCTGTTTCTAGAGGTTGATCTGGAGCCATCATGGTAGACAGGTTGAGGAAGTATGTGGACACAGCCTCATGTTATTCACAACATCAACCAAATACTGCTCAAATGCATGTTTAACTACCAGCAGGTGTGTGTAGAGGTGTGGTTCTGCTCAGAATAGATGCAAAGTGGCAGTTTTTGCTTTCTAACATGGCTTGCTTATGCATGTTTTCACTTCAGTTACTGTTCATAGCTGATTATTTTGTGAGATGCATGGTTCACAATGATTCATTGTTAATGTGATTAACAGAGCATGAAAGGGCTACTGATACTGATCCAGTATGAGCAAAAAGAGATGCCTGGATCACTCCTGATCATAAGAATGCTCACTTTCACTTACTTCTATGTCTTGATATTGTGATAGAAGAAGTGCACAGGAAGGTCCTATACCATAAGATCAAGTTATAGGGGATGTAGAGAGGGCAACTAAATGAACACACACACACACACACACACACACACACACACACACACACACACACAAGGTTTATTAGCAATGCACCAGACTCCTCATTACAGCCGGCTGCTGTCTCAGCGTGCTCCTCCCCAGGGTCAAGGGTGAAAGGTGAAGGCCTGTCAGTCACTGCCAGCATCTGAGCCTTTGTCTGCTGTCTCTTTGTTCACTCAGTGGGTATCAGACACACGCACACATTCACACTTTTCTGAAATGTAGTCAGCAGTGCTCGAAAGCTTTAAACCAACCAGCAGCGGTGAAATATTTTGCAAAATTACTAGAAAAACCAAGTACCAAGATAGTGATAGACTAGCCTAACGCTATTTGATCTGGTGACAGTGCACCGTGACAAATATGAACCATATTATGTCCTATTTGCTTACTTCTCTCAATGTTCACTTGTGAAACCAGCTCTTGTGTTTGTGCTCCATTGCTCGTTTCTTGCTGAATTTACTTGCTTAATTTACTGGTTTTTGCTACACAGCAATAACATAAGTTACAATAAACACAACAGACACGTTCATTCATATTTAGATAATGAGAAACTCCCCAAAACACACTTTGGAAGTCAATTAGGATAAATCCATGTATCAATCTGGTTTTTAAAGAAGAACATAATCTAGCAGATTTGTTTTTCACAATAATTCATGCATCTAGTTACAATGATAAAGAATTTGCATAAACACATCATTTTAATATGTGATTGACTTATGGGAGACAGATGGTGTCTGGTCTGCTCTGGCAGACTGATCCTCTAATACTCAGCTAACCAGCCTCAATTATTAAACATGTGTGTGTGTTTGTGCGCGTGTGTAATATAGTGGAAGTGTCTAGACATGTGTCTGGTCTGTGTGTATATATATGTGTGTGTGTGTGTGTGTGTGTGTGTGTGTGTATATATATATATATATATATATATATATATATATGTATATATATATATATATATATATATATATATATATATATATATATATATATATATATAAATATATAAAGAATGTATCTTGTCAAACTGAAGCTACTTTCAAAAAGTAGTTTAACTACATCCAAACTACATCACAGGAAATGATCACAATCTGTGTGTATACATATATATATATATATATATACTTAATGTGTGTGTACATAATCACCAGTTCAGTCCATAGCAGAGAACATTGTATACTACACAGCACGAAGAACAGGAGCATAGGGTGCATGCATGGGTAGAAACCAACTGAGTCTCGTACTGGTCAGGCTCTATAAGTAGATGCTTTGATTGGGAATAATTATGGAAATATGTGGAAACAACAGATTAATTAGAAATGAAAGGTGTGTACAAGGAGTGCTGGATGCGGTGAAACTCCAGGCTGAAATTCTGCTCTGTCTTCATTGCTTATATGGAGTTGATAGAATGAGCGCTTCTATCTATCTCTCTGTATATGCAGCTGAACTGGAGTTTGTTCAGATGATAATTATCCTGCTGGTGATGACCTTCATGATGCTCGTGATCATCTGCCTGCTCAACCACTACCGGCTATCAGCCCTGGCCTTCCTCAGCAGGCTCAACCACACCCAGAGAGACCAGGCCACTCAGCTGGTAGGTGACACACGTGTGTTCCACTGGTCAAGAAAAGACATAATCACAATGTCCCTGCTAAATAGGATGTTTGGATTTTGAAGGTCTATTTTTCAAGTAGTGATGTGTAGGTATGCGTATTAATTTGTGCTATAATTTTGATTTATTCTGCCAAGTCTTTCTGCCAACTTATCTGAAACTGTGTGGTATTGATATGAGCTCATTTTGTCTCTCTCTCTCCTTCTTTGTCTCTCTCTCCTTCTTTGTCTCTCTCTCAGGATGCCAGTGTGTGGTCAGACAGTGTGCTGACTCAGCAGAGAAATGGTGAGGTGAGTAATGCCTGTTCATGCTTTACCTGAGCCATTTGTTTAATGGAATTCCTTCTATGCTTCAGAGCATCCTCTCATCCACCTGCCACAAAAACGACAATCACTCTTTTTTCATTCTTTGCATCACTACTTCTGTCAGTTTTCGTGTGTATAAACAGGGCGGCCCTTTGAAAAGAGCTAAGAACACGTTTGACTGAAGACATGTTCATATAACACATTGTACAAGCTAGTTTGTTTCAGGTATAGTCCGGCCTTGAGCAGTTTCCACTGACATTTTCCAGGACGATTTTAGGAACTCACCAACAATACTGGTGTTTTGACGTCTAAAAACAGGCCATAGTTGGGGGTCCGACTCTCTGATGGCTCTCTGAATGTTGCTGATAGGTCACCTCCATGTCTTCTTTGCATCCTTACATCCGTTCATACATCAGACTCATGTAACTCCGTGTTGCTGTTTCTTCATATGATTATTCAGGCAATGTTTTTTTAATCTTATCAGACTAATTTAGAAATTGATAAAAAAAAAAAAAGTTTTCAGTTAATATATTATTTTATTATTACAGTTATTCAGTACAGTTCCAGATGTGGTGGAAACCAAGACGTTTAGTCCCTGCTTTAGTTCTGGAGTTACAGTAAGTTCCTGTGGCTCCAACAGGAACTAAACTCAGATACTAATTCACTCACCCACTCATTCACTCACCTACCTGGACCACTTTGTATCACCTACCTTCCTTACCTGTCTGGTAATTTAAAAGGGTTCTTTTGCTCTGTGTTTGTCTGTATTCAGGTGATGTGTAGCCACCTGAACAGGAACTTGCCACGTTTCATGCAGCAGCAGCAACTGTGTCGCTTCCAGCCCACCTACCCCCACCTGCCGCGTGAGATCATCAACCTTCCCCCCATCATCTGCCTGTCAGATGGGGAGGAGCTGCCGCCCTACAAGGGCCAGTGCAGCTTACAGCTCCGCCACCCAGAGCAGCAGCTGGAGCTGATCCGAGCCGCCGTGCGTGCTCCCCCGAACCGGACCGTCTTTGATATTGACCTCATAGACATCTATATACACAGCAAAAGACTACAGGCCCCCAAAAGTAACTCTGGAACTAATGATGCCAGTGCAAGTATGGATGGCCCTCCACCCTCCTACAGTGAGGCGATGGGGGACTACCTCACCACTACAGCCTGTCACAGTCAGTACAGCAATAACGCCCTGGCCACAGACACAAGGTCAGGACCTAACAGTCCACAGACAGTGTTCCATGCTGGCAGCAGTGTCCCTGAAAGCACAATAAAGGTCTCTACTGACTCAAACAAGAGATGATGGATGAACACTGATGAGAGAGTAAAGAGGGGAGCTGAAATAGACTAAATAGTCCCTATCACACATTTCTACAGCCACCTGAGAGGAGAGCTCTAATCCCACATCAACCAGTCCCAGGTGCTGAACATTTTAAATAACACTAAAGCGGCAAGATTTGATTGAAAAAAAAATCTCTGCTTTTGTTTTGTCTATTTTTGTATTTGTGTATGGTGATATTACTGACATGCTGAGCTCAGTCATTTGACAATAAGTGATTTTCTGCTTTGATTTCCCAGACTTGTGCACAAACACAGAACTCATGATTCACTCTGTCATGAGTCATGAGGATGTGATGTAAGGATGCATCGCTCAGTGCATCTGAACTGCACTGACTTGGGTTGATGCACATACTGAACCTTTGGATTCAAAAGCATTCTTATTGAGTACATTTTAACTTATTAAAAGATCATCTGTTTGCATTTGACATGTTGACTGCAACAATTAACAACAACAAACGAATTATCATTCTGATTATTGATGCATTTTATTTTTGTAATGAATCCATTAATAACTTTAGTCTACGAAATGTCACAAAATAGTGAAAAATATCTTCCCAGAGCCTAAAGTAAAGTCTTCATATTCCTCGTTTTGTCTGACCAACAGTCCAAACTCATTTAGTTAACACTGATATAAAACAAGCAGCATGCGTGTTTATGAGATATACGTTGGATTGAGCCACGTCCAAAGCACTATTTATTTTTATTTATTTAATGTTGCTTGTTGAAATGTTAACATGTATTCGTGCAGTGTTTAGCTGTTGCTACATGCTGCTGCTTCGTTTTTCTGCTGCTAACAGTTTTATTAAAGGTAAATTATAGTTTGCCAGAACATGTCCTTTTCTCTCTTGTAGTTTAAACGTTTCTCAGGCTTGTTTTTCAGTAGGGTTTACATGAATAGGAGCTAACTCTGTGTGTGATGGTGACATTGGATCGACCACAGGAAACAAGTTGTACTCAAAAAGCCGCCACCTCTGTTGTGCCTCATTTCTAATGGTGCTTTTTCAGCAGTCTGACTCCTGACTCTTTATCTGCACAGTACTGTATATAATGTTAATATATTATGCACATGATCTGCCCAGTGGCTAGAAAAACCACATGAGATAATATAAAACATTAAAGCAAAGAGAATGCATCAGCTGAGTGGCTGTCAGGATGAAACAAGGAAAGTCTTTATATTTACAACAATTTACAACAAGCTACATTTCTTGATATCAACAGTGATGTTGTCCCACAATGTAGATTACATCATTTAAAAAAAGAATCTAATCTGGATACTTTCTGGATTACATCAAACATTGAACATATTGCACCTTGTGTTAAAAATGGATGCCACAAAAAAATTTTGTTCAAATATTCATTTTTAACTCAAAACATTTTCAATGCAATAAAATGCATTTTACAACAACAGTGCTGGCACAAAGGTGTACTGTGCGTATTCTACACCGTGGGATGTTTCTGTTGTGTATGTTTTTTTTAATTAAAGGTCACATGGAGGACGTTGCTCTTAATGCAAGAATGTTAATTTTCCATTTTCACTGTAAATAAAAAGGAATAAAACTGATGATGTCAGAGTGGTGTTGCCAGGGTTACCTCAGTTTGGGAGCAGAGACAACAAATGCATAACAGGAAGGCTGCTTTACCAACTGTGAAGATTGAAAGATGTGGGTGTTTCCCAGGCAGGAGGTCAGAAGAAAAAAGATATCATACATACATACATTATGGGAAAGTGTTTCTGACTCATACTAGTGATTACAAATCAGATTATCTCAGATTCTGCTAAACATATTTTACTATTTTCAGTCTCTTGCAATTCCCTCATTTTAATGAAGTACAATACAAAGTCCCAGGAGTGTTTATTTAAACTACTATATGTAAGAGTGAACTTAGGATTCATACAGTGACCCTGAGGAGCAAGACACAACAACAATTAACAAAACACAAATGTTCCGGCCCAGTAGCATCCCACTATACACATCCACGGCCAGTCATCACATCTGTGGGAGTTTACTTCCAATTGGATTCTGTCTAATCACAAACGAGTATTATTGTCCCGTCCTCGTTTTGTGAAATGTTGCTATGTTTCCTTTAATTTCCAATTTAAAAACCATATCTGCATTGGTGGAATAAAAAATATAAATGTACATTTATTTAAGCCATTTTAAGCCTTGTGCATCATAAAAGACATTTTTGTCCTTGTGCAACAATAAGAACATTTTTGTCCTAATAATTGTGCCTGTGTTAATGTATATGATATAAATTTTGGCAAGGATGTGTTTTTATTTATTTATTTTGGAATTTCAACCTCAGTCTTTATAATAAGTCTATAATACACAGTGTACATAAAATAGTGCCATTAAGGACCTGAGAGAACATAAATGTCCCGTTGAAACCTATTAAAACGGCAATTTATGAGCCCACTACATCATAAAATCATACATTCTTATATATCAGGCTTTTCATCATTGGCATGGCAGGCCAATGTAGCAAATACACATGCAACTGAAGCGTGTGTGTTGATATGGATGGCACAGGGTGGTGTGTGTGTGTACATGTTCAAGAGATACTGAAGGTCACAATTCCAGCCTCTCCATCTCTCTGCCTAAAAAAACAAAAACATTTAAAGGGTTAAAATTCAGAGAATTAATGAATATTTGGTAGAGACGATCAGGACAAAAGTTGGTTAAATAATAGTGAAAGTGGAAAATAATATTACTATATTATATTTTTATAGCAGTTTTAGGAGTGGGAGTTTTCTTTTTTAATCTGACACTGCACAAAAATAATGATGAATCAAAATCAGGGTTGCTGCTACTTACTGACACCATAACAAATTTTTACTTTCTTATATATATATATATACATTTATGCTTTCACTGACGTAACATTTGGAATGACTTTTATTTAAACTGTTGTCGTATAGCTACTTGCTTGAGTGAAATAAAGAATTTGAATACTAAATATACCATAAGCATTTGTTTATTGTGGTGTCAGTGTCGCCTCCCTGCCGCTTGGGGCGCTGTGCGGTCTGGAGACGTGTACTGAACTTCCCCAGTACACGTCATCTTTCAGCTTGAAGCTTCTGCGCATGCGCGTCTATAGCTCCTTCAACATCTGTATTGCGAGGAAGACCCGTCACCGGTAACAGCTCGTTCTTCTATTTCTTCTTAATTCTAGATTGCACCCATTTTCTGATTAGTTATTTTAAAAACAAATGCATGAACACTACTTCCTCCATTTCTGTCATGCTAATGAAAG
Source organism: Pampus argenteus (assembly GCA_036937835.1). Lineage (NCBI taxonomy): Eukaryota > Metazoa > Chordata > Actinopteri > Scombriformes > Stromateidae > Pampus > Pampus argenteus. The sequence goes on from CM072879.1 coordinate 2,871,339, forward strand.
CTGTGAGCGCAGTTATTTAGTATAGTAACGCTAGTCGTGTCTCTTGTGGTCCACGTAAGCGTCTTCAACAATCAGTCTTCAGCTCTTTGACTTACAGGCGAGCTAAAATGTAACACAGCTGCTGTTTGTACTCCATATTTTCAAGAATACTCTACACTTCTCCAACAGAACCATTGCTGTTGATTTTCTTTTAGGTAACTGATATAAATAACTATTACGCTAGGTCCGTTTACAGCTAATTGTTAGCCATGAACGTATTTTAATGAAAGCAAACTGAAGTCTGCTTGGACCGTTTGTTTGAAAATAACAGCTTTTACATATTTTAGTGATTTTTTTTTTTGGTTTGTTATTCAGACTATGTTATTTATATAACTGTTGCTTAGGTTAAGTGAGCATTTTACTCTTGATATGATATTAACATGTGGTCTTTAATCTGCACTACAGTACGTGTGTTTTCACCCTGTTTCTCCAGTAGTTAGTCAGATCCTAGCTGTAACACTGTTGCCTGTTTCTCCAGTAGTTAGTCAGATGTTAGCTGTAACACTGTGGCCTGTTTCTCCAGTAGTTAGTCAGATGTTAGCTGTAACACTGTGGCCTGTTTCTCCAGTAGTTAGTCAGATGTTAGCTGTAACACTGTGGCCTGTTTCTCCAGTAGTTAGTCAGATGTTAGCTGTAACACTGTGGCCTGTTTCTCCAGTAGTTAGTCAGATGTTAGCTGTAACACTGTGGCCTGTTTTTTTCTTTCAGATGATGAAGATGCTGCACATATTTCTGGTTCTGGCGCTGCTTGGCCTTGGCTCAGGAGAAGAAGGAGCCCGTCTGCTGGCCTCTAAATCGCTGCTGAACCGTTATGCAGTGGAGGGTCGCGACCTCACCCTGCAGTACAACATCTACAATGTGGGCTCCAGGTACGGACTGCACTCATTGTGATAGAATACTGTACCATAGCATTGATATAAAATCCTTGATATGTGGGAAGTCATGATGGTTGCTGAGTGAATATCTATGATGGAATTTAAGATCAATATTCACTCCACATGACGCGGCAATACAAATTCATAGACATTCATACCTTCAGTGTTGGTAATTAATAGGAATTCATCATCATTGCATGGAAAACACATCTACAGTAGTAATATTATATGTCAAGTCAATCTTTTTCACTATTTCTAGACAACTATAAACTGTTGTAATGTTCACCTAGAAATAGTTCCAGCATGTAACCTCTCCTGTTATTACATTTTTGCTCCTGCTCCAGCTCTTTACATTTGTATATGACAAATGAGCTAGTGATGCCCATCTGTATTCTATTTATCTAATGGGAAAATCTAATTAAACACTGTGTGTGTGTGTGTGTGTCTACAGTGCTGCTCTGGAGGTGGAGCTGTCTGATGATTCTTTTCCTCCTGAAGACTTTGGAATTGTTTCAGGAATGTTGAACGTGAAATGGGACAGGATCGCACCGTATCCTTGAACCTACATGTCTTCTTAATGGTCCTCTCGCTGCTGTTTATATGTTCATATGTTCATATGTATAAATGGACTCTTCTGTGTAATGTAACAAATGTTTTGCTCCTCTTCATGCGTTTGCTTAAGTTGTTGTCAGCCTTAACTGTGGAATGTTCAGAGCCAGCAATGTCTCTCACACAGTGGTGTTGCGCCCCCTGAAGGCCGGTTACTTCAACTTCACCTCTGCTTCTGTCAGCTACCTGGCCCAGGAGGGAGGACAAGTAGTGGTAAGACCACATTATCTTCATGGATCGAAGCAGTTAAAGTGCGATGTGAAGTTCAGGAAGCTAACGTGCCTGTCTGTCCTGTAGGTTGGCTACACCAGCGCTCCTGGCCAGGGAGGCATCCTGGCTCAGAGGGAGTTCGACCGGCGCTTCTCCCCTCACTATGTAAGTGTTGCATTCAAAAAAAGTTTTTTTTTTCTCCACTTACACCATGTTGGCACAGAAGGCATAATGTTGACTGTAGGTCACCTGGATTTGAGTCCAGCACACATACACTGTAGTATAAAATGAAGGAAAATAGACTTGAAGGCTACAATTAAGCTTTGGGTTTCATTTACGTGCCTAGAGTGCAAAAAAAACCCAAAAACGGCCCGTACAGACGTGTGAGACAAACATTCTGTGTAGACATCATTAGACTGACCTGCAGTAATCAGGGCTGGAGGAAGCTCTACAGTACTTCCTCTCTTTATATACATAGGTAGGTCAGATTAGAACTGTTCACTCTTTTTTTGTGTGCAAGACAATACAAGTTAGAAAGTGTTAGAAAAAAGCGTAAAATCAAACATTAAAACATGTAGAACTGCAACTGAGATTAAAGCAAATACACAGAAAGCATCAAAATATCCCTGTTGATTGAATGGAAATTTAAATGATGACTAGTTGACTGTTTTTACTAGATCTTTGTCCTTTTAGCTGTATAACATCTTTGATGCTACAGTTAACCAGTGTTGTACATAAATGATTAGTTTACCTGACTATCATTTCTGTTGCCGACTAGAGAGGGTTGCAGTATTTAACAACTAGAACATCTCTAGTCAACATGTATAGATGTTGCAGTGTGCAGTTAATAGTTTTTAGTAATAAGTATAGAATTAGTACACATCTGTTGACTCTGATCTTTAGAAATGTGTTGATTCATGATTTTAGTTCTGTCCCTGGTGTTTTTGATAAATAAGCACATCTGACATTCAGGACGGTGTCTCTTAACACTCGCCTTCCCTTCTGCAGCTGGACTGGGCTGCGTTCGGCGTCATGACTCTGCCATCCATCGGCATCCCTCTGCTCCTCTGGTACTCCAGCAAGAGGAAGTATGACTCACCGAAGGCTAAGAAGAACTGAGAGGACACCTCTGGGTGTAATGCTGCGGGGGGTGGGGGTGGTACTCTAAAGGGTTAAGTGGACACAGGATCTCTGAATAGCTTAATAACCCATATTGGGGTGAAAGATGAGAAGTACAGTGACCAAGAAACGTGATAATACGATCAAACAATCTGCTTTTACAGGAAGTAGAACAACAGAAACATGACAAGCTTCAGCAGTGAAGTTACAGACATGAGCAGGTACATGAAACCCTCTGTAGCTAATGGCCCAAACTTAACCATCTGCAAATGGGTTCATGTTGGGAAACGATTACAATGGCAGTTACGACTACAAGGTTGCTGTTTTGTAACTGTGTATGTGATTAATTGAACTAAATTTGAAGTTGTTAATAAAATGAATAAAAACTAGCCGTTTTTTTTCTAAAGTTGTTTTTTTGATTTCTTGACTTCTTGAAATAGTTTCATAGAAGAAGGTTTTACTTTCCATGGAAACACAATAAATAACATATTTGGAGCTATGGACTTATAATGGTGTGAAGTCATTTGAATTAAATAAACATTTTAGAACTAGAAATAAAATCATCTCTGTATTAGTTGTTTTTTTTATGGACAGGATTTGATACAATATAATCTATGACATCCAATGTTCCCTGCAGCTGTTAATTTGAATGTGTGATATTTTCTCCTAAAAATTCTGGTTAAATATTGATGATTAAGATTAAAATACATCCTCTTAACCCCGTGTGAATGTTCAGAGTGAAACAACAACTAAACAGAACTGTTTGCTGACCTCAACTATATTTAAGTTTTACTTCTGTTGCTCCGTTGACCGGGGCTGCAAATACTAAAACACTTTCAGCTACACATATATTAAATCTGCTTTCACCTTTGCTGTTGCTTTTACCTCCATCTTGCCAATTCCAGTTACCTGCTGTTGATGCTCATTAGTCAAGAAAACACACACACATTTATTGCTGTGTCTATTGCAGGTCAGGATACATTGGTTGAAAACATCCTTATGTTCATCCTGTTACTATTTGAGGTCACCTCATCTACAGTGAGGGAGAATTTCATTTTATATTTTATATTCATCTTAGCTTACACACTCTTCTCTCAATAAACTTTAGGTTACCAACAACATTATTACAGTTGCCCAAATCTCTCACCCATTCCAATAAAATAAATGTTTTTACACCTGAGATATCACCAGAAGTTCATGTTAGATTACACAGACGTAGAAATTCCACTTTAATGTATATTGTTTGGTTTACTTATATTTTTTATATATTAAACATCTGTTTCTTTGTCATTTCCCATATAACTGTTATGTAGATGTATGTTGTTGTTGATGAAGATGATGAATTAAAAAATAAACAACACACACATAACAAAAAAGAAAACAAAAGCACCAATTTTTAACTTTTAAACCTTTCTGCTTTTATTTTGAAGACTGGGCTGCAAACCGGATGTCTATTTATATCTCTTTTCGGTTAAGCGCGTCCTTGTCGCAAGTGAAGTAAAAAAAAAAAAACACAAGGCAGCCAATACGAGGTGCTCTGAACGCCTCACGGACACACACGGACATCAAGCTGTCATGCAGTGTGTCTGTTTTCCGCTTTCCGCCTGTGAACAGGAACACAGCAGCGACTCATCCACGGGAGACACGACGCTTCGTGGGAACATCTTACGGGACGCCGGCCACAGTCACACCGGTGAGTCCGATCCGTGCTCCACATTTCTTCCGTATTTACGCTGTCTGGAAGTTTTGTATTATATTACATTTATTTCTTCTTAAAATGGTAGAATATGGAGCCACGTAAAGCCTGTCACAACAGGTTGACATCAAACGTGTCAAACATGGACCAGAAAGAATGAAAGACTATTTAAACATGGATATTTGGAAAAGATCTGATTTTATGTTTTATATTTTTAATAACAGGGATCCGACCTTGATTCTTTTTGACTTTAAACGTTTTGGATTTGTGAAACACCAAAGAAATAAAAAAAATAAAAATCATCGGAGGCAAAAACTGCAACAGTTCCAATAGCTTTTAAGAGGAAGTGTGCACATGTTTAATACAGATATGGCTGTGGAAATGTCAATCAATCCTAAAAATGATTGACTCCAAAAGCACTTCTCAAAGTTTTGCAGTGCCTTTTGTTTTATTATTATTTTTTTATGTGTGTTAATAAGAGTTACAAAGGAATTATTATCGAGTCACATAATGTATCTTCATAATTTTAATACACTCATGTTTGATATGACGCAGCAAACATTACTCGGATCATTGTTGATCATTGTTGCAGATAATACTTACAGTGTAAGTTTCTCCTTTTAATGAATATTTAAACATTTTATTGTGAAAAACCAGCTTGCAGCAGAGCACAGGGGACAGCAACACACATAACAATACAGTAATACCATGTATAAAAGATGGATCTTGTATAGGATTGGATCAGATAAAGTGCTACAGTGCTAAGCGTGAGCAAAAAGTGTAACAATTCATTTAGTACATTGGAACACGTGAAACAAAGGCACATTTATTGCACTTTGCATTGTGAACCGTGTGCCTCTGACCTGAAGGAGAGCATCACATATCTGTTGAAGAAAATCACTCAAGTCCAGTCTAGAAGCTGTTTGCTGTGGGGACGTTTGGAACACACACAGAGTAGATCTGAGCCAGAGTGAATGAAATGGAAGCAGTTTATAGTATGAAACCAAAGCAGTGATCACGTGGTAAAAGAAACAAATCAAATCAAATCAAATCAAAAAACGCAGCTAGGGCGTGTCATTTACCTTCAGGGACATTTGCATTCAACGCAGTGTCTCGTGTCTCAGAGGATGGTTCCTAAAATCAATCCTGCCTTCTTTAAGCCATGGCGATAAAAGCTGTCAGACAAGTACTGCTGCTTGCTGAGCTTCAAAATGTTACGATGTTTCTTTATTTGTTTTTGGACATTCGGGTCGCCGTACAGTCTTTTCCTGGGATCAGATTCTTTCAGTTTCTTGTCAAAGATCTCTCTATCTAGCAGTAATGTGGTCTTTATCTGGGTTAATAAAAGTTACGAAGGGTTTATTATTGACTCACGTATGTTCATCATGTATGTATTATCTGTGAATGGGTGAAGGTTGACATGTAGTGTAGAGCTTTGAGTGGTCGAAAAGTGTGGAAAAGTGCTACAAATGCAGCACATTTACCATTTCATGCTGGTTTGTTGGCTCTATACCGCCTACAGCACCTCCATGGAAACTGGAGAAAAGCATCAAAAGCATCAAAATGAATTAAGTGTTATGAACTCAAACTGTTAGATTACTTTAGGAGCTTTTTTGATTATTATCATTACAATATTTGTATAAAAGCACACAGGTTGTAGTTTTTCACATGACACTCAGATATTAGTAAGAACAAAAGTGAAACGAATATGCTCGATGTCCTGAAGTAATACTTCACATTTCTGTGAGCGATTGATGCACTGTGTCGCATAAACAAATATAATATAACATCGATCAAACAAGGCTTATAGCGATTTATAGCCCACAGTCAGGGCAGCTGGGGTTTTCTAAATTATTATATTTACAGGCTGATTGATTTGTATTTTAAATACAACTAAATACTATATCTGGAGCAGCAACAGCAAAGTCACTGTATAAACTCAGTAAGATCTCACTGGAAACAAGTCTAAAATGTGAATACATTTCTACATTCCTCCTCCCTCTGCTGCTGATGTGATTAACTGGCTGCATACCGGAGGAGGGAGGGGCTGCAGTCCTTACCAGGAGCTGAGTTGAAACTATTTGTCACATTTTATGATTTGTGACTAACTAAGATAAACAGTTAGACTACATACACACAGCTTTCATTTTAGCTGTCTGTCAGCTTAATCAGGACACCGTGTAACCGGGTTGTGTAACCAGGAGACTCTGAAAGACACTGTGTAGCCTTTTAACACATACTGGCCAAATATATTAAATGTAAACTGGCACACAACAGGATGAATGCAGACGTATACGGGAGCATTTTACACATCAAGCTCTATTTCAACAAATGAATTACATATTACAATAATAACCATTTGCCAGCCATCCACTCTGACCTACATTCATACATAGACTTCACCTGTCACCTGATTTCCTGCTCTGCTCCTGTCACACACACTTGGTGCTGTCACTACACTGTAAACACAACATTTAATCCTGTCATTGGTCAGAATTACGCCTGTTAAAACAGTTGCGTAATGTCTTTTGGGACCCTAGTGTTACAAGCTGGACGATGTTAGGTGTTCTTTACAAGGCAGGAGGTTGTAATTTAAAACACTCTTGAGTGGCATTGTGGGAAATGTAGGATCCCTGTAATAGTGTCTGGATAAATCTTCCACTGCCTATATGCGAAACACAGTAAAGGTTAATGCAACCAGCTCGCTTGCCCCGAGCAGTGTGGCATCACTCTCTCTCATCCTTTCCCTCCCTCAACGTACATCCCTCCAAACTGAGCCTGAGCTGAGTGGCTTCTGGACGTTTTCAGGCAGCCCCATTAGAAAACCTGACAGATCAATCCTGACAGACGAGAAAACAGTCGGGTTAGTAACCTCTTGAAGATGATTCCACAGGAGAGGAGTCTGAAATTTGAGACTGTAGGAACCAGCAGTAAGCCTGCATTCTGGGAGTACAACATTCTAGTGGGGTAATAGCATACTATAAGCTCTTTAAATCATGATGGCGCCTGGCCATAAAGGGCTTTGTAGGTATGTTCTGGATTATATAGAGAGCCAGTGCAGAGAAGCTTATATGGGAGACATATGATCTCTTCTCCTCGTTCTTGTCAGTACACGTTCAGCAGCATCTGGACCAGCTGGAGATTCTTTAGAGACTTGATGGGGCAGACTGATAATAAGGAATTTCAGTAATCCAGCCTGGAAGTAACAAATGCATGGAATTTTTTTTTGCATCTTCTTGAGGCAGCATGAGCCTGTTTTTAGCAACGTTATTTGTTTTATGCGGTAGTGAAAGGAAATGTCCTGATCAATGATAACTCCCAGATTCCTTACAGTGGTGCTGGAGGTCAAGGTAATGCCATTCAGAGTAGTTATATCATTAGATGATGTGTTTCTAAGGTGTTTAGGGCCAAGCACAATAACTTCAGTTCTGTCTGAGTTTAGTAGCAAAAAAAATGAAAGTCATCCAGGTCATTATGTTCTTAGTTGACTGATTGGGTTCATCTGGCTTCACAGATAGATATAATTGGGTATCATCTGCATAACGAATAATCAAATCTGCATAATGAAAAAAGGAAGCGTATACAGGGTGAATAGGATTGGTCCAAGCACCGGACCTTGTGAAATCCATCTGATAAATAGGACTTAAACCAGCTTAATGCAGTTCATTTAGCACCAATCAAACTGATCTAGTCTCTGTAGTAGGATGTGATGGTCAATAGTGTCAAATGCAGCACGAAGGTCTAACAAAACATGTACAGAGAGAAGTCTTTTGCCTGATGCAATGAGGAGGTCACCAGTGCTGCCTCAGTACTATGATGCCTTTTAAATCCTGAGATAAAATCCTCAAAATAATCTGTTGTAATGTAGGAAGACACATATCTGACTGGTGACTGATTTCTCAAGGAGAGAAGGGGAAGGTTAGATATAGGTCTATAGGTGGTTATAGTTAAGGTTAATACTTAAGCAGCCCAGGTGGGATATGCTCTAAGAGACAGGTTGATGGTTTAGAGGAAGAAATCGTTGAAATCATTACTACTGAGATCTATAGGAATACATGGATCAATAGAGTTATGACTCTCTGTCAGCCTGGCCATAAGGCTGAAAAGGAACTGAGGGTTGTTTTTATTTTCCTCTATTAATGATGAGTAAACGGTGGCTCTGGCATTACAGAGGGCCTTCTAATATCTTCCAGTTTTGGTGGAACGGCATATCCATTCAAGGTTTGCTTTAATCTGCGGGTCTCAGAGTTACCATGGAGCTCATCGCTTTTGTTTTATTATGTTCTTTCATGATTCCACATTTAATTCTATTCTATTTTATTCATTTTCATGTATAATTCCTTTTTTGTTTATTAATATAAAGTGGCATTCCTAGTTGGACCGTGAATCCAAGCAGTTTAGAAGCTGTCCTGCAGCCGACCTCCACCAGCAGGTTCCAGACCTTCCATCCATGCCGTTGTCTCTGGAAGATGAATATTTCTTTAGCTTGTGCTCATGTGGCTTCTCTGTCGTCTCTCCAGGGCATTGTAGTCTTGATAAGGACCACCTGTTTGGTACCTTTGGGCCAGAGGTTCAGACATCAGGTCTGAAGCTAGTGTGGGTTAGTCTCCTCTGGGAATTTAAACTTCTTAAGGTCCGTCAGCATCTTCCAGTTGCTTGCCGTGGCCACATCCCCTGTCCTCCTTATTTTTCTCCACCTGATCTGGGAAAGTAGACTGAATGAGAAAGCTGTTACTAAAAGCCAGTCAAAACACAGCTAATGGTATGTGCATGTGCTATGCACATACCATTAGCTGTCTGCCTGACTCTGAAAATAATATGATGAGTCAAGCTCAACTTCAGGCTGTAATGGCATACTGTAAAACAGCTCTAAGGTCAATAACATAAAAAGACACTGCGTCAGTGAGTAAACTGAGTCACTGTGGTTCCATCTGTGGCGGAGGACTGGAACTGTGTAATAGGTTACATTTGAGATGGTTACTGTGACATTTCTTTTACACAACAAAAACTGTATATTATTTATCATTTATTAGTTTGCTTGGAGTGAGATGGGAGAATGAGTTGTGAAGAGGGAAATGTAACAGCAGGAACCACTGGTGTGTTTGCATTTACTGCTGCTTCAGGAACGGAAACTTCATCTTGTTATATTGTGAAACTTATGTATTGTATTACACAACATCACACATCACACACGTTATCTTTTTAAAACTTCCTGAAGTACTATATTTACTTTGACGGACATCAGGACATTATTAGAATAAGAGATATATTAGACATGCAGAGATAATAATAAATCATAATAATAATAATAAACTTTATTTATATACCACTTACAAAGTGCTTTACAATTAACACTTCACAAAACACATAAGAAAGATTAATACTAACTAAAAACAATTGAAAGTGGGATTTTTTCAAAGAGAAAAGACTTTAGGCTCTATCACCTTAACAATGAGAAAAAAGGGAACCAAGGAAGCGACATAGCGCAATAAGAGGTCTGCTGTATAACGTGGGCTGAAGCCTTCCTGATCTTTATGAATAATCTATAAAACTTTGAAGTAGATTTGAAGAGCAACAGGTAGCCAGTGGAGGGAAGCCAGTACTTGCAACGTGTCCAAGCATCGCTGTGGTCAGGCTTTATCTGTGTTCCAGTAGTGTTCAAGAGATGAACATGACCAGAACGTGTGTGAAAGATTTTCCAGAGATTGCAGTAAATGTCAAGCTTTATCCTGGACAGGAGTAGCAACATGTTTCTTTCATATGTCATCAGGTAGGGAAGTCTCACATATAGAGGGAAGTAGGTTACATACAGCTTATGTCATCCTTTTAAGGAGATCTGTGATCAAACGATTCAGGTGAGATATTATTGTAGAGAGCTACTGCATGTTTTAGATATCGCTCCACTCTAACATACCTGATTGTAATTATTAACTAATCGAGCCCTCGACAAGCTTCAGCTGCTTGATAACACAACGTTGCCTGGGAAACAAGTGCAGGTTAAAGAAAAGGACTCATAGCTCACATGCACCATAAGGTCATAGGGTCATAGTGCATAGAGATAGTTCACTCCGAACAACATGAAACTAAATGGTATCTGGGGAACAGGGTTAGTGTGAGTCGGGGTCCACACAGCACAACGCTTATGTGTGGTTATTTGCTTGTGCTAATTGTAGCTACGGTAATATACTGCTGGTTGGTTTAATCTATCATCTACCTGTCGTCTTTGTGACAGTGCATCTTCCAGCTAATCTAAATGGGGCTTTAAATAGTTTATTTATTTAGATGAAAAAGTAGGAGAATTTACTTAACCTGTAAAGGAACATTTAATCATTGAGTTTATCAATAAAAAAAATCTAATTCAAAATCACCAAATCTGAGATACGCTGCACAAGAAAGGTATGAAAATATGGAATCTGAAAAGGTAAGCAGAAGCTAAAGCTGTCAGACAAATGTAGTGGAGTAAAAAGTACAATATTTGCACCTGAGATAAAGTGGAGTAGGAGTAAAAAGTTGCAATACTAATACGTTGAAATGCTCAAGTAAAGTACAAATACCTCGAATTTGTATTGAAGTACAGTATTTGAGTAAATGCATTTAGTTCCATTCCACCCCTGCTTGAATCAGGGTCACAAGCACACCGAGAGAAACCTGCTTTTCTTCCTGTTATAGAACGCTGGCCAGCACCCTGTTTTGTGGTAATGTGTAATCTCTGATGTCTGTTACTCATACTCAGGTCCATCTGGAGGATCATGAACCACTTGGAGTTGACTGCTAAATAGCCAGGAGTGGACTAACAAAGGTCTGGAGGGACTGAAGTGAAGCTAATGAACATGGCAGCGTTCAAGCCTGACAACGTGGAGGACTTCTATGAGATCGGGGAAGTCCTGGGGAGGTATGGATATGATGGATATGGATATGATTGTTGCTGCAGCAGTGTTTACCAGTGTTTGTTGTTTCTTATGTACACCAACACATTGGATCTGATGTGAAACAAATGCTGATTTTCAGCACTAGTTTGATGGTATTTGCATCTCAACAAGCTCCCTGTGGGTCATATGCAGGTCATATGGTCAATTACATAGACTGATACATTGTGTGCATAGTTATTAAACATAGTTATTAAAAGATTTTCAGTGAAACTTAAACCTTCGTCTATAGGTTCACACTTTTTCATCTCTGCTTTAATAGTCAGGTGCCCACCCGAACAGTATCCTCCCTGCCCAATCATATAAAACGCTTAGAAAACATTTATAATACATGACATTTAACTGGTGAATGACTAGATGTTGAAAAAAAAAACCCCAAAACAAATAACCAGAGTAAATGGTGATCTGTAGTCTTCATACCCACTAAAGGAAAACACAAATAATAATAAATAATTCATATCAGTAATATAGTATATGCATCTGAAATCTGTTCAGATCAGTGAGTCTGAATGAGTTTGACATCATTATTATTTCCCCAAAATTCAGCATGACACGTTTGGTATCTTTTGGAAACTTTAGGATCTCTCCTAGAATTTAAAATAAAGTTTTGTGTATTTGAATAATATTTGGCTGCACAGCATAACTTCATAATGTTTATAATGCATAAATTATAAGACGAAGGCCAGCGGAGGTATTTTGACGTATAAGCTGTGGTCTCACAACACGTTCTCTTATTTTTTTAATATGTTTTTATAAAATACGCATTACTTCTGGCCACAGATGTGTATTCTAGAAATCAGGATTTCAGCAACCGTTGCGGGATGTGAACACTGAAGCTGAAAGTGAGCACGTTAACGTCAGTTTCACTTCGGATCCTCGAGAATAACAGAGAATATAAGAAGTGTCAATTTCCAATTTTTTACAGAATTTGACAGAATTTTGTTTCGGTGACCCACCTCAGCTCACCTCAGTGATCTTTTTTAAAATGTTTGTGTTCATTATTTTGCGATGGTGGATTGACGGTGTTTACTGTGAATCATGCCCTCCTCCATCCAGTGGACATTTTGGTCAGGTTCGACGGCTTCTTGAGTTGGCTACTGGGACGCATTGGGCAGGCAAGTTCCAGAAGATTCGGAAGAACCCGTGTAGCCGCCTGGGCATGGAGAGGAGCAGCGTGGAGCGAGAGGTGCAGATCCTCCAGGCTGTACAACACCCAAACATCGTGGCTCTCAAAGATGTTTTTGAGAGCCGATCTGAGGTGGTTCTTATTCTGGAGATGTGAGTTGACAAGGAACACTGTAAACCATTTAATATCCTGCAACATTTGGTCTGATGATGTTGTTGAACATGAGATGAGGTGACTTTTGTCCTTTGCATATGACAATCATTTACCTATAGTCCTTTATACATGGGTCTCATGCATTAACATTTTCATATTCTCATCCTAAACTTTGACTTTTTTGTTTGTTCTAAAAATGTCCATATAAGTGGACCTTGTTCCGTCTTACTCCGTTTGTGGCAGGTTTTATTCACAATAATGTTACCACGGAGTAAAAACAGGAATCTCACACAGCACATCTTCACATCATGTAAGCCTGTGAATATTCTCATTCATCCAGGTCATAGTTATCTCAAGTAGATTAAATCGATGGCAACTGGACTTGGTTATTTGTCTTTGAAGACGTTTCACCTCTCATCCAAGAGGCTTCATCAGTTCATGCTCGCTCGACTAGGCTGGGACTAGTCCAACTAGCTGGTGTAGAAACCCAGGTATTTAACCTCTGTGGAGGCAGTCACATGGCCAGTGATGTCATTGGCTCATTAACACTCCATGTGCCCAACGACAGTCGTTTAGTGACAGTCGTTGTGACCCCCAACACTTCTGTTTGACATTTCAGTGTGAGCGGAGGAGAGTTGTTTGACTTCATTGCTGAGAAGGAGAACCTGTTGGAGTGTGAAGCCATTGAGTTCATGAAGCAGATCCTGGAGGGAATGAGATTCATGCACAGCAAGAACATTGCCCACTTTGACCTCAAGGTAACAGTAGTGAACCGGAACCTCTGCTTACTGGACTGTGAACTTTCACTTACCTAAACTAAATGCTTTCACTTTGTGGTTCTTTATTATTCTTTATTTGGATCCCCATTAGCTGCAGCTCCCTAGTCTTCCTGGGCTCAACACAAGAACAGCAACAATAAACACAAACAAGATATAAAATCACACTGTATCAATACAACAAAAAATATAAATATAAAGATGTATGAAACAATAAACAATAGAAACCTACAATGAAAACAGTATTAATCACAACAGAACATGGAAGTTATTCTCTTTCCAATCGATGTGATCAATCTGATCAAACCCAGACAATTAATTATCTAACCTGACACCCACTAATTTAGTTTAAGTGACCGTCTCAACTGATATCACATCTATAAAGAGCATTCCTACTATCAGATATGATACATTTAGCTCTGGTACTCATTTATTCGTTCTCACCCTTCTGGTTAAGCTCTGCAACTCGACATGTAAGATTCTTTCTCAGCTCCACTGAAGTTGTTGATGCACAGAACAAAGTTGAGTCATCAGCATACAAAACTACACCCGACAACATTTTAACAACATATCATAGTAAACGATATTAGAATTATTGGAAATATAAGTGGACCCAAGCAGTCAGAAAAGCTGAAAAAGACTCCATGAACCAGAGAGGTAACTGTTGCAAGAGCTAAGGATGAAAAACCATCATATTTGAGCTTTGCAATAAGAATACTGTAGTTAGTGACATATATCGAGCATATTTTGCGTTTGTAGGTAATCGATTTCTACTAAAATAATTTGACATTTGATTAAAAATGGTCTTCTAAAGTATCCTACTCAGCACAGGGGGTATACTGATACAAGATGAGTCAGAGTTTAGACTCTTTTTCATAGGTCCCACTGAGGAGGCATCTATTAAAAATATGAGGTTTCCTTGCTGAAGGAGAGCGCGACATCTCCTCAACTGCGTCTTGGTTAACCTTATCCCTCATAGTACTGTCAACAATGTTGCATGTTAAACTGACATCATCTAATTTAGTTGTTAAAGTAATTAGTTATATCATATGGCCTTGTGATTACTGCCAATGAATGAAATACTAATGTCTAATCTCTCTATTCAGCCAGAAAACATCATGTTGTCAGACAAAGCGTCTCCACACCCCAACATCAAACTCATCGACTTCGGCCTGGCCCACCATTTTCACCAGGGGGAGGAGTACAAGAGCTCTAGTGGCACCCCACAATACATGGGTGAGGATTTACATTTCTTGTTTTTTTAGATGTACATTCTACATATTTGTAAGTATGTGTGTATACATATACGTTTTACTGGCAGGCAATATATATATATATATATGTATATATATATATATATATATATATATATGTGTGTGTGTGTGTGTGTGTGTATATATGTGTTGGAACATATATCTATGTTCCAACACATATTGGGCAACTATGCATAAACAATCTGTCATGTGTGAATAAAGCCATATTGAAAATGTGCAGTAACAGACACGCTGTGTGTATGACAAAAAGCCATATCACTGTAACATATAATACATTACACTGTATAATAAAGATGGACATGCTTATATTGAAAAACCATATCAGAAAAAAAAAAAAAAAAAAAGTATATGAAAAAATAATATATGACAATGTGGAAGACTTCTATGAGATGAGAAATATATATATATATATATACTAGAAGAGCAGTGTTACTAGAAGACACTGCTCCCTAACTTGTTTGTGTGTGTGTGTGTGTCTCTCTCTCTCTCAGCCCCTGAGGCGATCGAGAGTGAGCCTCTGAGCACGGCAGCAGATATGTGGTGAGCATTCTTCTCTCTGTTCTGACTGTGAATACACACACTGTGTGTATACACACTGTGTGTATACACAGAAACTGTTACATATGTGATTCATTATTGCACACATGCATTTTTAAAGCACATTTTGCTTGTCTCTTTACTGCTTAAAGTCTCACTACACAATTGTGAAAAAGCTTAAACCACAGCACATCTTGTGTTTCTTCCCCATCCAGGAGCATTGGAGTCATTACCTACATACTGTAAGTTGGAGGTGTTTGTAACGTGTTCATACTTGTAGACGTTAAAAGTGTTGTGTTACACATTACTTACTGCTGTCTGACGCAGATTAAAGGTACAGTTCATCCCTGGTGGACTGAGTGGACATACTGTAGTCTCACTCTTGCTGTGGACTCTTCTCAGATTGAGCGGTTTGTCACCATTCCAAGGTGACACTAAAGAAGAGACTCTGAAGAACATCATTGCCATGACGTACGAGTTTGATGCTCAGTATTTCAGCAAGACCAGCTCCATGGCCAAAGATTTCATCCAGAATCTCTTGGTGAAAAATCCCAGGTATGTAGTATAGGTCCAAATGTAATGAAGGCAAACTAACACAGAATAGAAACTATGATTTGATCCTTCACATGAATTGTGTAATTGGGACCCAATCGAGGCAAAAACGCTAAAACAACCTAAACTACAAACAGGCCGAAAGAATCAGATCATAAATGCTGCACGACAACGCCAAGAGAGCATAAAAACAACTTATATTCTGCTCATATATGCACAGCAGTGTTGTTTTGCTCTGCTGCATGTGGACACTGACTGAGATGAGTCAACACTCGTAGCCTTGCTATACCTGCCAAATGACATTGGAGCAAACACTAAGATAAAATAAGATTAGATATACTTTACTGTACCCTTGAGGATTTTTTTTCGTCACTGCAACACAAAACTTTTATCCTGCAAACACACCTTACATCATTCATTAAAAAAAAGAACACGACATTGATTAAAAACACTACAGCTTATGAAAGCAGGAACCTAATATTGCACCGGTATTGCATATTGTTGCAGGATATTGCACGTTATGACCAACAACTGAATGATTACACATGCTAGTAAACACCAACAGTATCACGACCATGATAATGGTTCAAATGAGTTTTCATAGTTCATTATTTTTTATTGTTAATTATTTTCTCTCTAAGCACAGACTGCTCATATATCACCTGAAGAGAATAATAATAATGATAAAAAAAATAACCTCCAGTCTGCACATGATTCTAAGACAACAACAACTACAGCCAATCACAAATCATAATGCAACCATGACAAATGCACACTTCCTCATATTCAAAATAAAACAATTTCTCAACTCAAACGGGTTTCACTGCTTTTTCCAATAATGCGTTTCTTTTGCAGAATGATATCATTTCCACGCCTTCTACACACCTCTTCTAGCATTGCTCGCCTTTATTTAGGCTACAAGGTGTGTCACAACCTAGGATAAAACAAAAAGAATATTAATAGTAGAATAAAATGTTGACTCCCATGCAAATTAAACAAATGATAAAATTAATCACACAAAAGAATCATTAATCAATATTACAATTGTAAATCACACAATGAGTGCAGTTGCTTGTCAACTGAAACATCAACCTCAGATGGCTTTAGAAAAACGTGCACGCCTGGTCTGACACACGCTCACAGCACATTCTGTGTTTATAAAAACCAGTTCATGTGTGGGAAAGGGCGTATGCATGGTTTTTGTGTGTGCGTGCAGTTTTTCAAGCTACTTGGCAGGTAGGTTGTTCCAAGTATCTTAAAGACGTTGCCACAGTTCTTCTGGCGTCTCAGTTGCTTCTGTCTCTGCATAAGTTAGTGATAATCATGCCAACAGAGGTTGTTATGTCGGCAGATATCATGGATTCCTAATGGTTAAAGTGTCTGGGTGCTCAGTGCACAGCGGGTCAAGACGAGGCTATTAGATGTCCAATCAGTTCACACACAGCAATAGCAGATACTCTACATGCAGAGTTGGCTTGTATATGTTAAAATCGAAAAGTTCTTATGGAATAATCATGGATCACTTATATTATATCAAATTCACCCGTAGCCTTTTTTTTTTATAACTCTGACAGCTGTCAGTTAGAGCAGTTCCTGCGCTGAAATGTTTATTACACATAAAGTGTGTAATAAAGTGTGTACACTTATAATAAAGTGTAAAATCTACTGTATTTTAACCTTAACACATTATTACTGGACACATATGCTTACAATCACGTCTCTGTCTTTGATCTACATTTTTTAAAATCTTTAATGATTTTCTCATCTTTGTTTGTTGGCCCCTATGTTTAATCCCCATCAGATTCAAGTTGAACATACAGTATATATATTTCGTATGTAATGTAGCTACAGATTCCACCACTTTATTATCCTTTAAGGAAATGTAAGTCTGGTAAATGATAAGTGATGAATTTAAATATTTTTATTGTGTTAATTTACTTACACTGTTTCCTACTCTTGCTCTTACACACATACCAGGATACACACGTGTTAATATCTCTACCTCCACTGGATTAAAAGAGGCTTTTTATTTACCTGTTGCAATAGTGAATCGTAGTATCGGAGCTCCATTGATGATGGCTTTCTTTCATTCACCATATACAATCTTAACTCTTGAGTTAACATATTCAGAGTTCATTGAACTGACTGATCAGATGTTCTGGAAACTCTTAAGTTTCTCATGTTAGGCTTCATGAACTCAGAGTTCAGGGTTCGTCTCAGAGTTTCTGGAATACCAACCAGTAGCATTATAGATAGTTTTCTGTTCTATGGCTGCATGCACATATGGTTACATACATATAGAAATGTCATTATGACTTGTTACTGATAACGTCTCTTCTGATCTGTGTTGTGTGTTGCAGTGATAGAATGACAGCCGAGGAGTGTCTCCTTCATCCGTGGATTAAGGTTAATACAAATCCATTTTCAGGCCCATAGACCTGCTTCAGTTATTCACTGCATCATGCTGCTGAGTGTCACTGCATGTTGCGTTCAAGTCCAAATGTCAACGTCTGTTTCAGCCCATCACACACAAACAGGTGGCCAATAGGAATCGATCTTCGATTAATATGAAGAACTTTAAGAAGTTCAACGCTAGAAGGAAATGGAAGGTGAGTCTGGATATACCAAACTAACATTATTAATTAGTAAATAATAAAGGCATAACATATAGAAATAAAGATAGTTGTCAGTTTAAGGTATTTGAGTGTAGCATCAAGGCTTTAATTTTTGTGAAACCAATTTTTAAATAATTTTTTATTTAATTCGTGGAATTCTTAAATTATTATAACATTTAAATCAGTGAGATTAGACTGTTTTATGTGCATTTTGGGAAGAAAACAGTTGCTTGCTTGATCTTCATGTTGTGACGTACATGTGATACTTGTAATGATCCACAACTGAGTTGGGATTTTTAAGAAAAACAATCTCCATCACTTGATTCTTCTCACAGCCACACGAAGTAAGCATGTAGATGTTGTTATTCTGCATCAGTCTGGTGTTGGTTGCACCAAACGTAACCATTGATTCAGGTGTGTGTAATTAACTGTGCACCGTCACTGCAGAGGAACAGATAGCTGCTGCTCTACTGAGAGTAACCGAAACAAAGGAACCAATGTTTATGAAGTCTTGTGGGCATTAAGCTGAGATCATGACATCATGTGAGAATCCATCTGGTCAGGCTTCAAGTTATACACTTGACCACACTGCACTTACGCTTGTGACCCTGTTCCAAGGATGACCTCTCATATGTTTCTGTGTAACAAACCATTTGTTATTAATGCCATAACCAGCATTAATAAAGGGGTTTTGTTTCAGTGCACTATCACCAAGATACCAAACTGGCGCACTCGAGGAAATAACCTCAGCAGGGCCAGTCGTCACATGTTTCTGACAATAATGTAACGAACTGTGCTACATTGCGCTCTTTCAGTCAGAGTGAGTAAACACACATAGCTGTTAGCGAGCAGCTGGTCTCATGTCAACCTGCTTCTCGCTGCTTGTTTTCTTCTTCTCTGGCAGCCTGCTCTCAGTGTCTCCCTCTGGGTGGCAACTGGGACGCTCTAAAGCGGTCACCCTCTGGCTCATCCTTGTGTCTGTGCACATTGCAGCCCAGCTTTCACTCTTCATCTCGCTTAACTTTATCAAACAAAGAGAAAAGTCCTCCCCTCGTTTTAACATCTCTGTACTCCCTCGTGGCACGGTTGTACACCTCTGATCAGTCTGCTTGTTTTCTGGCTGTGACTTTAGGGAAATACCATTTGCTAGTGCAAAGCGATGCCTGGTCTGTACCAACAGGAAAATAGAGCCCATTGTGTCAGCAGCTGGTTCTTTTCCCCCCTCAGTCATGAGCTTCATCAGGAGGTGTACTTGAATGGAAGGATGACACTTCTTCTCACTTCTACTAGGCAGAGTATTGAGTGTTACACTGACTTTAGGTCAGTCAGCTAACAGCTGTGAAAATCAACATATTTGATTTCTGACTTTATCTTAAGGAAGGGAAATTAAAAATGTGTACCATCTGTGATTTCAAGGCAAGTACTCGAACATCGTTTCCTAAGATGAACCACAGTAACCTCACCAGAGCCAAACCCTTCAACAAAGGTTGAGAGCCCAGGGCAGATGTATCAGTGAACTGGAGGAAATGCTTGAGGATCAGAGACTGAAAAGTGCCACTGTCTCTCCAGATCTTGATAGGTTGCCTGGTCTCATGATCAGAAGCAAAACGAAACAAAGATTAGCATCTCTTTATTGTCATTTTGTAGCATTCACGTACAGTGAAATGAAATGTATCCTCTGCATCTGACCCATCCTATACACTAGGAGCAGTGGTGCAGCACCCAGGGACCAACTCCAGTTCTTTCTGCCAGTGGCACTGACCACTGACTGACAGGAGCACTGATCCCATACGTGGGTGGAAGAAAACTGGAACATATGATGGATTTGAACCCAGGCCCTTCTTCTTTCCATGAGGAAAGATGAAGAGCTATCTCACTCTTTTGAGATGAATGCTTTCAAACAAGTCTTTTATGAACTCAGTGAGGTGGGAGATGCAGCAAGAGTAGGTTTTGAAGAGTGGGCTCTATGAAACAGTCTTTAACTTTTGCTCACCTTGTTCTTTGTGAGTTGACATAAACTCATCTGCTAAAACAACAGTTTTGTCAGTTGTTGACAGTTTGTTTCTGTTTGCTTTTGTTTATGTACATTATATTAGATATATTTAGATATGGATAAACATCAGGCAGACAATATTTAATTCTTCAAGTAAAACTAGTTGTCTATAATGTCTTGCACCATATATTTAGAGTCAACACAACTCAACGACTTTGCTTCTGCTCCTAAAGCATTGGTGGCATGTCCCTTTAACAGTCTCCTAGTATCATACCCCATAATGACAACATTAAAAAAGGTTCCACAGCCTTTGCTCAGTACTTTGTTGGGGGATCCTTGTCAGCAATTACAGCCTCAAGTCTTTTAGAATATGAAGCCACAATCTTGGCTCACCCATCTTTGGCCAGTTTGGCTCATTCCTCTTTATAGAACCTCTGGAGCTCCATCAGGTTGGATGTGGAGCGTTGGTACATTTTCAGATCCCTCCAGAGATGTTCAATGAGGTTCTAGTCTGGTCTCTGGCAGGGACACTCTAGGACATTCACAGAGTTGTCCTGAAGACACTCCTTCTATATCTTGGCTGTGTGTTTAGGGTTGTTGTCCTGTTGAAAGATGAACCGTCGTCCCAGTCTGAGGTCAAGAGCTCTGGAGCAGGTGTTCTTCCAGGATGTCTCTGTACGTTGCTGCATTCATCTTTCCCTCAATCCTGACTAGTCTCCCAGTTCCTGCTGCTGGAAAACACCCCACAGCACGATGCTTCCACCACCAGGCTTCACCATAAACCCCTTCTACCCCGATCACTCAATTTAGAGGGACAGCAGCTCTAGGAAGAGTCCTGGTGGTTCCAAACTTCTTCCATTTACAAATGATGGAGCCACTGAGCTCAATGGAACCTTTAAAGCAGCAGAAATGTTTCTGTTCCTTCCCCAGATCTGAACTGATCTGATTTGAACTGAACTGAACTGAACTGATCTGATCTGATCTGATCTGATCTGAACTGAACTGACCTGACCTGATCTGAACTGAACTGATCTGATCTGATCTGATCTGATCTGATCTGATCTGAACTGATCTGATCTGATCTGAACTGATCTGATCTGATCTGATCTGATCTGATCTGATCTGATGAGATGAGATGAGATGAGATTCAACTTTATTGTCATTGTGCAGAGTACGAGTACAGAGACAACGAAATGCAGTTAGCATCCATCCAGAAGTGCAAAAACAGCAGAAAGTGCAGAGTATGTGCAAATGTACAATATAAATATAAATAGTAGTATGAAGAGCAAGTGTGGGAAGTACACTAGATGAGTGAGTGCAATATGTCAGTGAAACAGTAAGAAAAATACACTATAGCGATAAGTACACTAGATGAGTATGATTACACTATTTACAAATGAATATACTATGTCAGTATTTTACACTATATATACATTGGGTAAGTTAAAGCAGAATGGATACACTAATAAATAGAAAACACTTTAAGAGTGTACTATAGTGAGGTAGGATATGGAAATGAATGTACATTATAGACAGAATAAATAGTTGTATAAATAGGGGTGGGGTGAGTCCTGCTATCACCATGGTTTAGAGTTCAACAGTGTGATAGCAGCAGGGAAGAAGCTGTTCCTGAACCTGCTGGTCCGGGAACGGAGAGACCTGAAGCGTCTGCCGGAGGGGAGGGGGGTAAACAGTCTGTGGTTGGGGTGGGAAGTGTCTTTGGTGATGCAGTGAGCCTTCCGCAGGCGTCGCTTGCACTGTATAGTGTCTATGGTGGGGAGTGAGGAACCGGTGATGCATTGGGCAGTTTTTACCACCCTCTGCAGTGATTTCCGGTCCGCGACAGAGCAGTTACCATACCACACTGTGATGCAGTTGGTGAGGATGCTCTCGATGGTGCAGCGGTAGAAGTTCACCAGGATCTGGGGAGACAGGTTGATCTTCTTCAGTCTCCTCAGGAAAAACAGACGCTGGTGAGCCTTCTTGACCAGAGTGGAAGTGTTGAGGGTCCAAGTAAGATCCTCGGAGATGTGGACACCCAGGAATTTAAAACTGGAGACACGCTCCACCTCCGTCCCGTTGATGCAGACTGGAGTGTGCGTGTCAGGTTTAGTCTTCCTGTAGTCCATGATGATCTCTTTGGTCTTCTTGGTGTTAAGAGTCAGGTTGTTGTCTGCGCACCACGCCGCTAGGTGCTGGACCTCCTCCCTGTAGTCCGCCTCGTCGTTGTTGCGGATGAGGCCTATCACCGTTGTGTCGTCTGCAAACTTGATGATGGAGTTAGAGCCATGTACAGGTGTGCAGTCGAAGGTGAAGAGGGAGTAGAGGAGGGGGCTCAGTACACAGCCCTGTGGAACGCCAGTGCTCAGAGTGAGGGTAGAGGAGATGTGGCCATCTAGTTTAACAGACTGGGGTCTGTTGGTCAGAAAGTCTAGTATCCAGTTGCACAGGGAGGTGTTGATACCCAGGTCGCAAAGCTTGGACACCAGTTTGGAGGGGATGATTGTGTTGAATGCTGAACTGAAGTCAATGAACAGCATTCTGACGTAGGATTTGTTATTGTCCAGGTGGGAAAGGGCGAGATGTAGAGCTGTGGAAATGGCATCCTCCGTGCTCCTGTTCTGACGGTAAGCGAATTGGAGGGGGTCCAGTGTGGGGGGGAGGCAAGATTTGAGCTGGGCCAGGACCAGCCGCTCGAAGCACTTCATGATGATGGGGGTAAGTGCAACAGGGCGGTAGTCGTTGAGGCTCGCTGCTGGGGAGTGTTTAGGCACCGGCACGATGGAGGTGGTCTTAAAACACGAGGGGACAGCTGCTTGGGCTAGAGACATGTTAAAGATGTTGGTCATGACTCCGGTCAGCTGTCCAGCACAGGCCCTGAGCACACGTCCTGGTATGCCATCGGGACCTGCAGCTTTTCGTGCATTAATCCGGCTTAGTGCAGCACACACATCAGTGGGGGAGAGTATGAGGGGCTGGTGGTCCGCAGGGAGCACAGCCTTGATGGCAACCTCCTGGTTGTCCCTGTCGAATCGAGCATAGAAGCTGTTGAGCTCTTCAGGGAGGGAGGCGTCACTGGTAGGGGGGCTGGAGTTGCTGGACTTGTAGTCTGTGATAGCCTGAATGCCTTGCCACATGCGTCGGGGGTCGGAGTTGCACTTAAAGTGTTCCTCGATCCTCAGCTTGTAGTCATGCTTGGCCTTCTTGATGCCCCTCTTCAGGTCAGCCCTGGATGAACTGTAGGCTTGTGCGTCACCTGATCTGAAAGCGGTGTCGCGTGCCTTCAGCAGAAGGCGGACCTCTTTATTCATCCGCGGCTTCTGATTCGGGAATGTCGTGATCTGTTTGAAGGTGGTGATGCTGTTGATGGTGGAGTTGATAAAGTCCATAACTGAGGAGGCGTATGAGTTGATGTCTGTATGGGAGTCACAGGTAGCCTGAGTGGCAAACTCACTCCAGTCAGTGTTTTCAAACTGGTGTTGGAGCAGAGAGTCAGCGTCCACAGGCCAAACTTTGACTGTCCTCACTGTGGGTTTGATGCGTTTGATGAGGGGGGTGTACTTGGGGTACAGGAACAATGAGAGGTGGTCAGACTGTCCGAGATGGGGGAGGGGGACTGCTTTGTAGGCATCGGGCATGTTGGTGTAAACATGATCCAAAGTCTTGTTACCTCTTGTGGGGCAGGAGACATGTTGGTGGAATTTGGGGAGTACTGTCTTTAAGTTGGAGTGATTGAAATCACCCGCAATGATAAAGGCAGCCTGTTTAGTTTGTTGTTTGCTAACGGCTGTATGAAGGTCCTTCATAGCTAGCTTTGCATTAGCGTCAGGGGGGATGTAGGCTGCAGTAACAACAGTAGATGTAAACTCTCTGGGCAGATAGAACAGTCTACACTTAACCATGATGTATTCCAGGTTAGCGGAGCAATGACTCTCGGTGATAGTAGTGTCCGCACACTATGCTTTGTTCACATAAATGCACAAGCCTCCACCTCTGGTCTTACCGGAGTCATCTGTCGATCTGTCTGCCCGGAAAGTCTGCCGCCCGGGAAGCTGAATAGCGCTGTCCGGAACGCTGCTGTTGAGCCATGTTTCTGTTAAAATCATGACGTTGCAGTCCATAATCCGTTTGTTTGTGGTGATCCGCAGTCGTAGCTCGTCCATTTTATTCACCAGGGACCGAACATTGGCGAGGAAGATGCTTGGTAGAGAAAGCCGGTGAGGAGTTAGCTTTAGCTTAGCCTTTAGCCCTCCGCGAGTCCCTCGCCTTTGTTTACGATCCCGCCTACGAGCCCTTCTGGTCGGCAGGGCTGAGTCGGTGGGATCCGCTGTTCTTTCGATCTCTGGGATGAGCCGTAGATCGCCGAAAAAGTTGCCAAGAAAGTTTGTTCTTAAGTCCAAAAGTTCCTGGCGGCTGTATGAAGTGTTTGCAAGACTGTTCTGAGTGAGCAGACTTGCAACAACTAGGCAAATCACTGTTTATTTGCAAAAACTGGAGAGACGCTGAGCCTCGCGTTGTGCACGCGCCGCCATCTTGGTCAGATCTGAACTGATCTGATCTGATCTGATCTGAACTGATCTGATCTGAACTGAACTGATCTGATCTGATCTGAACTGAACTGAACTGAACTGAACTGAACTGAACTGATCTGATCTGAACTGAACTGAACTGAACTGAACTGAACTGAACTGAACTGATCTGAACTGAACTGAACTGAACTGAACTGAACTGAACTGAACTGAACTGATCTGATCTGATCTGATCTGATCTGAACTGAACTGATCTGATCTGATCTGATCTGATCTGATCTGATCTGATCTGAACTGAACTGAACTGAACTGAACTGAACTGAACTGAACTGAACTGAACTGAACTGATCTGACCTGTCTCTGTGGTCAACAGACAATTCCTTCACTTCGTGCTTGTTTTATGGTCTGACATGCTGTTACTGTGGTATCTTATATAGATGGGTGTGTCTTTCGAATTCGAATTATGCTGCAGAAACATCTCAAGGATGATCAGAGGAAACAGAATGAACCTGAGCTCAATTCTGATCTTGATCACAAAGGCTGTGAATACTTATGTACAAGTGATTTCTTTGGGTTTTTAAAAAAAAATAAATTAGAAAAAATCTCAATCTCTTTTTGTCATTATGGGGTATTATATGTAGAATTTTGAGAAAAAAATGAATTGAATTCATTTTGGAATAAGACTTTAACGTAACAAAATGTGGAAAAAGTGAACCACTGTGAATCATTTCCTTATAAACTGTAATGACAGTTATCTAAACCTCAACTCCATGGCAGTATTTCTTGAGATGTTCTTTGAGGGTGGAGGTGCAGGCTAGAAAATGTGTCAGATATCCACTTGATATGATTAACTCACACTGATCTACTTTAAATGACTGTGTGTCTTCCATCACTGACACTGGAAGCACACTTGAAGCTGATCTTTTAACAGCCAGTATGAACAGGAGCAATGCTTACAGTCACTGTTCATATGGACACCTGACTGATGGTTTAAGACACACTTGAGATTGTGAACCTGTGCTTTAGTGACGTTTTTTCTTGACTGGTTGTACAACTGGCAAGCTTCACTGAACAATGTAACACAGTCTCTTTCTTCATCTCCTTCCCAGATGTCCTACGACATGGTGTGGATGTGTAACCAACTAGTCCATTTGAAAGTCCTGTGTAAAGGCAGCTCAGATCCAGATCTACGACAGGTGAGACCTCAGCACACACATTAAATATGAACACAAGATGACCCTGTGAGTCAGAAACAAAACACACATTCATTATACAACTGACCCAGTTTTTGGGATTAATAAAGTATATCTATCTATCTATCTATTAATGTCTGCTCTCTGACACTGTGTCAGTGAATACATTTTACTACACAGTATGTTATTTCACAAGTCTTACAGTAGACGTAGGTATGCACTCTTCACATTATTATCAGATTTGTAACCATATATTATATCAATCTGATAATGTATTAAGCCAACAACCAGTGAAAATTATTCAGATTAACACCATAGGTCAATTCAAACTGGAGAATTCAGTATTAATCTAAATTCAACGTATACCATATAGGTTCTGACAAATACAAACTGAAACATAGATTACCCATAATTATCAAGTTTTATTCTTAGCGTGTGATATAATGTTGCATTATTTGTGTTCATTTTTGAGCAGGCAGCCATCTTCAGAGAAAAAGCTCTCAAACCCCACTGTACAACGTGTACAGTTAGCTGTAGACTAGCCTAGACCAGACTTTCCCTCAGACGTTGGTATAGAGCAAAAACAGCTAAAATAAAGTGATTTCCAGAAACACGACTCCACATGAATGATAATGTTGCTCCATAACTGCTGGATATGGAAATAATAATAATAAACTGACAGCTAACAAGTTGAACATATCAACTTAAAAGCTGCTGATATGTCATGTTGCGTTCGCTACATGTTTCATGTATGTGCATGAGTTTAAGCTTAACAATATACCGTCGTGAAAAGTCCATGTACATACCCGAAAGTATAATTCAACTGTACCGATTCTTTTATCCAGAGACAATGTGAAAGTGACGTAGAAGACACAGAAAGCAAGCCTGCCTCACTGCTGCGGCGGAGACTCAGCAGCAGTTCATAGACGTGACCAGGCGGGGGCAGGCTGGGGGAGAGGATCACTCAAGGGAAACGCTGTCTGCTATATTATATATATATGCTATATAGTTCAAGTAAAATGAACAACTGAATACTGTGTCACAAACTGTCACAGAAGGACCTCCAGAAGATAAACTGGTGCTACTGTCTTTCATACTTTTATTGTTACTATGGATACATGCCAGGGGTGTGCTTTACCATCATTATTTACCACTTCAGTGATGCGGTCACGACTGAAGCGCTTGACAGTAAAGCACAACCTTGAGTGTAATATTGCAGTTATACAGTGGTTGCCAACAAAAGAAAAAAAAAAGTCTTCATATGTGGGGCAGTTCAGCCTCTTTTTGAAATAAAAAACTGCAACAATCGCTCCACACAGTGACGTAGAAACAGATGATTTCTAGTCCCTGTTGAGTCAGCCAGTTTGAGGCAATGCTTCCAGATGATGGTGTGATTTCTGAATAAATATTACAGACAGGTTTAGCTACTACCTTCACATGCATTTTTAAGCTAGTATTGTCATGTCACTGACTCACCCGCACAACTGATGGAGGAGGATTATATTTAAATATATTTTCAGTGCGTTTTTTTAGTGTGTGTGTGAGAGTGTTTGTGTGTCCTGAGTTCAGGCCACTCGGTGAAAACCAGTTTAATGCCCAAGGCAAAACTTTAGCCGGTGCCTCTTGTATCACAGCCAATACCACCACCAGTGTTCATTAAATGCATAGCTTTACATCTTTTTCTTTATTCTAGAAACAAATAAGCCTATAAAATAAAAACAGTATTGATGCGTGATGGCCGGGCTTGTCTGAGCTTGATACTGCATTGCTGGAAGGCTCTGAGGTGGAGAGGAGGCCTGCGGGATTTGCAGGGGTGGGATCTTAAAACAGAAGAGGAGTATATGTGACCATTGCATGTTAACATTATATTAACAAAAAACGCACCGGCTATAACTTATGGAACTGGTGTAATTTACAGACTAGAGAGACAGAGACAGCTTGAAAATATAAAAAAAGAAAATATTTGAACAAAATGAACATTCCTCTATTTTGAAGCAATTTGAATTTATTTCATAATCTTTCGCAATTAATACCAAAGCGTATGTGCAATCTTTGTCTTTAAGTATATCTAAATGTTGGTGAAGGGAAATCCTATGAATAATTATACTATTTTAATTAAACTGGAATGAGATATTTATTGGATATTAAACTGTTTTAACTATTATACTATGATATTTGGGAGTTTATTGTGATATTTATATGAAGGTATTATGTGTGTTGTTACATTTGCCCCTGCACGTTGGGGCAGATGTAATATTTGACTTGTGGTGTTTCAGTCTATATTGTGACTCTAACATTGCTTACAACATGCTACCATTTGATGACTGTTAACAAGTAGAACATAGATATAAGTTACTTAAATAAAAATTCTATGCAAATAGTTCCAAAGGTTTTTGAGTGACATTAAAAACAAAAACTGTGACAGTTGCCCCCGGTCTCCCATACGCCGAGCATTCCTGCACAAAACATGCTTCTCTCACATGATGCATGCTGTTTGCTGAATATATAAGACTAACCTCAAACCCAGACTGCAAACATTTTTAGATGGTTTGGAAAATGTAAATAAATAAAGAAATCACTGATTGATAAATTTACTTTGAGTTATTGGACGGGTGCAATTTAGGACTAGTAATGAGGTGAAATAATTAAATAATAATGTGATTTAAGACTGGTGAGACTGGTCTGAGGATCTGCATTTCACGTGAGAAAATTATTGAAATGTTTAAAAACAATTTTCCTCAAATTTGATTCCAGATTGCAATGTGTGAAAACAGACAGACTATCATTCCTACGGAAATGATGGGAGACCCAGTTGAAAACAACGATAGACAGTGAAATATGGCAGGAAATTCTACTTTTACTCTCGAAATGCAACAGATTCAGAGAAATGCAATATAATGTTTTAGACAATGTTTTTATATCGCCATATATGTAAAGTAAATATACAGCAGGGGCCTCCCCAAACTGCCCAAAATGTAAGACTATGTTAGGGACAAGATTTCACTGTCTCTGGGAATGTGAAAGGATTCAATGGTTCTGGCAATCTCTATGTGGTGAGATTAGTGTGATAATTAAGCAGCAACTACAGCCTAATCCAAAGTTATGTTTGTTGGGATATGTCCCTGAATCCCTAAAATCACATAATAACAGTGTGCACTTTCTGCTTATGCTGGGCTGAAGGGCCGTTATGAACACATGAACACATCAATACACCTGTGGAAGTCTTTGATATCAGAGTCTTTGGAAAGTCAAAGATTTGGGGTAAAAGGTCAGAATGACCTGTTTACAGCAGAGTAAATAACAACAGAAGACAGGAGCTGACAGTGTTACACTCTGGAGAGAGGGTTGGGTGTCATAGCCAACTGCCACAAATGGTTTAATAAAACATCCAGCAGATGGTGGCAATGCTGCAAAATAGAAATGAAGGAGCCTTAGCTGCATTATTTAGAGATGTAGAAACACCCCTGATATTGAACTCTTGTCTGTATGCCTACGACTGTTTTATTTACCAAGAGAATTCCCACACCTGTCCGGTATGCTTGTGTATGTTCACCCAAAATCTAATGTTGCTAGGCAACTCAGACTATGGTAAAGACAGTGCAACGGCTTTAAGGAATTGTGCCCAATGCACCACGCTTTGTAATGGGTGACTTTAACCACTGTGAACCATGTTTACTACTATGGGACTTGTGTGGATCCGTCAAGCAAACCTATAAATCCTTTTACAGAGCTCTACTCGTTGTGTCTGATCACAGTGCTCTACTCGTTATGTCTGATCACAGTGCTGTGTATTTGCTTCTGTCCTACACAGACTGGGACGTGTTTAAACATGTGTTATGATCTTGATGAACTCACAGAGAATGTGAATGCATATTTCACTTTTTGCAAGGGCTCACCCCCCAAAAATCAATTTCCCTTTTTTTTTTAAGATAATAATAAACCACTGGTCTCCAAATCTGTCAAAAACAAAATTAACCGGTGAAATATTAGATTTAACAAGGGGATGTGACTCTGCAAAGGGAACTACATGGTACACCCTGCATGTGAAGTCTGTGATGGGGGATGCAGTCCAAGAAGTTTCCAGTTTCTCCTAATGACCAGCTGGACCTTGACCTTTCTACTGAACTCAACACTTTTCTGCTGCCAGTTTTCATAAACTGGTGAGCATGTTGACAGGGGCAACCTGAAACCTATCTGAGGTGTAAATGGAAGGAAAAGTCTCCAGACACCAATCAGAGAACACCACATTATAACACCATGTGAAGAAACATATTTGAAATGCTGGATAGAAGAAACAAATAACAAGTAGACTGTTATCCGGCCCTAATAATAGACTATGAATTGGCAGAATATCTCTCTACTGCCAGCAGAGACAGATCCTCACCAAGGCTCAGTGACCACAAACTAATTTCAGATTTCAGAAGAACTTATGACTTCTCACACACACACGCACACACACACACACACACACACACACACACACACACACACACACACACACACACACACACACACACACACACGTGATGTGATCTTGAAGTGTAATTGAACAGATGGTTGCTGTTAGGCAAACTGAAGATTCATTTCATTAAGCCTACATCCTTCTCTAAACATAAACCCTTCCTCAACACTCTGTCTTTCTGTGTCTCTCTCTGTTCTCTCTCTCTCTCTCTCTCGGTCTCTCTCTCTCGGTCTCTCTCTCACACACACACACACTATTTTTACGAGTGTCAAAACTCTTCATAGCGGTGATGACCTTGATCATGGCCCTGCAGTGGTGGAACTGACATACTGGTGCATCCTACATTTATCTTGAGCTTCAGAGTTTTAATGTTGGCGATATCTTCATGAAAATGTTTCATTCCTGTTTTATTGAATCAGTCTTCATATTCTCAGCTGGTACAGGTCATTTATCCTTAAACGTAGAAATAGATTACATCGTCAAAGTGTGTGAAGTGAAAGTAAAATTACAGTCACAACCTTGAATGACCTTCCAATCCTCAATATATGATCAATGTCTATTGTGAAATCAATTAATAAGCATCACATCTAAGCTTGAAAAGCAGCTGCAATAGCAGCAAAGAGCAACCCCCCCCCCCATACGGATGTCTTTTACCAGACACAACACCCCTTAGATCAAATGTGTTTATTGATCGGTCGACTGATCTGATCAGGAAAACCTATGTAACAGGAATGATGGCACCAACAGTGGCTGGTCATAATTATTCATAGAATAAAAATGATTGATTCATGAATCAATCATAAAAACATCTTATAAGCTAAAGGCCTCTTTTCTTCTTCTCCTTCAGGAAAGTATGATGCAGCACAGCTCCGTGTCTCCTCTGAAGTCCTCTGAGTTCAGTGTTAGCTAAATTAATCTGAGCATCAAATTGATCTGTATTATCTATTATCTATCTATGTGTTTCAGACATTAAAGTAACACCTAATGTAAGTATAAGTAATTGTATGTATTTATGTATGCAGGCACATACATAAATGACTTCACTGTACTCAAATGGCCTCCACAGTCACCAGATCTCAATCCAACAGAGCACCTTTGGGATGTGGTGGAACGGGAGATTCGCATCATGGATGTGCAGCTGACAAATCTGCAGCAACAGCGTGACGCTATCATGTCAATATGGACCAAACTCTCTGAGGACTGTTTCCAGCACCTTATTGAATCTATGCCACGAAGGATTAAGGCAGTACTGAAGGCAAAACGGGGTCCAACCTGGTACTAGCAAGGTGTACCTAGTAAAGTGGCTGCTGGGTGTATTTCCTGTTGTAATTATACGATGGCATGAGAATTGGTTCAGAGATCAGGGATATTATTCGTTTTACTTGATGTGCTGATGCTGAAAGTTGGCTTTGTGATGACTTCATAAATCCACCAGAGCAGCATGAAGACGGACGTTTGTGTCTGCGTCATGGGATCAATGATGTGAACATACACAATCTAATCAATACACAATTTAAAAGCCTCATTAAAGTGCTGCATACTCACTGAAGCCCGACGTTCACTTGCAACTACCACTAACTATATAATTACTCATTCTTTCAAAAGGGTTATCAGACGGCAAAACACTATACAACAGTTTGCAATACTCACAAACAGTATTTTACAACTCGTTATCGCAGCAGCAACCATTTTATCGTTCGCTGTGTTGATCGTGATGTAAACAGCTGTTCACGTTGCAGGTGTTGTTTCGCCCTCTGCGTGAGACCTCCGCTGCATCAACACATTCAACTGAATGAGGCTGATTTATTGATGCAGGGCTCAAGTCAGCCTGAACTCAACCTTTTCCATGAACAGGTCATTCCTGAGCTCCTGGGTCATTCTTAAATCATCCATCATTTGAACTTATCTCACATGGAGAGTTCTTTCTTTTGACGTTTGCTGAATTTACACAAATATTTCATAAGGTGATGCAAATTTTGATTCTACAGGGACTGAGTACTCTGCTCTGCTAAAACACTACTACTGTAAAAAAGAAAGAATAAAAATGTGAGTACAACACAAACAGCCACAGACACAGATGACTTAAATCGAGAATTTCTTCCCTCCCCTGTTGAACACTGGTACAGAATAGAACCGATACAGAAGTACAATGAAGAGTGAAGACAGAAACAGGCATCCAACAGAAAACATACAATGAACAATGGCTGTTAGACTACTATAAAGAGAGATTAGAAAGGGGCAGGTTCTGCAGAGCAGGTTCAGCAGATAGATTGACAAAGTGCTAAAAACAAAGTAGAACAGGCAGACACGGATTTCAACAGCTCAACAGCTGAGGAATGGAGAAAGATTGACAAGACAGAGTAAAGAGGAGAGGGGTGTGGGAAGAGGGCAGACTGAGAAAAGACTGAGCCAATGAGACGATGTCCGGCAGTCTTCACACCACAACCAGGACAGGATGCTTCCAGACGTTTCAGGCGTTTAGCTGAAAACACAAGAAGACAATGTTGTTTATGTCTTAACCCTTGTGTGGTATTAGTATTTATGGGTCTGGTGGACCCGCTAGAGTTTTGGGCTTTCAAAACACCACAATCCAATAATTTTCTCTTAAAATACTAAACAAATGTGTTTTGATTTATGTTCTTCACAGAAAATGAGCCAAAGCCAATGAATTTCAGGTTGAAAAAATAATTAATTAAACTGAAAACGGGTCCCACAGACAAGAATACCATACAAGGGTTAATCAACCACACCTCTGCAATGCAGTGGAAGGCAATTCAGTTTCAGTTTCAGTTTCAATTTCAATTTTCTTTTTCATAGCTGAGCTTTTCAGTCCTTTGCTGTCAACCATCCAGGGACGTGTTTCACAAAACTACAAGGCTTTGTTATGTATGGATTTTTTTATTTTTTTGATTAGTGAAACACCTTTATGTGAAACACTATAATCCAGCAAAATAGATTCCAGTCAACAGGCTGCAGTATTATGCATTAACAGGCCCAGGTCCAGTTATGGAAAAACTAGTCTACACATTTCTCCACACTTTTTATTAGTTTCTGACTCCAGAATATAATTTACAATCCTTCTCCTCACCTACAAAGCCATTAATGGTCAAATACCATCATATTTTTAAGAGTCCCCTCCCCCCCCGGGTCTTTATTGGCATTAACGGTCTGTGAAGAGGATGTGTGTTGGTTAATCTTCACAAAGATCCTTAACAGATCCCTGGACGTTCCCTCCTGCTTCAAACACTCCACTATCATCCTGGTCCCCAAAAAACCTTCCATCACTGGACTCAACGACTACATGCCTGCCGTCCTGATGTCTGCAGTCATGAAGGCCCCCTGCTAGACCCCCTGCAGTTTGCCTAATGTGCAAACATGCCAGATGTAGTGCAGTCAACTTGTTACTGCAATACTTCTTACACCTCAGCTCCCCAGAGATGTAAGAAAGGACACCGTTTGTTGACCTTTCAGCTCAGTGTTCAACATCATCATCCCAGAAATCCTCACCAAACTGAGGTCTGCCTTCAGGTTTCTGGGATCTACAATCTCCCAGGACCTGAAGTGGGAGTCCAAAATCCGCGCAGCCATCAAAAAGGTCAAACAGACAGGCCCAACTGCCTCAATAACCCTGGAACACTATAATACCCACTATACCTACAAATACTTTATCTTAGTATTCTAAAAATTCAAAATATGTAATACACTTCACTCACTACCATGTCATGTATACTGCACATAACCTCCTGCTATATGTATATAGAGTAACATCTTATCTTTAACCATTCAATATTCATCTCAGCAGCAATCAGAATTTCAGGAAAATTAGTGGACTTTGTCAAGTTTATGCAGACTATAAATCCTAATCTGTATATAGTCATTCCATTATTCTGTGTAAGAACATTGAGAGCCACTAAACTGGAGTCAAATTCCCTGTATGTGTAAACACACTTGGCCAGTAAAGCTGATTCTGGTTGTTTATCCACATTACTGGCACGGTACACTGGCAGGCTGAATAAACATGCTTTTCACACGGATATCACACATACGTACATAGAGGTCATGTCATTGAGGGCGTGGTCCAGTTCCTCACTGATGGCTTTGTACTTGAGTTTCTGTGCATAAAGCTCATCTGTGTGTTCACACACACACACACACACACACACACACACACACACACACACAAAGGAAGGTGTGTTGCAAAAGAAAAGGGAAGAAAATGTAAGAGAAGGTGAAATTAGTGATGTGGAAAAGGAAAGATATATGTTAATAAAGACTTTTAGTGATCAGATTAATATGTCTATATAATCCAATAGAATATAAATTTCATCTGGTCAAATATTGTGTGTCAAACATGGGGAACTAATTCTCTACAACTCTATCAAATGACCTGCAGCTGGATATCTCTTAAAAGTCTTTAAAGTTATAAAGATAATCTCTTAAGGCTAAGGCTAATGTTACGGTTAAGGTTAAGGCTAATGCTAATGCTAATGCTAAGGCTAAGGCTAAGGCTAAGGCTAAGGCTAATGTTAATGTTAAAGTTAAAGTTAAGGTTAAGGTTAAGGCTAAGGCTAAGGCTAAGGCTAAGGCTAAGACTAAGGCTAAGGCTAATGTTAAGGTTAAGGCTAAGGCTAAGGCTAAGGCTAATGTTAAAGTTAAGGCTAAGGGTACGGCTAAGGTTGAGGTTAAGGTTAAGGTTAAGGTTAAGGTTAAGGTTAAGGCTAAGGCTAAGGGTAAGGCTAAGGCTAAGGCTAAGGCTAAGGCTAAGGCTAAGGCTAAGGCTAAGGCTAAGGCTAATGCTAAAGTTAAAGTTAAAGTTAAAGTTAAAGTTAAAGTTAAAGTTAAAGCTAAAGTTAAAGTTAAAGTTAAAGTTAAAGTTAAGGCTAAGGTTAAGGTTAAGGTTGGTGTAGAATTCTCATGAGTGTTTCACAAATCGTCCAGACAATGGGGCTTGGTTCAACTTTTGTCAAAATGCCTCCCTGGCTGGCTAACCTATATGGGGTTTAATGATTTAAGTCTGATTTTGCCCCAGTAGAAACCTGAACTTGGCAGACTTGGGGGAAGCTGATTCTGACATACCCCTCCCTCTACCCCTGTTTCCTGTCTCACTGCACTTTCAGCTGTCAAATTAAGGCAAAATGGCCTAAAAAGTCTTTTTAGTTAAAGAATACTGTCATACTGGTCCTTCAAATTACACAGAATGACTCACATTGATGACATCATGTCTATTAAGCACAGTCAATAACCCTTTTAATTTTATAAAAATGTAATTAAATTGAATTAAACTAACAATTTCATTCATGATTCAAGTATCTATTCTTGGGTTTTAACAATAGCACATAAGTTGCTTTACAAAAAACTGAGGAAATAAATATAATGTTTTCAGAACTGTTGACATTGTACAGGTGCTCATGTTTGTTTCTGGACGAGTAAGGGAAAAAATAAAAACAATATTTATACCTTCCAGATCATCAATAGTCTTCTCCAGCTTGGCCACAGACCTCTCAGCAAACTCGGCTCGGGTCTCAGCCTGACGTGACAAAGCAGATGACATCATCAGGTTCATATGTGGCGCTCTGTGTCTGAACACATCTTACTGATGGATTCAAATATGATATATATATATGATATAAACTGAAGCTTTACAGTATTCAAAGGCCATGCTCCTTCTTGCTCACCTCTTTCAGCTTGTCTGTCAGAATCTTGATCTCTTCCTCATACTTGTCCTCTTTTTGAGAGTACTGTGGAGAGAAAAATGTATCTAGAAGCACATCTGTGTCATATGCCACTCCATATTAACTTCATAAAAAAAGGCGAAATTTAACATACGTATTGCACATTCACATGTAGAATATGTTTAAGAGTCTCATCCTGCAGTGAGAATGCTGCGCCTCTGCAGCTGCTGCAGCATACTTGATAATGTGTTGCAGTATAATGTTCATCTTACACACTGCTACAGCAGGGTGACTTTGGGAAGTGATGTCATGCTGGATTGAGGTAAAACACAATTCGACAACATGCTGTGGTTTTACTGCTACTCTCTGTTTAGATCCTCCAGCAATAAAATCTATTTAATTCTCTCTCAGCGTTTTAGTAATTCTAATAGATCAATATATATATATCTTCATCCCTGTATTATCTATCCAGCACAGCCCCTATATGATATGAAACATAGTAAGATAATTCACAGGCATTGTTACTTGTGATGAGGCTGAGAATAGCATGTTGAGTATAAATGGGAGCAAATTGTCTGCTTTGACATCATTTTTTTTTTAAAGTGACCATTATTTAGATGCTGGGCAGATGTACTGTATCTTATAAACCTGACTATCATAACATGACATATCTATTGTGTTTAGTTTTAAATGAGTTATGAATCAGGTTTTATTTTGTCACTTTCATCCAGGTGTAAGTGGTGACGTTGGGCCACAGCAGAGACCACTCCAGTCCACACAGCTCTGCCATACATTCTACTTTATATTAAGTTTATATTTTCATTTTTGTTGACATTGTCAGAAAGGTGATAAAACTGTGTATTAATAATGTGTATTATTGTAGTGTGTAGTGGTGGTGTAACGTTAATGTGGTGGACAAAATTTTAGGAACATTTCCATTTTATTTTTTTGCTGGATAGTGGATGTTTCACCACTCATTTATTTTACTTTTAAAGAACAGGTTCACAGTTTTTCATCTTAAAACAACAGTCAGTTTCCATATAAACAGTGAAAGAGTTTTTCCTCGCTGTAATCATTCCTCCTGCTCATATTGGTTCATCCCTATAAATGGATATGATTTATGATGCTTTCAATGTAAGTGATAGTGGTCAGTGTTTCCCTGTTGAGCTGTGCTGGTAGTTTAGTAACAAAAAGAGGGACTTTGTCACTAAAAAGACTGTAACATTGAAAGATATCTACTGGATTGGACTCATTTGGACGACTGAAGCTTCATATTAGCTTTAGGACTGTGGATTTTGTCCCCCATAAGTTAATTATGTGTCTAATGATCAGTATGAACAGGAGGAATGATTGGTCACCCAGAATAAAAAGCATGTAGTTTCCTGCCCCTACCTTCTCAGCCTGTGCCTCCAGAGACTTCAGGTTATTGGTAACATTCTTCAGTTCCTCCTCCAGCTCAGCACATTTACTTGTTTAGTTTTGATTTCACGGAGAGAATGAGAGAGACAGATGGAAGCAAAGATTCAAATTAGTTTGGAGAAAACTGTGAACGGCAGACGTGCACATTTGAAGGGACAGTGATGGGAAGCAGTGTTCAAGTCCTTCACTACTAGAAGTAGTTATAGCACAGTGTAACAATATGAACTTACATTTCTGTAAATCAGTCCTTCAAAATAGAACTAGCCACATTTTTATATTGTTATGGTGAAATTACATAGTTTCATTTCAGCATATTTCACAAACTGATGATATATTTTCCATATAAAATGTTAGACTTTAAGCTACAAAATAAATTCAGTTGAAACAATTGGCATCAGAACTGTTGTGGAGTAGAAGGATAAAGTAGCATATCGTTGGAATATTGTTTAATGCTGAAGTAAGAAGATTATTTATAGTTAATATGTGACAGTGGGGCATCTGATGCGTTTATTGTCTTTGCCAGATCCTAACTTCATTACACTATTTCATAATGTAAAAGTCTGAAGCCAAAACAAAACACAAACCACCACCAACAGCAGGGTGGAAGCCATGTAGATACTCACGCTTCAGCCAGCTCTGCCCTCTCCTCTGTGCGCTCCAGCTCTCCTTCTACAATCACCAGCTTACGAGCCACCTGGACAGACACAGCGTATATACTGAGATGTTTTTTTATGTGGACTAGTCGCTTTGAGCGTCCCGGTTACAGTATGACACTGCAGGTTCCAGTGGATGAACAGCAGGAAACTCACCTCCTCATATTTGCGGTCGGCCTCCTCTGCAATGTGTTTCGCCTCCTTCAGCTGAATCTCCTGGAGCTCCATTTTCTCCTCATCCTTTAGAGCCCTGTTCTCAATCACCTTCATACCTCTGCACACACAAAACATGATTTACCTTTTTTAATATTTTTTTTCTTGTATAAGTGTTGTTGTGTTGCTGTTAAGAACACATATCAGCAATTCAATGCAAATGCCTGCTTTTGTGGATTTATCTACTGGTAGTTTCTGGGAAGTTTTGGGCTAGATAGCAGACATAAGGCAGAACTGTTTTTATTATCTTGTTTGATCCTTCTAGGATGGAACGGGACATATCAATGGATAACATGTGTGCTTCTGACCACACCCAAGTGAAACAGAACCTTTCAACCAGAAACCATAGCTTGTCAGTATGCTGTTACTGTTTAAGTGTGTTTCATTTTCCCATAACGGCTGGTGAACTACGGTAACGGTGTGAGCCATCCATAAGGTTCATATATCTCTCTTGTCTTATAAGACTGAACATATATGTGCAAAGTCAGAGCAAACGAGTGACCTCTCGCTCTCATCAGCAGCCTTCTCAGCCTCCTCCAGCTTCTGCAGAGCCGTCGCCAGTCTCTCCTGAGCTCGGTCCAACTCTTCCTCCACCAGCTGGATACGTCTGTTCAGGGAAGCCACTTCTGCCTCGGCCTGAGCACAGAGAAACATGGTGTAGTGTGGTTCAATGTTCTGCCTGCAGCTGTACAGATGTGCCATAAGGGCAAATGTGTTTCATAAATCTACTGTAGATAACAAAACAAATACAAGGCTTGTGTAAATCCCAGCAGTTATAACCTTGTTACATAAACTGCTCCACACCTTTCTGATGGTGTTGTATTATGGATAAGACTCTACTTTACAAGATAGCAATAAAATACTTGGTTTACATATTGTATATTTTGTATGCATGTATGGGAATAAGGAGATAACAATTTAGCATTTAGTAATTATGGGCTACAGCAATGTTGTTACTCAGTATAAAACAACAATACCCATATGTGTGACTAACAACTGCTTATTTATTAGCCAGGATAAGCTTTCAAAACTTCGGTAGTATCTTAGGCTGAGAAAAACAGCTTTAAAATGAATCTTATTTTAAATGAATCTTATTCTTGTGTGTATTATAACGTTGTTTTTCGGGGTGAAAGTGTGTGGTATGCAGAGATGAGATGAGGTTCCATTTACCGCAGTAAATGCTTTGTGATGGTGTTGGTCGGTTGTAATTTGCATGGAGTCAGTTGTTGAGCACCGTGTTATTTGTGACTTTGATAGCTCAATATTGGGTTTGTAGGAATTCTTTGTGTAGCAGCAAGTTCAATCAATTCTAGTTTTTTCCTTGTGAACGCAAAACTGGCTATTGGAGACCTAAACCAATACTATTACGCTATGTTACACTTTTTTATTTTGCTTACATGTAAAAACTCTGCTACCAGTCTTCTACATCCTCACACACACACACACACACACACACACACACACACACACACTTTGGCCCCTGCACTTCTGAAATGAATCCGGCGCCACCGCTACACTTATATTTGTGCTTTATAGGTATTTAGTTTTAGGCTTTGTAGGCAGAACAATGGCCTGTACTGACAGCTGTACATGCTATATGTAGACTGTGAAGTAAATTCTTGAACAATGACTCAGGATGAACTCATGAGGCAGAAGAATATGGGCTGGCATGTTTTTCTTTTCGTTTATGGCGTGCAGTGTTAAAATTTGGAGGCTCTCGTCTGACACAACAGTAAACTTTACTTGTTTCATTACATAATAAAATTATTTAAAAGGAATAATTGATTTATTCTCTCTTCTTGATTTGCTAAAAAAGGTGGGCCGATACTGTGACTCGGGAGGAATGGATGATGTACCTAAAATGGATTTGAACCATTGTTAAGCATGGAGTCAAGGTTGAGCGGCTGACATCATGGCCAAAATAGGGCTCTGAATCCCCCCCGACAGCTGTGAGGAGTCCATGCAGGACACGAGGAGAATGGCATGCAGGGAGAGAAGCGAGCTATCAGCCAGGCTTGCTTTACACTGGCAGCATCACAGGTTTTATCACAACCTCAGTCCAGATCTCAAACTGAAGGAAGAGAGTCTGTGATATTTAGAGGTCCACTACGTGTTCTTCTACCTAGTAAGGTAGAAGCAATAAAGCAAAGTAGACCAACCTAATAATCCTGCACCTTTACTACCTTACAAACTTCACCTCATTACACAAATGTACAGTGTATTATAGCATATTAGTTTATTAAATGGTGTATACTCAGCAACTTGTATTATAATTATATCTGATCCTATTTTTTTTATTGTATTTATG
Organism: Pampus argenteus; assembly: GCA_036937835.1. Classification (NCBI taxonomy): domain Eukaryota; kingdom Metazoa; phylum Chordata; class Actinopteri; order Scombriformes; family Stromateidae; genus Pampus; species Pampus argenteus. Next base: position 2,912,288 of record CM072879.1, read on the forward strand.
TTTTATATTTGAGTTACTCTATTCAGTATATAATTTAGCCTTTACGTGTATTTCTTCCTATCTATCTGTGTGTCTATCTAAGCAGATGAATCCATGTGCCTTTACATATCTGGGCCTATGTTGTGGTACAGGTGAGGTGTGTTTTTATTAATCACAATCATTGCGTATTGCATTACTCACATCAGCAGCCTTCTTATCGGCCACCTCCAGTTTCTCCTGAGCATCCTTCAGGGCCTCAGAGTATTTGTCAAGCTCGTCCTCTGTTCCCTTCAGCTTCTTTTGCATCTGCAGAAGTTCGTCTTCATGCTGATGGTGTTGGAGATCAAACACAGAGTTAGCAGGGCTGGCAATGTCACGTTCAAAACGTATCCAGAGCACAGAAGAAGAGTGTTGTAGGAGTGCAACGCTTCACTGGTGGAGTCATTTAATATAATGATGAAATTAAATGAATGTTGAGCTACTATGCACTGAAATACCAAAAAAAAAAAAAAAAGTTTCGTACAGTTTATTAGATTTGAATGTGAATACTTAAATTCTTATGTGTACAATCTAAAACATTGGACTTTGGCAGCTCCCACAAGCAGCATCCAAAGAAAGGTAGGTACTGATATCAATACCAAACCCCTCCCCTATGAACATGACCACAACATAACACTTAAGGCCAGTGCGTGCCTGAAACTAGCTCATACAAAGTGCCGCAAAGTGTTTCTAGTTGGGTGAAAGCCTATTGTTGTGGAGTGGGGAGATGTTATCACAATACAGGCAAAATCGAGATATATAAGAGGACGTCCAGATTATCCAGATAAAGCATATGGATGCAGATCGCGTGTTTATTAAAATGTGATGCTTTTAGTATATTTAGGTTTTATTTATTTAGGTTTTCAATGATAAATCACAAACTGATACTGGGGGTTCTGGGGTTTCATGTCTCTCCAGGAATCCTCTGTTATACACTGTGGAACAGATGATGGAAACAAAGCTTGGACAGGGATTTTTTCACCCCCTGTTGGGCTTCTGTCCTCTAAAGGTTACATTCACACAGTGCTTTGGTTTTATATTATATAAAATATTCAATAACTTATAGCTATAACTAAGTATTCAGGTTCACACCATTTTATTGCGTAAAGCTTTGGGCTCCGGTTGGGTGAAACGTAAATTATCGTTTTTTAAAACGTAATTATTAAATCTCTTTTAGGCCTGTGCACAACTCGTCGTCAGATTGTCATCGTTCGCGGATATACTGTGAAATAATCCAGAGATGACACACCAACATCCATCGCCTCATAGATAATACCTCAAACTTGAGTTTCAGAGCAAAGGGGAAATGAATATTATAACCAAAATGAAAGATTATGCTATCTTGATAGACAGTGTAAGAAAAAGCCAGCTAACCTTATGAAAGACTCATGGCTTGAAATCCGTTTCCTACTCTGACTCAGTAATGGAACTCATATACCTCACACCTGTTTGATAAAACAGTTTCTGTTTGATTCTTCTAGGGGTTTGTTTGACATGTCATATCATCCAGGCTTTAAAACCCACCTGCTTGCTTCTGTCCTCTGATGCTTTCTTGTCTGCTTCAGCTTGTTCAGCCTGGTCCAGTGCATTCTCCTTGTCCAACTTCAGCATGAGCATCTTCTTTTTGATGGCCTCCATTTTGGCTGAGGTTTAATGGACGTTTCGCAGGTGAGAACAAAGAGTAGATGGTAGAAGACAAATGGGTGCAGGACAGATGACCTGAGAGCCTGGCAGACCGGTGGAGACACCAAACTCTGATAGAGACAGAGGGAGACCATTTATATGACAGATGAGGCGACACTCCCCCTCGCAAGCCCCTCCACACCACCGCACCCTCGTCTATCCTCCTCTATGGCTCATAGCGTTGCTATGTTTTCATTTGTAGAGACACATGCTCAGAACTATAGTACAACTCCTCTCTCTCTCTCTTTTGGTTCTAAAGTAAAGAAGAACACTGGGAAGACTAGAAAGATAGTTTTGATTTATCTCTGTGGGCTCAATACAGTTTATCTAATATGAAATAAAGGAAGGCTGTCAAGAGCATACATTCTGATTGAAGACATGACAAAGGAAGAAGCTTGTGTCTTTTTCTGTCCGATGTACTGCTCAAATTACAGACCGTCTTAGTCATATAAATAAAAGTACCTGTCAGCTGTTGCTTATGTTTGCCCGAGTAGTTCAATTCATGTGTTGTCTTTATGTCTTTTTTTCAGGGTCACGCAGTTAAATAATAGCTGTTGCTGCTATTACATGAGCAGAGCACTGCTATCATCTCCTACACCTGTCAGTCATTACTGACGGTCATGAGTGACAGGTGTAAAGTAGTGAATGAGTGAATGAAGGAGTGATTTCAGACACAGCAACTACAACAACTACCTGTTTTATTCACCCAACACAGAGAGCGACATTTGCTTTGTTTGTTTTTTTTCATTTGTTTCTGGCAAATTTCTAATTTCTAATTCTAATATTGGATACATTTCTGCACTAATTCCTGAAAAACACACCTGTCTGTTTAGCTGCTAAACATTCCTCTATGTTCACCAGCTACCTTCTAACTGTGTGTGTGTGTGTGTGTGTGCTGTTTGGTGCTCCTGAAAACAGCTGCCTGCTGCTGCTGGACACCAGGTTGATTGACTGAGACTGGACCAAACTACCTAAATAATGAGCTAAAAGATGGTAAAAGTCTCCTTGGGGATGAGGGGAACTGCAGAGTCATATTACACATAGTCATTTGATCCATTGTTTAAACAGGAATATTAATGAGTGCAGCTGTAATGCTGCTAATTACCAGTGTGTGTGTACCATACATTTTCTCATTAGAACATCGTTTGTAATAACTGTCAGGGTGCTACTTTATGCTTTAATAGTAATTAAAGAAATGTATTTTAAATGAGCTTGTCTTGGTGATGGGGTGAGATGATGTGAGGTAGAATAAACACAATACAAACTGACACTGGGGAGGAATGTCTGTCCTGTAACTCTACTCCATCACTTGGCCTGTGATGCCTATAATTGGATTTCTCCTGGGATGGGGTACAGGGGAAACAAGAAGCACATTTAGGGGCTAGGGAGAGTGACTATGTCAGTAATTTCCCCTCGCTAGGCCCCAGTAGGGTTATTAATAAACATCTTTTGGCTGACATTGTCTAGAGGATTAGAATAAGGGACTGTGTCTGCAGCTATGCGCACTAATACACAGACAGACAGAAATGATCGCAGAGAAAAAAGAAAGAATGGAATAGTGATTCCATTCACTAACAGACATTTGTTACTATGACTACCTGAACTCTATGAAATTCTACAAAACGTATTTATTTACAGTGCATATCAAAGCAACAATCAGATGACAGGGTCGATATCAGTTTTCCTGCGGGTTGGTGTGTTGGATACAGTGACACTTTTTCTATTGTGGGGTATGAGGACGTTCATATCGACTGACCAGCCCAGCCAGATGGTGCCATATATATATATATATATACACTGTATATGGTGACAGGGCTCCAGTCTAGAATTAAAGAGTAGACACAAACTAAGTATTAAAAAAAAAAAATCACATAGGTCTATGCTGGCAATTCGATGCAAACTAACAGTGTGAATCTTTATTTTGATTCTATTAATTCTATATTTGTACTATGAGTTGCAAGAAGAAATCCTGCTAGTTTAAGTAACAAGTAACAAAGTAGAGACAGAGAAGGGGACATTGCACTGGTGTTAACATCTTATTATCTGATCTCATTTGTAAATGTAAAAGAGAATCTGTAAACAATACTTTACAACTGTTTAAAATGCATTTTTGCAGTAAGATGATGATGTGTTTATATGAAGACACACATGGAGGAAGTAGGGTGTGGAACAAGCCTGGAGCATCCAGGTGAATCTGTGAATCATCCCACTCCTAATATTTCTGTATTTGTGCATACACACAGTTTTAGTTATGAATCTACAGACTTTTAGAAAGTTTTATGTATGTGGCCCCTGGTATGGGAGCTGGACTGCAAAGCCTGAGTCATCAAAACTGCTTAGCACATTATCAAATCAAATCAAATTTTATTTGTATAGCTCAAAGTCACAAAATACATTTATCTCAGAGGGCTTTACAATCTGTACAGGGAGTGACACCCTCTGTCCTTAGACCCTTAATTCGAGAGAGGAAAAACTTGTCCACCAAAAAACCTTTTAACAGGGAAAAAGGTGGAAGAAACCTCAGGAAGAGCCACAGAGGAGGGATCCCTCTCCCAGGACGGACAGACGTGCAATGATGTCACATGTACAGAACAAATCAACACACACATATTGTACTATTACAATCAATTACAATGGATGATATAATGAGAATAGGTTACAATGAATAATGAATCATTACAGTAGCAGTGGAACCTGTGATAGAGACACAAATGCACAGCAGCAAATCATTAACTAACTATAAACTGTAATGGGGATATGGTAACAATGATGACGGTGATGCAGCAGACGCCACGCAGGACCACAGCAGCAGGCACAGTCCACAAGCACCTGCTGGACGAGAGAGCACAGAAACTAAAAGACAAGTCCAGGATTCTTTACGGTGGAGCTGGAGGCCAGGGTGATCCCGTAGAAAGAGATTTTCTAAGGTGTTTGGGTCCAATTACGAGAACTTCAGTTTTATCTGAATTCAGCATCAGAAAATTGTGGGTCATCCAATTTTTAGTTAAAGTTTAGTTAAATGATTGGTTTCATCAGGCTTAATCATTAAATATAATTGGGTGTCTTCGGCATAGCAGTGAAAGTTAATGGAGTGATTCCTAATAATGTTCCTTAGAGGAAGCATATATAAACTGAATAGAAGTGGCCCTAATACAGAACCTTGTGGGCTGCCATGCGGTTCCTTTCATGCCAATTTGATATTCCAGTCTCTGTAAAAGAATCTGATGGTCAATGGTGTCAAATGCGGCACTAAGATCTAATAGGACAAGTACAGAGATGAGTCCTTTGTCCGATGCCATTAGGAGGTCGTTTGTAACTTTGACTAGTGCGGTCTCTGTGCTATGATTCTTTCTAGATCCTGACTGAAACTCCTCAAATAAACTGTTTGTATGAAGAAAATCACACACATTGATTAGCTACGGCTTTCTCAAGTACCTTAGAGAGGAATAAAAGTTTGATATTGGCCTGTAGTTGGCTAAAACCTCTTGATCTAGAGTCGGCTTTTTAAGAAGAGGTTTAATTACAGCTATTTTAAAAGACTGTGGTACATATCCTGATAATAAACACAGATTAATCATATCCCATAAAGAAGGGCTAACTAGAGGTAATACATCTTTAAGCATCCTCGGATGCGGTCTAAGAGACAGGTTGACCGCTTAGAGATGAATAAATTATTGAAGTTAGTTGTTGAAGGTCGATGGGAGAAAAGCAGTCTAAAAATATACCAGGTTTTACAGCTATTTCCAAACTTGCTGTATCAGAATTCAGATGAGTGCCTGTTGAGGGCAAAAGGTGATGAATTTTGCCTCTGATAGTTATAATTTTATCATTAAAGAAGCTCATGAAGTCATTACTAGTTAGACCTAAAGGAATAGATGAATCAATAGAGCTGTGGTTCTCTGTTAGCCTGGCTACAGTGCTGAGGAGAAACCTCAGCACTGTAAATAATGCAGGTGGACAGGGACAGACACAGTCTCTATACTAGATGATTGGGTGGGCAGCTGCTCTAGTGGAGACACAGAGAAGAATGTAAGACCGCAGCTCTGCTTCCTGGTCTCAACTCTGGATTGTCATGGGTTAGATCGACTAATAAACTTTTCCATGTTTCTAGATATGAGAGCTGCTCCATCCAAAGTGGGATGGAAGCCGTCTCTTCTAATCAGATCAAGTTTTACCCAGAAAGGTGTCCAATTATCTGTGAAGCCCACATTGGCATAACCAGGTGTCATTACCGCCAACGTAAATGACAAAGACATTATCAGGTCTGAACTGCCATCCACGCAGAACCTCTGCATCCAAAAGGAGCATGAGGAAGGAAGGCTGCAGAAATCATCAAGGACCCCAATCACTCCATCTACAGACTCTACTCACTGCTACCATCAGGCAAGCTGTATAGAAGTGTTAGATCCACTAGGCTCAGAGTCAGCTCCTCTCCTCAAGCCATCAGCTTGTTAAACTCCGGGACTTTGTGAACATACATAACACACACACACACACACACACACACACATATATGTTGGGTTTCATCTATTCCGGGAAAATTACATTGACTTACATTGTCTTCACCATACAATCAATAATTTACATTTAGGGGACTACATTTAGTCTCCATAAGGGAGGTGAGTAAACACACACACACATGCCGACTTACATTAAAATTTTCTAGAGTCTAACCATGATGACTACTTGCCTAAACCTAAAGTAACCCTAACCATGACCTATCCCTAACCTTAACCACGGACCCAAAAATCAATGTTTTACCAATTGGGGAAACAGCTTTTGTCCCCAAATGCAAGCCCCCAGTCAACTGGTCTTACGTCATCAGTTATGCCATCACAATGCATCAATTGCAGGAAAGACAATGTGGACGATGATCATATACTTTCCACCTCTATGCAAAAAAGATGGATAGGAATCAAGAATGGAGAGTATGGTGGCAGGAACTCCATCAACATTCTTGGCTCTTGGTCCTCTGATGACATTACTGTGGTGGAAGCTGACATTACACCAGACAATGACAAGCCATTTGTCATCAAACCTCTGTCATTCAGATCAGATCCATGCTGGGTGTCCAGGAAAGTTAGCAGGTGTGGCCCAATAATAGGAATATGTGTACTAACGCCATTTTCAGAAATTGTAGCACATATTCTTATATTTCCATCACAACATAATAAAGATACATGTGAGGGATTTTATTTCCTTCCAATCTTCCAATAACAGCAAAGTACACATGCTCTATGTTCTCTTCTACAACTACAATGAGTATAATGGCCATCAAGAAAGGAAAATACACTATAGAATATATAATAGGAAATCTGAAATACTGGTACTGCAGCTCCTTCACTCTGTCACAGTTCCTCCCAAATGCTACTTTGTAGAGTTGCTTCATTGGCAGCTCATGTTTCCTTAAACACTCTTCTGTGAGGTTGTTGTGTAGTTCTATACATTGTAATTCACAAATACAGCATATTCCATCTATTGAACTGGAATACTTGGAATAGCATGAATAATTACAGAATTGAATGATTGCATACCTGTTTCCCTGCAAAATGTTTGGCTGATCAATGACACAGTGGTCTGGCTTACCAGAAAAACTGTAACATAATGTCAGCTTTTGTTTCATAAACAAACCTAAACTTTACAGCTGACTGCATTAACTTGTGCTGCTCATGTGTTCAGGGTTGTTGTAACACTGAATCACTCTAGAATCACTCTAGAATCAGGAGGATTATAGAGCTGGTGTGTTTGACCCTTGTATGGTATTCGGGTCTGTGGGACCCGTTTTCAGTTTAATTACCGTAATTATTTTTTCAACCTGAAATTCATTGGCTTTGGCTCATTTTCTGTGAAGAACATACCGTAAATCAAAACACATTTGTTTAGTATTTTAAGAGACAATTTTTGGATTGTGGTGTTTTGAAAGCCCAAAACTCTAGCGGGTCCACCAGACCCATAAATACTAATACCACACGAGGGTTAATGTACTTACCCAAGAGTGGGCTAGAAAACACACAATAGATTTTGTATGACATTTTTTTAATATAATAATACAATTCACATGAATGACAAAAAGTATGCAAAAGCAAGTACAATCCTTGTTTCGGGTTAGGCCTTAGACTAAATACAGTATCTGCTTAATATGTACTATCTTATACAGTATCGTATACATCTCATTATTAAGTTGGCTTTGAATTTTATCTGCCATCAAAGATTTTAATAATCTGATAACAGCTTTAGCAAAAATATTTCAGAGATAAAAAATGCAATACATCGATGAACAGGTCGCTTAATAGGTATATGAAAATTACTATTGCAGAATATGAAAACCCACAGATGACAAACTAAAGGAAAAATAAAGAACGTAATAAGGTGTTCAATTAGGTTGAGATCTGGTGACTGCAAAGGCCATAACATGTACTGCATGTCTTGCATGCATTTATTTGCAGTGAACCTTCCCTTTATGGGGACAAGTGAACCCATATGGCACCATAACAGAGCCACAGGATCCCCTCACTGTAAAGCATTCAGGTTTTGCCTTTAATTTGTCACCTGTACATTGAATATGTAATAATAGATAGATAGATAGATAGATAGATAGATAGATAGATAGATAGATAGATAGATAGATAGATAGATAGATAGATAGATAGATAGATAGATAGATAGACATAACTAAAATTGTAAGGATAAAAATACCATAAACGCTTATTTCTATTGCGGTCAATACTAAAGGGTGGTTTTCCAGATCTGGAAGTCAGTTAAAACAGGTTTAAAAACATGCAAAATAACCAAGCCAAACAAATTGGGAATTTCATACTTAACAGACTGTAAGTTCAGAAAAGGTTTCTAAAGCATCACACTGGCATCAACTGACCTTTGGAATACATATTTGCACAGAACGATTTCCTAAATTTAAAAGTGTAGTTGTAGCTGTGAGAAAATACCTTAAGGGTCAGAGAATGAATTCTCACAGGGACCAAGGCTTATTTCCATGTACGTAATGGCATATCATGATCATATTGAGGCAGACTTGAAAAACCCTGAACCGATCCTTTACGGATAATGTATTCATCTCATAGTAAAGGAGGATGTTGTCCACACACACACACACACACACACAGAAAAACGCGTGTTTGTTGTTTCAATTCCCTAAAAAACACCTCTCATGGCTGTCAGGAACAAAAAAGAGGAAGCAGTGTGACTTGGGGTCCCAATAGCAACACAGAGAACATAAGTACATGCTAGTATGGGAGAAGGATAATATTGCATTTTTGACAGTATTAGCTTGATTGCCTGAGATTGTGCAGGTTATCAGGTTTTCTGGTACTTCAGTACAAGTTGCTGTACTTTTTTCCTTCTGATCTGAGCAGCATGATTTAAACTGAGAGTTGTTGTTTGTCATAACGCAAGAGGACATTGTCTTAAAACTCAGTTTACAGCTTTTTAACTATATTGATATTTTAGTATAAAGTATAAACTAAACACTAATAAATAAATTCCTTGTATTTTGTGGGGGAAGAACATGAATTTGATTAAGTGTATATTTCATTTGCACAACACAAAATGAGTGAGGATTATAAATGCATATGTTAAAAACAGTAGCAGCCCTAATGTTCATTTAGTCAACTGTAAAGATTTAATAGTTACACATTTGCAATGTTCATTTGTCCAGTATTGGAAGTAAATTGTGGCAATCTGAACAATCCAAAGCATAGCTGAAAAATAAAACAACTAACTGTCACGAGCCATGTACTCAAAAGCAAAGCAGCTAAATAATATTAAGAGTTGCAGAAAAGATAAACATGCACATTGTTGTGCTTTCTGGTATCGTGGCCTACTGCTGGAGTCAGTCACTTTGTATCTTTGCATCATAATCAACTGTGTCATAATCAAAAACGTGTCGAGGATCAGAACTCCTCTGGAATATCTTGAAGATCTGAAAAAGAGAGAACAAATCAAAAATATTATCTTCGTCATCTTCTGAACCCAAAACTACAAGAAAATTGCATTTTCAGATGTTTCTATAGTTTGACACATTTCAAGTTACAACACAACATTCTGCTGTCATCATGAGGGGAGGGACTCCTGAAAAACGTTCACGTCTATTGCCACTAATGAGATAATAAGCGCTGAGTAAGCATTGATATTTACTAGCAATATATTGCATAATATATCCCTCTGAATTTTAATGTAAACTCCCAAGGGCCAGGTCCAGAAAGTATATTTCATAATGCTATTATTATAATATACTGTATATTTTATAAATTAATTTTAAGAGCAAATTAATATGCCGTTGCGTTTAATGCAAACTAAATAAACAAATTCCATTTTACGTTATCTTGATAAATACTGTAATATTGCCACAGCACTGGTTCAATCAGTAGAATGACAAACTATATTATTATTATTATTATTATTATTATTACAATTCATCCTGCTCCCGTTAACTAATTTTGACACATCTGTAAGAAGTGTTTCTTCTGTCTGATATTTACTCAGCTCTGCTCAGGACTATGGAAACGTACTTTACCATGTTAGCTGAGCACAGATTATTCCACCATCCCTCCAGCCTTTATTTATTTGTCTTACACACAGTTTTAGGGGGTCAGCATACCACCCTGAACACGCCCGATCTCATCTGATCTCGGAAGCTAAGCAGGGTCGGGCCTGGTTAGTACTTGGATGGGAGACCGCCTGGGAATACCAGGTGCTGTACCCCCTTCCCATGGGCCCACCACCCATGGGAGGGTCTAACGGTGCTAAGAGAGATGGGCGGCAGTCGGAGGCGGGGACCCTGGCGGTCCGACCCCCAGTTCCCTGCTGAAGCTGCTGCCCCCGCGACCCGACAAACGGATAAGCGGAAGAAGAAGAAGACGAACGAACGAACACACAGTTTTATTTGAGACACAGACACAATTTGAATCCTGCAACATGGAGGGACATTATACCACTGGAAGCCAGCAAAAAGATTATCAGCTGCTGTTCAGCTGCTCAGTGAGTACAGTAACCAGAAACAACACCAAATCCCCCAATCTCTTCCCAGCTTCACCGAATCATGAGAAGTACTCATATTAAAATCTTTAGTAAAGTAAACTTGCTCAGCGTAGTATATATATATATATATATATATATTCTTCATTTAACTGCAGAGAGACCATTACATCAAGTACAGTTTTCTGACCTTTGGAACTTTCAGATGCCGTCCCATCATCATCTGACACCATGTCTACTTCCAAATCACTGCTGTCCTCGGGGCCATCTGTTTGGTGGACAGGTTCTTGGCTGGTCCATGAGGCGGTAGCTGTGCTTGAGACCTCCTGTCCTGACTGCAGAAATGCAGTAAGAACAAATGGAAGAGACGGAGGAAACCCGGTGAACACTTATACATTATACTGTAGACCTGCTGGTGACTAATATATATTTATCCTTCCTTGGAAAAATGCTCATAATGCTTATTTTACACCCCAAAGCCAGTTTACTCTTAATGTTTCTATAATGTCTTGTGAGGTTTTGGAGGCGTAACCCTGGTGATGAGATGCTGCTGGGTTCATTTTTGTAGGATGTGTAGGATCTAGTATTTTTTGGACCTCAGCATTGAGCATTTGATTCTGTCGCTTAAGCTCATTAACGTTATGGAATTGCAGTGCATTGTTCTTACTTGAGGATCTCTTACTTGCTCTCCCAGCTGCTGGGAGGCAGGTGAAGCCCCGCTGCAGACCTTCATGTGTCGGACCTGTTTCTCCAGCTTGGCCCGGGCTCTCTCACTGTCCTTGAACCGACTCTCGGCATCCCGCAGCCTCAGCAGCTCCTCCTGCAGCAGGCTGTGTTGTCTCTGCAGAAGAGCTAACTCTGCAATAGATGACCCCACGCTGGCCTCTCGATTCCTCCATAGTCCTCCTGTAGCTGGTGATGAAGTGTCCTGTGACTGCAGCAGCAGCTCCAAGATGGAATCTTGTTTTATGACAGCACCCTGAAGGAGAAGATGGAGAATGCAGCTTCACTCTTCATATTGTTAGTTATGATATATATCGGCTATATGATGTTGTACTATATGAATTAAGTGTTAAAGATCTACAGAAACCTACTCACCTGGAGTGCATGGAGATAAACACTGAGGTTCATCAGCCTCTGACAGATCTCCTGTCAAACACAAGCAGCATGATCATTATTAGTGTCTGTTACACACACACACACACACACACGCACACACACACATACCACTTTGTGAGGTGGTATAGGGGTGAGAGATGTTGTCACAGTGTCTTTTCCCTTTATTTTGGCAGATATAGATTCACCTGGAAGCAAACCTTGGTAGTGCCAACTCAAATCTCAACACAATTACATGTGTGAACTATTAATGACATATGTCACCATCACATTCCCAACCTCCAGAGCAGAGAGAGGAGGGTCACACTGTATGCTACTCACACTCGCGGTCAGTTGTGGAGCAGCACAGTTGCTAAATGCCAGGATGTGGCAGGTGGTGGGATTCTGCAACGTCCGACTCGCCCTTCCCCAATATTACAGTAGCGTAAATATACTAATTCCTTTTCTTTAATTCCTCAACCACAATAACTGTAGAAACCAAAGATTTCATCAAATAAATTTAAAGAATTGTAGATCAGAGCGCTAATATATATATTTAATAATATCTTCTTAACTGGACATTTGTACCATGATCTTTTCTTGACCTTAACCAAGTGCTCGTGTTTTTTGTTCCTAAATCTAACTGCAATTTAACACATTATGTGTCGCCACCCCATAATGCAGTGTTAACAGGTTGTGGTCATTTCACATATTTCTGTGAGATCAGGTTGCAACAGCTTGTCTGCACTGTGACAAACAGACTGCAGTCACATGGAACATTAATGCATACTGATACATTCAACTTAAAAGCATAAAGAGGCAGATGAAGAAGTAAAATATGTATCTGGATAAATGATGTAGGGTTCTGATCGAGCCTGTGGGCGTGTTTATGACGTTATCGCTGCTGTGCAATGTGTGTAACTGCACACAGCCTCTCTCTGTTTGGAGAGTACTTATTAATTCAGCTACTGTGTGATGCTGCAGATATTTAATAAACTCAAATGAAAAGAATCTGACATGCAACAAACTAAATAACAGTAAGTTTACTGATATATATAAAAAGATGTGGCCTTTGCCTTCTCTTCTGCTTGCAACATTAAAACATTTATGGCCTGTATGCCATAAATCTATATGTATATGCCATATTTCTCCCCCTCCCTCTGATGCATCAAGCAAAGTTCCACTTTGTTACATTAAATAACTAGTTTTTGAAGGCCAACCAGTCCCAAATGATTGGCTCTAATGTGAATGAACTTCCCCCATACACACACACACATAAACACAAACAACACACACTGATATTTGGGATACCTTAACCTCCTTACTTACTGCAGGCGGTGGCTTGTCTTCAGTCTTTGAGCAATCCTTCAGAAGGTAAAAATATTAGCACTGTTATTTTGGGAAGCAAATCCTGATGGGAAAATAACTGAGTTTACAAAACATAACAACAAACTAAAAGTCTCTCTTATTAATAATTCAATTCTTAAAATAACATGGCTCCAAACTAGTTGTGATGTCATAAATCGTGCTTGTGGGTACACATCTAAAACTCTGAGAGGCTTTCCTAGTGTCTGCACATACATCATTCTGCACATTGACGTTCAAATATCCAACTGAAGTGACAATTTATTGTTTTTTATTTTCTCCATGAGTTCATACATAACCCTAAACTACAATAACAAAAGTCTCAGAATTAGATTTTGACACAATTTAAACTAATAATACAGGACCTGCTTTTTTGATAATGTGTTTCAGTGTTAAAAAAATTCCGAACGTATTTGCAATTAATTCCCAAAATCATCTGACATGTAGTGAGAAGAGGACTCTTGGACACGCTGGTGTTGTAAAACTAATGAGAGGGTGTTGTTATTGTTGGCCTGACGTCACCATCATGGTTAACAGTTGTAATAGCCCCAACAAACTGCATCTACCACACTACTATCTTGGCCACCAGCTCACCTTTGCTGCAGGTGAATCATGGGCTCCGTTGACCAACAATTCCTGATCACCTGAGCAGAGACAGAAACAGCAATCACTCAGTGCTAGTCCTAAAAAAAAACAAAGCAGTAATCATACTGAATAATAAAATATCTGACTTTTACTACAGCAAAGACTAAATTAAACTTGAATTTGAACATTAGGCTAGTAACTGCTCTATTGCTCCACGCCCCCCAGCCTTGCCCTTTAAATTTGCCCAGTACTCTCACAGTGATAAACCACTGTCTTTAAGTTTGCCTGTTTTGCTAATGATTATTTGATAGTGTTGTAACACACTGGATGTGGGTGTGTTGCATCTCTATTTATGTTGATAGTTATACTTTTGCGTTGCAGTGATGAGACCAGTAAAATCTTATCTTCTCTTGTCACATGAGACATTTGAGTCTTCAATGACTCACTGCTTTCTACGACCTCCATGTGGTTGTGATGGCACAGAAGAGGGATGTCCACGCTGCAGCCCAGAAGGAGCTCGCTCAACCTGTCCACTGTGGAGACACACAACAGACACAATCTCACACACCCGTATAACTCATGAATTGAATCGTCTTTTTTGAATCAGTTTTTGTGACTGTATAAATTAAGATACAGTACAAACTGCTTATAGTGATTACACCTGTCTGGGTTTTTTCATTTCTCATTCAGATTACCATCTAATTAACATTTGTATATTTACATCAATATAAAATAATGCAGCTTCAGGGAGGAGTCGGTTAATCCTCCCTGAAGCTGCATTATATATATATATATATATTATATATTCACTTGTATTTCTATACCCAGGAGTAGGATATGATGATAACAGAGTTATTTACCTTCAGCTGTGGCATCCAGTAGGAGTTTCTCTGCACGGGGAGCTTGGGTTGTGTCTGCCCTGAACAGGTAGCGAGTGATAGGAGGCTGTAGGCCCTCCTCACAACTTGTCACCTCCGCCAGCTCACAGAATAGAGTCACCCTCTCCTGCAGAAGCTCCAGCATCTCCGTGTCCTTCTGCTGGATTTCAGCTGTGGGTGAGAAATAATATCAGTCATGCATCAAGCCACAAGGAGAATATATATATATATATATATATATATATATATATATATATATATATATATATATATATATATATATATATATATCAGAAAGCATTAAGACACCTTAATTTTTTCATATTTTGTTATGTTAATAGTAGTAATAGAAGTGGGCTTCATAGATAATTGGTGGACTTTCTGGAGAGAGACATCCATCCCACTTTGGATGGTGCAGCTCTCTTATCTAGAATCATGGCTGAGTTTATCAGCGGCAACCATGACAAACCAGAGTCTGGCACAATAATGTTAAAACATATTAGAAGGGCTTATCCCACCTGGGCTGCTTAAGTATCAACCTTAACTATAACCACCTATAGACCTATATCTAACCTTCTCTTTCTCTCTAAGATCCTTGAGACATCAGTCACCACTCAGATATGTGTCTTCCTACATTATAATAGTTTATATGAGGATTTTCAGTCAGGATTCAGAACGCATCATAGTACTGAGGCAGCACTGGACTACAAGGACTTCTCTCAGTACTTGTTTTGTTACACCTTAGTGCTGCATTCTTTGCAGATCCTCTGAGGCTCTGTCAGGTTGGATGGTGAACAGCTATGTTCTTATTTTATTTCTTGTATTTCTTCATATATGATCCACTGCAATGCAAAGTAGTGTAGTCTCCTCTGAATCCATGGGAACGTGTGTGTTTCCTACTACCCTCAGGATTGTGCCCTGTTAA
Organism: Pampus argenteus; assembly: GCA_036937835.1. Lineage (NCBI taxonomy): Eukaryota > Metazoa > Chordata > Actinopteri > Scombriformes > Stromateidae > Pampus > Pampus argenteus. The sequence goes on from CM072879.1 coordinate 2,927,828, forward strand.
AATATTTCTGGTGTTGATCTCACTGGAAACTGTTTCTAGTTGGGAAAACAGAATCCGATACAAAACAACTGATCATTAATAAATAGTCTTCTGACCTTTGAGTCTTCTCAGGTGGGCTTTGTGTTCAGTCTCTATGAGGGGGAACTCCTCTCTTGATGGGCACCTGAACACAAAAAAAGCACAGAACACACACATCCTGTTACCAGCTTTTTACTTTTTACTAAAATCTTTTTTTTTTTACTTTCTTCATTAACTAATTGTTAGTACTAGAAACCTTCAGATACCCCAAAGTGACCCACAGTACAACATGCAGCAACATGCAGCCTCGCTTGCCTGACCATCCAATGTTAAGTGTACCAAGAAGTCAGACTGCAGTCCACTGCATTGAATGTTATATATGTATGGGACTGTCAGACAGAGACACTGACACCTGTGAAGTATCCCCTGTTTGCAAAGAGAGACTTATAGCATAGAGTAGCAGTCCATCTTTTTCCACGGACCAGTTGGATTGTAGAAAAGCAAAAATGTTGTTTCTATCAGATTGCTGATGAGAAGCTATTTTGGTTGCCATGCCAATGTGTACCACCCACTCAGTATGAGAAACTAAGGGACGAGCTGGATGAAATGGAGAAGCAGGAAATCATTAGAGTCTGTATCACCCTTGGGGCAAGTCTGGAAGCCAGGGCATCCACTGCTCTGGGTGGTAATGTCTTTTTCACCACCATGGACCTCACTTAGTATAACATGGAAGTCTATGCAGAAGACAGTAAGTATAAACCCTTTCAATTTGACATCAAATACATTTCCAGTCCCAAAAACATGGTTGCTGATGGTTTATGCAGGGAGCCCTTTGTGCCAATTGCCCATCTGGAACTTTAACATCACATTATGAGGCAGCTATTATCTATGCACTCAAACAGCAGGCGTGTGCCCACATGCACACCACACACACAAAAAGTGCCAACATCACGACATATTGGAACCAAAGTGCACTTGCACAATATACTGATGCAAAAGCATAAATGTAACAATGTTTTCTACTCTTTGATTCTCTTTTAGTTTTTATATTTTGTTCAATTAGATCAGAATACATTTAGCTTGAAAAACCATTCCTGTTAAACAAGCACAGCGCACCACTTGTCCCATTAGCAAGAAGGATCACTGCAAATCAATACAACATAGTTCTGAGTGATCATCGTTATCCTATGATGAAACATTTCTATCCTGATGGGAACGGTGTGTTCTAGGATGACAATGCCTCCATCTATAGGGCAGGAGGGGTCATTGAATAGTTTGATATGCTATGCTATGGCCTTTACAGTCACCAGATCTCAAATGAACACCTATAAGAGATTTTGTAATGATGTGTTAGACGGTATTCTCTACCACCAAATCTTTTGGAAGAATGATGTTCCATCCTTTCAGCAGAATTCCTGGACTTGTAGAATCAATTCCATGCTACACTGAAGGTGTTCTGGCAACAACATCACTTTATGTTGTTTTTTCCTTTAATTTGTCACCCATCTGTATATCCAAAACCAAAAACAGTATGTGGATTTCCCTACTTGCTGACAGTGTGCTGGATGTGGCGTATCCAGATGTTCTTGTCCTCCTTGGAGGCAGCGTGGAACTCATACATCTCAGGAGGAGAGGAGTCATTGATGAGGAACATGCCTCGCTCCTGATTGGCTATATCCCTCACTATGAGGTTCTGAAGAGACAGCACCGGAGGTTTGTCCTGGAGATGTTTGTTAGAAAGTAATGCAGAGAGAGAGAGAAAGGAAAGATGAGATGACAATGATGGAGCAATGAAAGATGACAGTATGAAGAGTTGTCTTTCTGGTCATCTGTGCAACAAACAAAGCATTGGCAAAGTCAGTTAGTGTGTTTTATAAGTGTGTGTGTGAGTAAATCTTACCAGGCATGGAAATATGTACCGCTGGTCCTTCTCTTGCAGAAATACTAGGATGTCTGTCATCAATAAGACGTGTACATCTACACACATAAAAAAAAAAAAGTCAAGTTGTTGTTTTTTTTCCATCAAGAGGTACAACGCTTCTCAATTCAAATTTTTCATATAAATATCAATACAAGAAAATTGATCATCTATAATTAACATTTTGGATTTTTTTTCTTAATTTTATGTCTGTATCTTATGACTGATACTGTGTTTTGATCGATTTTCTTCCAGTTGATTTTGATCAACAGGTCCAACTCTTTGCAGCAGAAGGTTTCCTCCTTATTTAGAAGAGCAGTGACCGCACCGCCAGTTTGTTAAAGGTACAGTGTACTTAACTGGTTCAGTTGTCTTTCTGCCTCTCTCTGCCAGGTTAAATGCACCACATTGATATAAACTGGAAACATCCTATAATGTAATTACCTAGTGCAGTAGTCATTAATGATTGTCAAACTAAAGCGATATTTTAAGTTTAGTAAATGTGTAGCACCATATTGAGCCAGTAATTCTGTGCAGCTCTACATACTGCAGGTTTGCTTACCTTACACACAGAGTAATGCTTTCACAGTGTTGTGTACCTTTGAGCCGGGATCCTGGGGTTTTCCAGAACAGGGTCCCTTCATGGACAAGTCTCCGGCGGAGTAATTCTCCTTGCCTGAAAAGTCCACCATCCCTAACTCTGGTCTCAGCCCGTGGATCCATCTTAGCCTGGATCTCCTGCAGCCGCTGTGTTTTCTCCAGTTCCTCCATCTGCACACAGTGTTAAAGTCCAAAAGAGAGTATTACTGAACATGACTTAATCTAATTACGTATTTGATTTAAGGATAGAAGGAATTTGATTACAACATGTAACATGCGATAGTCAATGAAAACTGCACCGTATGTATCTTGTAATTTTTTCCTTGCAACTTGGAAACTTGCAGGAATAAAGTTATTACTTCTATAGCAGGAAGTGGAGCTGATCCACAGCCTCAGATGGAAAAACGAATCGACATGCAAGTTGTCTTGGATGTAATTTCCTTTTGCCACAGGCAGCTAGTTTCTGTGTTTACTTTCGTTCAGTCTTAGAACAAAACATTTTGAAGCGATTCATGTAAAAATCACATTTGTTTGGATTCCACTGAAACTGCACTGCTGTCAGTGACAGAAACCCTGTGGTCAGCAAGAAATAATACTGTGCTCCTGTAACATATGAATTTCAGCTGAACAATAAAAATAAAGTCCTAACTTAAAAAATAAAATCACTGAATTTGTTAAGAATAACATGCGCCATACACTGGTGTGTGTGTTGGCCTATACACTCAGACAGACAGTGAGGTCATCTTATCATCACTTCATAATTCACGGTTAAAACAGAAGTTAGAAAGCAGTTTGGTACCTGTTGATCTATCGAACTAAGAAGTTTTCTGACCATCAGAAGAGCCTGGGCCAAAGAAGAGGCTTCTTCTTCATCATCTGGAAGAAAGAGAAAATAACATTATTGTTGATTATGTAGTATTGAAGTATCTAGATCTTAGATTTATCTCCTTAAAACTAAAACATGAAATGTTTTGAAGCTATGAACTATAGTTTTAAAACTAAAAACGTAAACTTTTCTCTAGGACCTGACTCCTGATATTTTATTAGTGTTAAATCTCTCATTTCAGAGTAATGGTGCTGGTCATTTCTGGTAACATCAGTGTAGAAGTTCCCAGTCTCTCTGTATGGGCTGACTGAACTGGAGAAGGTATGGTCTTCAATCAATGAACTCATCTTTCCTAAAGGTGTTATGTGTGTATCTACAGCCTGATATATCTTATTTCTCTATGCTGTAGACCTCCATTGTTGTTCAAAAACTATTGTCAATGAGTGTCATGTTCCTTTGTCTCTGAGGTTCCTAGTATGGCAAACATCGCTGCACATTTATACAACTTTGCTAGCTTATTGTGCTGCATAACACTTTTTAAAAAAAAAATGTTGTACTAAATTAAAAATTTCCCAGAGAACTTCACTATAAAGTCATCAGTAGGTAGCAGTCACAGGTAGGTACTGATTAATCAGGTGTGGCAGCATTTGGTGTTTTTTAAAGCCTAATAAAAATGACTCAACATCACTATTTCCTGGGAAGGCAGAGGCTGCACAAGCCATTCAGCTTCATGTTGCCTGTGTGAGGTAGTATGCAGCTGATTCCATCACAAGGTAAGCATAGATCTGCTCTGCTTTTGTTAGCCATATTATCATAAGGAAGTGTATTTGCACAGTCAGTTCCCACCAGTGCATTGTGCAAAAGGGCTGGGTGAAGGTGAATATAGACCATGTGGTGATTATTAAATACTCTCTCAGTTAGTCATCATCATCACATCATTGGTGTCAAAGCTCTGGAACAGCTGAGCCATTAAATGTGATAACGACAGCTCAATGAATGAAACACATCACATATCATTATATATATATACACATCCAGTATGAAAAAATATATACACAAAATACGAAAATATGATATATGTAACTTTGCAATGGCGAAAAAGAAATGCAAATAGACAATAATAAAAAAGTTAACTAATCTCTACCATTTCAACCTAGCAGCACCATGACAAGATCTTTTTATGACTGACAGACGTGTTAATTCTACTGCCTGCTCTCATTCCTACACAAATACAATGAAAAGCAGCACTCACTCCTAAAACAACTATTTGTAATTGCACTGACCTTATTTAGAATATAGACCACACACCACAAATACACCTGTGAGTCAAACCTCAGCGGAGCCTCACACAACTCAGAGCAGAGGAAGCTGGTTACAGGTCATCACAGGTTATTTTGTTAGGCTAAAGACCAACCTCACCAACTGCTGGCTTTCCTGGTTTAAAATAACCTTGAACAGACTGCTCCACAGGGAACAAAACTGCTGAAATTAACGTTGACCATTCCAACCACGACAGCATCAGCGTAAAGGTCTTCTTCTGCTTTGAAACGACCTACAGCAGCAACAGGACAGACCAGACTTTCATTGAAAAGACTCATAAAACCGAAGGCCAGGCCAGATGTGTTTTTAAAATCCTCAACGTTTTTGTCAAAAAGAATTGGTGACTTAATCTTCAAACAAAGTAAGTAAGCCTAAATGCCCAACATTCTATTAAATGTCCTGTGCCTGTGTTTGACAGGTGAAGTCCATGGATAGACTGATATATAATCACCCCCACCTCAACAACAGCAACATGGACTACTAAATACGCCTAAGACTGCACCTGGATAACTTGGAAATAGCCAATAACCTGCACACAGCAATAGATAGAGTGAAACAGTGCAGCACTTTTGCTGTTTTGTAACGGTATGAATGATCTGCATGTGCTTCTGTAAATGTAAAGCCAGCCATGTGACTGGGGTGATTCACCAGTGGTATTTTCCAGAATGCGCTGAATGAGGACAGGATACTTGGAGATCCGCTGAGTCACCAACAATATGCACTCCTGAACACCATGGCACCGTAGCCAGGGTCCTCGACTCACCCGCTGCCCAAAAACAGAGAGAGAAAGACACGCTGACAAAGTGCTACATCCTGGGTGTCATTTCCTGCTTGAAAGGCAGCTTTGAGAGACGTTTTACATGAGGTGAGGGCCAGAGGAATGCATGTCTAGTGCCCTGTAATACATGTAAAAACAACAAGGATACATTAAAAAATAATATAAATAAATAAATAAATAAATAAATAAATAAATAAATAAATAAATAATAATATGGTACTGACAGTTCTCACTCATATAGTGAGAATGACAGGCTGTGTGTTTATGGCAGTTTAATGAAGAATGAAAATGTTTTCAGACTGATCAATACTTTAGTGTTGATTATCAGGCTGTGATCAACTCCTAGGTGATCAGTTAGACGTGTGTTTGGAGTTTGAGTGTGTGATTGGTTGACAGCTGTGTGGACTGATGGCTTTGGATGGAAAATTCATCACGTCGTCATGCTTCAATTTTTTCTGAGAAAAAATAAATAAATCCATGTGTGCAGTATCTTTTCACGATCCTATGTGGCTGATCAATAACACTGATTACATTCTGTGTCAACACTGCAGTCCAGAGAGTATTTTAAAAAAAAAGCAGGATTTTCATACGAGTTATTGAATTTAATAACCAAAATGTGCTTTTAACGTATCCAGCAGTCAACCATGCAGAATTTCATGCTAATATTACCACTATTACGTTTCTTACTGGTCATGTTAGCCAGATATAACACATCAGAGTTAATTCACACGTGTTCCTGCTCTGAGGGAAAGCTCCATTCTGTCTACCTGCTTGTCTCTCCTACTCTCACTGTGCTGTGAGTCTGCTGTGACACACATCGAAAAAAACTAACAAAAAAAAACAAGTTAGAAAGTTAAAAAAGCATCTTCCATCACTTATGCTGTTAAAATCAGAAACGTGAAAGTGAAAGCAAACATTTACCCATGTAACCTGGTTTCTCCGAATAACCTGGTCATTAATAAAACAGCCTAAATGCTAGACATACAATGTTGGCATTGTATGTTTCTGCAAACCGAAGACATGTTGAATATCTATGTTTCACTTTTCATTTATCATTAAATGGCTTTTATCAGTCATGGTTTGGGTTAATAAGCATGGTTTTGTTGCCAGAAAAACGGCTGCAAAATGACGCCTTGCTAAAAATACCCCCGTGTTGTCGTGAAGCGCTCTGCTGCTTTTGCAACTGTCAAGTGAAAACCACACCGCCTCCACCACTGAGGACATGAGCTCATATAGATGTCATCGAAAATATGTTATGACTTTCCCTATGATATGTATTGTGGAAATGTTGATGTGATTCATATTGAAATGTAGATATTCAACATATCCATGACATACAATACCAACATTTTATTCTGAAAAATGTCCTTATATCTCTTTCCAACTGCATCACAATGTGTCATTGTGTGTTACAAACCATAGTAATTGTTATATATGTATGTATATACCGCTTAGAAGTGCTAAATAGGGGGTGTTAAAGGGTTACCAGTTATGGCTCTCTCACCCGTATGAAGCACTGGAATCTCTTGTCTCTGGTCAGCAGTTCCTTGTACAGTTTGACAGCCTTCAAGTGGCGGCTACAGAACTCAGCATAGGTCTTCCTCATATCATCTGCACATTGGCCTGAGAACTGGCAGAACACATACACACACACATTATTTTGTCTGAGTGTGAATGTGAGAGAAAAAGTGCTTAAATGTGAAGGAAAGTCTCTTATCCAGGGTTGTCACAATATTTGCCATACAACTATTTAATAAACAACAATGATTAATAATCAGAACAATTCATATTGATATTTTAGTTTCAGTTCTGTTTCACTGTGCCAATCTGAACGGGGTAACTCTTGAGGTCTGTTGGTATGCCTTTTCTGTATATGAGAATCATGGCGGTTACCTGTTCAAGCAGTATGTCCCCCAGATGGTAAATAGTGAAGTTGCAGTTGGATTCAGACTGCAGGCTGCTGTTGCGCCGGAGGAGAAGTTGTGCCAGGAAATGGGAATGTATGCTGATCAGCTGGTCCAGGCAGGGGAACATAGTATGCGCAATGCTGGGGTCCAGCTGTAGCTCCTCCAGCATGCCCTGCTGGAACACCCGTTCCATGATGCGCAGTGTTCGCATGTGGTGCACCTCTGTCTGAATCAGCTCTGAGAAGGATACATACCCACATCACACACACACACACACACACACATCATAATCATGTAGTAGAATGCAACAGTCATACAGTACATGCAAAAATGTGAACTGGACATGTTTTAAAAAAAAAAGTAATTATAGTATGTCTAGCTACAGTAAATAGTATCTTTGTAGCATTTTAATGTCAAATGAAGGTCAGTATGCTGCTGAAAAATAGATATGTTCTTGTCACCATAGATGACGTCCTGCCTCTTGATTATGTTTTTGCGGTGTGACTGCAAGTAATTGCTGTCCACGGCCATGCTCCATGAGTCAGCCTTAAAGTCCTGGCCCTCGAGCTCCATCTCCTCCAATACTGAGGTGTAGTAGATGTCTCCTAAACAAGAGAAAACCATCAGCATAAAACAACTACAAAGGTGGTCCCATTCTCATTTTAACATTCATGTAATTCATTGCAATCGATTGTGATTGTACATTGTGCTGTCAGTAGTAGTTTGTATGTCCTGATACCGTCATCATTGAGGGACTCCATTGATATAGCTCTGGTCCTGAAGCTGAGGGAGTCTGTGGACTGAGACAGGATCCTGCGCAACCCCAGGGGAGAGTCCTCATTCAGGCTTCTACAACATACACATACAGGTATAGTGAGTACATACAATACATATGCAAACATGACGCTGACAAATGAGGAGTTACAATTACAATTCTAGCATCAAGTCACAGAGGGTCTGACAATACCTAAACTGACCTGATGCACAGCAAAGAAACCAAATGATGGATTTTTCTCAAAAAAAAAAAAAAACCTACCCCGACCAGACCGGTGCTGCCCTATACAAAAAGGAGGGAGTCGGCTTCACCTGCTGAGGAGACTCCCACTACTTTAGAGTGTGCGTGGCACTCCTCAAACTGTTTTATGACTCTATAGTGGCATCAGCAATCTTCTATGCGGTGGTCTGCCGGGGCAGAGTCATCACAACAGCAGCAGATAGGAAGAGACTGGACAAACTCATAAGGAAGGCCAGCGCTGTCCTGGAGTGCTGTCTGGACTTATAAGAGGAGGTGGGAGACAGAAGGATGTTGGCCAAGCTGTCAAAAGGACAACACCTCCCACACCCTACATGACACCCTGGATGCTCTGAGCAGCACCTTCAGAAACATGCTGCTGTGTGAAGGAACACTACTGCTCACTGCTCCCAGCAGACCCAAACAACCACCGTTGCCTCTCTCCTACCACTGTCTGTACTTCACTCTTGCACATCCTGTACCACACAGAACAGAATAAAATAGATAAAATAGATAATTAAAATAGACTCCTGGAGAAAGGGTATTTAAGTAGTGATGCCAATAACATAGTAGCCTACATGTTTTCCCTGTATAGGCTAGTCACCAGGGGAGTGTGGTACATGCATATAATGTCTATCCTGAAGCCTGAGTGAAGATGGTTGAAATAGTAACTGTATTATGCATATCTCCCACACTTATAGTTACCATCGTAAAGTCAAAATGAAAAATGAAAAAGAACAAAAAAAAACAAACAACAGCATTTATCCACAAGAGCTGCTTTATTACAAACAGTTCCAGCATATAAAACAGCAGAGCTGCAAACACAGAGCAGACTGATCCTGTGTTGTTACTGCTGTGTGTGTGTGTGTGTGTGTGTGTGTGTAAATACACACCAGCTGTGATGATTCTGTGAAATCCCAAATACATTCAGTGACACCTGAACATTATCGTAAGATTCAGACATTAATCTAACACATTGCCTGAGTCACATTAATGTAAAGCTGTATTTTGACAACAATAAGTAATATGTTATAAATGTGAAATGCTAAAACATGCAATGGTTTGTGATTGTATACAGACGTATTTGCACTACATCTTTTGTGAACTGGATGCTGAGACGGGGCAGAAAGCAGTAGCAAACTGGAGGTTTCCAACTACCAACCTCAGTAATCTGCACAGCACTGCTGCTATCAATAACCTGTCTATTTGTTAACTTGTCTATTTGTTGTTATATGATAAGCCAATTACACTTTGCCCGTAGGTTGCAGATTTGAGAAATCAGTTGCCAACAATTTACTGTATAATTAATTGAGATCTGATCTGGGCTAGCAATGATGTACTTTGGTGCAATTATTATTTTTAGGCAGAACGGACCCTCCTACTGTGTACCATCCTCCTTGCGCCCCAGGTGAAAGCACTGGCATTCATTGGAGTACTGCTGGCCAATGAAAGTGAGGCTCACCCTGCAATGTTGTTGGTGGAAACACTCTTGGACAGGGACAGGCTGGACCGACCCCGACGGGAACCTAGCAGAGACTGTCGGAGGCTGTCGGTAGGGTAGATGGCTGAACTTGGACGTTCACGCATTCCAGGACCTATGGAATAAATATGTCCATATTTAAAGGGGGTAGAGGAAAGACCAGGAGAGAGAGTGACATGTGAAAGGATGAAGAGGAATATAATGACACTCAGAACATCATGTTCAAGAGGAAGGTAAAACAAGTGAGAAGTAGGATAATGATGGAGAACAATGTTTTGAAAAAGAGGAGAATAACCAGCAGAGGGACAGAACAAATGGAATGGCAAAAGGAGAAATAGCTGATGTAGGAGGAGGAGACACATTATTACAAATATTTTATTATGCGTAAGAAAATTTCTCACTTTTTGTGCGCAGTGTGACATTCTGCAGGGCTGAGTTATTCCGCATTAAGGCTGTCTTCTGCTGCTGTGTTAATAAATAACAGAAATCAGTATGTACCATGGACAATAGGCAATATGCTACTTTGAAAAGCCTCGCCGCTTCTTTGATTTACTCACTGAAATAATTTCTATATTTTCCAGGGTGCTTGAAATTAAACATTTTATTGAGTCAATTGACACAAAATTTGATGCAACATCATATTACTGAGATATTTTGAAACTGACAGCAATCATGTTTCATGTCTTATTTGTAAGAGTGTGACGATGGGGACAGACAGTTACTGCTCACTGTAAGCATGAATAGAGATGTTCCTGCCTGCAGCGCTGGTCGTCAAAGCTACCAGCTAACCAGCTATGGGCAGACTGTGATGGGCGTTCAGTGTCTCTAGTGTGATGGCTCAGAGTTCAGGTGTCCTTGACAGACATTAGAGGCACATTTATACTCCTTTGAGGGAGCGACTGCTTGGGTAAATGTGCTGCAGCTAGGCTAACACCTCCCCTGCAGGAGGTATTCATGGTGTGTCTGTACGTCTGTGCCACACCAGATGCACCTTATATCCGTAATAGCCTCTACAAAGATGCAGATCTTCCACTTCCACACTGCCAGATCGTAGCTTCTGCTGTTTTCCTGAACTGGAATCATGATCTTCTCAGCTTCAAATCCAGTCCTGTCCAAGTGGGAGAAGTGGGAGTCCAACATCAACACATGCAACCAGGCTGCACTTCAGTCAGTTAGTCTCAGGTTTGTGAGCTTGCGACCTGCTTATCCTGGGCTGGGTAGTCAGCTTTCTGCAAATCCTGATCCAGCCTTCTCTGAACCCCAGAAGCCTAATATCCTAATATTCCTGCTGAGTTTCAGCTGTCCACTGTTCCTTCTGAGCTGTAGCCAACTCATGTTCTGCTGAACAGCAGCAGTCCCCTTGTCGTTCTGAAATGCAGCTGTCTCCTGTTCCTGAACTGCAACAGTTCCCTGTTCCTGCTGAACTTCAGCAGTCCATTGATCCAGATTTGCAGATTTGTTCTTGCTGAGCTATAGCCACTTCCTGTTCCAGAGCTGCAGTAGTTCCCTGTTCCTTCTGAGCTGCTGATGTCTTCTTGTACTGCTTAGCTGCAGCAGTCTCCTGATCCTGTTGAGCTGTAGTCATCTTGTTTTCCTACTGACCTTCAGTTGTCTGCTGTTCCTTCTAAACTGCAGCAGTCTCCTGTTCCAGAGCTGCAGTAGTTCCCTGTTCCTGCTGAGCTGCTGCTGTCTTCTTGTACTGCTTAGCTGCAGCAGTCTCCTGATCCAGAGCTGCAGTAGTTCCCTGTTCCTTCTGAGCTGCTGATGTCTTCTTGTACTGCTTAGCTGCAGCAGTCTCCTGATCCAGAGCAGCAGCAGTTCCCTGTTCCTTCTGAGCTGCTGCTGTCTTCTTGTACTGCTTAGCTGCAGCAGTCTCCTGATCCAGAGCTGCAGTAGTTCCCTGTTCCTTCTGAGCTGCTGCTGTCTTCTTGTACTGCTTAGCTGCAACAGTCTCCTGATCCAGAGCAGCAGCAGTTCCCTGTTCCTGCTGAGCTGCTGATGTCTTCTTGTACTGCTTAGCTGCAGTAGTCTCCTGATCTAGAGCAGCAGCAGTTCCCTGTTCCTGCTGAGCTGTAGTCATCTTGTTTTCCTACTGACCTTCAGTTGTCTGCTGTTCCTTCTGAACTGCAGCAGTCTTCTGTTCTTGTTGAACCAGCAGTCTTCTTTTACTGATGAACTGCAGCTGACTCATGTTCTTGCTTCGCTGCAGCAGTCCCCTGTTACTGCTGATCCAAATTTACAGCTTTCTTCTGATCCTGCTAACTTGCAGCGGTCCCCTGTTCCAGAACTGCAGCAGTCCCATTCCTGCTGAGCTGCAGCTGTCTACTTTACCTTCTGAGCAGCATTCAGATTTGCAGCAGTCTCCTGGTCCTGTTGTAGCTTTCTTCTATTCCAGATCCCTAATTCTTGCTGTCCCGCTCCTATCTCAGTTTGTAAAATAATGTTTTTTAAAGTCAGCCGAATTAACTGGAGAATTCTGTGGCTCACATTGGACGTCTTACTTTTCACAAGAATACAGTCACAAGGCTGAATATATTTCCATGTTGGATCATAATACAATAGAAGAAACCATGAACATATTAATAACATGTTTGAATAATTAAAGTTGTGGTGATTTGTTGTGTCGTCTTACCCTCTGTTTCACTTTGGCACAGTTTGGCAAAGTGTCTCGACAGCGGTTGTGGATGGTGATGTTACATGCTGGGAAGAATAAAGATATGACGTTAAAGCAAAACATAATAAACAGGAACATATTACTGTATATCTTTTTCTAACTTATATATATTTCAGTATTGCAGCATCCTACTATACTGAGGAATTAGATAACTAAGTGAGTAAGTGAAGCTTTATTTATATAGCTCATAAACACACACGGAAAATATAAGCAAATTATTATTAACCAAAAATGAATTAGAATGGGAAAAAGACCAACACACATGTTGCCTGCCAATAAATAAATAGCGGTCAGTTCATGATACTTTCTCATGGTATCGACCGATACTGCTTCCAGCGATAAGTGATTGCCCCAAAAATCCTTGAAAGGAGCACCTTTAGAAAATTGACTGGGCCGACTTTAGGTGTTCATTTTGAACTACCTATTTATATTGATGTCTAATGGAAGTACTGTCATCATCACATTTAACTGTGATTGGCTCAGCTCTTTCAGAGCTAACAGAGCAGTGATGTGACTAGCCGAGAATATGTAATAATTATCACACCTACGGATCTATATTCATCTTCACCCAGCCCTTTTGCACGTTGCACTGCAGCACATATAGGAACCAAAATAGCAGATGGAGACAACCATACAGTCCATAAACCTAAGACCTGCCACCTTGTGTTGTTGTTGCATTTGCATTAAAAATAGGTCCTATAAAGTCCATGTTCACCTTCATCACTGTACACAGAGTAAAAATACACTGTAAAAACTACTTTGATGCAGATACATCAAGACTTTTAGGGAGTCTTGCCAGGGATGCTTTGTTAGGATTCTGTTCAATATTGCCTGCTTTACAGTGAGACTATTTCCATCAGCACCAGCTCCTGAGCATCCTTCAGTTTACCTGAGTGGGCGGAAGTCAGGATTCCATCTGCTGTTGTTTCTACTGCAGCTGACAAGAGGAGTGTGGTGCATTGTCATAGGAGCAATATGACCATCTTCCCCACATTTAAAACAGTATCTAAGCTGAGGTTTTGGCACGCCTTGAGTGACTTGAACGTGATTTGGCTTTTGCTTTCTATTGATTTAGCTGCAGTACCGGTGTTGGTTGGTCACATTGAAGCTTAAGATAACTCAATATGAAGGTCACTCTGACAGTACAAGAACAAGCACTATGCATGCAAGATGTTGCTCATGCCTTGGAAGTGATGGAGGGTAGTTGAGAGTTATCAAACTGCTGTTCAATGTAACTAGCATTGGCTGTTTGCCTGTCTTCTTCATTGTGTACCAATAAGAGTAGCTCAGCAAAAGAAAAGTGGCTTAGCGCTTTTATGTTCCACATGTAGGTCACTGTTAAGTCTTCTCCCAGCAGACCCGACTAAATTGTTAAACAGTTAAACTCTGTTTTATAATATTCAGATATTTCACCAGCATCTTGTAAGGTACTTAGAAACTTAACAAAAACACTCATCTCCATCCGCTACTGTGGCAAATGTTGATTCAAGACGCTCAAGATATACATGAGGTAAGTTATTAACAATGTCAGCAGCAGGGGGCAGCAAACCTTCAAACATTTTCCTGGATAGTTTCAAGTCAAGCATGAAAGGATCAGTCAGGAGTTACATTTACTCATCGTGTATGTCTTGCAGCACTGTGTCAAATGACCTTCCACTTAATTTTGTAATTGCCTACGCTTTCTCCACTGTAGGTGGTCAATGCACTTTAAAAGTTATCTCTCGACAACACAGGAAGTGAAGGTAAGAGGGACTGCATTGCTGTACCATGAGCAATTTCAACAATATCATGTTTATAGGATTATCATTATAGGAAAAAAACTAAAAACTAAGTTAATCATCTGTGTTAGTTGAACCAGATACTATAGATCTGGAATTTCTATTCTTGCATTACTATTTTCCATCCTATTTTTTTCCATATGAGAATGTTTAATAAAAGATTCAGGATCAGGTATCGAGCTGAGTGGAAAGTCGGTGATGCTTGAATTCACCAAGTGCACTGGCATGTACATGACAGCTAAATAAATCCACACAGCGGTCCACTTTGCTCTTCTGCATCCCATCCCGTCTGGTAGAGTGCACCAAGTAGTTGGCTCCAATCACCCTGTAAAGAACTAACCCAGAATCTGCTTGGGACCGGACCTGAGACAACTTCACCTAAAGGGTCTCAGTGTCTTATTGTGTTCAGATCTGCCCAAACGGATTGTATCAAGAAGAAAAAACAAACTACCGGTAGTCCAATTTAACCAGACTACACAGGGCAGGTAGAAGAATGGTTGCACCTATCACATGAGATTGCTAGCATAGTGCTAGCCTTTCAGTGTTGATACAATGATGTTAAATGCTTATATGGTTACCCCATTGTAGAACAAAGCTTCATTTTGAAGCATGAAACAGCTGAAGTCATCACACCTAGTTGTCACAGCAATGAATCATAACATCTACCTACCACACAAACAATGAATGTGTACAATACACTAAGCAGCCATTTCATTAGGTTCAATCTAATGAATTCAATAATACGACCCCTCTGCCATAAGCTCATACATTTTCAGTTTTTTTTTGATATTGTCAGAAAGGTGATAATTCTACTTGAATTTGATTATTATCTACTACTATGATTATTATTAAAGTGGGTGGTGGTGGTTTACTTGAGTGTGTTATATTGAAAAGCGTTACTATACTGCTAATTATATATTAGTGTGAAACTTCAAAATGAGAGCTGGTTGGCTGCAGCTTCTTTCTCTGATGGCTCGTTATAGTACAGCCACTCACTCACACAATGACTATTTGCATGCTGAGTGATGTGTGATGAGTAAATAAGTACAATGCTCACATCAGCTTTTCAGTAGATATCTTCATACTTAATGTCTTGAGAATTGACGGCACTTTTACTTTAGTAGTTTTTACATATAGATTGTTGCCTCCTCTAGTATATGTAGGTGGGGTAACTGTGTTACTTACTAGGGCAGCTGAGTGCCTCCTTGGCAGTAATGCTCTTGTTGCATGCTGAACAGAGCGTGGTTCCTGACACCGTCAGTGAAGTGAAGAGGTGACCATTGCTGTAACGCGCCTCCCTCTCTCTTGCCGCCTTCTCTCGCTCCCTCATACGCTCTCTCTCTTTATTCTGGAAAAGAGACAGAAACAAAATGTGAAAATGACTTACGGTATATCTGTAAATGCACACCAGCGGAAGAAGTTAAAGTTTTCTAATAGAAAGCAGAACTTATGTTTGCGTATGTAACAGTTTTGAGTGCACACACTGTTTGCGTGTCTCCAGGTACTCCTGCTATATTTGTTCTTATACATGCAGCAGCACACAGTGCAGCTGGGTGAAGTGAAACGTAGATGGGTGGTGTGGGGGATGTGGATCACTCTGAAACAGCTGAATCAATCACAGTGAAGCATGACAACAATATCTCGACAAACAGAAATATGCTTCGTCTGAGGCCCAGTAATGTGACGTTTCCAACAGCAAGGTTTGGCTTATTACTTTCTGACCTGTGGCAGTGACTGTGCAGAACAGATGCCACTGTTTTCTGCCCTTATAGTGACTCACAAGTCATAAAAAGTGACCCACATATGTATTTAGTGGTATGTAGGCAATCTGGTATCCATGGCTGAGGCAATAGAAAAAAAATCACTCTTAAAGGGCCAACACACCTAACCCAAACGCTGCAAAACAAAAAATGAAAATGAACAACTACAAGCCTGTACCCACACTCATAAGACATAATGTCGCTCCTTTAAGAGATTGCTCAGTGTGTAGGTAGTGTGAATAGCGAGTAAGCAGTTGAGCGAGAGAGAAAAAGAGAGACCGTGTGTGTGTGATGGTGAGGCTGGTGACTGACAGAGAGTATGAAGTTAGCGGTATAGCTGTGAACGCAGCAGTGTGTACAGTTTAGGTTGTTTGGCAGTGAATAAATACTTCAGGATTTAAGCCCAGTTCCTGTATCTTGTTTGCTCGCTGATTAAAGTGAAGGAGCTTCCGCCCTGAAGCAGAACACAAAGTCTCCCCTCTGCTTCCTGACTACAGTCTGCATGCTGAAGCAGGAAAGGTTAACATCAGGTCAGATACAGAATTGATTCATTTTAACTCTTTCAATTTTATATGGCATATTGATGCATTTATATGCATATATATATATATATATATATATATATATTTATATATATATATATATTCAGTTCTGCAGGAGGATGAATATGTTAGCTTAAATGAATCCACTCCCCCCAGTCATTGTAATACTCATATTCCTCGAAGTACTGGTCGAGGTGGTAGAGTTGGAGCCATATTTGACTCTAGTTTACTCATAAATCCTAAACCTAAACTAAATTATAATTCATTTGAAAGTCTCGTTCTTAGCCTGACTCACCCAACCTGGAAAACATTACAGCCAATATTATTTGTTATATTATATCGAGCTTCAGGTCCTTATTCTGAATTTTTATCTGAATTTCCAGAATTTGCATCAGGCTTGATCGTTAAAACAGATAAAGTAAAAATAAAATATTCATGTTGACAACCACAACGATAGTCTTAGTACTGCATTTTTTTTTTTTAGATTGAATCAGCTTCTGTCAGAGTGTAAATAAACTCATTGTCTGAATCACACTCTTGACCTTATACTCTCATATGGCATTGAAATTGATCATCTAATAGTCTTTCCACATAATCCTATCCTATCTGACCATTTTCTAATAACATTTGAGTTCATACTACTGGACTATAAGCCTTCTTTCAGAAACTCCTACAGCAGATGTTTATCTGACAGTGCTGTAGCCAAATTTAAGGAAACAATTACTATAGTATTAAATTCAATGCCATGTCTTAATGTTACAGAGGACTTAGCAGCTTCCTGTAGCCCCTCACACATAGATCAGCTCGTTAGTAATACTACAGAGTCATTACAGACAACTCTTGACTCTATTGCACCTCTGAAAAAGAAGAGAATAAAACAGAGGAGGTTAGCACCATGGTATAGCCAGCACACTCGCAAATTAAAGCAAGAGGCACGTAAATCTGAACGTAAATGGCGTGCCTCTAAACTGGAAGAATCTCGCCTAGCCTGGCAAGATAATCTTGCAATTTATAGGAAGGCTCTGCGTAATGCCAGAACAGCCTATTATTCCTCATTAATTGAGGAAAATAAGAACAACCCCAGGTTTCTCTTCAACACTTCTGTAGCCAGGCTAACAGAGAACCACAGCTCTATTGAGTCATCTATTCCTTTAAGCCTAACTAGTAATGACTTCATGAGCTTTTTTAATGATAAAATTCTAAATATCAGACAAAATTCATCACCTTTTGCCCTCAACAGGCACTGATCTGAATTCTGATACAGCAAGTTTGGAAATAGCTATAAAACCTGATATATATTTAGACTGCTTTTCTCCCACCAACGTTCAACAAATAACTTCAATAATTTATTCATTTAAGCCGTCAACCTGTCTCTTAGACCCCATCCCAACCAGGCTGCTTAAAGATGTATTACCTTTAGTTAGCCCGTCCTTATTGAATATGATTAATCTGTCTTTATTATTAGGATATGTACCACAGTCCTTTAAAATAGCTGTGATTAAACCTCTTCTTAAAAAAACAACTCTAGATCAAGAGGTTTTAGCCAATTACAGACCGATATTAAACATTTCATTCCTCTCTAAGGTACTTGAGAAAGCTGTAGCCAATCAGCTATGTGATTTTCTCCATACAAACAACTTATTTGAGGATTTTTAGTCAGGATTTAGAGTAAATCATAGCACAGAGACCGCACTAGTCAAAGTTACAAACTGTCACAACTTCAGCCAGCCTTTAGTTTTTCATTCACCTGTCTTCTGTTTTTCCACTAACTCTCATGTCATTTCAGACGCTGCCACTCCCCCCTGCTCTGCATTCACCTGGCTTGCCTCACTCACCTGCTCCTCATCAGCTAATCAGCCCCACAGTATATGTACCAGTCCACTTCCCTCAGTTCTTTGCCAGATTGTCTAGTGTGTTTTCTCCTAGCTATCCAGCAACTTTGACTACCCAGACACACAAACGACCTCTTAATGGCATCGGACAAAGGACTCATCTCTGTACTTGTCCTATTAGATCTTAGTGCCGCATTTGACACCATTGACCATCAGATTCTCTTACAGAGACTGGAATATCAAATTGGCATTAAAAGGAACCGCCCTAGGCTGGTTTAAGTCATATTTCCTAGACCGTTCTCAGTTTGTTCATGTTCATGATGAATCCTCCATGCAAACCAAAGTTCCTCATGGAGTCCCACAAGGTTCTGTATTAGGGCCACTTCTATTCCGTTTATATATGCTTTCTCTAGGGAACATTATTAGGAATCATTCAATTAACTTTCACTGTTATGCCGACGACACCCAATTATATTTATTGATCAAGCCTGATGAAATTAATCACTTAACTAAACTCCAAGCATGCATTAAGGACATAAAAAATTGGATGACCCACAATTTTCTGATGCTAAGTTCTTGTAATTGGACCCAAACACCTCAGAAACTCATTTTAGAAATTTAGCCTTAGACGGGATCACCCTGGCCTCCAGCTCCACTGTAAAGAATCTTGGAGTTGTCTCTGATCAGGATTTGTCCTTTAATGACTATATAAAACAACTTTCGAGGACTGCATTCTTCCACTTGCGTAACATTGCCAAAATCAGACGCATCATTTCTCAAGCGGATGCAGAAAAACTAGTCCATGCATTTGTTACTTCTAGGCTGGACTATTGTAACTCTTTGCTATCAGGCTGCTCTAATAAGTCTCTTAAGAGTTTGCAGCTGATTCAGAATGCTGCTGCACGTGTTCTGACAGGAACCAAGATCAGAGATCACATCTCTACCATTATGGCTTCCTTGCACTGGCTACGCGTTAAATCTAGAATAGAATTTAAAATTATTTTCCTAATCTATCTTGTTACTAACTAAACTTTTTCCCCGGAGTTTCTGTGCTCTCTCGTCCAGCAGGTTCTTGTGGACTGTGTCTGCTGCTGTGGTCCTGCGTGGCGTCTACTGCATGTGTTGTCACCATCATTATTGTTACCTTATCTCTATTACAGATTATAGTTAGTTAATGATTTGCTGCTGTGCATCTGTGTCTCTATCACAGGTTCCACTGCTACTGCAATAATTCATAATTCATTGTAACCTATTCTCATTTTATCATCCATTGTAATTCACTATAATTCATTGTGAGTGTACAATATGTGTGTGTTGATTAGTTCTGTACATGTGACATCATTGCACGTCTGTCCGTCCTGGGAGAGGGATCCCTCCTCTGTGGCTCTTCCTGAGGTTTCTTCCACCTTTTTCCCTGTTAAAAGGTTTTTTGTTTGTTTGTTACCAATTACATGCCTGTTAATAAAGATGCTGCTACATACTTTTTAATTTTGTTTTTATCTTGTTGATGGATTCAGTGCCTGCTTTTCCCCATAATGGCTGAATTAGTTTTCAGGCAGATTTATCTAGAAGTAAGCATGTAAATCCACACAACATCTTCACCTTTTTTTCTTTTCTTTTTGCCCCTTACCTATATGCATCCTGGATACTTATATGTTGAAGATACAAATCTAATCTAATCTAATCTGTCTAATATATATCTAATATGTATATATAAATTAAGAATAACTGTCTAAGTTGTTAACAAGGAAAGAGTTGCCACCTGGTGTGACTCATGGGTTGAGGTTTGCAACTGTTTAATCAAACTGGTTCATGCATGAGTATTTATGGCCTCCCTCTGAGTCAAAGCGCCTCATGGGTCAGTATTATTAACCCTGCTCATGCTGGATCCGACTCACTAGTCGCTGCAGAGATTATGTTCTTGCCTCTTTAGTTATGTAGCTTTGGAAATTGTGCATGCCATTTAAATAGAATAATACAAAGTATACATTCCCACAGTCCTAATCAGTGCAGATAAAGGCTGCACAGAATGTTCTAATCACTCAAAAAATCAAAATCAATTATCATATGATCTTGGATAATAACTAGGCCAGCTGACAACTGAATTAAACTGCACTTCTCTATCCTATTTAGTAAGAGAAGTGTGACTTTAAGAGTGAACTGCAACTAAAAACAAATCTGACCCACAGAGAACATTGAGTTTTAATGGGATATGATGCAGTAATAAAATGTTATAGTTTTGTGGAATAAACCCAACCCAAACAAGCGTATGAGTTAAGTTTAATTAAAAATGTATTTATAGAATCACCCAGAGTCTTTAATACTTTCTGCCAGGTCAGATTTGACCTGGAGCAGTGCAATTTTTTAAAATAAATTAATATTTAAATAAAATGATTTTATTGTGTTTATACTTTATAGCTGGCATGTTCCAATTAAAAAAAACTAAACTGAATAATATTTATGAAATATTTCAACTCGACTCAGACACAAAAGGAGGTTTAACGTGTGGTAACAAAATATTGGAAACTGGAGAACATAGGATTTTGCGAACATAGATGCACTCCCGTGAAAAAATGTGGAAGAAGAATTTTAAAATGTGTTCTACACACACACACACACACACACAGAGATGAATACACACAGGGCCTCCCCCATCATGTGACTCAAAGATAGTGAACATGCATGACTGTTTCAGAATCACCACCATTCATCACTGACTCCACTATTACTGTCAACTGCAGCTAGTCAACAATTCATAATAGTCTACAACTTGAATTTTGGGGTTGCCAGATCATCAAGTCAAGTATCCCCCATATCCCACTCCTTCCCTCTTCATCGTAATAACCCAAGAAGAATCAGACAACTCTGTACAGATCTTATATGTAACATTATGATTAGTTATAATAGAATGATTGTTTGATCTCTATAAAAATATTCAGTGACACACTGACATTTTTAGAGACTTCTGTCTAAGCCCATATCTACACCTGTGGTTTAGGAGGTGGATATAGAATGACAAATATAACTGGGGGTATGGATTCAAGGTAAAATACAATATAATTATTAATTAATTGTGTTCATCACTCATCTAACTCTCTGATGATAGAGACCGAAGCTTTAGTGATACTGTGTATCCAGTATCCTTGTCTCGCCTCCATCAGTTTCTCAGATGTGCTTCTACAGAACAAGCGTCCTATTTTGGTCTCAGGGACATCACAGTGTGCATGTCGAACCCCCACTGGAGAAGTTTTGAGTCTGAGTCATCGGTGATGCTCAGATTTCTGACCTGTGTAGAACATGTTAGCAGAAAAAACTAGTACACAAAATCCTTCCTGCTGCAGGGGCTTAGTAAATAGTCTTCCCTTAGATGGGATGAGAACCAGACAGGTACAGATACAGATGCAGAAATGAAAGGTTATGATCAATATTATCGAATACTACACTCAAATAC
Source organism: Pampus argenteus (assembly GCA_036937835.1). Taxonomy (NCBI): domain Eukaryota; kingdom Metazoa; phylum Chordata; class Actinopteri; order Scombriformes; family Stromateidae; genus Pampus; species Pampus argenteus. The sequence goes on from CM072879.1 coordinate 2,949,724, forward strand.
CAAATAATAAAATTTTGCATTTGTTACTGTTAACACTTTATTTTACTTTGAGACGGGCTCTTTTAGTACAGTGGTTAATGCAGAAACCTGATTGAAACATATCATGGAAGTTGTTGGGAGTCAGGTGGTCAACCAATTCCTTATTGCTTAATTTTTCAATAATTTGGATTAGAAATAGAATACTGGAATAGAAGTTGCGCAGGGCTCTATATTGGGCTTCTTTATTAATAAGTTGAATATTGCATGTTTAACAGGGCTGGTGAAAATGCCAGAGGTGTTTGTTGAAACATCAGGGTCAAGAGAGCAGGTGGAACTGCTGAGGGTCTGTAAGACCGTCCTTGGTACAGACAGACTGGTCAATGCATTGGGAGAAATGGAGGGATGATCTGAACTGAGTGCAGACATGTTAGATCTGATATGTCAGCTTTCTTTTGTTATGGAAGAAAGCTGATAGATTTTTTGATTGATTTTCAGTTTTTTTTTTTCTGATGTCCTTTTTTCTGCACAGACACTACTTTTTAGCAGAGATATGATCTTAAGTGTTCCCAAAACTCATTACAATCTGGCATGACTAATGTAGAATAGTTGGCAGTAAAAAATAAATTCCGTGTTCACAGGATGAAAATGTCTCTTAACTGTTCCGACAGAGCTGGTTTTAACAGAAGTTATAGCATCAAAGAAAACTAAACCCCCCGACTCTGTAAGAGTCTCCAGGGTTGAAAATGTGCATTTACAACCTTTAAAACAAAACTTACACTCATCTTCTCTGTTTGCTGTCATTTACCTTTAGGATTTGTTTACTTGCCAGACTGGTAAGATTTTTTTAATTTGGAATAATACAGCATCTGTCTACAGAAATCATGTGGTCCTTAACAAATAACAGAATATTTATGTCAAGACAAAATATTAAGAGTTTTCATTTTTGCTGGTTACATACCATCATGATCAAAGCACAGCACATGGGAGGTCATCCAGATATCTGTAATGTGAATGTGACTGTTGTAATTACTGAAGTAAATGAATACAAGAAACAGTATTACTGACAGAGCGTTTAACTGTGCCACAAGTGACTGGAGCTGCCTCATTGCAAAGGTACCAAAAAAATATTCATAATTTCTTAATGTGTTTTTGCAAAAGTCAAATAGTGAATAAAAAAGGTCTATTTGGACGCAGCAATGGGTGCATATATGACTGGCGTTAAGGAGTGAAGAAACACAACATAGCACAGAATAGACAGCAGCTCTGTGCTCCCTTTCATTCACACCTGCAGCCTTATGAAGGTTATTGTCTCATCACATCCTGACTCGACTTCTGCAAGTCTTCACTAAACTTCGGTGGATCCGGACATCTCATTCCTGCATCACTACTGTCCTAAAAACTTCCTGGCAGCGTCTGTTCTGCTGACACCTTCCAGAACCGAGCACCAGGCCTGCTGTGAATCTTTATTTTTTCCCCCGGCTCTCTTCCAATTCTTTTCCAAGGCTTTCTCTCCATATCCCCCCAAAACCTTTATGAAAGTATGTCACTGAGTTTATATTCAGACTCTCACTATGACTGTAAAATACCACTAATATTTATTCTTCTAATTGTAATGTTTTTTTGGGGGTTTTTTTTGTAATATGTCATATGTCACGTGTTACGTGTCCCACTTAGCTGTGAGGACTGAAGCGGTCCAGTAACCCAGATTGAATCCTAAGGGTCTTGCATAGTTTAAGTTTAGCCTTCCTGATCAACATATTACTGACAATACCACACGCGGTGTCATAGCACTGATACTGACAAGAGATTCATAAAGAATAAGAGAAATATGACATGAATTAGGTTGTAGTTAATCAAGAACTGGCTAACTAGTGTGGGCATAACACAGGGAGTTTGGGAGAAGAAGGTGGGGTGCACCCATACTGTCTCATGAAGTAGCAAACCAAGATTTTCCTCACCTTATACGGGAAATATTGCATTAATAAAGCTTACAAATGTCAGTGTGCCCTTTCTTTCATAGACACACGAGGCAGTTGCCATTTTATTTTTGAATCTTTTTAGGTTTTTTATATTATTATAATTTTTTTCCTCTTTTATAACAGACAGGGACACATACAGAGATACATATAACCATACATTTATATAGTGAGACAACAATTACATTAAGCAGAATAAGTAAACATATAAGTTAAAGTGTGGTACATGTATGCGTGTAGAAGAGGAGATGGTTATAAGATGGGTGTTAGTGGGAGTGAAATGTGACAAACAAAACAAAAGAAGAAAAAAGGGGAAATACATTTTAAAAAAAAGAAGAAGAATCAAAAAAAAAGGAGAATTGCAGGGTATGGGCTGAGATTGACCCGTAATAACCATTAATGGTCAATTTAAAAGCTCTTATTAAAATTAATGTACATTTTGTTCCTGTGGAGAATGACAGCAATATGACTGTAAGTATGTTTGAGAGGCTGACAGCTGTTATTGTCAGTTTATTCAAGTTGTAAAATAAAAGTGATCAGCGGATGGATGGAGGCACGGGGAGCCAAACATGAGTCTCAGATATGCACCATGTGCTTAACGTTCAAATATGTCACAGATCTAACCGTTTAAAGATATAATGCACATCTCCAGGTCCATATTTTTATTCTGCTCTACTGGTATATCTTTGCTCTATTACAATAATAATAAAACAATCCTCTATAGTAGCCCGTATGTGGCCCCGGCAACTCTCACACAAACATAGACAGAGAATTTGGGGACATTTTTCATACAGCTCAGCGGGGTCAGGGGCTTCATTGCTGTTACGTGAAGTGGTGGCCTTCAGTAAAGACTTCAGAGTTGAGCTGAGCTAACTCTTCTTCATCTGATTAGGAGAGGTTGTATATATCTTTGGGTTATGTCAAAGCTTTGTCAGATTTCATTTTGTTGTGAGTATTTTTTTATATCCATAGTTTAGGGATGACATATTTTATGTAAATTATTAGATGGTGTTTGGTCATTCTCTTCTATGTTGCATATATGATTAATAAGGTAAGAAATGTAAAATATATTTCTATCAGATATTGTGACTTATTGTATTATGATATTGTGACTCAGATAGTGTGAAGTGAAGAGATAATGCAGGTTTCTGCAGAAGCCTGATCTGATCAGGTTCAATTTCTTCTTGGGGGGTTTGTCCTCAGGGTTTCTGAGTCTAAGGCTTCTGGGCCTTCTTCAGATGTCTCGCTCTTTTTGCCCTCTTTGTTTTATCATGATGAAAATCATGCAAAATCAGATGCTCCTCGGACTGCTGTTTAGTTTTGGCGAATTTGTAATTGAATTAGTGACAACCTCTTACTGTTCCATCGCTCAGCGTCTCCACAGATGACATTATCAACCTGTCTTAATGTCTCTTCCCCCTATTTTCATGTGACCTTGTAAATGAGAGTATTTCACATCTGCACCTTTAAACCTGAGTGCATTTTCATACCGTATATACACATTTATGAGACCTTTAACATCCTAAAAGACAACAGTAATATCACACACACACACACACACACACACACACACACACACACTGCCATTTCTATGGCAACTGTTGCTATAGTCAAATATCCAGTGAGCAAGCACACTGTGTACAAGCAGAAACACATACACACCACTAACTACACTCACCAGCTACAGACACTTATCCCCTATATATAGATTAGAAGTGATGTACAACCAGTGCAGTTATATTAGGGCCCGTGGCCTAAGAGGCCTGTGTTCCTGTCATAATGAGCAGGCCATGTGTCACAATCAGGAAATGTTCGGTGCAAAAACAGGGAGTGACAGAGAAAGAGGGGGGAAGTGACAAAAAGACAGACAGACACCATTTAATAGTAATCAAGTCGCACCATTTTACACAAAAAGAGTGGTTAGCCTTTAAGCCTGTGGGTGGTTAAGCCTGTCCTATTAATACATGATGTGGTAGGTAGTACCTGAAGTCACTGGCTGATGTTATTTCCATTGTCTATAATGTTACACTGGATGACGAACATAATGCCAACTCACCCGCAGGTTGATCTCTCTCATCCTTTCTTGTCGCAGTTTCGACAGATTGGCAACTCTGGACATTGTGACAGTTCTCACAAAGACAGATTGAAAAGGAAGAAAATGAAATATCCACTATTAACGTTTGTTTGCTTCTCTGTGGACCGCTCAGATCCCTACCAAAGAGAAAATAAGTCAAAATCTTTCCGTACTGGCCAACTGTAACGTGCTTCTGCTTCTGGTGAAGTGGCTGTTCCTGTGAGAAATCTGACTTCTGAATCATCACCGCCCCCTCACACACACACACACACACAGAGGCACACGCGCAGGCACATGGGCAGGCGCGCATTTACGCGTGCACGCATGCACACACACACACACACACACACACACACACACGGGTTCAGTTGTCTGTGATTGCTGCTTTCCCTACATACCAAAATGAATCCACTTTAAATGCTGAAATTTAACAGTGGTTATTCACACCGGTTATAATAAATACATTTATGTTTAAGAAAATGGTGCATTTGTTTGTGCCATAATCACGACAGACTGAAAATTGCAACACAAGCGTTTGAAAGCATTCAGTTCCTATATTTAGTAGGTGATCAGTTTATTTATTTTTTAAATAAAAACAAAAACAAAAACCTGATACGTGATCAAATTGAGTTATTCCACACATTTCATGATTTCATTTCACACACTGTAATATTTAGGATCTATCAGCAGAGGACCCTGCATCATTAGATTTGTTATAATATATTATGTATTATATATGTACTGTGCTAAGCGTTTCTGTGTTGTTGCTGTTGCTCAGCTAACTTTGCTGTAGTCTTCATTATCGTGGTTTATTACCTGCTGGACATTTAAACAGACATGTGATCTGCTAGCAGTTAGCGATGGGTTTGTTCCCGCCCTCTGCTGCTCCTTCCTGCTCGGTTGGTAGGTAGGTCCCACTCAGTCAGACTCTGTGGTTTTCTCTTTATCCCTGACGACATGACATGTCAACCCTGCATCCCACTTTGGGTGGTGCAGCTCTCTACAAACATGGCCGTGTGTGTTAGCAGGCCCCAACCAGTTTCAGTCCTACACACTTCTCTGTGCATCTATAACAGCAGTCACACACCCAAAACCTCAATCAAACTGTGTCTGCCAAAAGCAATGAGTGAACACCACCAGTGCAACAGTACAACAGCATGAGAGAATTAAACGGACTCTTAATCATTAGCTTTCTGTCATCTTAAGCTGTATTATTATTATGTATTGATCTCATATCAGATTATCATATTGATGTATTTAGTCTTATTGAAACCTGGCTGTCATGCGGAATACGTCAGTAGTCTAAATGAATCCGCTCCTCCACGTTGCGTTCATATTCACATTCCTCCAGATGTTGGAGGAGGTGGAGTTGCAGCCATTTTTAACTCAGACCTAAAGATTAACCTTAAACCTAAATTTCATCACAACTCGTTTTAAACCTTCTTCTTTCACACACAACATGGACATCTCTACAGCCAGTTCTACTTGTTATAGAGCACCACCAGTTCAATCCTTAGCACAGATAGAGTAATTATAGTAGTAGATTTTAATATTCACATGGACGTTGATCATGATGCCTTAGCACTGTGTTTATCTCATTATTAGACTCAGCTGGCTTCTCTCAGAGTGTGATTAAACCCACTCACTGCCTTAACCACACCCTCCACCTTGTTCTGGTGTATGGCAGCAAGGTATTTAATAATCTTTCCACAGAATTCTCTTATTGGACCATGGACAACAAAAATGTCTTCACTAGATGTCTGTTTGTGGTTTGTATAGCGCTGTAGAACAGAGACTCTACTGCTGTTTGCAGTCCTTGTCAAATTGATCATCTTATTGATAGTACCACATTCTCACTGTGAACGAAGCTCGACTCCGTTGCCCCGTTAAAAAAAGAAGATAATAAAACAAAAGTGATTATAACCAGGCTGATGAAGAGTCATAACTCTATTGATCCATGTATTCCTATTGATCTCAGTAGTAATGACTTCATGAGCTTCTTTAGTGATAAAATTCTAACTATTAGAGACGACGTTCATCACCTCCTGCTTTCAACCACCACTGATCATTATCCTCAAACACAGGAATCTTAGAAACAGCTGTAAAAAACTGGTACAAACAGGCCTGCCTTTAACCAGTCCCTAGTCACGCCGCTATAGGCCTAGACTGCCGGGGACTTCCCATGATGCACTGAGCTCCTCTCAGTCTCCATCTGTATGCATTCATATCCCTTTAATGCATGTTACTAACTTGACTTCTTCCCCAGAGGTTTTTGTGCTTTCTCATCTGTCAGGATGCTGATGACGTAATGGCACCACCCCCTCCACCTACCTCCATCCACCCTGTCGCAGATCTGTTTTTTTTTTTATTTTTTATAGCAAATCAGTAATTCATTGCTTACATCTTCATATCAGTATTATTAGTTTTATTATGTTTATTAGCCATGATTATACTTTTATATACTCATATTAAAGGAGAGTTTTTCCTTGACGCTGTCACCAAGTTCTTGTTCATGGGGGAATCATTGGGTCTAAATTAAAGAGTACACCTGCTCTATATGAAAAGTGTCATGAGACGACTTTTGTTGTGATTTGGTGCTATTAATAGTTGATACTCTTCAGGGTAAGCATTTAGCTAATAAACAATTGTTCTTGCAATAGCTGACTAACAGCAATGTTGAAAATTTGGCAGCTTTTTTGCAATACAGTGCATTTTGCAAGACATATTTACAAACAAATGTGGGAACGGTTGCCTTTTTAACAGCGTTTACATAACTTATTATTGATGCTCTCCAAGACATAGTTAAGATGTACATGCTGCATACTGTAGGTGTGTAGCATCTCCACCCATGAAACACCAAACCAAGGTGACAAAATATACATTTAACTTGGTCAAACGCCTTGTTATCACTGATAATACCCAGCATGTTGAGATTTTATTCTTCATACACAATTTTTAAAAAGTGAAAATCTACCAGGTATGAAAGGACAGTCGGGATGAAATACATTTATTCTCCAACAAAACATCTGCATAGTGGTCAAGTATAAGAATGCTATGATGGTATATGGAGTATAGCAGGTTATTAAAAAAATGTAAATGTTTAAAATGTTATTTGTCTGTTGTATGATCATTACTACTGGGGGTAGTAAATTATATAGGTAATACTATTATCCTTTCATCTGATACTGACATTTTCTCTCATACATCTACTGAAATAATTTAAATATATACTGAACGTCACATGCTGCAATACAATAGTTCTGACATACATAATCTCTGCACAGAGTGTAAAATGCATTACCAGCTTCTGCTGCTGAGGCATTTGCCAACTATGTGTGTGTGTGCATGTGTGAGGAAGGAAGGGAAAACAGGAAATGTTTCGACAGTTGGAGGCTTGACACACATTGTGTATCTGACACATTCACAACACAGCCAGTTCTTCTTTTGTCTGCCAGGTTATATGCTGCAAGGCACCACGTTTACACTCAATACATTTGTATTTTATTCAAGATAAATATCACTGGAAAACTAACTGGGCTACAGCAGGTCAGTTAATATGTGGAAAACTAAACCTTCAATAACCAAATGTCTCAGTCCCTAAATATGTATTGCTTTAAATGATCAATTTGGACAGCAGAAGATCAAATCCTCACATCACTCCTACTACGAAAAACACATCAATGATACATTTTTATTTGTGAATTTCTAATTTTAATATGACTTGTTATACACTAATATGAGTGAAAGCAGGCAGTCAGGTGCTTACTGTGTGATTGATTTCCATGGAAGCTTTGCTTTAAAATCTAAACTTCATGTTTGGGAGTGATTTTATTCATTTGGTTTAGTAACAGCTGACGAAAAAAGATTATTTTCTTAAAACTAAGAATATTTTCTTGGTCAAGAACATTAAATGCATAATGATTTATTCTGGTATAGTCAACAATACATAATATAGGCTAATACGGGCTACACTATTGTGCTTCTGGAGAGTATTTGTGGCAGACGAAGTCATGTTATTTCTGGTCAATTGAGTTCAATTCAGTCAATTGTGATTGTAATTTTACAGAGAATGGCGTGACTTAATAAATGAATTTTATTGGTTTATTGACAACATTCTGATATATTTTAAACTAACAAATCAGGAAGATGGTTTATGTTCTTATTAAGTGTTTCCTGATACATCTGCAGTGATGTAAATGATGTTAGATTTACTTTGGTACAATGAGTCTGAGTAAACTGTAGTTTTTTTGTGTTGTACTTCATATAAAATAATCCATCATTGTCCATGGTCGCTTCATGTCAGCTGTGTGTTATGCAGTTTTTTTCTTTTATACTCGAACATTTACTTGAATGACGTGATTTTTGTTTGGATATTATGAATTGAAATGGGTGACAGTGATAGTTGTGATTGTTAATGAGAGTAAGTAATACAAGCCAAGATTTCCCATCTCATAACGAAAAGCTCCGCTCATGAAAACGTCAGCTTTGTGTTTGCTGTTGGCAAGACTATGCTGCCATCTGCTGAATAATACTGAAGGTCATTCCAATATATTCACTGATTAGATTTCTATGTATCATGGAAAGGTCATATCATAATGAAACACAATGAATTCAGTCATTAACGGGCAATAACATGTATAACGTGTATAATTCCAAATGCTGATGCAACTGTGTTTACACAAGAAAGAAGAGCAAAAACATAAAAGGAAAATGTAATAAAAAAAAAAAACCTGCTCACCTTGTTGTCTCTGTTCAAGGTGGTTTGAGAGGAGTTAAAGGAAATAAACATAATGTCTGATATCAGCAACGATACTCCAGGCTGTGGTGTTTAAACAATGCTTTACACCACCAGCCTGAACCGTTGACACAAGGCAGGATGGATCCTTCTTCTGCTTCTTCTGATGCTGCAATAAGAATCAGCAGAAATCAAGACTCACCAGACCAGGTGCTACCATGCTATGCAAGTGTATGTGTGACCAGAAGATGCAAAGAAATTAGGCAATTTAATAAAATTATAAAATTAAAAAAATAATAAAATAGTTAGATGTTGAGAAAATTACTTGTTTAATTCTTATTCTACTTCTATTCTTAGATTAAACATAAAATGTTTTACCAATACTTATAATAACTAGACAGATATTTGACATTTGTGGGTATATACGTGCATATCTGACAACATATTTACCTGCATGCACATACGAAGGATACATATTAGGGATGTAACGATATATTGATTCAATGACTCAACGATCCAATACATTTATGCAAAGTGAAAATATCAATCTATATCACCATCTTTAAGTGACACCTTTATTTTGAAATTCCCATGGTAGATCTCAAAGTGCGGCACTTTATAGTGAATAACAGGGATCTATTATGATGGTATGATTATGGTTTTTTTTATTAATAAAGAATAGATTGTTTTAAGTGATTGTGTTAAATATGATATTGTCTCATATCATATGAACTGAATTGGCGTTGGTTTTGATGGTAAGACTGACAGCAACCCCTGATGTGACACTCACCACCTGAGGGCCGCACGCTGTAACCGGCTGTTTGTTTGTTGGGCAAAGAATCACTACTGTAAGCCAGGCTCAACACAGTCCTGCTCTCAATGAACCGTGGGCCCTTTCACCTTTGTTTATAGCTTTAAGGGTCTGCAACCACCAGACAGAACATGCTACTGTACCTCATAGGTCCTTTCCAGGGAGCAAAGGCTCCACCCAACACCTGTGTCTGCTTTTCAGGTCCTCTTTTAGCTAATTTGGTTTTCATGTGACATTTGTTGTTCAAAGGATCAACAGAAGAGGAATTACATATACATAGAAACCTAATGAAACGAACCTCATAGAACATCTCTGGAGGGATCTGAAAATGTACCAACGCTCCACATCCAACCTGATGGAGCTCCAGAGGTTCTATAAAGAGGAATGAGCCAAACTGACCAAAGATGGGTGAGCCAAGATTGTGACTTCATATTCTAAACCTACTTATATACTTATGTATATATTATATTTATATTCTTTATTTCTAATGAATTTAGAAATATTTATAAAAAAAAAACAAACAAACTAAAAAAAACAAAACTTTTTAAGTAAAAAAAAGATTTTTGAGGAAAAAAATGAATCTATTTTGGAATAAGACTATAACATAATAAAATGTGGAAAAAGTGAAGCGCTGTGAATACTGTCTGTACCTCTTTTCTTCCCATGTGTCTGTTTTTTCAATGTTTCTACCAACAAATGTGTTCTTGGAGCTTCTCACTAGAAAAAAAACAACCTTCTACTTCCCTGCTGGAAAAAATAATTTTGTTGGACACAAACTCTTTCGGATGTTTTTCAAGAAAGAGACATAAAACCTGTTTTCCTCACATTTCTCCTGTTTTCAATCCCTCAGTGGGATGATGCGAAGCTCAGTGTCCTGTTTTCATGACTCATGAACCGTGACAGGTGACAGGTGTGTTACAGTCTTTTCAGCAGCTAAGCTTGTCATTAAGGTTTTTGGAGCTTCAGTGTTTAGTATGGAACTGGCATGTTTGGTCCCAGTAATAAGCCTATTTGTTTTTGAAGTGTTGGATTCTGGTCCGGCGAGTGTTTCCCCATGCAGAGTGACTGTGTTTCCAGCATTATTTAACTTTGTATTGAGTGATTTGTCAGAATGACTGTTTTTTTTTGGGTGCTTTAACTCTGCCTCTAAGAGCTTTGTTTCTTCTTCTTTCCCCGTGGAGAATGATGGAGGCTGCAGTGGAAAATATACTGTAAGTGAAGCAGTCGCATCACACTGAACTGATGTAACAGTCTACATGAGTCGCATGTTTTGATGTGAAAACGTCGGTCTCATGTTACTCTAAACTATTCTATACAAAGAGCAATGAAAGTCGGGAATCTCAGGAAAATCTGGAAGGTTGTCAAGTACGCAGTTGACAAATAAAGAGTCATGTTCCCACAGCCACTGTGGGTTAGTTGAGTCTTCCATGATAGAAGGAGACATGTGTTTTTACAGTTGTCTGTTTTTCCAGAAATGCATTCCAAAACTTTGCAGGATTTATTCATTTGGAGCTGGCTTTAATGAGAACTAGGTATTTTTCCTCCGGGGTAGTAAAAGCTCTGAGAGTTTCTATGGTAGAAACATTGAAAAAACAGACATGTGAAGAAACAAGGTTTTTGTCTGTCTTTCTAAGCATTTCCTTAAACACATTTCAATATCGCCAAATGCTGTGTTTTGTAAAGATAGAGTAATATATACAAACAAAACCATGACTGACATCATATTTAAATGTAATTCAATGTTTATAAAAAAAGAAATCTTCTGGCACCTGTTTGTATTGCAGCGATGAAAAATTGCATTTTTCTTAGCGAGGAGAACACAATATATATAATATATTTACTAATATTTAACAATCCCGAGCAGGAAGACAATTGGGCTCTGTCCAAGGAGGAAGGTGGGAATCTCTGGACTCAGGTGGAGACAGAGACAGCTGCATGTTGATTTAGCAACAACAGGCTTCTCGGAGGTCACTGCTGCAGCACTACCACAGTACACCAGGTGACATATCTAAGAGAAAGGGAAAAACCTAAGGAGGCTTGCAGATAAGTCCGGTCATAGCGGTCCAAGCTACACTTCTACATCTGCAGGTAGAACTCCCACCCAGGACTGTAATCACCCCAGTAACCACATCAGAGGGTTCATCAAAAAGTTGCATAAGAGGAGGAGCAACAGAAACCGAGCTGTGGAGCCAGAAACACCTTCAAGAAGACAAGAGGCTCCTGTATAAGAACACGCACATCAGGTGCAGGACAACAAGAAGATGGGTTTTTGACGGTAAGGATCATCTGACTTGTTCAGCAGCTGGTTGCCAGTGAGAATCTGGAGACTGGGGTCGAACTCTGTAAGCCTCAGTCAGCAGACCACAGCACATCCCCTCATCCCCCCCCCATTATCTCCTCAAGTCCACCTTTCATGACAGACTTTGGAGTGCACCAATTGGAGATCACTAAGATTAATGTGGATTTGGTGTGTACAAATGCAAAGACAATGTTGGACTTTGGATGGTGCAGCTCTCTTATCTAGAATCATGGCTGAGTTTATTAGCAGCAACCATGACAAACCAGAGTTGAGGCCAGGAGGCAGAGCTGCAGTCCCACATGTGCTTCCCACCCAAAAAACCCAAAGAAACTCTTACTGCTCCCTCACCTCTGAATTCAATTCACTCTGAAGTAAAACTGTATGTAATAAAAATGAACATCACTACAACAGAGTTGGAGAATTAAATTTGGACTCCAACATTAGGTCTCTGTCATCTAAAGGTGTATTAGTGATAATCTAATATCAGATTTTAATATTCACATGGACGTTGATCATGATGCCTTAGCACTGTGTTTATCTCATTATTAGACTCAGTGTGATTGAACCCACTCACTGCCTTAACCACACCCCCAGCTTGTTCTGGTGTATGGCAGCAAAGTATTTAATAATCTTTTCACAGAATTATTGGATCATTATTTAATAACTTTTGAATTCCTATTCTCAGTACAACTAGGACAACTGGCTTTGCGCTGCTTCCTTCTGTCCACCTGTTCACCAAATTACCACATGGGCAGCCATATGAAGGTTTCCGTAGTGTAGTGGTTATCACGTTCGCCTCACACGCGAAAGGTCCCCGGTTCGAAACCGGGCGGAAACATTTCTTTACTACTTATCCCTACAAACACACAAATCATCGTTTTCATCAAGGACCCCACCCATCCCCAACACAGACTGTTCACTCTCCTCCCCTCAGGTGGAGGTTCATATTCTCCTTCAGATTCAGATTCTCTTTCTTCTCCTCAGCCATCAGACTTAACAGCTGACAGGAGTCTGCAACAATATAACTTAAACTAATCGTTTAACTACCTCACACAGCTGAGACTGTGTCAAGAGCAGAGTCATAATCTGGCTACTTACAGTTTATATTTATATTGTTTGTGTTATTTTATCTTAACTTTAATACCTGTTTTTTTTATTCTTATTGATAAGACATCCATGTGGGACAGCAAGTAAGAATTTCATTGTACAGAGAGACTTGTTTCTACACTGTGCAATAAACACTTTGATTGATTGAATCGATTGATTGATTGAAGACAAGTCAAGACAAACTGATCACACATCCAAAAGTGTTTAAGACATTTATTATGCATACTGACAGGAGTCATAGAAATCAATTAAAATGTTTTACTTGAAGACTGGAGTTGCATTTTTGAGACTCAAGGTTATTAGCAGAATATAATGCAGCACTTTGTAATATTTACAAACATGGATATTGAATGACAATATTAATCTGTTAGATCCTTCAGTTTACAACGTTTATATTACAATCATGGCTGCCATCACCAGCAGGAGTCGTCCAAGTCCCATGTTTAAGTTTCTGTGAAGGCCAGGAGCTGCAGCACAGCTCACAGTAGTGTTAGTTCAGATCTGCGACACACAGGTGGTTTCACACAGCCTGACAACATTCACCTGAGCAACACAACCTCACACTCTGGCACTCCACACACTTAATATCAGAAGGTTCAACAACAACAAGAAAAAAATAATTTACAGTCCTAAAAAAAACACATTAATTTCCTTTAACAAGCCTTGTTTCTTTTTTCATTGAGTCATTGTGTCAATCATTCCCAATAATATTTTGATATTTGAAATACAGTGACGGCTAGTGTTAGTGCAGTAAATAAGAAAAAAAAATGAATGAAGCAAATTAAGGAATCTTAGATCTTAAATCACTCTCCTACACCACCTCGGTTCTTCATCTTCTCCTTGACCCGTTTAAATAGGATATTACAGCTATTTTACAAAACCGGACATGATCAGTACAGATGAGTGTTTTTAACACCGAACGTCCCTCTGCACAGATCCACTCCCGTCTACCTCGGTGAAGTGATCCAGCCTCTATTTGCTCTTCATTGATTCCAAACAGGTACTTGCAGGTGGGAGGGAGCCAGAGTAAAATATAGTCGTGGCACAATGCAAGTGTAGAGGGAACTTAATTGCCAGCCACTTGCCAGATAATAATGCCTAGTATGACAAGCACAATGGAACAAACCATAGCGAGGATACACATCTTCTTCCGGGACTTTTGCTGTGAAAAAGAAAGCAGAGACAAGTTGGATTGTTGGCAGGGAATTCTCCATCTATATTGGTGAAGCTAAATGTATCTGAATGGAGGAAAAAGGAAGAAATTATCTTTTAAATGAACACATGGGGGGTCCAGGTATGGGCCTATATGAGGTCCTAGAAATTCACCCCTGCAACCATCAAGTCCCAAAACACAGTAACAGCTCCTGTCTGTGTGTAGTGATTGTCCAATCAGGAAACTACAGTAACTTACTATAACCATTAGATAGGCTCCGTTCAGCAGGCTATATGTGCTCCATGTGTGCAGTAATGCCACTACAGCAAATACTGTGAGATAATGCATTTAAGCGGCAAACTGTATAAATAACCTTGAGAAACAAAATTAGCTACTAAAATATATACTGTATTTTTCGGACTATAAGTCGCATCTAAAATCATTAGATTTTCTCAAAATTTCACAGTGCGCCTTATAATCCAGTGTGTCTTATGTATGAACTTTGGTTGTGTTTACTAACTCGAACTGATTTTATGTTGTACACATTATGGCTAATAACGTATTACTCCGCGAGTCAGGAGCCTCACAGAGGCCGGAATCATCACTGAACAGCCCGGTGACAGCAACGAGAAAAATTTATGATTTTCGATGCGACTTATAGTCTGAAAAATACGGTATTATTATTTTTTATTTTGTTTGTTTTATGTTAAACCAAAATATCTTTCATGACTTTCAAAGTTCTTGAAATTTTCCAGATTGACTGACCTTGACAGTAGTGGAATAGGGCTATTTGCTGTACACCAACACCAACTCAATATGGAATCACGTAGTAACATACATACCACATATTGTCTAATGTGACACACAGTGAGAGACCAACATACTAAAGCACTGACACCGAAACAGAGCCCAGAGGGACTGCTGTAGACTCACCTGGTAGTAGGCAGCTCTCTGGAGCTGGTCTGTTCCTCGTTCTACATGAACCTCAGCATTCTCCACGTTTGCCTCGATGCTGTCTGCAGAACAGCACAAACAGCAAGATCAGCAGTGGAACAGTGGAAACAGTTGAGGTTTTGTAGCATTCACAATACAATAAAAATAGAGAACTCCACCCTTGCATAACCACCTGCTCTCTGAATTTCTGCCAAGCCCTACGTCTACTTCAGTTAGTGATGAACAGAAAAAAAGGATTCAGTTGGGAAAATTACAGCATTAGCGATTAAAACATTTAATACGCACTAGGTTAACATTTTTCTGACAAGTAATCTATTGTGTTTGTATGAATAATGTTGTGAGTGACATTACTGGAGGTACTGACGTATCTGACTGAGAGACTGCTGTTCACGTCCCATCTGTTTGTTT
The DNA here is from genome assembly GCA_036937835.1 of Pampus argenteus. Classification (NCBI taxonomy): domain Eukaryota; kingdom Metazoa; phylum Chordata; class Actinopteri; order Scombriformes; family Stromateidae; genus Pampus; species Pampus argenteus. The sequence continues at coordinate 2,965,220 of CM072879.1, forward strand.
TTGTTAACGATCATGATCATTTATTAACATTAAAATAGTTTTAGTTTCCTAAACTAAATGTTAAGCATAGATCAGGTAGATCAGAAAAGGTCATATGAATCATTTCTTGATAAACATTATTTCTGCTATTCTGTGCGATTACATGTGCAGAACAGTTCATTTAACTCAGCTAAAAATAAAAGCCTTTATTACAGACAAAAACTGTTAACATAAAAAAACAACAGAAAATAAAGATTTCCTGAGACAGTTGATTCAAATGCAACACTTGCTCTCTGTTTTACCTGTTGTCATGGTAATTCAGGTGACACATATGAAACATCTTATAAGATAAATTGTTATATTAATATTTTCTGTTGTGGTAGATTCATGCTGCTGATCGTGGGGGTTTGAATGAAAAATAAAAGGACTGGTTGCTGTGATTGGTTTTCCGGCGCTACTCACCAATCATTTCTCCCTGATCATGGATCATCACTGCCAGGTCCTTGAAGATTTGGTTGACATCCATGATGTCCGACTGAAACAAAGAGAGACGAACAAAAGGCTGGAATCAGCTGTGATCCCACCACATGACAGTGGAGTGGGAAGCCGGTGATATGGCTAAACATCTTCCACTGTGTCCTGCTATGTATTAATATTACAAACAGTGAGCAGAGGCTGACCTCCAGCTGTCTGATGTTGGTTTCTCTCTCCTTGATGAGCTCCAGGTCCTCCTCTGTGATGGCATCCTCCTCTGTCTGGATGCTCAACTGACCCCAGTCATCTTGACTTTACAGAAACCAGATAACATTTAAAAACATGGAACAATGTGTGAACACACACTGTTCAACTATTAAAGCAGTATACCGAAAATGCCTCCAAATTCTGGCAATTAACTAAAGCTTCTCTTCCTTCGTGCTGAGGTGGAAAGTGATAGACTTGCTACTCAATGACAGGTGTGATGCGCAGACCGCATCCAAAGGCCTGTTGTTACGATGCAGCCATTGACAGAGATAAGAAAGCCATGCACTACTTAGAAGCAGAGTTAGTTATGTACTGGTGGTGACAGTGGTGGTTGTATGTTTAAGAAGCTCCAACGGTGAGAGAAGGTGCCCCAGACTGTTACTCCTCTCTGCATCCATGCAGAGAAGGTGATGGGTCCCTTATTGATTTTAAAAATGCTGTTATGTCAGACAAGCGTGAGAGTAGGAGATAGTTTGAGGTGAAGTATGTCATTTACGTTCCACAGGCAGTGGTTGGTATTTATTCAAGGAAACCTTGAATGAATGACAGTCACTTACTTTTCAAAGGAAACAAGCTTTTCATCCCGAGAGCCATCTTCAGGCTGAAAGAAAAGAAAAATGCTGATATTAAATCTGCAATACTGCATCATTAATGCAACTGCACTGTGTGAGTGTGTATATACATACAGTAGCAGTCAGTTTGGATAAAAACATTTTTTAAATTATTTTTGTAGAATAATGCTGCACATATCAAAACTATGAAAAAACACCTGCCATTATGTAGTAAACCATTATATTAACCTATTGAAACTGGAAAATCTATAGCCATAGAGAGGCATTCAATGTCAGATTACATCAGAACTTAAACTCAAACTTTCTGGATGAACAACATTGAGTATAAACAAATAGAGGTGAGCATTTCTTGCACTGTGTACTTGTTTTCTTATAGGACTTTAAACCTGTGGTGTGGGTCACTAAATTACACTTACAGTAGTCTTTGTTAAGGATGTTCATCTTGATTATCAGGTATGTTTCACACGGACTAACAACACAGTGTACTGGAGTAAAAGACTAAAAGAATCAGTACTAAATCAATCATAGGATTCCCACCACAAATGTTTATGATCAAGGTCATGGTGGGTGCTGCTATACCGGAGTTCTATTAAGTGTCCCAAATATTTCGTTCACCCATTTAACATACACACATCAATACTAATGTGTGTTTCTCCGATACATCATCCCAGTGATTATGAGTAATGTTGTTCATGCCTTTGCCCAGTTACAGTACACTCCCTCACACTCTTATCACAGCCCACATGACTAACATGTTTCACCAGCACAACTTGTTTTGAACTCCGTGTTTTCATGTCACTGTCCATCCATCATCTGTGATGTGAAAATGCAGACTGCTGTTGGTTTTTCTTAATAAAACACAATCGCAGAATTCATGCAGCTACTTTGGCTCACCACTACCAGAGCACTACTTCACTGTAGGTGACAACGAAGAAGAAACGCAAGCAAAATAAGCCTTGAGCAGCTGCCGTCACACTCTCCATGTCCATGCTGGAAACAGTCTGCTGCAGCTTTGACAGCCATGTGTGTGTTCATCAAGTTAAAGGCCCCACTAAACAGAGGTTAGTGCATTTTTTAGCTTCCATACTGTGACTTCCCAGTGAAACAGAATATTTGAGGGGGGGGTACAGTTATAAAATCCTTCACATCTGATTACTTGCACACTTCACTTGTTAAACAGTTGTTTCACACTGTAGAGCCCTCTATGATACATCACTCAGTGCTACTGACTTATGCCAACACCAAGTCTGCAAAACAGAGATTAGATAGAGGACATGACTCATATAAATCACTACTCACTCATTACTGTAGTTACTACCACTGACTCAGTACTTACTTGTAGGCGGGATCCAGCTCTTGCTCTGGCTACTGACTCCTTCTCCTTCTCTGCTGCACGCCGCTGGACTGCTTGGAAGTTGTTGAGAGCTGCTGAGAAATCATTCATGAGCCGTTCCCTCTGGATCTTCTGCTGTCTCTGAACACCACAGAGCAGAAAGAGACAAAGATGGTGTGACACCAGTTAGAAAAACAAGGAAAAAAAGATAAAGAGGGCAACACTTTAGACTTTTTTTAACATGCCAAAAGTTACAGTCATGTGTACAATTTTATTAAAATCAGAATGTTACATACTTGTAGATTCCCTATATCGGTCTTAAGAGGGAATCCTCGTCCAATCAGACTGACTGACTCAAATCTTTTTTAAAATCTTTACAGTTAAATCTTTTTACTGGGGTTTATTTTCATTTACACTTCTAGATATGTTGTATTGGTGTGCAAGCAAACAGTGTTGACAAGCCTGGACTGAACTCTGGCCACATGGGTGTTGGTGAGACTTATTGTGACTGAATGTTTTTTTAATGGTTGTGCTGCTTCAACGAGCCCCAGAAGGCAAAGTCACACAGGACAGAGAGGGCATGCCCACCCAGAATTCTTCAAGGTTTCAAGCCCCAAAGGTTTAGAACCCTTCTAAGTTTGTGCTGGTTTATTAGGATCCAAACCCCAAATGAATTACTGTCCTCTCGTCTTCTGGTGTTCTTCACTGTTGCAGGTACGGCTGGTGGAGGGAGGAGAGGCTGGTTTGTCTCAGCCTGCAGCTAAGTTTACTAGAATTTGTCTAAGCTAAACAATTAGATTTTATTTTAGCTTGTTTGTAACAATTTGCCATTAGCCAAGCTAGTACGCTGCCCCTGCGTTAAAACTGTGGCGGTGGAAGAGACTGCGGACAGAGCAGATTAAAATACTGCTTTACTACATGTTTCCATTTTTATGCTTGTCAAAACATTCTTTACATGAAATCTCCATCAATTATCACATACAATCACAGTTATAACCATAAGTACTTATTATCTCATAATCAATAATTTCTATTACTTATCATATCAGACTATATGCTTCTCCTTGTTGGTAGCTTGTGTAATTTGCATTCTTCTTATTTTAACTTTACTGGGGACTGCGTTGTAACTGGGTTTGTTACTTAATTTACGGCGTATTCTTCTCTTACGAGGCCGGTCTGATTTATTTCCTGTCTCACCTGTGGCTTGAGCTGGGCCTCGATTTACTTGACAGTTATCACTAACTGCAGAGGTTCACTCCTGCCATGTTCATTGCACATTAGTTACACTAACTTTAATAAATGCAAACTGATACTTACTTGCTCTGAGGGTGATGAAGGCAAAGGGATTGAGCCCAGTTCTTTCAGGTTCTTGTTGACTTCTTTTGCAAGCTGGTTGGTATAATGTTGTATCTGCTGCCTGTGGAAACAACAGTTCAGAATGACAACCTGATGGGCTCCATACTAACAGCATAAACATGTCAGTAATGAATTTAATTATATTCATATCATACTTCTGATGTGGTTAAAGAGACAACATAAAACTGCAAAACGTAGAGCTGCTTTAAATGCAAACAGACACAGATTTGATACTGTTATGTTCTTGAAATATTTGGATTAACTATAATAATACTAAATAACACTGATTAACTTGTTTGTATTTGTATTGCATTTGACTAAACTAAAGTGTGCTTTAGTGACTGTGTGTGTTTGGCAGAGATAAGAAACAATGCAGGAGTTACTGGAGATAAGGTTGATACATACAGTCGGTCCTGGAGTTCACTGGTGTCCTGTCTGGTCCCCAGCTGGTTCACCATACTCTTGATCTGAGCAGCTATAAAGGGGAACAGTGAGAATCTGAGTGAAACAGGCAGAAACAGGTAATATGGCTAAACATATCATGCAATTTATAAGCTTTGATTAAATGGCTTTACAAAAGGATTGTTCTAATCAGAATATTAATTATAATTCACTGGTCTTTCATAAATGCCATACATTTTAAATATACCAGTATAAACACTTTAACATTTGTATAATAATAGCCATAATAATCAGGTTGTGGCTAAATCAATGTAAATCAATCAATTTCTGCAATCAATTAAAATGTATGCAAGATATCAATAGAGAGAACCCGGTGCACGTTATGTCCTGTTTGCTCTTAAACACATGAGTCATGTTGCTGTTTCCTCGTTCCTAAAACACTAAACACGTTATCTACAGCCACAACATATTTGTAGACAATATTTTCAGGTCGGGGTGGAACAGTAAATTAAGCGTCTGTCTGTCTCACACACGTCTCAGTTCAGAGACACACAAAGATCACGCCTCTTGACATCATTTTATTCTCGGTTTTGTGTAATTAGACAGTTACACATTTCTTATTCTTCAGGTTCTGTGCTTCAAAAGATTCAATTTGAACTAAAATTATGGATATTACGTTAAAGTGCCATGTTTCAGTTTTAATTTGAGTAGGTTTACACCCATTTTGTAGGTGGTCCAACTTGATTCTTGATGAAAACCAACCTTTGCAACCTGTGCAACAGTGCAAAACTAAACCTTAAGAATATTTTAACCCTGCTTGTTTTATCAAACCACAGTGTATCAATGAACTTACAAATCAAAAACTACAGAACGTCTTCAAATATTATCATAGTTTGGTTTGGGGCAGAACCACTAACAGCTATGAGGATCTCGTCAGAAATATGCGTTGCACAGACCAGGACAGTTTGCTGCCTCAAACAGAGACATCGAGGTATCAACTGAATCTCCAATACCTGCTCAACTAAATCCTCTCATATGGTGGAAAACCTTTGGCTCTAGGAGATACCTCACACCGCCCAGATAGCAAAGAAATATCTTTCCATTCCTGTATCCTCAGTGCTTTGTGAACATGTCTTTTCCCCTGCTGGGAATATAGTGAGTAATAAAAGATCAGCGCTGGCTTCTTCACATGTGGACACTCATGTGTTTTTGGCAAATAACTTGTGGGCTTTAAGGTTTCATCCTGAGTGACAGTAGAAACAGAGAAATACAATACTGAAACATTTAAGTCAGTTATCCCTCTGTCACACTTCTCAGAATTGTCTGACTTTTATTTAAACAAAAACATTACAAAAGTGTAGGCTACTGTACTGACTGCATGGACATTGAATAAATAGGCTAGAGACACAAACTCCATGTACTGCAATGGCTTGATTATTATTTCCCGTTTCACGTCAAGCAAAAGGTAACTGGTGTTTGGTGTTTGTATGTTTATCAGAGCACAGCTTGCGATAAGCGTTCAATGTCCGTTCTATAAAACTTCAATATTATTAATATATTTCCTTCAATCAGTGGATACAAGAGAGTTTTATGGTAAGAAACAAGGTGTGTTTATGTTGCAATAATGTGATATTCACATAGTTCATACCAGGGTCACCAAATGATTGTAGATTTTCCATTCGGCAAGTTAATCTTGGGAGGCTATTCACCACAATAAATGTTTCTGCCAAAATAGTAATGTAACAAAAAAAAACCTAAGCTGCCAGTTTTAACCATGTTTTGGTGTTACAGGCGTGTTGTTGCAGGGTTCAGGTTTGAACTGACTAACTGTTGATCAACATATTACAATAATCAGCTTATAATTTTGCTCCGGCCTCTTCATTAGCTGGTAAAAAAAAATATGTTTGCCCGGTGGATTTTTGGTTGGTGGTCAGTCCCTAATTTTTACATGTACTGTTGGAAGAATCACCTGCATTAAAATCATATGGCAACATAAGCCTACAACATAATGCATTATGTGATTGCGTGTAGTGACATGAGTCAGTGTGTAGTTAATCCAAGTAAAAATAAAACCCCAGTAGAATGATCCTCTACCTAAAAAGAGAGCAGGGATGGGCTGACACAGCATCAGGACACCGTCTCAGTCCTGCTCACTCTGAGGCAAACAGAGCAGCTGATGCAGCAGTGACACTTACTGTTCTGTGTGATCTTTTGGATGTTGCAGCTGCATGTCTGGATGACAGAGTTGGAATCCTGTGGGACTGAGTAGTAGCTCTCTGCTTTACCGTAAGACATGTCGGCCAGAGTGTGCGATCAGCTATGGCTGCAAACAAACTGGAGGGAAAGACACATTCAAACGTGTTCATTAATAACTGGCATATTTACAGACTTGAATGGGCAAATACATGGACTCGCACAACAACCAACCTATAACTCTAAAAGCACTGATACAGCCGGTGTAAAGCGGCAGGAAGCTGGGGAGAAGCTGTTTTCAGTTAGGTTCAAATTGACTGTTTGCTTTCACATATCAACATTCACTCTAACTGCGTGTCACGTTAACCTGTTAACATGTCAGGGATGATTAAGGTTTGATTGTTTTATACACAGAGATTACGCTTTTCTACTTTGTTCGGAATGACAACTGTTAGCTAGCTAACGAGTTGGCCTGCTAATGTCTAATCAATCAAGCTGATCGAAATATAGGACCATAACGAACCATAAGGAGAACGTCATGTTAACATGGTTTGGTATAAATATTGGTGGACCACTTATTAAGCTTTGCATGCTATCTGTTTATCCACAGAAAGTAACGGGAGGTGGAAACGTTACAGAACTCTGCTCGGCTGTTAGCTTTCTAGCTAATTTACCAGTCTTCGGTTTGACGGATAAACTGGTTATCTTTAAACAGCTAAACGCGTTCTTAACTGACGAGGACGTAGAGACAACAACATATAGTTATAATGGTAAAGTAGTGATATGTTCAATAATGTAATACTTACTTATTTGGCAGTGTAAAATGAACACATAGGCGTAATGTTTTTCCTCCTGCCGTCAAAATACTGCCCTTCCTGATCCGTGACGTTATCGCGTAACGTCACCGTAAAGTGGGAGGGGCCGCTGGTTCTTTTTTTTTTTTTTTTTACAAAAAGTGTAGTTTTGTGAACATAATACTAGGAGATAAAGTTAAAAAAAAGTAGAAACACACAATTAATCTAAAAATAAATACATGCAAATAAATATTATAACAGAATAGTTAGATAAAAACGTTGAGAACAATATGCTCATTAACAGTTTGTATAGCCCTCTGACTGAGAGTGCACTTAATAATATGAAATTTAATTATAAGATTGATGATGTAAGCTTGTTTCTGTTGTAACTTACATTCCAAACAGTACTTATTTAGTATAGTAAAAATATCAAAATTAATGAGACAGTTTCAGTGTGTGTAGATCAAAATGTGGGTAGACCTTTTGTATACACTTAAAGGTGACTGAATATTTGTGAGGCAACACCATAAACTTCTGCTATAAGCATATAGAGCGGTGGTACAAAACATTTTGCTACAAAGAGTGTCAATAGGGTGATGTAATGAGATACCGGTAGGATAAGGGACACTTTTGTATTCAGCCACAGAACCATCACATCTCTCATTACACATTTATATTTAGAGATAGAGAGAGTGAGATGAGTCCCCTGACAGTCTAGTTCTATAGCAGCATAACAAAGGGATGACCTGAGCCAGCCCTAACTATAAGCTTTATCAAAAAGGAAAGTCTTAAGTCTGCTCTTAAAGATGTTGGCAGTGTCTGCCTACCGAACACAGAGTGGTAGTTTATTCCACAGAACAGGAGCTTGATAGCTGAAAGCTCTGGCTCCCAATCTACTTTTAGACACTATAGGAACCACAAGATTCTTTACGGTGGAGCTGGAGACCAGGGTGATCCCGTCTAAGGCTAAATCTCTGGAAAGAGAGTTTCTGAGGTGTTTGGGTTCAATTATGAGAACTTCATTTTTATCTGAATTTAGCATCAGAAAATTGTGAGTCATCCAATTTTTATATCCTTGATGCATGCTTAGAGTTTAGTTAAGTGATTGGTTTCATCAGGCTTAATCGATAAATATAGCTGGGTGTCATCGGCATAGCAATAAAGGTTAATGGAGTGATTCCTAATAATGTTCCCTAGAGGAAGCATATATAAACTGAGTTGACTGACTATCTGGCAAATCTATGCTGCCTCCCAAACATTAACTCATGAGGGATAAAACCAGTCACCTCATTATTAGTACAATTATATACGTATACTAATTACTTGTAATGTAATCACAGCCATCACCCTTCTTCTGATTCTTGAGGTTCCCCAGCATGTTGCACAGTTCTTTTATTGTTTGTGACTCATAGTTGGGACCTTGATCGCTATGCAGCCACTTGACAACAAAGCTCTTAAAAAAGCAACTTGATAAGACAAAACAGTTTTTAGCTATGGCAAAAGAACCAACTAATGATTACGTCTAATTCTAACATACAAGGTGAGGATGATGGTGATTCTTCAGAGGAATAATTACAGCAAGGAAAAAAAAAACATTTCAATGTTCATTTGGACACATGACTATTAAAAAAAAACAAAACAAAAAAACCAGACGTTAAAAACTGTGAACTTACCCTTTAAGTAGCTGCCAGCAGTTCTCATCTTTCACCACTAGATGTGAGTACATTCACACACAGAATGCAGCTGATCTCAGTGGTAATATTCTAGTCTTACAGAAAGCTTGCTGTTGTGAATCTAAAGCTCAGTATGAAGTATTTTTGAAGTTATTAATCAGTGAAATGATAAAGTTACAGTAACATTCAAAGTGCTGCTTGTAAGACTTTTTTTCAGATACAATGTTGTCACACCATGAGGATAATATACTTCGCTTTGGAAGATGGACACACATGGAAATGAGTTTTTACAGTAGTTACAGTATATCTGCTATCATTAATTAATGTATTGTTCACTGTCTCTGTTAAAAAACAAACAAAAAAACAACCAAACTTTAAAATATCAGTATTAATATTCTGCAGATGACTGTGTGAAAGATGGAAGGGATCTAAAAAGCCAATGGCAAATGAAACAGGGAGAAAGTAGAATCAGAACAGAACAGGCTCATCAGGAAGGAGGCCTTAAAGAGAAAGGAGCTGAACTGAGGGGCTGCAGAAAGGATTGTATAAGATAAATAAGAAGATTTTGAGTTATATCATGCAAAGATATTCCAGTAGAATACCTGGGAATTTACAGAATATCCTTTAATGAGGTAAATTACTGTAAAGTATATCAGCAAATACGTTTTATTCAAATCAAATACATTCAGTTCATAGAAAAGAGGTATGCAATGCAATATCAAGCATTGGCCATCATGTTTAATGCAGACTTGTGCTCTATCTCCCCTTTATAATACTCAGCTGTGGGTGCCTATGTGATGTGGACATTGTTTACTTTGTCCTTCTCTTTTCTGGTGAGAATTATAAAGAAGCTATGCCTCCAGTGTAAGCCTTATCTTCACCACTGAATCTAAGCTAAGTGCTTGTACTCTGCCGGGTCAACCAAAGAGGCTTCTCTTTGCCCCAAGGCCCTGCTGTACTCCATCCACTTCCATCTTCTTTTATGTGGCAAAATGAAAAGGAGACATAATGGGAGAGACTAAATGCCCCTGCTGGGCCTGCATATCCACGTCAGACAGGGCCAGATTTATTAGGTTTAGGCATCAGGAATGGGATGGTTAAATTCTCATATTATGTTAGGATTTTTCATTAACAGAAAATAAAAGAAACTTCCTTGAATAAAATGGAGAGATCGTCATTTATCCCTGCTGTCTGGCAGTTTAACCTCAGGTGAGGACTCTCTGGAGCCACTTCAGAGGACAGGAAATGTTTGCGGAGGTCTGAGAGCTACACACACATATGACCAGAGGCGAAGCGCACTCTGGAGGAAGAAAAACAAATCTGAGGATTGTTTTCTTTTGTTGTATGTCTGCACAAAACCCACTTTGATGTTGTCATAGCTCCAAATTCATATGTGTCCCCTGGAAACCACAATCTCCTGTATTACAGAGGAGTATACAGTATGCAATGCGACTGCTCTACCATGATAAATGTGCACGGTTAAATTGAGGCTTTGGTTATTGTTTTCAGTTCTTATATAAGTGGCCCCTGGGGGCTGCATGTTATATGATTGAGGGTGGATCTTTCCCAACATCTAAATACTGAAACTATCTCTGCAAAGACTGGGTTCCACTCACATCCTGAGATCCATGTGTGGTTAGGCCTAGGCAACAAAAGCACTTTGGTTAAGGTTGGTGAAAGATCCCATTCATACAATATTTCCCCAACATCCAGTGCCAAAACATAATCATAAAGGTTTAATATATCTATAGTTACTACCAGTGGATATTGCACTTTTTTGTGGCTTGCAATGCGTTAATCAGCAACATTTTCTAATAATTCTGATAACATACTGTAATAATTTTGTAATCCAGCCAGCATTACGTTTACTACAAATAACAAAAACAATATGTCACCCAAAAAATGACATACAGTGCCAGTCAAAAGTTTGGTATAGTTATGTTTGAGTGACAGATGCCATCTAGAAATAGTTATTAGCAGGAGCATAGTGGCACAGTTGAGATGATGTCTATATAATATGTTCCTCATTTAGAGGAGGAGGGGTGGATAGAAGCATTAGTTCAACTTCACTACAGGAGGCCGCTGTTTGTTTCCTGTTTCCAACCATGAGATGGAACTATGATCGTCCTTAACCCTGTGCTTAATAACTGCAGCTATGATGATGAAGGTGGCCTAACTTCAAGGAAGTACATTTAACCCGCGTCATGTTTCTCTAACCTGAACAAGTTATTTCAACCCAAACTATGATATTTCCCTAAACTTAACTAAGTGAATGTTGTGCCTAAATCTAACCAGACCTTAACCACAGATACTGTTACATCATAAAACATCATTTTAGAAACCACAGGAGAAGCGTGTGAAATATGTGTGAATTAAAACTAATATTAATTCTTATATTATAATCCGTTCCATTATCTGTTCAAGTCTGAATAATGTATTTGCATGCAGTTGCATCCAGACAACATGCTGTATGTGTTGGAACCTACAGTCTACACATGATGATTTTGGTGTTCATCTGCTCCACACTTCATGTACTCAGGTGAAACCATAGACAGTACTGAAACTTGTAATAAAATCAAGTTTTTATTGTTGTCTGTCCCTTTACATTATGCATTTCTTAAGATGACTCTCTCATGTTCCTTTTTATCATTTTATTTTTTATCATTTTTGGTTTACCTTTGTGAAATACTTTCTCCTCTAACAGCTTTCAGCTTTCTTGATAGTTAATCTTTAGCATTCAATTCGACATTTAACTCCTCTGTGGAATAATGTATAAGATATACATGGATCATGTGGATATACTGCCTTCATTCAGACATTCAAGCATTGCATAAAAAAAAAAAAAAACCAAGCAATTTATGAACAATATGATTGTTTTAGTGTTTATTGTATAAATTTGTTGTTTGTGTGCTCTTATGGAACCACGTACTTTTTTGCACTTCAGTTTTGGCTCTCTTAGTAAAAGTGATAGTAGAAGTGATGATCTGCATCACAACAAAGCAAACTAATCCATGCTTTAACAACTATTACCTTTATTTTTTCCTTTGAACGATGAAAATTCCCTAATAAGTTAGATATGTCAGTTCCCTAATAAAACACATTCTTCATTTTAGTCACATGCAAGGTGCACTTCAGCAATCAGTGCATTACTGATCAATACATGCTGCTCTGGTGTTTGACCTGAACAGTTTCAGCTCAAACACCGGAGCAGCATTTCATTTTGCAGACTCTGTACTCCGCTGCAGCCTTTGAACCTTACTTTTTTAATAAAACTTTGTTTTTCCCAGCTGACATCAAAGGATTATTTACTGGCACAGCATTTTAGTCAGCTTTCTGCCAGCCTTTCTGACATGTGGGAGTGATTACCTACCTGAGTCTTCTTCCCATAAAGCCTCAGCTAAAAAAAGGCTGGCTACGCACTCGCCCATTTGATTTATAGAGAACGCGTGAAATATCACAGCAGGATATCAGGTAGGGGAAAGTCTGGGAGTATTGACACAGGTGAACTGTGACTGATGATAAAAACACTAAGAGCGATGGTGGAAAACGTAAGATGACAAAAAAAAATGCAAAAATATATTAATATCGGTAATGATTCTATTGAACTACTAAATGTGATAATATTCATATCAAATATGGTCGGCCTTCAACAGCTTAAACCCAAAACACACAATTGTTCATGTGCTTCAGAACCTTCATTGTTGATTCCGACTGAGAAAATGTCACAATGGCACATAAAAGTAGAATCTTTGAAGGGTTGTGTTTACTTAGCAACGGTCACACCTCACAGGTAAGTGCAGCAGCTTTGGCAGGTTTGGTTTGGTCAGGCACAGATATACTGTAAAACCCTCTGAGTGGGAAATTAGCAGAGGAACACAGGTAGGCAAATGTGATGTTATTAATTATTATTATTATTATTATTATATTAACAATAGATCAGATGTGCACACATAATGGGAAAGGTATCAACTGTGACAAATGCGGAAAATACAGAAGTGTTTGCTGTCGAGTTCACCACAACGTAAGATGACTACTCCAACAGTTTAGCAATGCACTCCTATAACAGAGCAACAAAGATGAACTGTGTGTTGAGAGTGTGTGTCCTGTATTTTCATCTGTCTTGTGTGTGTGAATCAAGAATGTTGGCACCAACAGTCCTGCGTAGGCCATTCTATTGGATCGTAGCACGTCAAGGCCTTTGGCAAGAAAAGCCATGATCTGAAATATGCACAGATAAAAGACAAGAAACAAATAGTAATATATTATATTAATAATTTTGTTCAGACAGATACATTGATCACAGCACCTGAACACCAGTTAACTTCAAGGTTTCAAGATTTTCAAGATTTTTTATTTGTCATATTCCCAGTAAGACAAACAGTCACACTGAACAATGAAATTCTTTCTTTGCATCCTCCCTGACAACACAAATACCACACAGACATTAACTCACACCGCACAAACAGAAATCACAGAAATAAATACAAATAAAGTCTGAACACAAAATATACAGATTAGACAAAAATATACAGATTAGAGACATATGTATATAAATATAGCTTAAACTTCAAATCAAACCAAAATAAACAATAAACATACTATATGAAGTTGAGTTCTGCCACAGCAGTCAGGATACAGGTAATCTATTACTAACAGCTGGCAGCTTGTTTTTGACTACTTGTTCCATTTGCCATCATTGATCTTGATATGTTTTAAAGGTTTTACAGTTAGGACGACATGCACTTTACTCATGAATAGATTATGACTACAGTGAATAATTAAAGATGAAATATACATTTCCCCCAAAGAGACATCCTAAGAAGAAGCCATGATATGAAGCTCTCTCTTCTTTACACAACTGCAACCATTTACATTTCTTGTGTAACTGGGTGCAACACGAAGCTTTTTGAGGACAAACAGTGCCATTATCCCCATTTTTATGACTGCCACATCCCCTCGCAATGACAGCAGGTTTATGCCCGTCATAAACAGGTTCCGCTGTAGATCTGATCCGACAGTGCATTGTCTGACCTAGTACATTTGAAGCATACTAAAACCTTTCAGTGCTTTTAAACCCTTTGGTCCTTAAGTCTGTACCTGAAAGGCCCGTGTGGTGTTTCCATGAGCAGTAAGTTGCTGTCAGTATGAGAGGGTCTTTATCTGTGCTACTCACGTTTGACAGGTTCAGGTGAAAGAGACAGTTTATAAGGAAGCTTGAAATAAAAAGCTATGCGAGTAGCATTACAAGTGGGTCTAATATGGGAACCTAAGCATCGGGGCTTTTCTATATATTTATCATGCGTTTAGTCACCTCGGTGCAAACACCACCTCTATCTTTGATGTCTGATGTGTGCTGTGAATTCATTCTGAGTGTGTGATTTATTATCAAAGGGTTGGCACACTTTAGCCGAAACAGAGGGGCATTGGGAAAGATGTCAGTTTGACTAAGAGAAAAAAAAGGCAACTGCTGCTGGAGGCACCTCGGAGGAATCTGAGCTCCCAACATGCAGTGCGGCCAGCTGGATTTACCACTCTGATCCATGCTCCTTGATGTGGTGGCAATGAGACCGAGGTTCTGATAGACAGCAATACCCTTGATGGTGTTCACTGTATCTGCTCCTCCCTCTGGCATGGAAGCACGGGAAACGATAGCCTACAGTGCGATTAGACCAGGTTTTAGAAAATGTAAAACAAAATAAAAGTGAACGTCTTGTTTGCTGTCCAAAAATAAAAAATAAAAAATCAATCTACCTATCACATTTTGATGTATCTTGCCTACAGGTAGAAACCTGTGTACAAATACAATGTTCTTACCATATGATTTGTAATAGTTTATACCATTTTCCATGCAATCAACACAAACCTCTGCCATATATATTCTGCAACATTACTAAGTAAAACATGACAATTTAATCAGCTTTATTAGCCACGTATGTCTACAGATACAATGGATTTGATTTTAGTTGGGCGACTTTCAATGTACTTACACACTATAACAGCAACGATCAAAACAGTATGTGAAATATGAACATGAAATAACAACAATCACAACTGGATTTATGGTTAAAGTTTAACCAAAGCATGCTAATCTATAATTGCATGTTAAGTCAATGGCTAATTAGCCACCATGCTCTAAAGTTACCTCTAAATCCAATATGTAAACTCACACGGTTTACACTGTTTCAAGTTAAATGAATATGTGCGTTATGCGTCAGGTAAATACTATGGAAACAAACAAGTCATATATACATTACAGATGTGCATATATGATACAAGTTCCTGTTCGTTGCATTGGCAATTGAATAATCAACAAAGGATATAGTAATACCATGGTAACACCATGGAAACAAACAATTCCTTTTTTCAGTACAGTTGTGTTGATTGCATGGGAAAGGGAATAATCTATTACAAAGTATATTATTAAAGTTATTACCTGGTTAGTTTAAGGCAAATCTAATAAATCCTTTATAAAGGTTTCTGCCTTTGATGATAGCAACTTGAATACATCCTTTTGGCCTCTGTTCATACTTTCTGGGTGCACTTTTTGAAGAATCCAGTCTTTCACTATGGGACACAGCTGTTTCTTTACCTCCATAATGACATATACTAATTATGTATACAACCTGTCACAATGCTGGACTCAGAGGCTGCGCTATTTCCCATGAGCACTTCATTTCAATGTTGGCCCAGCAGGTGAAGAACATGCAAATGTTTCTGTAGAAATGATCTGTATTCATCAGCACTAATTGTGATGGTGGCTCTCAGCCCTTTAGATGTGTGTGCCTGTTTTTTTTTGCCTATGCTGTGCTGACTGAAGACCCTTTAGCTCTCAAAGTCATGTGCGAACATTTGCTTTTGCCTTTCACCACAACTGCTGCTTTGTTGCAGTTCAGGGGCTGAATCTTCATGTCTTGCATTTCTAGAAAGAATTTGTCACAATGACCAACATCCAACCATGTCTCACGTCAGAGGTTTTTATCAGTTATGCTAGTGTTGCATGTTGAAGCCAAGCTGCCACAGAATCTGATTCACTGATTACATTTAATTGGCTTACTGGTAGTTTTTTTTTTTTTTTAAGTCAACAGGGAAACATCAGCAAGGTACAGCTGGGTTTTGAATACTTCCTGTTACAGACTTCCTGTTTACAAAGTGAGCACTTCGCTGCAGGAAAACTCCTACGCGACAGACTCAGGTTTTTAGATTTATATCAACTTATACCAGTGCCCATCCAAATATAGCTGATGTTACTACTTGATTAGTAATGTCTCTTTGTCTAGAAATGCTATAAAGATGTATCGAGAAGGTCTTGTTGGGAACTGAACTCTATTTATGAGACATTGGATCGTGTTGGGATGACAGGTTCACTGGGCCAATCTTTCCACCACTTTGGTCCTGGATTGCTATAAAATTTTGTACTGACTGTACTTTCCACTGTAGAATGCAAATAATCAAAGCCAGACTTAAACAGCCTGGATTTACTGTTAATCCCAAAGTGTTACAGATAAATGGAAGTTATTATATACATACAGTATATTTTCCATTATGCTGGTACATTGTTTGACAGTTGCCCACTTTCTGTTCATGTTCAACGTAACCCAGGTTTCACTTTGTATTGACATTCTGTTGTTCTGCCATTTGGACTGTTTGACTTTATGAACTAACGAGGGACACTAGATTGTTTCATAGTGTGTGGGGATGAGATGTAAGTTGAGCCTGGCCCTGAGGCGCTCTGAAAGACCCACCTTTCTAGGAGCTTACTTTGGAGGATTATAAATATATTATAAATAAAATAAAATACCTTCCATCCAGAATGATCTTTCTCCTACACAGTCTTATTTCCTTTCTGCCTAATCACTCTGCTTTCTTTGCTCCATCAAACCTATTCACGCTCCTCAGTTCCACTGAAACACTCACCTAACAGTAGATAATGTAGGGCTGGTAAAGATAGACTTCCAGAAAGAGTACAATGATTGAAAAGTATTACACAGAACAGGTTCCACCATTGCCTTTTAAAAGGCAAAGTGGTTGGGATTTCAATGCTGGTTTAGGAGGAGGAGACTACATACTCTGACATGTACAGTGGGACATATCCTTTCTTTTCTGCAGTAAGACAGGACTGGCTCATGCCACTGTTAAAGTGTATGCAACAGAAGTTTCTTCCTGTCACAAGGGTTTACATAAGGTGTAGGCTTTGTGAGACAGAAGGTTACGATAGTTCTATAAGCACAGGTGGCGCAATCTACCTATGGACCCTTCTACAATGACTAGGAGGAGTTGTGGTATGCAGCAAATACACATATTCGGTAGGTTCGACCTAATTGACTGGCTATGTATGTGCAAATTTGATTGGATGAATGTAGCCATGTGTTTGGTTGTAAGCTTTTACTGACACAGACCAGTAGAGGGCTCTGTCTATGCTTATGGCATGAGTGTTACAATATTGTAACCTTCAATACCGCAGTTGGGCCTCGATGTTTGTGGGTAAACAAAGGACGGCCTACATGAACCTCCACAAGGCTAACTTGAGGCCGACATGGTACTTCAAAAGCCCGACAATAAAGGCAAGAGTACCAGGACCCCAAAACAGAGTCCCACTCTAAGTCTGCCTCGCAACTCATATCCAGGTGCAAGATTTTGACATAGCCAAGTCATGACATCAATGATAGCATAGAGCACCTGAAATGCTCTCACGGCTTGCTTCCAGTTGGAAACACAGATATAGAGTAAATCCATGTACACTTAAACTAGAACTTAAATGATTTTTAACCTTCGCTGGTCGAGCCGAAAAACCCCTTTCTTTCTGTGCGTAGAAAACACAGTATCAGGATCCTATCTTACGTTAAAAGAACAGCAACAAAATAGAAGAATCTATAATACCAACATATGGACAGTAGGTGGCAGCGCAGTGCTGTGGACTACGTACTTCGTACGTCTTCCCATAGCTCAAGAACACTTTGAGTTTAAAGCCACACATTTGCCTGCCTCATTTTTTTTCTCATGTCAGTGATATGTAAGGTGCACAAAACAATACACATAACTAGATGTAATAGATGTTTACCCATTTAATGTTAGCAGTTATTGTGCAATGCATCCCCTTGTGTTAGAGGGTAGTTTTCTGGCTGCTGCACATTAAGTTATTATTTTTTATATTTAAAAGAAAATCAGTCTGTATGTTCGGTAAATGTGAGTCCATTTTGTCAGTTACTTAGTAATTAGCAACTTTAGCTCAACAATTCACAACATATTATCTCTTGGTGGTCATATGTTTAGCTGTTCCTCTGCCTCTTGTAGTGATAATGGCACATGTAATAAATGTATTAAATTTGCTGTGTTGAAGGCAATGCTCAGTGAGTTTAAAGCGCAAGGTAAATCATTAGTTACTGTAGTTAGCCAGCTCCCATTAGCCGGTGTGTTGCAACCATAGCATAGGTCTTACTCCCCTGGCAGTTCGCAAGCAGCCGGAAAACCTGTGCAACTGTTTACCACCAAGTAGGTTCATGCTTTAAACAAGTTTACACACACACAAACACACATGCTGAAAAACTAACTCTGATTATTGGTCGCTCTGTAGTCAGAAAGTTAGTTTATGCATGTGCTCCAGCTTTAATCAGCTGGCAGTCACAGACCAATCACAGCACATTCTCACAATAAGGCGCTCCATTTAAATACGACTCCCTTCTAACTCACTCAGTCTTTGCCTCCACCACTACGGCCTCCACCGTTTGTGTTCAGAATTCCTAACGTGACTCAAAGTTTAACCCGGAATTCCTTCTCAGTTCTGGGAAATGTGAAGTTAGTGACACCAGCAATCATAGTCTGAAATCATTATTCGTGTCAGCAATAACAACTCCTAATTACACCAGTTGCAGGTCACTGAAAATAAAGTTGAGTCTATGTGTACATACGCAAAACATCAGACTTCATAGTTCCAGTGACATATAGCTGCATGTCATCATTTAACCAGTAGATGTCAAGGTGGTCACCAGCGAATGGCGTGGCCGTTCATAGATAAGTGGCCGGACCTTAAGGGGGAAAACCTGATTAGTAGAGACGACATACATCCCATTGATGCAGCTCTCTTATCTAGAAACACGGCCGAGTTTAAAACCTAATAAAAAAACACCACCACTGCAATGCAAGTGCAACAGAATTAAAAGTTGACTCTTAAACATTAGATCCCTTTCATCTAAACCTGCAGTAGTAAATAATCTAGTCAAATTATCATACTGATTTGAAACCTGGCTGTGTCATGAAGACTATGATGTCATATGTCCATTATTATTATAGTTGTTATTGTTGTTGCTGTACTTCTATGTGTCTCCTTGGAAGCCGCTCACCTCAAACCAGGTTCTGCTTGAGGTTTCTGCCCGTTAAAGGTGAGTTTTTCCTTGCCATCGTCGCCATAGGAGAATTTTTGGTCTCTATAAATTAAATAGCACGGTCTAGCCCTGCTCTGTATGAAAAGTGTAAAATGAAATGAGATAACTGAGATTTGACATGACACACACACACATTGCTCTTTGTAAGATGACAAAAGCCAGGCTTTTCATCTTCAACAATGTGTTGTATTTTAAAAGCTTGTTAAATGATACGTTGTGTCTGAAAAAGCGGTGACCTTTGTTTAGAGGATTCACATCTACCAATCCTAGTGAAGAAGAGGCGGTTTGTAGTACGGAGTCATTTCTTTTAATTACAGCATTATTTAATTAGGCTAGGGTTTGAAAAGATAATGCATACAGCAACATTTCATCCAACATACATCAGATATAGAAGTATGACCAACATTAACATTATATCTGCATTTTATTCAAATGTAAATGTATCTCCACATTTATAGTAAACTGATTAAGACTCCACGCTGTAAATATAGAAGTGTGTAAAGCCACTTTATTCGTGATTATAAACTCACCCTCTTTGTGTTTGACACTAACAGCTTGGCCAATGACAGCAGCTTCAGCCCTGCGCTGCCAAATCTGTCACAACATTAGCTGTGGCCTTTTAGGGAGATGGAGGCACCACTTGTGACTTGTGTGTGTGTGCGTGTGTGTAAGAGAGAGAGAGAGAGAGAGAGACAAAGAAAGAGAGAAAGAGAGTACACACAGGCCTCTAAGACAAATATTACATAATGTGATGAGAAGAGCAGACTGTCTGTGCCCAGAGGTAGCAGACACAAGAATCTATCATGATTACTGTATTGCTTGTTGGACCACCACTTACTAAGTGTGTGTGTGTGTGACAGAGAGAGACAGACTGATGCATAGAGAGGTGGTAGTAGACAGGGAAGGTCATCTTAACTGCATTTGCAGTTTTCTAAATACACATAAATATTAAACTGAGACACTTTTCGTTCTGTACAGTATTTGTGTAAAATTCTCTGTGGCCTGGTGCTTTGTGCTTAATGGTGTTCAATTTGCATACATCCAAATGGAACAACAGCAGACCCTATTTAATTATTACACAACCTGCACGCTGCATCCTTGAACAGTGTGCTTACAGTCTTCTGTCACGGTTAGCTTCTCATGACACCTGATTCAGACCATCCTGGTTCTGTATGCTCAGCAATACGAGCTGCCTCCAATTCAACATGTTTCTGTTTTGCTATTACGTTTCACGCACACACAGACACACACCCACACACAGCTTCATCCAATGCCACTGAGAGCCTCTTGCATAGCGGAGGGACACACCATAACACTGAAACGTTGACATCACCTCCACCTCAGGCTGTAAACACCAACCTCCTGATCCATGGACATAATGCTGCACATACAGTATGAACACAGTATTCACACATTATTTACACATAAGTTATTAAAGTAGAACATATTCACATAATGCTCACATACAAGAACTCCGTCTTCTACAATATACAGTATGTTCATATACTACTATAAAAAAAGCTTTTATTTTAACTGTGGCAGTGATGTCTTTGTAAGCCACTTTACATTAATACTGGGACACAAATTGTCCTTGGGAAGACTCTACTTATGACAGATATGAGAGGAAGAGATGATCGAGATGTAAAATGAATGTTGATATCTTCACAAAAGATAGAGGAGGAACTCAACACAATAGAAGATTCAAGGATTCAAGGAGGAAGAGGATAGAGATAACAAAAATACACACACACACACACACACACATACACACAGAACAGCAGGAGGAGCAGGATTTCATTATGTTGAAAGAAAATACACGAGTGGCCTTGAAAAACTCTTTGCAAATTGTATAAATTATCAAGATAAACAGTGTAATTAGTTTAATGCTACAGTTACCATGTCTCCAAGCACAAAATCATATCGACATTAACGGTGGAAACAATGTATTTCCACAAAGTTGTACAAAAAAAGGGGGATAAGAGAGATATACCTGCTGATTCTTTAACAGCGCTCTTTTGCTTATCTGTGAAAACTGAGCCTGTCCAGTAAACCCAAGAAAAAATAATACCAACAAAAAAAATAATAATTTAAAGAAAACATCTGCAGCTTTGTGTTTCCCTGAGTCAGGAAATGAAACATGTCTGACAGCAATATTTAAAACATTTATTTTCAAGTGTCCAGCTGAGCTAAAAGAAGGTCTAAAGCCACGCTGGGCAACTATTCAGGTACTGTGCTATTAAGAATATATCAGGGGTAAAAATACTAAGCCTTCATACAGTTGTATTTATAGCCAGACTAAAAGTCTACAGCCACATAATTCTCATTATAAAGAAAAGAAAATTGTAGATGCAATTTTCAAGTTATAAGCGAGGCAAGAAACAACATTTAAATTATATATAATTATTAAAGGGAGAAACAACTGCAAGTGGACAGGTGCACACCCCATGAACAACAAGACGGAAGTGCATCAATCAACAAAGTGCCAAAAAGATTAAATGGGCTCAAGTTTTGACGTGTTCATGAAAGAGTTTTCAGGCATTTCAGGCATTAGCATGCTGGCATGCTGATTAGATTAGATTTAATTTGTAGTAGAGCTTTTTTGCAGTTGTCATAAACAAAGCATCAGACAGTTAAAGTTTGACCTAAAAGATAAAAAAAGCCAGGTGATCGCCAATTTGTTGGAGGGAAGGTCTGGGGAATCACATAAATGGTTCATCCTCCGTGGATCATGACAATATCATGACAATCCATCCTACAGTGTCCATATATTTCAGTGTGGACCAAAATGTACCCTGAGCACAGTTAATAGTGTTGAGTTCAAGCGGTGTTTGTCGGTTCTAAGTGTAGAGATGTTGAGCACAGTCTGGGCGACCTTGATAATACATCGTATCTGTGGAAATGTTGCAAGGAGATTCTGGGTTGTGGCTTTGTAGGAAGGACAGAATGTGTTTACGGTCTGGATAAGTCTGGTCTCTTTATTACTGCTAACATATCCTGAAATGAAATGTACCAGAATTGTGGATTTTTTAATTATTTTGGTACAACTTGCACAAATACATAATACTCCGGCTGATTTCTGCACAAGTAGGCCAGTGTTCACCTCTAGTGAGACAAACCTAACAAAAACTGACCCCTACTCACCAGCTTCATCCTTTACGTGTGAGGATCTAAGTACATGCCTCTTGTAACACAATGTAAACATTGGATCCGACACTACTTGCTTGTTGTTATTTTTACTGAATATTTCTCACATAGCAGCAAAGCCAAAAATGTGCTTTGACCAGAGACCCCAGCCCCACAGCGTGACCTTTGACCTGGCCTCAGTCCCAGCAGTACAGTGGCCAACTGTAATATGTCAGACGTTCACTTCTGTGGGGAGGAGAGATCCCAGTTTAGGGACATAACACAGCTGCCTTTGGTTTACGGTTTAAATAGTTTTAAACCAGAATGTGCTTTGAGTGATAAAAAAACAACCCACTGATGGTCAGACCATAATCACATTAAGCTGAGTTTAGATGGCCGCAAACCAAAACTGCTCTCAGTCATGTTTCAGGAGACTTTGGCCTGACATGCAGGATGTCAGTAAAACATCTTTACACCTATTGTGACAAAAGCTTAACTCTTCTCCACTGAAAAGATAGACCATATGGTTAAAGGGTCGGTTCAACCCAAAGAACAAAACTATATATTTCCTCCATCTATGACATCTATACTGACAGTTTTTGGTTTCATTTCTCAAAGTTCTCAGATATCTGTTTGCATTTCTGCCTTCACCACAACACAATGGAGGAGAGAGGAACATCGCTTTCAGGAAAAGGTTTTCTGGTCATTCTGTATTATTCATAGAACACACTGTAAACACAAGTATCCACAGTCTCCGTATCCACAGCAGGCCAAACATTTCTGAAAAGATGCTGCTGTTCATTTCTTTAATCTGCATTTATTTATAACTAGAAGTGTCCTGGAATATCCAATCACACATCCATCCTACAGGTGCACAGGGCAGCCTTTATAACATTCTCATGATACCTTCAGGACCTTCACCCCAACATCTTACTTATGCTTTTTGCTGTGGTACTTAAAGATTACATTTTCAATGACGTGTTAAAGTGGGATTAGAGACTGTATGAGGGGAAGATCTCTCAACTTATTTTTCATCCCAGATGTATTTTGTATTTTCTTTGTTTATTTAAGGAAGAAAAAAAAAACTGTTACATGAAAATATGGTTTTGTGTGCATCATGGGTAATTAAGGTAATTCAGCTTTGACACATCACATTGTGTCTAAAAGAAAACATAAATCTCTCTGCAGGATCCATATAATGACACATAGTCTTTTTGGAAAATTAAATATAAGATACCCGTCCCCCTCCTCACCCGTTATGACTCTCTCTGGTCTCCCTGTTGCTCCTCATACAGAAGAGCCTTTTTTTTTTTTGCCAATTTCTGTGATATGCTATGATACACTGTAAGGGAATATTTGAAAATAATTCAGGCACATTTTAGCACCACAAGCTGTATTCCAGAGTCTGTTATCACATTAATACATCTATTAAACAAAATCTAATCTTTAATAAACTCACTGAATATAAAATTACAGTGTCATAAAAACCAAACCAGTCCTCACACGGTTTTCAAAATGCATCAAAATGTGAAAGACATATAAAGACATGTAAAGCAGCATTGCTGACGGCTCATCCTCCATTCGTTGGGATCACATGCTCCTGTCCACTCAGATTTGAGTGAGGGTGAGTTTGTACATGCCGCCAAGCTCCTCCTCTTGTACTAAACCCTCTGCTCATTCCATTCACACATGCCAAAAAGAGAGACAACACCAAGCCAATACTAGAATAAAGCCTCACTCCTTAGTAAGTGCAGTAGTTATAGAAAATGCCAAATTGGTTTAAAGATCAGACATGACCACAAAAGAAGAAGATTATATGAGGCAACGAAAACATTTTGTAAACCTCTGGATTGACTTTCTCTGCTTCTCTAACACTCAGTCTCACAACAGATTGTCTCCTTGCCTCGTGTTTTCCTCACCCCCTCCTTTCGCATCCTACTATCCGATCCAGATCTCGGTTCACTCCGTGGCTGCTGTGCTACCCACAGGCAACAGCCTGATCTTCAAAGTGATGACAGTTCCTCTCATCATGCCTAAGAAGTGCGGAATGAAGCTCGCTAAAGGAAATAAGTCAAGTAAAGGAACAAGGGTGACCCAAAAAGGTTCAGATTTAATATAGTCCCATAATTTAGGATAATAAGAAATGTCTGTGAGCGTGCGAAGCTGTCACCAGGACACACATTTAGTATTATTATAATACCATTGTACACACTGCATGTAATCACAAATGTTTTTTTTATTAAAAGGCTTTTAGTAGATTCAAATGCATTGACGCACTACTTTTATGTACTGTATATGAAAGGCAGCATGACCGACCCTGTGTCCCATGCTTCACACTGAAGGTCTCAGTATGCTGCAAACAATGTCTCGTCAAGTAGGACGATAAATGAAATGTTATGGATAAATGTGTTGGGAGAATATTCCAGTGGTATGAAGACACACGAAGCGTGTACACAAGTCTGACCTACATGTAGTGTCTCTCTACAGGGGTAGTGCTGCTGGGGGGTAGAGGGTGTAGAGAGGGGAGCTGAAATAGAGCTTCCTTCCCTTCACTCCTGGTGAGCAACAGCTGAACTGGTGGGGGTCTCTACTCTAACCATCAGAGCTGGTATAAGAGCACACAGTGGGACAGCAGGTCTGTCTTTGTAAACACCTGACATCAGGATTCCTGCTGCGTTGTGTCTGCTGATAACCCACCCCCACCTCTATCTGCTGTCTGCTGTCAGGGATGTCGTCAGAACAGAGATGAGTCTTCACATTACAACATGTATTCCATAAACAGTACACTTTGTTTAGGGACTGAGCCTTTCTAAGTCTTACTGTTTTGATGAAATGTATACAGGAACTAAAAACATTTAGTCTAGTTTTTTTTTTTTTTTAAGAAAAATGCTATTGTTTGAATTATGGGAATCTTATAATCCAGCATTTTTGGAGCTAGACCAACACCAGGGACTCAAAGTCAGTATGTCTTAGCCTCTTCTGCTTTGATTCTGTTGTCCATTCTTTATTTTAACATTGTTTTAATCTGTCCCAAAACTTATACTTTATGTGAAAATAGACAGGTGACCAGGTATAGAAAATAACAACATAAGGTGTGTTAGTAAGGTGTTGGGCCACCATGTACCACCAGAACAGCTTTCAGTGCACCTTAGCATTGATTCTACAAGCCTCTGAACTCTACTGGAGGGATTTAACACCATTCGTCCCGAAGATCTTCCCTTCCAAAACCTCTCATAGATGTTCAACTAGATTTAGCTCTGGTGACTGCAAGGCCGTAGCATGTGATTCACATCATTGTCATACTCATTAAAGCATTCAGTGACCCCTCCTGCCCTATAGATGGGCTCATTGTCATCCTGGAGGAGACCGCTCCCATCAGGATAGAAATGTTTCATCATAGGATGAAGGTGATCACTCAGAACAACTTTGTACTGGTTTATAGTGACCCTTCCCTCCGAGGGGACACATGGACCCAAACCATGCCAGCAAAATGTCCCCCCGCAGCATAACAGAGGCACCAGATCCCCTCACTGTAGTGGTCAATCATTCAAGTATATAATGTTACTATATAATGAGGACTTTCCTCCAGACATTACAACCTTTGACAGTGACAAAAACAAATCCTGCTGTTGCCGAGTAGACAAAGAGAATCAGATCACTGTATAGAACTTCAGGTCAGCCTTTTCCCACATTTAAAAGCACTTACACGTGCACTGTGTGGCATGTTTGTGTCAGCTGTGTCCACTGAAATAACGTCCATTCTTAGAGTAGTCAGCATAACACAGTGGCTTCTTGTTTTTCTTCCCCAAAGATCAGAGAACATGTTCTGATGTAAACCCTGGCTCAAAAAATGGACTCACGTATGTTATGGGAGATTTTCATTCTCAGGCAACACACCGTGCAGGAC
This sequence comes from Pampus argenteus, assembly GCA_036937835.1. NCBI lineage: Eukaryota > Metazoa > Chordata > Actinopteri > Scombriformes > Stromateidae > Pampus > Pampus argenteus. Next base: position 2,991,672 of record CM072879.1, read on the forward strand.
ATAGTGTTACATATATGTTATATAGTGTGGTGTAAAGTAAACCTGTGGAGGTCAAAGGGTGGAAGAGTTTATAAAGGGTCGTAAGAATGTTGTTAGCCTAGCTAGCATTAAGGCTGGAAGCAAGGGGAAACAGCTAGCCGTCTCAAAGACTTACTTTTGGTCAGTACTTAGGTATTTCGCATTCTGAACGAGTCATTTTAATCTAGATTAATCTAGATTAATTTCAAGATTTCAGTGAGATTAATCTAGATCACCAGCTAGTCTCTAACTGTCTGCCTGGTGATGTTTTCATATATCCATTCCAGATGACCTTCATGTGACCCTTTACACTCACTTCACTACTTCATATTGTTCCAGCTTCATATTTTGGTTCACACTCATTGCTCTCATCATCCTTGTTTTCGGTAGCAGCAGTCAGCTCTGACTACCTGGTGCAGGTAATACTCCAGGATGAAGTGATTAAAACTCATTGATTTAACCATGTAATAACAACAACATCCGGCTACCGTTTAAAATCAAAGAATACATCTTCAATCACATTATGAGAATGAATCACTAGAAGAGTGCTAAATATATTTTGAATTTATGAACAATTTTCTGTCTAAATCAGCAGGGGGAGGTCTCTCTCTCTCTCTCTCTCTCTTTCTCTCTATCTCTCTCTCTCTCTCTGTTCACTTATCGTTGTTTCCCTTTTCATTTGCCTTCAACACTGGATTTATCTCTTGATTAATTGGGAGGAAATGAATCAAATCCACTTAAATCAAATCCAGCCTTATATTTGAGAGTCCAGGCTTTCAAAACTTAAATATAAATCGAGTGACATAGTGAGTGACGTATGCAGGGTGCTGAGAGCTTTAAAACTCCTCTAAAGTTTAAAAGATAATGATTTCCTGTTTCTATTTTCCTGTCTCTATCGGATAGACTAATGAATATCAACAGTAGAATGACTCACATATGTCCTGTACAAACAGTAGTAACTGTTTGGATACGAGCTGCATTTTGTTGTTTTGGTACTGAACTGACGTTGCCATTTAATCTAATCTAATTAAATAACTAACGACATTTTGAATTTTGTTTTTCCCAAAGAAGAGACTCGTATGAAATAAACTAATTTTGAGAAAATTAGCGGGAGCCACAAGTTCTTTTTTTAATCTCTTGTTTGTGTCACTTACTGATCATAGAAAGTCAGATAACCTTGTTTTGCAGTAGTGACAGAACATGTGCCGTCACTGCTATTAATAACACGAGTGTGTCTTGTTGGCAGAGTGTTCTGCAGTGGTGTCGGTGCTCCGCTGCATGTGATCTGTCTGCATTTCATTTATATTCAAACTCCTCCACTGACAGATTTACCAAATATCTTGCAGTACACTCAAGTCATTCTATATGACACATTCAAATAACATGGGCAGGTGTGAACGGAATACTAAAACTTCTTGAAATACAACACTGACAGTGTTAGAGAGGTGGATGTTTTACAGTATATGCTGTAGGATACATATCCTGCATGGCGTGAGACTGAAGCTCAGACTGGAGTTCAACAGATATCAGTGTCTGAAGGCAAACTTTTACATCAGACAGAACACTCTTTACAGGTGGCACAATGTAAAGGTACCACACTGGCGTTTTTTTGTTGAAGCCTACAATTTAAAAAAAATGGTGCAGCTTCTTTTTATTGTTGCCAGGCAACTGCTGAATCACCTGTCCTTAGCCTAACTGCTATTTTTCTGTGAAGTACTGTAAACTCACAGATCTCTACCTTTTAACTATTACAGTTAGGTGCCGTTTTCAACAAAAATACAAATAACATCGGGAGAGTGGACAAACACTTATTGACTTATTTAACAATTATTTAGAAGCTGGCAATTTTCAGCATTTTCGAGATGTCTCTTTCAAAGGAGAGCATGAAAGACTTGGGCCTGTATGTCCTCACTGATGTCAGTTTTGATCCATCTGAGAGTTTCCTGCTGACGGGAAAAGGGCAAACTTAGCTGCAGCATGAATGTTGTTACTTCTTGCCACTTGTGGAGAAACTGGCACAGGAGTCAGTGTCAAGCCTCAACCTGAGCTGAATTCTCTTCCTCCTGCTCCAGAGGCTACAAGGACTAGGTGTTGGCAATAATGGCAAGCCTCAGATGCAGTGGATCCAGTTATTAAATTTAATGTAAAAAAAATAGGTTTCACTATAGCATCTATGTCATATCACAGGTGGAGTCTGCTGTATTAATCTTTTAACCTCTGCAGATATCAAGTCATTACCAGTGTTGGCCAATAAGTGCACATATATTGTCTATATATTGAATATAAAAATTATTTATAGCTATAAATGTATCAGTTAAAGTAGCGACACATGTAGCTCAATGTAATAGAGTATAAGTACATACATTTTACTGCAAATATACTTGCATAAGAGTAAAAAAGTATTCTGCAAAACAGCTACTCGTAGAAGTACAATTTATTAAAAAAATTACTCAAGTACATGTAACTGTAATTACTACCTACCTCTGAGACATTATGCTAAGCCTGGGAAGAGGAGTTTACCAGTATGTAGCTATAAAATTGTTATGCATATGCTTTTAAAATTATGATAGTAATGCAGTTTTGGGATGTCAAACTAAATTTGACAAAGATGTCAATTTTATTCTATAGTTTTATAAACTTTTTTTGAAAGCATGCATAAGTGAAAGTGCTTGTTATGACATATCTAATGTGACAAACCCAGACTTGGCCTTTTGGTCTCCTTTATGTAGTTATTCAATATGTACAATAGGTAGTTAAACAAGTACTCAGAGTATCATTTATTTCTAGGTGTAAATGTAAATCCATTACTCCTTTATTCCTTATACCTTCTCCTTGGTAGATACCCAGAAAGTATTTAATTGCAACTCTGTATGTACAGAATATTCACACAGTAATTTAGTGGATGTAATCGAGGGTAAAGGTGTTTCTGCTGCTCACAGCCCCAGAAACATTATTCACACAGCTTGTTTTTGGCCTCCAGCTTTTGGAGCAGATAGCCTATAAGGGCCTATACTTCCCTCATACAGTATACAGGTGCGGTAGCTGAGCTTGTTTTCACACATCAGAATGAGGCCAATCTCATCTCCAGCTGCCTACTGTGTTCCACTAACCACATGCTATCCTGCAGGCTGTGATTGGAGGTTTTGACCTGATTTATACTCCTGTGGTGTCTTCTGCATGACCTTCACAGGCAGCCAGGGCACGATCCTGCCTCGTGTCATCATCACAGCCCAGGTGGGACCTGTAGAGACAGCGTGTTTCAGCCGGTCGCCCAAAAGAACAACTTGTTTTGACAGTGGAGTATTTTTTTCATTCCACGGGGCTCAGCGTTTCTCCTCACCTCGTCTTACCTAGTGCTGTACCAGCATGTACGCTTGGCATGCTCAGGCTGACAATCCCTGTTTTTCTTTCCCTCTTTAACACCCCGCACACACACTACAACACACACACACACTCCAGTCTTCCCCTAGGCAGTGGTAGTTGGTTGTGGCTGTGCTTGAAACCGGGTGGTTGTATAACAATCTGGAGGCTGCATCTAGCCGTGTTGTGTCTAGACCTCATCCAGGCTGAACAGGAAGCCAGCTGCTAATGTATTACTGAGACACACTCATATGGAGGGTATCAACAGTAAACAAACCAAAAGTAAACATATGAGTAGAGTGTTCTACATTAAATGACCACAAAATTACTGAGACATGACTAACTTCTTGACTCATTTTGGCCCTTAGATATCAGGACAACTTGTAGTAACGAGTAGAAGCAGCAGTTTAGTGTTGGACTTTAGTCTCTTAAAGGATTTTAACACTGCTTTATGACTTCAACTGTGCCATGACACATATTTACACACAAACACTGTGCAGTGTTAGCCCTTGCTTGTGTGTGAAGAACAAGGATAACATTGCAGTGTGTTTCCTGCAGGCTGATTGGTTTCCTGTCTTTGTGACAGACGTCTTTCCAACAATGTCTTTCCTTTCATTCAAACTTCTTTATTTTTGGTGAGCAGCCAAGACATTATGTTCCAACGTCCATCCGGCCAACTCCTCTTAGACCACCTGTGGAGGCTCAGGACAGACACTTACTTTCAGTAATGCAGAAATGATAAAAAAAAGTCAATGTAGGCACATTAGAAATGGCTGTCTGAAACCATGCAAATGTTTTAAGATATGGCCTTGGACATTCCCAGAATATGTTATTGGTGTAGTGTGTTTGAATGAGGTCAGAGCTGTGGTGGGACTGCAGAATAGCACATGGGTGTGGTACAACTTCTCAAATTAGCCTGCTGATAAAAATGTCTTCATGTCAGCCCCTGCATAGCGAAACACATCCCGAGACAGAAAATGAGGCAAGGTCAACAGCAATAAACTCTAACAGTGTCAATTATTGGACCGTATAATATATTTATATCAGTATGATAAATGAAGCAACAATTCTAGAAGTTGCATCTAAATGAACTGGGATCAGCTGGGTCATGTAAAAAAACAAAACAAAACATAAAACATAAATATTTCATTTATAATCTCAAATTGTATTTTTTGCTTGTACAAGTGTTTCAAGTCAGATTCAACAAACTCTCTTAAGTGACTGAACTTGTCATAAATATCTGGTTTCAGCCTGATGAATGGCCCGTGTTCATTAGGAGGCGTGCATGGGTGAGATTTGATCATTAAGATAATGAACTCCATTTCATTTCATTTCACTCTCACAAATGTTACCAAGACATGTTCAGAAGTATCAATCAGTAGAGGACCTGAAACAATTCTAAAACATTATAATATGTCATCAGAGCAGCACTGTAGTGTGACAGAAATAAACAGGAACTGCTTCGACGTGAAGTTAGATGCTAAAGAACATTTCCCTAAAGCAAAGTGTTCTGTGATGGGAGGTGGTCAAAGGATGTGACAGTCATATGAATATTAGAGAGAATATTCTAGCCTATAAAACATGATGTTACTGTAACATGATAATGGACAGAAACCTGCAGTCAGACACCAGGGCAGCTGTCACAGTGAGATAAGTTTCCTAGCAACTATTGTAATATAGAAGCTTCTGCTTCAAAAGATGCCAATACAAATATTAAATATCTAAAAAACTCTCTCGATAAATTGGCAGCCATGATTATGATAAACAGTCATTTTGCATGAATTTTGTTTTAGTATCTTAGTTGATTTCCAGATGATATTTATTTATCTTTTTTTTTTTTTTTTTTTTAATCCTACATTATTTACATCCATGTTTAATATCTTGCCATATCCTGCATCGCTGCATCTCGGCAGCATTACAGTCACTGTGTATCACACGCTTCCAGGTTCGTGTGCATGTGTGAGAACCACTCATAAAAACACTGTTCTTTTACTTTTTCCAGAGCTTTCAAGCACACGTTCCATCTGTATCAGTGAATAGAGCTGGCTCAGGTGTCACCTGTGCACTGCACACAGAGAGTCTTTCCACGTGTGATATAAAGCAAAAGATGAAGTTAATTAGGTCTGAATCTGTCTCAGGGTGAAGCAGCCATAAGCAGATGCAAACTCAAAGACCTGAAGAGATGTCTGTCACAGGCCAGAGGGACTGACTGGCTCTCCTCTCAGCTGAGATTAGACACTCACACTCACACACACACACACACACATACTCAGTACCATTCACTACTGCCCAGGGTCAGGGAGTAAAAATAACTCTTTGCATCTATGAACATGTTTCCAGGCAGTGTATTCTGCTGATTATTTCTAGGCTTTTGCGTGCATACTTTGAATAACTTCTAAGAGGATTTATGCACCTCAAGCTGGGATCTTGATGTTGTAATATCAAGTAAACTCTCTTTATGCAATCTGCTGTAGAGAAGGTTTCTGTAGTTGTTTTTTTTTTTATCAGGCTTCACCTTAGAAACATCAGACAGGCAGCTTTTACTGCTGAGACTAGACATGGCAATTATGTAATTATCCATTTTGTGGTAAGGAGTGTAATTTCATTTTACATAGAATGTTGATCCGAGCATAGCAGCATCTCCCCGAGCTAAGACATAACTCCTGTTATCATTCTCATTCTGTCAGCAATAAGCTGTTTAATGTATAACTTCACGTGCATCATAAACAGACATGACTAAGCATATTTTTCGGATAGTAAACAGATATGATGCCAATAAAAAAAAACACTGGGGTGATATATATTATTAAATATTGTAGCGACCCGGAACAATGAAGCTACGAAGCAACTGGTTTTCTGGACTTTATTCTCGAACGGAAACACAGGCTACTGTGGGCCGTAGCCAACGCCAAAACAATAACAATACACGGCAAGCACAGCAGCATATATCATTTGCACATTAACTCACTCTCGGCTCTCTCGTCCGGCTCTCGTCTACACACACACCTGAACACACCCCCCACGGGTCCTCAGCCCCTCATCCCAGGCAACTGCCATGATTGACAGGCTTCACAGCATCTAACAACGCCACTCCCCCAAACGTCACCCCATACACTGCAGCCTAACTTAGTAAACACAACTCACAGCCACAGTCCATACACAGTCCGTTACAATATGATTGATTTAGTGGGAAATGGATCAATACCACACTGTTTTTCTTTGATTTACAGACTTATGTAATGGCCACTATATGTGTCACTCATGAATGTTTCTCTTAAAAGTCAGGTGCCCAAATAAACACTGATACATGTTTTTTCTTGTAATCATTCCTCCCGTTCATACTAACTATTAGAAGATCCCTTCATTATGAACTCATAATGTAAGTGATGGGGACAAAATCCATAGTCTTCCTTCTGTGCAGAAATGTATTTAAACATTTAACTGAAGCTAATATAAATCTTTATGCTAAAAAAATATTGTAAATGTGGCAGATATCTACTTGATATGACTGCTGAAGACTCATATAAGCTTCAGATAAACGCATTTTTGCACAAAATGACTTTTTGTGGATTTTGCCCCCCATCATTTAATAGCCCGTATGAACATGAGATATGATCACAATGAGAAAAAAAACCCTCACTGTTCATATGGACATGATGATGATTAAAAAAATTGGGAACCTGATAAAATGACGCCGTGGGATTTATAGTGTTTATCAATACTCTTACTAGTTCTGTTTCATTACTAAAAGAATTGTTTGTTTTTCTTTATTCTTTTAAACGAATCAATTCAGAATAGGATTAGAATTGATTGATATTTTAAATAAAGCTAACTGTTGTTTCTATAGCAGCAACAGTGATGTTTACGACAGCAAAGTCTATTAAAGTCAATTATACCTCACTCGAAACAAATCTAAAAGTCAGTCAAATAAATAATATTCCCGACATTGAAATGAGTGGAGTTTAGAAAGAATGAGGAACTTAGGAGGAGTTTAGAAGGATTTTCCACATTTTAAGATTTGTAGCAAATTAAGATAGAGACTACATACAAGCAGCTTTCAATTTAGCTTCTTCATAATAATTTGTGGATTTACTGGCAGTGATTTCTGTCCCAAAAGGTTCAGAGGGTACTTCCATAATGTTAAGGATGGTCAAAATCCAAGCAGAGGATACAATATTTATTAGTCCCTCGCTCTCACACAGTGAATGCAGTGAGGGACCTATTAAAATTGATCTGTTTATTATTATTACGCATTATTATTCATGCAACTCTTCGGAGGGCATTTGCATCCCCTAGCCATGCTCAAAAAGTTGATACGACATGGCAGGAACGGGCGACCTCGCGGAACTCGTCCTAGGGTTTTCGCACCACAGACTCCAAACTCGGCAAAAATCATCATCGGACGTAGCTGAGCTTAAGTTGTGCTCTGCGCATCGCTTCGCCAGAGGGCGTAGCTCGTAGGGAGGCCTAAAGTTTTGCGCGATGGACGCCGCTCGCCATAAACGCACGAACGCCTCTCACGGCCACAAAAAAAATCGGAGCCGCTTCAAATTCGTAACTTAGAACGGGTCTCCGGCCCTGAATGTTCCTATGTATCAATAACCCGCGTCGCTCATGGCGCCCGCCCGTGGTAATAGGAAATGGTCGCTATTTACACTCACGTATACGGCAAGCGCACCGTTTACTCTGTCGCCTTCGTTTCACTTCTAAAAAACAGAAAACAAGTTGGTGAAGCCGCACGACAAACGGCGTGCCGCTACCAGTAACCGCCTTTGCGTGGCAGCGCAGCCATTTTGGGTCATTGGCCAAAAATTTACGTTTGCCTTTTTGACGGCTTTCAAAAAATCCTATCGCCTTCAAATTTCATACACAGGTGACGCCCTGTGTCGTTTGATGCCAAACACGCCTCCACCCTTTACGTTTACACATACTGCACCACATGTTTCGACGCATCAATTTCATTCCACTTCTAAAACATCCATAACCACTTGCTGAAGCTCCATTATGAACGTCATGCAGCTACGTACAATGGCGTCCGCGTGGCGGCGCGCCGTCTTTTGATTTTGGCGCCAAAAAATAAGTTTCCCTTTTTTGCGCCTTTAAGAAACACGTAGGATTACCAAATTTGGCAGCGTAGACAAGACGCGCACCTTCTAACATCCCATTGGGCCACACCCATGTAATGTAAAAAATGGCTCAACAGCGCCCCCTAGAACATTTCAAAACCCCTCCCCATAAGGGTTTTTATGGAGTTGGAACATGAAAATTGGTACACTTGTGTACCATAATGAGATGAACAAAAAAGTCTCTGGCACCAATGGTCTACTCCAAACCGGAAGTCGGCCATTTTGAATTTCAGTACTGAAAACGAACTCGTCCGAGGAATTTCAGCCAATCCACTTCAAATTTGGCTGACAACATCTCCAGACTCAGCTGATCTTAAGTTGTGCTTTGCGCATCCCTAGCTCAAAGGGCGTGGCCGCTAGATCTCGAGAAAAATTGCGTCTATCAATTCTTTTGGCCAAAAATACACGTTTCACAGTTTGCCGGCATAAAACCAAATTTAAGAAACACGTTGGATCACCAAATTTGCTAGCGTGGCAAAGGCGCGCACCTTCTAACATCCCGTTGAGCCACGCCCATGTACGGCAAAAAATGGCTCCACAGCGCCCCCTTGAAATTTTAAAAAACCCCTCCCCGTAAGGGTTTTTATGGAGTTGGAACATGAAACTCGGTACACATGTGTAGACTAAGGAGATGAACAAAAAAGTCTCTTGCGCAAATTTACTTTTCCCAACAGGGAGTCTGCCATTTTCAATTTCATTTTCCCTCATTGAAAATCAAAGGAAATTTTACCCATTGAAAACCATTGGAATTTTCCCCATTGAAAACCAATGTAAATTTTGCCCATTGAAAACCAATGGCATTTTTGCCCATTTAAAACCAATGGCATTTTTACCCATTGAAAACCAATGGCTTTTTTGCCCATTGAAAACCTATTTAAATCCTACAGATTCCTGCATTTCTCACAGCCGCATTTATTTTTCAAGCGTTGCAGCACCTCTGTAGCGGGCAGCGGCGGGCGGCATGAGCGAGGGACTACAACACCGCTTGCGGTTTAAAATTCTCTTAATTTCTGTTGTCATTCTCTTTATCTCTATTGTCATTCTCTTTATCTCTATTGTCTTTATCTCTATTGTCATTCCTGTTATGTCTATTGTCATTCTCTTTATCTCTATTGTCATTATCTTTATCTCTATTGTCTTTATCGCTATTGTCATTCCTGTTATGTCTATTATCATTCTCTTTATCTCTATATTCATTCTCTTTATCTCTATTGTCTTTATCTCTATTGTCATTCTCTTTATCTCTATTGTATTTATCTCTATTGCCATTCTCTTTATCTCTATTGTCTTTATCTCTATTGTCATTCCTGTTATGTCTATTGTGATTCTCTTTATCTCTATTGTCATTCTCTTTATCTCTATTGTCTTTATCTCTATTGTCATTCTCTTTATCTCTATTGTCTTTATCTCTATTGTCATTCTCTTTATCTCTATTGTCTTTATCTCTATTGTCATTCTCTTTATCTCTATTGTCTTTATCTCTATTGTCATTCTCTTTATCTCTATTGTCTTTATCTCTATTGTCATTCCTGTTATGTCTATGGTCATTCTCTTTATCTCTTTTGTCTTTATCTCTATTGTCATTCCTGTTATGTCTATTGTCATTCTCTTGATCTCTATTGTCATTCCTGTTATCTCTATTGTCTTTATCTCTATTGTCATTCTCTTTATCTCTATTGTCTTTATCTCTATTGTCATTATCTTTATCTCTATTGTCATTCTCTTTGTCTCTATTGTCATTCTCTTTATCTCTATTGTCTTTATCTCTATTGTCATTCTCTTTATCTCTATTGTCATTCCTGTTATCTCTATTGTCTTTATCTCTATTGTCATTCTCTTTATCTCTATTGTCTTTATCTCTATTGTCATCCTCTTTATCTCTATTGTCGTTCTCTTTATCTCTATTGTCTTTATCTCAATTGTCATTCCTGTTATGTCTATTGTCATTCTCTTTATCTCTATTGTATTTATCTCTCTTGTCATTCTCTTTATCTCTATTGTCATTCTTATTATCTCTATTGTCTTTATCTCTATTGTCATTCTCTTTATCTCTATTGTATTTATCTCTATTGCCATTCTCTTTATCTCTATTGTCTTTATCTCTATTGTCATTCCTGTTATGTCTATTGTGATTCTCTTTATCTCTATTGTCATTCTCTTTATCTCTATTGTCTTTATCTCTATTGTCATTCTCTTTATCTCTATTGTCTTTATCTCTATTGTCATTCTCTTTATCTCTATTGTCTTTATCTCTATTGTCATTCTCTTTATCTCTATTGTCTTTATCTCTATTGTCATTCTCTTTATCTCTATTGTCTTTATCTCTATTGTCATTCCTGTTATGTCTATGGTCATTCTCTTTATCTCTTTTGTCTTTATCTCTATTGTCATTCCTGTTATGTCTATTGTCATTCTCTTGATCTCTATTGTCATTCCTGTTATCTCTATTGTCTTTATCTCTATTGTCATTCTCTTTATCTCTATTGTCTTTATCTCTATTGTCATTATCTTTATCTCTATTGTCATTCTCTTTATCTCTATTGTCGTTCTCTTTATCTCTATTGTCTTTATCTCAATTGTCATTCCTGTTATGTCTATTGTCATTATCTTTATCTCTATTGTATTTATCTCTCTTGTCATTCTCTTTATCTCTATTGTCATTCTTATTATCTCTATTGTCTTTATCTCTATTGTCATTCTCTTTATCTCTATTGTCTTTATCTCTATTGTCATTCCTGTTATCTCTGTTGTAATTCCCGTTATCTCTAGTGTCTTTATTTCTATTGTCATTCTCTTTGTCTCTACTGTAATTCTCTTTATCTCTATTGTCTTTATCTCTATTGTCATTCCTGTTATGTCTATTGTCATTCTCTTTATCTCTATTGTCATTCTCTTTATCTCTATTCTCTTTATCTCTATTGTCATTCTCTTTATCTCTATTGTGTTTATCTCTATTGTGATTCTCTTTATCTCTATTGTGTTTATCTCTATTGTCATTCTCTTTATCTCTATTGTCTTTATCTCTATTGTCATTCCTGTTAAGACTATTATCATTCTCTTTATCTCTATATTCATTCTCTTTATCTCTATTGTCTTTATCTCTATTGTCATTCCTGTTATGTCTATGGTAATTCTCTTTATCTCTATTGTCATTCCTGTTATCTCTATTGTCTTTATCTCTATTGTCATTCTCTTTATCTCTATTGTCTTTATCTCTATTGTCATTCCTGTTATGTCTATGGTCATTCTCTTTATCTCTATTGTCTTTATCTCTATTGTCATTCCTGTTATGTCTATTGTCATTCTCTTTATCTCTATTGTCATTACTGTTATCTCTATTGTTTTTATCTCTATTGTCATTCTCTTTATCTTTATTGTCTTTATCTCTATTGTCATTCCTGTTATGTCTATTGTCATTCTCTTTATCTCTATTGTCATTCCTGTTATCTCTATTGTCTTTATCTCTATTGTCATTCTCTTTATCTCTATTGTCTTTATCTCTATTGTCATCCTCTTTATCTCTATTGTCGTTCTCTTTATCTCTATTGTCTTTATCTCAATTGTCATTCCTGTTATGTCTATTGTCATTCTCTTTATCTCTATTGTCATTCATATTATCTCTATTGTCTTTATCTCTATTGTGATTCTCTTTATCTCTCTTGTCTTTATCTCTATTGTCATTCCTGTTATCTCTATTGTAATTCCCGTTATCTTTAGTGTCTTTATTACTGTTGTCATTCTCTTTGTCTCTGTTGTCATTCTCTTTGTCTCTATTGTCATTCTCTTTATCTCTATTGTCTTTATCTCTATTGTCATTCCTGTTATGTCTATTGTCATTCTCTTAATATGTATTGTCTTTATCACTATTGTCATTCTCTTTATCTCTATTGTCATTTTCGTTTATTCTATTGTCATTCTCTTTATCTCTATTGTCGTTCTCTATATCTCTATTGTCTTTATCTCAATTGTCATTCCTGTTATGTCTATTGTCATTCTCTTATCTCTATTGTATTTATCTCTCTCGTCATTCTCTTTATCTCTATTGTCATTCTTATTATCTCTATTGTCTTTATCTCTATTGTCATTCCTGTTATGTCTATTGTCATAATCTTTATCTCTATTGTCTTTATCTCTATTGTATTTATCTCTATTGTCATTCTCTTTATCTCTATTGTAATTCATGTTATCTCCATTGTCTTTATCTCTATTGTCATTCTCTTTATCTCTATTGTCTTTATCTCTATTGTCATTCCTGTTATGTCTATTGTCATTCTCTTTATCTCTATTGTCATTCTCTTTGTCTCTATTGTCATTCTCTTTATCTCTATTGTCTTTATCTCTATTGTCATTCCTGTTATGTCTATTGTCATTCTCTTTATCTCTATTGTCATTCTCTTTATCTCTATTCTCTTTATCTCTATTGTCATTGTCTTTATCTCTATTGTCTTTATCTCTATTGTCATTCCTTTTATGTCTATGGTCATTCTCTTTATCTCTATTGTCTTTATCTCTATTGTCATTCCTGTTATGTCTATTGTCATTGTCTTTATCTCTATTGTCTTTATCTCTATTGTAATTCCTGTTATGTCTATTGTCATTCTCTTTATCTCTATTGTCATTCCTGTTATCTCTATTGTCTTTATCTCTATTGTCATTCTCTTTATCTCTATTGTCTTTACCTCTATTGTCATCCCTGTTATGTCTATTGTCATTCTCTTTATCTCTATTGTCATTCTTGTTATCTCTATTGTCTTTATCTCTATTGTCATTCTCTTTATCTCTATTGTCTTTATCTCTATTGTCATTCTCTTTTATTCTATTGTCATCCTCTTTATCTCTATTGTCGTTCTCTTTATCTCTATTGTCTTTATCTCAATTGTCATTCCTGTTATGTCTATTGTCATTCTATTTATCTCTATTCTCTTTATCTCTATTGTCATTCTCTTTATCTCTATTGTCTTTATCTCTATTGTCATTCCTGTTATGTCTATGGTCATTCTCTTTATCTCTATTGTCTTTATCTCTATTGTCATTCCTGTTATGTCTATTGTCATTCTCTTTATGTCTATTGTCATTCCTGTTATCTCTATTGTCTTTATCTCTATTGTCATTCCTGTTATGTCTATGGTCATTCTCTTTATCTCTATTGTCTTTATCTCTATTGTCATTCCTGTTATATCTATTGTCATTCTCTTTGTCTCTATTGTCATTCCTGTTATCTCTATTGTCTTTATCTCTATTGTCATTCCTGTTATGTCTATGGTCATTCTCTTTATCTCTATTGTCTTTATCTCTATTGTCATTCTCTTTATCTCTATTGTCTTTATCTCTATTGTCATTCCTGTTATGTCTATTGTCATTCTCTTTATCTCTATTGCCATTCCTGTTATCTCTATTGTGATTCTCTTTATCTCTATTGTCTTTATCTCTATTGTCATTCCTTTTATGTCTATTGTCATTCTCTTAATCTCTATTGTCATTCCTGTTATCGCTATTGTCTTTATCTCTATTGTCATTCTCTTTATCTCTATTGTCTTTATTTCTATTGTCATTCTCTTTATCTCTATTGTCATTCTCTTTTATTCTATTGTCATCCTCTTTATCTTTATTGTCGTTCTCTTTATCTCTATTGTCTTTATCTCAACTGTCATTCCTGTTATGTCTATTGTCATTCTCTTTATCTCTATTGTATTTATCTCTCTTGTCATTCTCTTTATCTCTATTGTCATTCTTATTATCTCTATTGTCTTTATCTCTATTGTCATTCTCTTTATCTCTATTGTCTTTATCTCTATTGTCATTCCTGTTATCTCTATTGTAATTCCCATTATCTCTAGTGTCTTTATCTCTGTTGTCACTCTCTTTGTCTCTATTGTCATTCTCTTTATCTCTATTGTCTTTATCTCTATTGTCTTTATCTCTATTGTCATTCCTGTTATGTCTATTGTCATTCTCTTTATCTCTATTGTCATTCTCTTTATCTCTATTGTCTTTATCTCTATTGTCATTCTCTTTATCTCTATTGTCTTTATCTCTATTGTCATTCCTGTTATGTCTATCGTCATTCTCTTTATCTCTATTGTTTTTATCTCTATTGTCATTCCTGTTATGTCTATTGTCATTCTCTTTATCTCTATTGTCATTCCTGTGTTTTTCTATTGTCTTTATCTCTATTGTCATTCTCTTTATCTCCATTGTCTTTATCTCTATTGTCATTCCTGTTATGTCTATTGTCATTTTCTCTTGATCTCTATTGTCATTCCTGTTACCTCTACTGTCTTTATCTCTATTGTCATTCTCTTTATCTCTATTGTCTTTATCTCTATTGTCATTCTCTTTGTCTCTATTGTCATTCTCTTTATCTCTATTGTCTTTATCTCTATTGTCTTTATCTCTATTGTCATTCCAGTTATGTCTATTGTCATTCTCTTTATCTCTATTGTCATTCTCTTTATCTCTATTGTCTTTATCTCTATTGTCATTCTCTGTATCTCTATTGCCATTCCTTTATCTCTATTGACTTTATCTCTATTGTCTTTATCTCTATTGTCATTCCAGTTATGTCTATTGTCATTCTCTTTATCTCTATTGTCATTCTCTTTATCTCTATTGTCTTTATCTCTATTGTCATTCTCTGTATCTCTATTGTCATTCCTGTTATCTCTATTGTAATTCCCGTTATTTCTAATGTCTTTATCTCTATTGTCATTCTCTTTGTCTCTATTGTCATTCTCTTTATCTCTATTGTCTTTATCTCTATTGTCATTCCTGTTATGTCTATTGTCATTCTCTTTATCTCTATTGTCATTCCTGTGTTTTTCTATTGTCTTTATCTCTATTGTCATTCTCTTTATCTCCATTGTCTTTATCTCTATTGTCATTCCTGTTATGTCTATTGTCATTTTCTCTTGATCTCTATTGTCATTCCTGTTACCTCTATTGTCTTTATCTCTATTGTCATTCTCTTTATCTCTATTGTCTTTATCTCTATTGTCATTCTCTTTGTCTCTATTGTCATTCTCTTTATCTCTATTGTCTTTATCTCCATTGTCATTCCTGTTATGTCTATTGCCATTCCTTTATCTCTATTGACTTTATCTCTATTGTCTTTATCTCTATTGTCATTCCAGTTATGTCTATTGTCATTCTCTTTATCTCTATTGTCATTCTCTTTATCTCTATTGTCTTTATCTCTATTGTCATTCTCTTTATCTCTATTGTCATTCCTGTTATCTCTATTGTAATTCCCGTTATTTCTAATGTCTTTATCTCTATTGTCATTCTCTTTGTCTCTATTGTCATTCTCTTTATCTCTATTGTCTTTATCTCTATTGTCATTCTCTTTATCTCTATTGTCATTCCTGTTATCTCTATTGTCTTTATCTCTATTGTCATTCTCTTTATCTCTATTGTCTTTATCTCTATTGTCATCCTCTTTATCTCTATTGTCGTTCTCTTTATCTCTATTGTCTTTATCTCAATTGTCATTCCTGTTATGTCTATTGTCATTCTCTTTATCTCTATTGTCATTCTCTTTATCTCTATTGTCATTCATATTATCTCTATTGTCTTTATCTCTATTGTGATTCTCTTTATCTCTCTTGTCTTTATCTCTATTGTCATTCCTGTTATCTCTATTGTAATTCCCGTTATCTTTAGTGTCTTTATTACTGTTGTCATTCTCTTTGTCTCTATTGTCATTCTCTTTATCTCTATTGTCTTTATCTCTATTGTCATTCCTGTTATGTCTATTGTCATTCTCTTAATATGTATTGTCTTTATCACTATTGTCATTCTCTTTATCTCTATTGTCATTTTCTTTTATTCTATTGTCATTCTCTTTATCTCTATTGTCGTTCTCTATATCTCTATTGTCTTTATCTCAATTGTCATTCCTGTTATGTCTATTGTCATTCTCTTATCTCTATTGTATTTATCTCTCTCGTCATTCTCTTTATCTCTATTGTCATTCTTATTATCTCTATTGTCTTTATCTCTATTGTCATTCCTGTTATGTCTATTGTCATAATCTTTATCTCTATTGTCTTTATCTCTATTGTATTTATCTCTATTGTCATTCTCTTTATCTCTATTGTAATTCATGTTATCTCTATTGTCTTTATCTCTATTGTCTTTATCTCTATTGTCATTCCTGTTATGTCTATGGTCATTCTCTTTATCTCTATTGTCTTTATCTCTATTGTCATTCCTGTTATGTCTATTGTCATTCTCTTTATGTCTATTGTCATTCTCTTTATCTCTATTGTCTTTATCTCTATTGTCATTCCTGTTATGTCTATTGTCATTCTCTTTATGTCTATTGTCATTCCTGTTATCTCTATTGTCTTTATCTCTATTGTCATTCCTGTTATGTCTATGGTCATTCTCTTTATCTCTATTGTCTTTATCTCTATTGTCATTCCTGTTATATCTATTGTCATTCTCTTTGTCTCTATTGTCATTCCTGTTATCTCTATTGTCTTTATCTCTATTGTCATTCCTGTTATGTCTATGGTCATTCTCTTTATCTCTATTGTCTTTATCTCTATTGTCATTCTCTTTATCTCTATTGTCTTTATCTCTATTGTCATTCCTGTTATGTCTATTGTCATTCTCTTTATCTCTATTGCCATTCCTGATATCTCTATTGTGATTCTCTTTATCTCTATTGTCTTTATCTCTATTGTCATTCCTTTTATGTCTATTGTCATTCTCTTAATCTCTATTGTCATTCCTGTTATCGCTATTGTCTTTATCTTTATTGTCATTCTCTTTATCTCTATTGTCTTTATTTCTATTGTCATTCTCTTTATCTCTATTGTCATTCTCTTTTATTCTATTGTCATCCTCTTTATCTTTATTGTCGTTCTCTTTATCTCTATTGTCTTTATCTCAACTGTCATTCCTGTTATGTCTATTGTCATTCTCTTTATCTCTATTGTATTTATCTCTCTTGTCATTCTCTTTATCTCTATTGTCATTCTTATTATCTCTATTGTCTTTATCTCTATTGTCATTCTCTTTATCTCTATTGTCTTTATCTCTATTGTCATTCCTGTTATCTCTATTGTAATTCCCATTATCTCTAGTGTCTTTATCTCTGTTGTCACTCTCTTTGTCTCTATTGTCATTCTCTTTATCTCTATTGTCTTTATCTCTATTGTCTTTATCTCTATTGTCATTCCTGTTATGTCTATTGTCATTCTCTTTATCTCTATTGTCATTCTCTTTATCTCTATTGTCTTTATCTCTATTGTCATTCTCTTTATCTCTATTGTCTTTATCTCTATTGTCATTCCTGTTATGTCTATCGTCATTCTCTTTATCTCTATTGTTTTTATCTCTATTGTCATTCCTGTTATGTCTATTGTCATTCTCTTTATCTCTATTGTCATTCCTGTGTTTTTCTATTGTCTTTATCTCTATTGTCATTCTCTTTATCTCCATTGTCTTTATCTCTATTGTCATTCCTGTTATGTCTATTGTCATTTTCTCTTGATCTCTATTGTCATTCCTGTTACCTCTATTGTCTTTATCTCTATTGTCATTCTCTTTATCTCTATTGTCTTTATCTCTATTGTCATTCTCTTTGTCTCTATTGTCATTCTCTTTATCTCTATTGTCTTTATCTCCATTGTCATTCCTGTTATGTCTATTGCCATTCCTTTATCTCTATTGACTTTATCTCTATTGTCTTTATCTCTATTGTCATTCCAGTTATGTCTATTGTCATTCTCTTTATCTCTATTGTCATTCTCTTTATCTCTATTGTCTTTATCTCTATTGTCATTCTCTTTATCTCTATTGTCATTCCTGTTATCTCTATTGTAATTCCCGTTATTTCTAATGTCTTTATCTCTATTGTCATTCTCTTTGTCTCTATTGTCATTCTCTTTATCTCTATTGTCTTTATCTCTATTGTCATTCTCTTTATCTCTATTGTCATTCCTGTTATCTCTATTGTCTTTATCTCTATTGTCATTCTCTTTATCTCTATTGTCTTTATCTCTATTGTCATCCTCTTTATCTCTATTGTCGTTCTCTTTATCTCTATTGTCTTTATCTCAATTGTCATTCCTGTTATGTCTATTGTCATTCTCTTTATCTCTATTGTCATTCTCTTTATCTCTATTGTCATTCATATTATCTCTATTGTCTTTATCTCTATTGTGATTCTCTTTATCTCTCTTGTCTTTATCTCTATTGTCATTCCTGTTATCTCTATTGTAATTCCCGTTATCTTTAGTGTCTTTATTACTGTTGTCATTCTCTTTGTCTCTATTGTCATTCTCTTTGTCTCTATTGTCATTCTCTTTATCTCTATTGTCTTTATCTCTATTGTCATTCCTGTTATGTCTATTGTCATTCTCTTAATATGTATTGTCTTTATCACTATTGTCATTCTCTTTATCTCTATTGTCATTTTCTTTTATTCTATTGTCATTCTCTTTATCTCTATTGTCGTTCTCTATATCTCTATTGTCTTTATCTCAATTGTCATTCCTGTTATGTCTATTGTCATTCTCTTATCTCTATTGTATTTATCTCTCTCGTCATTCTCTTTATCTCTATTGTCATTCTTATTATCTCTATTGTCTTTATCTCTATTGTCATTCCTGTTATGTCTATTGTCATAATCTTTATCTCTATTGTCTTTATCTCTATTGTATTTATCTCTATTGTCATTCTCTTTATCTCTATTGTAATTCATGTTATCTCTATTGTCTTTATCTCTATTGTCATTCTCTTTATCTCTATTGTCTTTATCTCTATTGTCATTCCTGTTATGTCTATTGTCATTCTCTTTATCTCTATTGTCATTCTCTTTGTCTCTATTGTCATTCTCTTTATCTCTATTGTCTTTATCTCTATTGTCATTCCTGTTATGTCTATTGTCATTCTCTTTATCTCTATTGTCATTCTCTTTATCTCTATTCTCTTTATCTCTATTGTCATTCTCTTTATCTCTATTGTCTTTATCTCTATTGTCATTCCTTTTATGTCTATGGTCATTCTCTTTATCTCTATTGTCTTTATCTCTATTGTCATTCCTGTTATGTCTATTGTCATTGTCTTTATCTCTATTGTCTTTATCTCTATTGTAATTCCTGTTATGTCTATTGTCATTCTCTTTATCTCTATTGTCATTCCTGTTATCTCTATTGTCTTTATCTCTATTGTCATTCTCTTTATCTCTATTGTCATTCTTGTTATCTCTATTGTCTTTATCTCTATTGTCATTCTCTTTATCTCTATTGTCTTTATCTCTATTGTCATTCTCTTTTATTCTATTGTCATCCTCTTTATCTCTATTGTCGTTCTCTTTATCTCTATTGTCTTTATCTCAATTGTCATTCCTGTTATGTCTATTGTCATTCTATTTATCTCTATTCTCTTTATCTCTATTGTCATTCTCTTTATCTCTATTGTCTTTATCTCTATTGTCATTCCTGTTATGTCTATGGTCATTCTCTTTATCTCTATTGTCTTTATCTCTATTGTCATTCCTGTTATGTCTATTGTCATTCTCTTTATGTCTATTGTCATTCCTGTTATCTCTATTGTCTTTATCTCTATTGTCATTCCTGTTATGTCTATGGTCATTCTCTTTATCTCTATTGTCTTTATCTCTATTGTCATTCCTGTTATATCTATTGTCATTCTCTTTGTCTCTATTGTCATTCCTGTTATCTCTATTGTCTTTATCTCTATTGTCATTCCTGTTATGTCTATGGTCATTCTCTTTATCTCTATTGTCTTTATCTCTATTGTCATTCTCTTTATCTCTATTGTCTTTATCTCTATTGTCATTCCTGTTATGTCTATTGTCATTCCTGTTATCTCTATTGTGATTCTCTTTATCTCTATTGTCTTTATCTCTATTGTCATTCCTTTTATCTCTATTGTCATTCTCTTTATCTCTATTGTCATTCTTGTTATCTCTATTGTCTTTATCTCTATTGTCATTCTCTTTATCTCTATTGTCTTTATCTCTATTGTCATTCTCTTTTATTCTATTGTCATCCTCTTTATCTCTATTGTCGTTCTCTTTATCTCTATTGTCTTTATCTCAATTGTCATTCCTGTTATGTCTATTGTCATTCTATTTATCTCTATTCTCTTTATCTCTATTGTCATTCTCTTTATCTCTATTGTCTTTATCTCTATTGTCATTCCTGTTATGTCTATGGTCATTCTCTTTATCTCTATTGTCTTTATCTCTATTGTCATTCCTGTTATGTCTATTGTCATTCTCTTTATGTCTATTGTCATTCCTGTTATCTCTATTGTCTTTATCTCTATTGTCATTCCTGTTATGTCTATGGTCATTCTCTTTATCTCTATTGTCTTTATCTCTATTGTCATTCCTGTTATATCTATTGTCATTCTCTTTGTCTCTATTGTCATTCCTGTTATCTCTATTGTCTTTATCTCTATTGTCATTCCTGTTATGTCTATGGTCATTCTCTTTATCTCTATTGTCTTTATCTCTATTGTCATTCTCTTTATCTCTATTGTCTTTATCTCTATTGTCATTCCTGTTATGTCTATTGTCATTCCTGTTATCTCTATTGTGATTCTCTTTATCTCTATTGTCTTTATCTCTATTGTCATTCCTTTTATGTCTATTGTCATTCTCTTAATCTCTATTGTCATTCCTGTTATCGCTATTGTCTTTATCTCTATTGTCATTCTCTTTATCTCTATTGTCTTTATTTCTATTGTCATTCTCTTTATCTCTATTGTCATTCTCTTTTATTCTATTGTCATCCTCTTTATCTTTATTGTCGTTCTCTTTATCTCTATTGTCTTTATCTCAACTGTCATTCCTGTTATGTCTATTGTCATTCTCTTTATCTCTATTGTATTTATCTCTCTTGTCATTCTCTTTATCTCTATTGTCATTCTTATTATCTCTATTGTCTTTATCTCTATTGTCATTCTCTTTATCTCTATTGTCTTTATCTCTATTGTCATTCCTGTTATCTCTATTGTAATTCCCATTATCTCTAGTGTCTTTATCTCTGTTGTCACTCTCTTTGTCTCTATTGTCATTCTCTTTATCTCTATTGTCTTTATCTCTATTGTCTTTATCTCTATTGTCATTCCTGTTATGTCTATTGTCATTCTCTTTATCTCAATTGTCATTCTCTTTATCTCTATTGTCTTTATCTCTATTGTCATTCTCTTTATCTCTATTGTCATTCCTGTTATGTCTATCGTCATTCTCTTTATCTCTATTGTTTTTATCTCTATTGTCATTCCTGTTATGTCTATTGTCATTCTCTTTATCTCTATTGTCATTCCTGTGTTTTTCTATTGTCTTTATCTCTATTGTCATTCTCTTTATCTCCATTGTCTTTATCTCTATTGTCATTCCTGTTATGTCTATTGTCATTTTCTCTTGATCTCTATTGTCATTCCTGTTACCTCTATTGTCTTTATCTCTATTGTCATTCTCTTTATCTCTATTGTCATTCTCTTTATCTCTATTGTCATTCTCTTTGTCTCTATTGTCATTCTCTTTATCTCTATTGTCTTTATCTCCATTGTCATTCCTGTTATGTCTATTGCCATTCCTTTACCTCTATTGACTTTATCTCTATTGTCTTTATCTCTATTGTCATTCCAGTTATGTCTATTGTCATTCTCTTTATCTCTATTGTCATTCTCTTTATCTCTATTGTCTTTATCTCTATTGTCATTCTCTTTATCTCTATTGTCATTCCTGTTATCTCTATTGTAATTCCCGTTATTTCTAATGTCTTTATCTCTATTGTCATTCTCTTTGTCTCTATTGTCATTCTCTTTATCTCTATTGTCTTTATCTCTATTGTCATTCCTGTTATCTCTATTGTCTTTATCTCTATTGTAATTCTCTTTATCTCTATTGTCTTTATCTCTATTGTCATTCTCTTTTATTCTATTGTCCTTCTCTTTATCTCTATTGTCGTTCTCTTTATCTCTATTGTCTTTATCTCAATTGTCATTCCTGTTATGTCTATTGTCATTCTCTTTATCTCTATTGTATTTATCTCTCTTGTCATTCCTGTTATGTCTATTGTCATTCTCTTAATCCCTATTGTCTTTATCTCTATTGTAATTAGTCCCTCGCTCTCACACAGTGAATGCAGTGAGGGACCTATTAAAATTGATCTGTTTATTATTATTACGCATTATTATTCATGCAACTCTTCGGAGGGCATTTGCACCCCCTAGCCATGCTCAAAAAGTTGATACGACATGGCAGGAACGGGCGACCTCGCGGAACTCGGCTGTGTAAAATGACTCTCTAGCGCCCCCTACATCGTTTCAAAAAAGCCATAGACAAAGTCGGCGACTTTCAAGTAGCCCCGTGAAACTCGGGAAACATGTTAAGCATAAAGAAAAAGGGCAGTTGCCTCTTGGGACGAAGCCGACATTCCAACAGGAAGTCGGCCATTTTGAATCTGCCGTTTTTTAGCCAAAACGAACTCGTCCTAGGGTTTTCGCACCACAGACTCCAAACTCGGCAAAAATCATCATCGGAGCTTAAGTTGTGCTCTGCGCATCGCTACGCCAGAGGGCCTAAAGTTTTGCGCGATGGACGCCGCTCGCCATAAACGCACGAACGCCTCTCACGGCCACAAAAAAAATCGTAGCCGCTTCAAATTCGGAACTTAGAACGGGTCTCCTGCCCTGAACGTTCCTATGTATCAACAACCCGCGTCGCTCATGGCGCCCGCCCATGGTAACAGGAAATAGTCGCTATTTACACTCACGTATATGGCAAGCGCACCGTTTACTCTGTCGCCTTCGTTTCACTTCTAAAAAACAGAAAACAAGTTGGTGAAGCCGCACGACAAACGGCGTGCCGCTACCAGTAACCGCCTTTGCGTGGCAGCGCGGCCATTTTGGGTCATTCGCCAAAAATTTACGTTTGCCTTTTTGACGCCTTTCAAAAAATCCTATCGCCTTCAAATTTCATACACAGGTGAAGCCCTGTGTCGTTTGATGCCGACCACGCCCATGGGCGGGGCTTATAGCCTCCACGCCGTCTTTACGCCCTACTCCCCATGATGAGTAAGGGTCAGTTTCTGACCCCTACTCCCCATGATTAGTAAGGGTCAGTTTCTGATGAATAAGAACTGGTTCATATGACATGACATCATTTTAAAAACCAGATATTCAGTCATGTGCTCCAAACAGGTGCAGTGTATGAGTGAAGCTCTACCTCTGAGCTCTTCTCATCTCTGATCTCTCTTGTTTACTGAATAATTCACTGATAAACTGTGCTATTTGAGGAGCAGCGCTGTTCTTCCGTTATGCACCTTGGGAATTTCTTCTGTGCTTCTGTTAATTACAGCCCAGTCGTCCCGTTTTAACAAGACAGCCGAGTTACATAACCGGCAGAAAGCTGTAGATTACTGATTAAATCTTGTATGGTATTCGGGTCTGTGGGACCCGTTTTCAGTTTTCATCATTATTTTTTCAACCTGAAATTCATTGGCTTTGGCTCATTTTCTGTGAAGAACATAAATCAAAACACATTTGTTTAGTATTTTGAGAGAAAATTATTGGATTGTGGTGTTTTGAAAGCCCAAAACTCTAGCGGGTCCACCAGACCATAAATACTAATACCACACAAGGGTTAAAAACCGCACATCACACACCGCATGACAGTCTGAGGATAACTAAAGGCAGGGCTGTTAATGTACAAAATAAAGCATCGTCACGAATAGTGAAATAACAGAGCACAGTCTTGAAACTGGGATTAAAAGTCTGTCTTTAATATAAATCTAAAGGCCACCTGCTGTAAATATTCGCCCATTTTTGGTATTTTGTCTAAATAATCATTGAGATGGACTACCATGCAGTCGGTTTTGGTATTTTAATGAGATTTTTTTTGATGAAAACCAGAAATACAGTTGCATCATCCCCGCAGAGTCATAGAGAATATCACTCTGAAGGCAGGGTTCAGCCAAAGATAGCAGTACAAAGAGCACACACACATACACACACTCTCACACACTTCAGAAGAAGGGTGGTTCTGGTCTTATCAGTGTCCACAGTGCGCTGGTTATCCGTTTTCTGCTGTACACACTCAATATGAAGAACCCAGTTAGGCCTCTGGAAGCTCACACGCCTCTAGAGATGAGCCTCTAAATGAACGAATGAATTAATGAATGAGTAAGTTCTTCACACCCTGCTTTTCTGTGTGATATTACGATAAAGGTTAAAAGCAGAGACGGTTGTTTTAATGACAGATATCTGAACCTACAACATTTTCTATGTGAGCTGACTGAGTTTATCAAGTTTAAAGGCCCTGCCAATGTATGTTCTCTCTAGTTTTTGCCAAAGCTGGAACACGTTTAGTTCTTTCACACAAGATATTTCTATATTTTTGGTTTTTTGGTTTAGTTTCTGTTCCTCTCACTGGCTAGAAATGGGCGTGGCTTAGTGATAATAGTTAATGTTTAATCATGTTGCTAGGCAACAGTCAATCAGATCTGACCGCACCCACAGTCCTAGCAACGCTGGTCAGCTGAGTTTATGAATCCCTTTTTCTCTTGAACTTTTATTGCCGCTGTCATGAACAGTTAAATATGCTCCAGGCACATGAAAACACACTTTAATTACCTTATTAAAATCTTAAAATGACTCTTGCTTCTTGAAACTTGAGACTGCTGTTAAACAGATTTTCTTTTATTGCAAGAAGAACCTCCTGTAAACACATTATCTTTCTTCTCAGACTTCTGAGTGTGATCATCTAACAGCATAGCTGAATGCTGCCCTCATGTCTTTGATGTGAGAGCTTGTTACATTTAGCACGGTAAACTGGAACTCATGTCTGTCTGAAGCAGAGGAGATCAGTGTAAATGGGAAATGGTCAGTGATGATGGTCCTCTGTGTGATGTGTATGTAGTGCTGGTGTGATCCTTTAACTCCTGCAGTGTTGACTCATTATCTCCAACTCTGCAGTTTCACTCAGCTCTACAGCTCTGCTGCTGTTAACTTGACTTTACTGTCCTATAAACTCTGTGACACTGTGCTCATTTACCCACAACAGGACTGGTAAGGATCTAAAGGTAATTAATGTTGTGTGTTCTTTAACACATCCAAAAGGTCAGCTCTTCACACACACACACACACACACACACACACACACACACACACACACAGCCACGGCTCATACACTGAAATAACACAGTGACATAATTAAAAGCAATATAGCCCACAGGGGCCGGTAGAGGTGGAGTGTAATGTCCACAGTGAATGGCTCAGCTCTGAAACACAGCAAACAGAAAGAGCTCTCAATGATGGAGGAGAGCTTCAAGAAGCAGCTCTCAGATATGAAAGAGAGCTTCAAGGAGGAGCTCTTAGAGAAAGATTACACCTGCAGGAAGATGCTGGCAGAGAGAGACAAGAACTACAAGAAGGAGAGCTGCCAAAAAGGGAGAAGGTGTCAAGGAATAGAACCGGAGAAACTGGAGGGTGGAAAAGTCCCAAAAAGGAGCTCTCACAGAGAATCAGCTCGCTTTTTTTTTCATTCTAACGACTTGTTTCAGATGACCTGAGAGTTTTGGAAGTGAAATCAAACTATGCTGTTCATGATTGGAAGAGCTTCTGGAGCTGGAGTTACAGGGAATAACTGCAGCAGATGCTTTTTAGTATCTCAGTGTCTTGAACTGTGTGATGTTCTCTCTCTCTCTCTCTCTCTCTCTCACGCTATCACACATGGAGCTAAATAAGCAGCTGATTTGATCCTGAGTCTCTAAATGAATTACGGGCCCAAAAGCGACTGATGAATGATTTTGTTTGTCATTATTGGATTGCAAATGACGCATCAACGCGTCATCTGTGAGAAGTCGAAACAGCTGCTGTCATTAACATTTATTGTTTATTTTGACAGCTACATGACGACCACACTACTGATGACATCATGATAATAAAATAGAGAATTCATGGATGCTCTGTGTGTGTGTGTGTGTGTGTGTGTGTGTGTGTCTAAATTATTTTGGCCACATTTTGCCTGAGAAACTATAATTGAATCTAATGCAAGTCACATGGTTTTATGTATCCATGTAATATGAGTAGATTCAAACAGAAAACAAAAATGAGTTTATTTACACCTAAACAAAAATATTGAGTTGAAACCAAACCATACATTTGCAAATAGTACTAATAAGAAATAATTGAATTCTACATTCAATGATATATAATTGATATATATTCGTCAGTGTATTGATGTGAATTTATTCAATGCAAACAATGTTGAAGTTTTGAAAGTCATTTAATACAACTGGAACTGTGCACAGTGACCGCTGACCACTGACGTCTCACGACCTCAAACTCTAACACTTAAACATGAGCTGATCTGATATAAAACGTGGCGCATTAGTCAATCCGCGAACATTAAAGCAAACCAAACCGTATACCTTACCCATGAAAAAAAATTATTTCTCAGTTTCAACTACTTCACATAAAAGGTAAAATGAGTGATTTGTTCAAATGAAGGGTTTAATGGAGTATCTCCTTCAGAGCAGAGAGCTGATGTCTTTCTTTTCCTTTTCCTTCCTTGTTAGGTCACCCTCCAACGTCACGTTGTCTTCCTCAGTGACGGACAGCTTCCTCTGCAGCATCCTCTTTTCATCCAGGAGCTGCTGTCTGTCACGTTTCCAGGACTTTCTCTCCCCCAGGACCACAATCTTTTTGACTGTCCTCTACTTCATGTCCTCCAGCCACCCGTTCTAGTGCGTCCTGTGCAACATGAACAAAGACATACATGTTTTGATGTTTTCATACAGAGTACATGCAGTTACATTTTATTCTTTAACCATTTAATACATCCTATGTGTATTTTTTTATCCTATCATATGAATGTATTTATCCAGCCAGACACTCATAGATGTCCATGGATTCATCTGACTGAACATGACAAATGATTTTAGATTATGACCCAATCTACTTGTAAATCAGATTTTCTGAAACAAACTAATAAAACTATATTTTATAAGCTTCATACAAAAAAATGTGTAATCTTGTGTGTAATTGCAGCAGTGAATAAAATATCTTACCCTGCTGACGCCGCTGTCTTTGCCATGACGGCTGATGATTTTTAAAATTGATGCAACACGTTTGATTTTTGTGGAGCTAACAGATCATCTCCCGTAGACACAAATGTTCACATGGTGAGTCCGTGTTGACTCTAATATGGGCGGTTGACTTTCGAGAATTGATTTATCATAAACGCTGCTATCAGAAGCAGACAGCAGAATATTGAGTTGTTCTGTTCTGCTGTGTTTGCTGCTCAGTTTGAATGGTTTCTCAGTTGTGTGACGGTATAAAAGGAATGATGAGAGCTCGGAGAAACCACACAGAGGATGGAGATCTTCACTTTTACTTTCGTTCTGCAGTTTGTAGGTACGGCCTCATGTACATATCACACTATACTGAAGATTGTTATGTTTACCATCCAGATTCATATAAAACAGTTTCTTATCATGGTGATGATTTCAGTTTGAGGTTTTGAGGGCCGTTGTTAGGCACAGCATGTGGTGGCTAAAACCCTCTCCGCTGTCGTAACATCACTATAAATCACGGCCTTGACTGGCTTATTACTTTTATAAAATGGCAATGTTTCATCATAATAAACACACAGCATTAAATATGATGCCATTTATTGATAACAAATAAGAATTCCACCGCCAAGCAATGTAGTTCTTCAGCAACATTTAGCACAATGGTTGCCAAGCAACACAGACACAGTGGAAAGCATCAGGCTAGTCAAAGCATGTTTAAAGATTGGGGTGATTATTGACATTTATGTGAATTAATTGTGAGTTGGAACCACTGGACTAAAGTATCTAACTGTATATAAAGTAGTTGAAACTAGCTCCACCTCCAGCAGCTACAACAGTAACATGCTGCTCTAACACTGATGCTTCACTATTAATAATCTAATGATGTCATATATAATAATATATCAGTCACTACTGATACTGCAGTACTTTAACTACATCAAGATCACTATACTTATGTACTGTTACTGCAGTACTTTAACTACATCAAGATCACAATACTTATGTACTGTTACTGCAGTACTTTAACTACATCAACATCACTATACTTATGTACTGTTACTGCAGTACTTTAACTACATCAAGATCACAATACTTATGTACTGTTACTGCAGTACTTTAACTACATCAAGATCACTATACTTATGTACTGTTACTGCAGTACTTTAACTACATCAACATCACTATACTTATGTACTGTTACTGCAGTACTTTAACTACATCAAGATCACAATACTTATGTACTGTTACTGGAGTACTTTAACTACATCAAGATCACAATACTTATGTACTGTTACTGCAGTACTTTAACTACATCAACATCACTATACTTATGTACTGTTACTGCAGTACTTTAACTACATCAAGATCACTATACTTATGTACTGTTACTGCAGTAATTTAACTACATCAAGATCACAATACTTATGTACTGTTACTGCAGTACTTTAACTACATCAACATCACTATACTTATGTACTGTTACTGCAGTACTTTAACTACATCAAGATCACAATAGTTATGTACTGTTACTGCAGTACTTTAACTACATCAAGATCACAATACTTATGTACTGTTACTGCAGTACTTTAACTACATCAAGATCACTATACTTATGTACTGTTACTGCAGTACTTTAACTACATCAAGATCACAATACTTATGTACTGTTACTGCAGTACTTTAACTACATCAAGATCACTATACTTATGTACTGTTACTGCAGTAATTTAACTACATCAAGATCACAATACTTATGTACTGTTACTGCAGTACTTTAACTACATCAACATCACTATACTTATGTACTGTTACTGCAGTACTTTAACTACATCAAGATCACAATAGTTATGTACTGTTACTGCAGTACTTTAACTACATCAAGATCACAATACTTATGTACTGTTACTGCAGTACTTTAACTACATCAAGATCACTATACTTATGTACTGTTACTGCAGTACTTTAACTACATCAAGATCACAATACTTATGTACTGTTACTGCAGTACTTTAACTACATCAACATCACTATACTTATGTACTGTTACTGCAGTACTTTAACTACATCAAGATCACAATAGTTATGTACTGTTACTGCAGTACTTTAACTACATCAAGATCACAATACTTATGTACTGTTACTGCAGTACTTTAACTACATCAAGATCACAATACTTATGTACTGTTACTGCAGTAATTTAACTACATCAAGATCACAATACTTATGTACTGTTACTGCAGTACTTTAACTACATCAACATCACTATACTTATGTACTGTTACTGCAGTACTTTAACTACATCAAGATCACAATAGTTATGTACTGTTACTGCAGTACTTTAACTACATCAAGATCACAATACTTATGTACTGTTACTGCAGTACTTTAACTACATCAAGATCACTATACTTATGTACTGTTACTGCAGTACTTTAACTACATCAAGATCACAATACTTATGTACTGTTACTGCAGTACTTTAACTACATCAACATCACTATACTTATGTACTGTTACTGCAGTACTTTAACTACATCAAGATCACAATAGTTATGTACTGTTACTGCAGTACTTTAACTACATCAAGATCACAATACTTATGTACTGTTACTGCAGTACTTTAACTACATCAAGATCACAATACTTATGTACTGTTACTGCAGTACTTTAACTACATCAAGATCACAATACTTATGTACTGTTACTGCAGTACTTTAACTACATCAAGATCACTATACTTATGTACTGTTACTGCAGTAATTTAACTACATCAAGATCACAATACTTATGTACTGTTACTGCAGTACTTTAACTACATCAAGATCACTATACTTATGTACTGTTACTGCAGTACTTTAACTACATCAAGATCACTATACTTATGTACTGTTACTGCAGTACTTTAACTACATCACGATCACAATACTTATGTACTGTTACTGCAGTACTTTAACTACATCAAGATCACTATACTTATGTACTGTTACTGCAGTACTTTAACTACATCAACATCACTATACTTATGTACTGTTACTGCATTACTTTAACTACATCAAGATCACTATACTTATGTACTGTTACTGCAGTACTTTAATTACATCAAGCTGATAATACTAATGTACTTTTACTTAAGCAGAAGGATTTTTCATTACTTGTGATGGAGTATTTTTACATTTCTGTATTAGTACTTTTACTTAAAGGTAAAGGATCTCTATACTTCTCAGTCCACTGGAAATTATTTTAATCTTTATTGTTTTTGTTTCAAACAGAAATGAAGAACATTGGAACGTTTTGGATCGTTCATGTATGTCCATGCATGCATGTTAATCTTTTCTTCACTTCTCCTCCAGCTGTAACACATCCAAGCCTTGTTTGACTCAGTATTGAGTACAGCCCTATTCAGACATAGCAGAGGAAGGGTTTCATTTATCTATTGAAGACCAGATACACAGCTGACACTTGCATGGAAATTCTGTATGTAGGCAGCAAGAATAAAACATTGCATTTGCTTTCCTCATATTCATCTGCTTTTGTCGTACAGACGATGTTTGCTCATGTGAATAAGCAAAGATAAAAACATTTATATCTGCAAGTGATGTAAACTGGGGAGGAAATCAATAAGCTGCAGTGCGTTACAGTGGTGTGTGATAGAATATAAAACACTCCCCTGAAATGTAGCATCACTTAGCCTTGGCTCATAAAGCGCACAGATAAAGTGTAGCCGCTCCCAACTTTTCGTTACTGGTGGATAAAGGTGCAACGATCCGACTGATGGTTCAAACGTTTATTACAGGGATTTTCTATTTTAAACGCCCAAGACCACCGTGAACACTGCAATGAAATACACAGTGGCATCAGTGAAACAGCCATGTTTCTATGAATTTCTTAACTTAAACTTATTACATACATATTAAAGCAAAAACACATCTTGCACATAAACAAAGAATTACAATCAAATGTCCATACCGTGTGCCCCTCCAACCAGAAGGTTAGGAGTTGCTAAAGGTCCATTTCTTCCATCATTTTTGTCCTTTGCTCTTTGCATGTAACGCTTGCACACGCTGACTGCTCTTCACCAAAAATACGAGACCATGTGATGACCTCACTAATGACGTGGTCAAGTGACATTAATTTAACAATTTTCCATTATATACCAACTATGTAGAAAATAACCAAAATATTTCCAAAAAATATGAAATCAATATTACATGTAAAATAAATTATTACACAAAAAAGTATGCTTATGCTTCAGCGTTCGCTACACTGCCACCAAAATTACAAAAGGTTTACTTTCACCATATTCAAAGAAATAAAACTTGAAATTTTCCAATAACTTGAAACTCAATTTTTTCCCCACAAATTCTAATGAATAGAGTAGGACACTGATTTTTCTCATCCTTATTTTAATGATAAGCTATTCTGACCTATTTTCAACTAATATAACTAACTTCTGGACTGGGCGCTCAAGAAATGAGGGGTGTGATAAGCGCTCACCTTTAGGTCCTAACTTACTTTGACCTACTTGTATTTTCACCTTTCGCACAAGACCATCATCATCTTCTTGTGCCTCAACAACCTTAGCTAGTGGCCACTCATTTCTAGGAGTGTTTTCATCCCTAACAATGACTACATCTCCAACCTGCACATTTCGTCTGGTTGTATGCCACTGCTGTCGAAGGCTGATGTTGGCTAAGTATTCTCGGCGCCACCTGCCCCAGAACAGTTCTGAAAGATACTGCACTTTGCGCCATCTTTTTCTTGCATACAGATCCTCTTGAACAAACTTTCCTGGAGGTGGAAGAGGTACCGTAGGTTTCAAGGTAAGCAAGTGATTGGGTGTCAAGGGTTCAGCACTTTTGGGATCAGAGAGGGTGTTAGTTGTCAGTGGGCGACTGTTGACTATGGACATTGCCTCATAGAAGAAAGTTCTTAATGAGGAGTCATCCAGTCGTCCTTTTGCTTGAGCGAGGACAGAGCTCATCACACTCCTGGTTGTGCGTATCTGACGCTCCCATATGCCTCCCATATGACTGGCTTCGGGAACATTCATTAGGAAGTCACATTCCTTTCTTGCAAGATACGTTGCGATCTTTTCCTTGTCAAGTTCCAACAAGCACTTTCTCATCTCATTCTTTGCTCCTAAGAAATTCGTACCTTGGTCCGATCTGATTTGTCTGACTGTTCCTCTTATTGCTATGAAGCATCTTAATGCATTTAGAAATGCATCGGTTGTCAGGTCCTCGAGCATCTCGATATGAATGGCCCGTGAGCTTAAGCATGTTAATAACAGCCCATACCTTTTGTACTCCTTTCTACTTTGTTTTGTGTAGAAAGGGCCAAAACAGTCAATACCGGTATACGTGAAAGGAGGAGACGGCTCTAGTCGATCAACAGGCAAGTCAGCCATGCGCTGTTCCTCAGTTCGGCCCCGCACCCGCCTACATGTCACACAACTCTTGATGTGCCTGGCCACAACTTTACTGGCACCCATTATCCAGTAGCCACTGGCTCTGAGTTCGTTCAGTGTTTGTCCTCGGCCTTGGTGTTGTGTTTTTTTATGGCAATGGTCAAGTATTAGTTGTGTTACGATGCCTTCTTTCGGGAGTATAAAGGGATGTTTGAACTCCAGAGAAGCTGATGACTTTCTTAATCTGCCACCAACTCTGAGCACTCCGTCCTCATGAAATGGGTCAAGCTCATACATTTTATGAGTTTTCTTGAGTTTTTGTGATTGGCTCAGCAGTTTGAGTTCTTCTCCAAATGCTTCCCCTTGTGCGGCTTTGATTAGCACGACAGTCGCTTTCTTTCGCTCTTCTACAGTAACAGGCCCAGATATGTCCCTATGAGCCAGCCTCTGGATGCGAGCAATGACATTAAGGCATGTGACCCAGTCTGAAAATCTTGCCAACCTTTCCAAGAGGTCATCTTCCTTCATAGCATCAGTTTTCAAGACTTTGACCTCTGGGTCACCTATGAGAAGCTCTGGGGATGTTGGATTGGTCACAATCTCCTGTTCCCACAAGAACTTGGGTCCTTTCAGCCAATCTGATGCCATTAGATCTGCCACCGTGAGTCCTCTAGATGCATGATCTGCCGGGTTTTGACTTGTCTCGATGTAAAACCATCGATTGGGGTCAGTAGCGTCTCTGATTTTTTGGATTCGATTCGCTACGAAAACATGAAAACGACGGGCATCATTCTTGATGTAACCCAATACAACTTGCGAATCCGTCCAAAAGTACTCCTCATCTATCTTCAGGTCAAGCTCTTCTCGCAGAATCTTGCCTACAGCTGCAGAGATTGTGGCAGCGGTGAGCTCCAGACGTGGGATGCTCACAATCTTCATGGGTGCTACCCTTGCCTTGGCCATAACTAAAGTGCAATGCACTTGTTCCTCAGCTACGATCCTGATATATGAGCACTGCCCATAGCCATCATTACTGGCATCAGAAAAGTGATGCAGCTCAATCTTCTGGATCATGCCAATATTGCTGGGAACAAAGCACCTTGGTATTTGGATGGTTTGAAGATTAGAAAGGTCATTGAGCCATGTCTCCCACTTTGGCCTTAGTTCTGGCGGAACAGGCTCATCCCAGCCGACACCTCGCTTGCACATTTCTTGCAAAATTCTTTTCCCAGTCAAGATGTAGGGGGCAAGAAATCCTAGCGGATCGTATAAGGTGGCGACTGTGGATAAGATGCCTCGGCGAGTGGCTGCTTTTTCTTGTTGGACAACATTGAATGAAAATACATCCATTTCTATGTTCCACTTCACTCCTAGCACTCTCTGAGCTGGTTGTTCTGTGTAGTTCAAATCCACATCCTTGACTTCCACAGCACACTCACTTTCTGGAATGGTCTCCAGGACAGCTCTGTTATTGCAAACAAACTTGTGCAGTCGCAGATGTCCCTTCTGACAGACTTCTCTTGCTTCATGAACAAGTTGTTTGGCTCTTTCAACTGTATCCAGACTGGCAAGTCCATCATCCACATAAAAGTTTCTTCGGATGAAACTTGCTGCCATGGGGTACTCATGCTCATACTTGGTGGCGAGATATTTCATGCCGTAATTTGCACATCCTGGCGAGGATGCCGCTCCAAATATGTGCACCCTCATGCGGTACTCTTTCGGCTCAGTCATTGTGTTCCCATTCTCCCACCACAGGAACCTCATGAAATCCCGATCTTCTGGAGAAACATGAAAGCGATGGAACATTTTCTCAACATCACAGTGGATTGCAATTGGATATTGTCGAAACCGACATAGCACTCCAGTCAAGGCATTGGTTAAATCAGGTCCAGTGAGGAGGTGGTCATTTAATGAAGTGCCTTCGTATTTGGCAGAACAGTCGAAGACAACTCTTATCTTCTCTGGTTTTCTCGGGTGGTACACACCATGGTGTGGAATATACCAGGTATTCCCGACTTCAGGTGTTGCATGGACTTCCTCTGCATCACCATCATTGAAAACATTGACCATGAACTGTACATAGTCCGACTTGTATTTGGGATTTTTATCCATCTTCCCTTTCAGATGTTTCAGCCTAACTGTGGCTAGATGTTTGTTGTTAGGCAGCTGAGGTCGCTCTCTAAAGGGTAGAGGCATCTCTAGATGACCATAGTTATTGTAATGAATTCCCTCATTCAGTATTTGCAAGAACTGAATATCTTCTTGAGAGATTGTTCCATCTGTAGGATTTGTATCCTGAAAATCTCTCTCAAGTGCCTTAATCGCACATGCAGGTGTAATAGGCGGAATTTCTTTCACAGAGATGCGATAGCAGAATCCAGCATTTGTTAGTGCACCAGCAGCAGGCGTTCTAGCACCAACCACACTCCACCCGAGGTGTGTTTTCACTGCATATGGCTCATGTTCAGCTCCTGACACAACTTCTTTTGGCTTTAGAGCTCTGACACAGTCGTAGCCTATTAGCAGTCCAGCAGGACAGCCTAGTAAGTCTGGCATTTCGTCAGCTACGCTAAGCAAGTGTGTCCATGCTTTGGCTGTTTCCTTAGTTGGAATGCTGGTCTTCTCCAACGGGATATCTTCTCGAGTGTATACTGGTGGTAATTCAATGCATTCTTTGGAACTGTAGCCTCTGACCTTTAACCCACTGGCTCTGTGACAATTCACTATTGACCTGCCAGTCATTGTTGACAGCCTGAGTTTAACAGGTTCAGTGTGTGCCTCAAGTTGTCCACACACATCTTCAGAAATGAATGTGTTGCTACTTTGTGTGTCTAGCAAAGCATATACCAAGATTTCCTGGCTATTTTTGACATCACTAGACAACCACACTGGGACTATCATTGATGTGCGGTCAGAAGTGGTCATATTCACACTACACAAAGTAGTAGAAGAACTGTCTTGCTGTTGACCTGCTTCAAGCTTTTCTTCTGGAGCCGGTTTGTCATGCAACGGAGTTGGATGGCTCTTTCTACAAACATTACAAGTAGCCCTTTTACGACAATCCTTTGCAACATGTCCAACCCTCAAGCAGGCGAAGCACATATTGTTGGTTTTGATGAACGCTTTCTTGTCATCAAGTGTCAGAGCAGCAAACCTTTCACATTTGTAAATGAAGTGGTTCTTCTGACAGCATATGCATTTTATCAATCCTGCTGATTCACCTAAATCCTTAGCTGGGCGACCTTTCCCTTCAGCAAACTTTGTTGTTGTTACTAGGGTACT
Organism: Pampus argenteus; assembly: GCA_036937835.1. Lineage (NCBI taxonomy): Eukaryota > Metazoa > Chordata > Actinopteri > Scombriformes > Stromateidae > Pampus > Pampus argenteus. The sequence continues at coordinate 3,027,932 of CM072879.1, forward strand.
GGCTTTGATGCGTTTCACTTCTGTGCCTGCTTTCTCCTCTATCCTTTTCAAAGCATGAAGTGAGGACACCGGGTTGCAGGCAACGCGTGCCTCCTCGGCTAAGAAGTTTGAGAACTGTTCAAAGCTTGGATATGGCTTGCCATCATCCAATTCCTTGGTGACAATTCGATTCCATCTAGCTGTTGCCCAATCAGGAAGTTTCTGGAGCAGTCTTTGATTCTCCTCACAATCATCCAGCACTTTCAGACCTGATATGTGAGGCATTGCATTTTTGCACGACACAAGGAAATCACTGAAGTCTCTTAACTTTAGTGGCTCTTTTGGTCCTATCTTGGGCCAGCTACTAAGTTTACCTCTGAAAGCTCTTTGCACTATGAATGGGTGGCCATAGCGCTTGTTCAGTGCATCCCATGCTTGTGTATATGCTTCATCATCACTTCTGTAAAAAGTTCCTTCTAGCACAGACAGTGCATCTCCGCTTATGTATTTTCTGAGATAAAACAGTCTATGTGCTGAGTTTGTACAGGAAGTCTCAATCAACGCTTTAAAGCTGGTCCGCCATTCAGTGAATTTGAGAGGATCACCAGTAAACACGGACGGCTCAGGTGCCGGAAGTCTTGTTATTGTCAGAGAGTCTTTGAAGGCTTGCACTAGTAATGGTTCACTCAATTTTTGCTCTGATTGTTTTTCAGAATGGGGAGTGCCTGATGTGCCCTGGGGAATCTGAGCATACGGAGCTGTATTATGCCATGTTTGGAGATTATTTGGAGGCAGAGTTGCTTCTTTCTTTTCTCCTTGTGGCTGACTTGGAGGCAGAGTTATTTCTTTCTTCTCCCCTATTTCAGCATTCATTTTTATTTCCTCCCCTGCATAAACATCGTATTCAGCTTGCATAGCTTCCAGATCCCTTTGATTTTCCAGCATTTTCAATTTTTCTTGCTGTTCAAACACTTCCTTTCTTTGTGCAGCTATTTCACACTCTCTGTTTATTTCTGCACGTTTTGATGCTAAGCGTGCTGCTGCTTCTGCTCTCTTTATTGAAACCTGACTTTCTGCTATGCTATCTGCACTCACCCTTGATACAGTGGATCCATATATCGATCTCGCTTCATCTCTCTGAAGTAGTTTAGAGAGTGATTGTTTTACTGCAACTGCATCAAACTCTTTGCCTACTTCTGAGCAGCGCATTTTCAGTAGAGCAACTACTTCTTTAGTTACTGAAGTGCAGCTATCCATTCGCCGTCTTATGTCTTGACTTGGCGTTGTCAACGAACGTAGGCTTTCATACACCTGCTTTAAGTGTGACTCGTATTTTTCCAAAGAAGTGATCATACCTTCAAGTTCCTCTTTGTCACATTCTACTTTAAGTTTGCTCCTGGTGTACTGAACCTCACCTTTAAAGCTTACATAAGTTAACATGAACTTTCTTTCCTTTTTTGCACTCTCATCTTTAGCATAGGCCAGCCACCTTTCAGTTGGTTTTCGATCTCTTTCTGATCGCCTAGATTGCTCAGGTTGAGTAGTTAGTTCTTCAGGTTGAAAAGTTGGTTCCTGGCTCACTACACTTTGAGTTTGCAGACTACTATCAATTTCAGTCAGGCGTTTTGTTATTTCTTCTCTTAATTCAGCATCTGTTTCAGTGTCTAACTTGGTTTGTAATTCTATTTTTTCTTCTTCAAGAGCCTGTATTACTCCCTCAAGTACAAGAGCATTTTCTTTACCTGCTTCCATTTTCTGAACTATTGTAATACACTATGAAGTAGTAATTAAATCCTAAACCCTTTGTAGAACTTATACTACAAATACTCCTCACATTTAAATGCGAATACCAAACACGCACATGTTAAATCAAACATAAAAGTCAGAGGAGTTATGTAAAATTACCAATAATGCAGGCCTGAAACATTCACACAAAATATGCACACAATGGCTTCTCACAATTATTTCAGTTTGTACAAGTTATAATGTTCGTTTCTTATTGACTGGGGAAAACCTGTAAACCAAGGGCTTGCTGAATCCACTCACAACCACGGCGCGCTGTTGCCCTCTTGTGGTGACTTATGGAAACGGCACAGTCTCAATCCTTGTCCTCGTGGCAGAGCCGACGCCGTATTTTGCAAGTCACTGCAGTTGGGTCCGCGTAGCATTCTGAGGTCGAAAGACGAGCTGAATTTTCGAGTTCACAGCATGCATTCAGCGCGCGAAATCCCCCGATGTTCTCTGGCCTCGGGCTGAGTTGCACACGCCCGGTCCACGTGTTCAGTGTAGCCGCTCCCAACTTTTCGTTACTGGTGGATAAAGGTGCAACGATCCGACTGATGGTTCAAACGTTTATTACAGGGATTTTCTATTTTAAACGCCCAAGACCACCGTGAACACTGCAATGAAATACACAGTGGCATCAGTGAAACAGCCATGTTTCTATGAATTTCTTAACTTAAACTTATTACATACATATTAAAGCAAAAACACATCTTGCACATAAACAAAGAATTACAATCAAATGTCCATACCGTGTGCCCCTCCAACCAGAAGGTTAGGAGTTGCTAAAGGTCCATTTCTTCCATCATTTTTGTCCTTTGCTCTTTGCATGTAACGCTTGCACACGCTGACTGCTCTTCACCAAAAATACGAGACCATGTGATGACCTCACTAATGACGTGGTCAAGTGACATTAATTTAACAATTTTCCATTATATACCAACTATGTAGAAAATAACCAAAATATTTCCAAAAAATATGAAATCAATATTACATGTAAAATAAATTATTACACAAAAAAGTATGCTTATGCTTCAGCGTTCGCTACATAAAGCCTACAGTAAGCTTATAGCAGAAGCAAATCCAATGGTGTCAAAGTTCATACAGCATGTAGCCCATGTAGCCCCTTTGACCCCCGCAGGTTGTGTCAGATTTTGGTCAAAGCAGAATACTAACTGGACTAAACCAAAACCTTGGCAGTTTATTAATGCTGTGTTACCATACTGACCTCCTCCCAGCCATTGTTCTCCTCACACTAAGTTCATTAACATCAGTGTGGTGCTCCTGCAGCACAGGAAGGAACAATAACACCACCAGAAGAAAAAGGGGCTTCCCAAGAAGTCTGGGGATTCACAGCAGCTTAAAAGATTAGCATAAATCCTCCTGTCAATATTGACTCTACAGCGAGGTAGATTATAACAAGCAGTATGGGGTTTGATGGCTTTATTGACAGGACAAATGTGAATAGCTCTCTACCAGTGATCTTTATCCACAACGTTGCAGGTGCTCTACACTAAGCATTTTAATGAAAGGATAATATTAATTATACTGAGTCAAAATCAACCAAAATGCGTATTTTAAAATGGTCACCAATCCACTGCAAAGTTTAGTGCTATTAGGCTGAATAACATTAGAAGTGTTTTGAATGTTTGCAGTTAAATTCATTAAATACGTCCATGTAAATGTAAGCACATTTAAAATAATATTTTTTTTAATGGAAACAATTGAAAATGTTTTAAATTAATTTGTGTGTGTGATGTTGAAATAGAGTTGCAGTACTTGAGTTGAATTGTCAGTTGAAGCACTATAGTGTTAGCAATTTATTGTAACCTATTATCATTTTATCATTCATTGTAATTGATTGTGATTGTACAATATGTGTGTGTGGTTTGTTCTGTACATGTGACATCATTGCACGTCTGTCCGTCCTGGGAGAGGGATCCCTCCTCTGTGGCTCTTCCTGAGGTTTCTTTCACCTTTTTCCCTGTTAAAAGGTTTTTTGGTGGGCAAGTTTTTCCTCACTCGAATCGAGGGTCTAAGGACAGAGGGTGTCACTCCCTGTACAGATTGTAAAGCCCTCTGAGACAAATGTATTTTGTGACTTTGGGCTATACAAATAAAATTTGATTTGATTTGATATGTCAGTCAAAGTTTAATCATTGCAATCCGCAAAGTTTCAGGTGATTTGAAAGAGCTAAAAGTTAGGTGAAAGTCGAAGGATTCTAATTTAAAGTGTGAGATGAGAAGCAGTTTAAAAGCCTGTTGATATGTAAACAATGAAAGCAGCTAAAATTTCCAAAGACGTTGTTGAAACAGTTGAAGCGTTAGTTGATATGTGAGCACTGACAGTTGTAATGACAGTAGGAGTGTAAGAGTTGAAACTAGCTGAAGAGCAATAATCAGCTGTCAGTGTACGCAGCAGTATAAAGCGAATGAGATGTTAAGTTGAAGTGCATGCCATGAAGGCAATTGAACTCTCCACTGACATGTAACAACTGAAAGCAGTTAAAGTGTGACTTGTGCAAGCAAAGTAAGCAGAAACTATTTTCTGTTGACAGCTGAAGCAGTTGAAGTCTTAACTGAGTAAGAGATGGAAGTTGACAGATTTAGCTGAGGTGAAAAGGGTTTGATATATTGTAGTTTAGAGTGTCCAATGAAAGCAGTTGAAGTGTAAGAAACGAGCACACTGTTTGTGATTTAAATTAAGGAAATATCTGCTCAAATAATATTAGCGTGGATATTAGCTGGAATGGGTTTATGGAAATAATTGGTGGCAATTTTTCCTGTTAACTAAAATTCAACCTAATCCACACTAGCAACTAGGATTCCTGGAGGAATAAATGCTGAGAGCACAAACGTACCCGGTTTTCACTGTGTAATAATAAACAGTGTACTGTTGATACTTCTCTCTTGTGACTATTAGAGTGAGATGTGTAAGGCAATTATTTTGAGAAGTTAAAGTGGAAAGTTTAAGTGGTAGAAGTACGTCTCTTAAAACCCGGTGTCCTTGTCCCGCCTCCCAGATGCAGATGTTCCAGGATGTGTGAACTGGTCTGTCGGTGCCAAGAACACACGGATAGACTGCAGGCCTATCTTACTGCTACACAGCTGCCTCCTGTTGGAGCCGCTTCAACCATTTATACCACCATCACCACACAGACCATCACACATTTTAGGTAATCTGCCTGCTACAGATACATTTCCCACAATGCTGTCACTTCCAGTTCCCTCGCTCTGACCAGCACACATGATCATTATCATCTGAGGCTGAGCTTTCATGCTCATTTCCTTGTCTTTGTGTTTGGATGTAGAGGAAGAAACAGTATGTAGGTACTGACCACAATAAGCCTCCAGAAATGTGGGTGTCAATGATATGTTTGTCTTAAGTTGCCAGTAGCCTTTTGAAAACATTCAATATCTTTTGACTTAACAAAGTCGAATTCAGTCAGTTGAACGATCACTAATTATTATCACTTGTACAGACTAAATCAGATGAGATTAGTTAAACCACGGCTGTAGTCAACATTTAAAGGGTTTTATAAGTATAAAGTCTCTCTAGAGGGAGTTGTGTAAAATATGATAAGATCTCAGTAGCTGCTTATCTCTGCTGGAGGCTAGCAGCTCCAGGCTAGATTAGCTGCTGCTAGCATAACACACCAGAATCTAATTTTTGGGTATAGTTATTTGAAATTGTCCATTGCCGTCTGATAATGTTATATAGTACTCTCATTAGTCAAGTCCAAGACACAGACCAAAACATTATTTTAAAGCGTCCATTAGATATTCTTTATACTGGTGTCTTGTTATTGTTGTTTGTGAAAGTCATCAGGAGATGACAGGAAACAACATAAATCTGTCTAAAGTTGCAATAATGGTGAATAAGGACAACAACTCTGAGTCAAGTATATCATATATAAGACAATATTTTCTTACACAAAGCTAATTTTGAAGCTAACTTTGAGAGCATGATGGCCATCTTTAGTATCTTGAGATGCTCTGTTTAGCAGTTCATTCTTAATATATAATAATTTAAAAATGTATCACATACTGTACATACCATATAGCCTGCGAAAAATTATGTAAAAACAAACAAACAAACAAAACATTAAAGTATGTAAATGTTGACAATAATGTCAGAATAAAAGTACCTGAGTCATGATAGCATTAATGTATCAGTATATGACATAATATATTTTGGAGATGTCAAATGACCGTAGCATGAAAACAGAAATATTAATGTAATGCTCCTTTAATCAAACTCCCTGAACAGGAGCAATACCTCATTCTGTTTACTGCATTCTGTAATGTCATCATCAGTGGTCAGATTTGGTGGAAAATCAAAGAATATGGACAATGACTCCAAGCAGAGTATGAGTTTATAAAATAGACAATGAAATACAGTATATTACAATGCAAAACAATATGTAAAGCAATGTAAAGGTAGAGACAGAATTGAATTGCAAAATATTATTGAAAACGTGGATGATTTTGGCTGATATCAGCATAAAGCCTGGATGCATAGGGGAAACACGTAGCGTACTTCCCAAAATGTTGCACTATTTTTTTTAAAGCATTTTACTCTTATCGCCTTTAACAGATGCTTTGCTCTTCAGTAACTTTCTAAAAGCAGAGCGTCGCATTTTATCTGCAGCTTCTGCCCTGATACAGACAGCAGGCTTTGTTCTGTGAGTGAGGACACAAGTCCGAGCCGATAAGATCAAACAAACATTAGCGAGTGTGTAAGCTGTCCCAGGTGTGTGTGTTATTTGTCACATTCTTTAAAGGAGACGGTGGTGACATGTTGGCCTGTTCAAACAGTTTGAGACGAGTGGAGGGGATTTTAGCTTCCAGCCCTCTCAGCATGTTAGTCAGAGGTGCTAATGAAGCAGCAATGATTGGCCCTGCCCTCTTCCTCCACCCTGCTGTCGGGGAGCTACAAGCCAAAAAAAAAAGCAGCAGTCATTTAGTACAGTCATTTATCCTTTATTCATTATATTAATAATTTCCAGTGTGTCTCACATAAGCAGCGTGACATGCAGCGAGTAAAGACTTTTGTCACCCACACAGACAGATAAAAAGCCACCATTATCACGCCACGCATCGCTGTTGCTGAGCAGACTTCGGTCGGAGGCAGCGCCCACATGAGCTGAACTCCTGGTTGAGAAGCAGAGAGCCATCTTCAAGCTGCCCTTTCCTGCTGAAACATTCAGGCAGAGGAATGGGGCAGCGATAAAGAAGGATTACGGTATGTTAGATTTGGAGGATCAGTGCAGCGGAGAAAGACAGATGAGTTCCAGCATCGGAGCTGTTAAAGCATGCAGTCTGTGCAGGACATGGGCCAAGTTATGTAACAGTTCTGAAGGAATACACACACACACACACACATTTACGAAAGACAGCTGGAATTTTATTGTGCTGCTTCTAATTAGACTCAATGTGTTCCAGCAAAACAAGGGCTGGGGTGATGCAACCTGCAGGCAGAAGAAGGTGTTTTTGCATCTAATGTAATATATCATCTGATTTATTGAGGCTGGGCAGAGAGAGAGAATCTTGAGTCCTTCCAAATTGAAACGTAGTAGAGTTATGTTTCCTCTCTACACTCAAAATAAAAATGATCTCAGACAACCTGAGAAAAGTAGCGTTGAGGTATTAAATAAAACCTCTCATGCATTCTCTGTCTTTTTCTGCTTTGGTGCAAAGTCTCTTTCTTCAGCTGTTTTTTTTTTTTTTTTTTCACAAAGCACTTTGGATCAAGATCAAGTTAAAAATGCGTGTGCTTTCACCAGCAGTGAACGCTGCATACGTATGAAGTGCAGGAAGTAGCAGTGGAACAGTTTACTGTGGGAAATATATCAATATATAAATGATCAGCCACAGAAGGTAAATTATCTTTATTGACTTTAGCGATCAATACAAATGAATGCTGTAATCAAACAGTAGATGTAATGTGTAAAGCCAGTGAAAATAAGAATGAACCGATTCTATTTACTGTCTATTCACATGTGCTGCCACAACTGGAGGTTTACTGGTGAAGTGTGAACAAACTGCTAAAGTGAACACACATCTTTTAGGAATGTACAATGACAAAATATGGAGTTTGTAATTATAATGTTTATGTAACGCTAACACAAATTTCTAACCAGCCAATAACATGGCAGCAGCTCAGTGCATGTAGCCATGTAGACACGGTCAGGACAATCTGCTGCAGTTCAAACCGAGCATCAGTATGGGGAAGAAAGGTGATTTAAGTGACTTTAAACATGACATGGCTGTTGGTGCCAGCCGGGCTGGTCTGAGTGTTTCAGAAACTGCTGATCTACTGGGATTTTTTACGCACAACCATCTCTAGGGTTTACAGAGAATGGTCACATTGTGTTACTACCAACTGAGTATTGTCGCAATGCCACAGCCTACCTGAGTGTTGTTGCTGACCATGTCCATCCCTTTATGACCACAGTGTACCCATCTTCTGATGGCTACTTCCAGCAGGATAACACATCATGCCATAAAGCTTGAATCATCTCAGACTAGTTTCTTGAACATGACAATGAGTTCACTCTACATCAAATGGCCCCCACAGTCACCAGATCTCAATCCAATAGAGTATCTTTAGGATGTGGTGGAACGGGAGATTCGCATCATGGATGTGCAGCTGACAAATCTGCAGCAACAGCGTGACGCTATCATGTCAATATGGACCAAACTCTCTGAGGACTGTTTCCAGCACCTTATTGAATCTATGCCACGAAGGATTAAGGCAGTACTGAAGGCAAAACGGGGTCCAACCTGGTACTAACAAGGTGTACCTAGTAAAGTGGCCGGTGAGTGTAGATAATAATTTGCTGTGAGACTGGGCCTAATGTCAATATATAATGATATGATATGATCAGACTGCGTTCTGTGTTTTTTAACTCCAGTTCAGTCAGTCTGTACACACAGGGGCTGCACTCATACACACAAACACAGTTTTTCTTTCTCAAGATATCTGTACAGCGACATGTCATGAGAGCTTGAGAACTTTAAAGCAGATTTGCCCTTCAGAGCAGTTCATGGCACGTAAAAAAAAACAATAAAAAAACTGAATGTCTTTGAAGTGTGAGGTTCACTGAAGAATAACACCACCTTGAATTCTGTAAATGTGGCGGGTGTGATTAGTGACGCACAGATAACATGTGGCCTTTTTATTACAGCACAGAACAAGGTGGTGTGTAACCCGGCTTCCTGGCTGCTGGGACTGTTGCACCTCTGCTGCCGTATCTGTCAATGTCATGAACCTCAGGCCAGAAAAATAAATCCTGTACATCAGCCAGCCGCCTCCCTCTTCCTACTGAAACTTTTAGAGGGAAAGCGGCTTTGTCCAGACTTTCAGACCAATTCTCCTTCCACAAGGGTCAGGAACAGCCCAGGGACTGGAAAGTACAATAAACAAGCTGGTCTGTTCTTTGATTTAAGTAAAATGGAGACGATGGCTGGTTCTGTTTAAACAGAGATAAAAGAGAGCAACACTGGAAGGTCAGGATTACGCAACGAGAACCAGAATGGTACAGGCCGTTCTCTGCTGTTTAGAGCCACTGTGTGACACAGCTGGTCAGCATATGATGTTGCAACATACTTGGAGTGTGTCGTGTGGAAATCATAGACGCATCCAATAGTTTACTCACAATGACGATCCCATAGATCCAAGAGTCTTGTAAAATATAAGACGTATTATTTTTAGTCATTATGGAAACTGGTTGATTAAAGCAGTTAATTCACAGCATTCCATAAATGTATTGATTTATTGAGTTATTATTGCTGAATGTTGACTTACAGCTGTGTCAATCTCAATGTCAGTTTTTTTGGTAACTATGACTCCCTTTAACCCCTACAAGTTCATGACCTGCATTCATGTGACAAAGTGTAATGGAAACAGCGTCAGCGAATAAATGATGACGTGTGAACTAAACGTCAGTGAAGCTTCCGCTGAAGAGCTGAAAACGTTAGATCTGTGTGGCGTGATGAGGAGACTGTAACGTTCCTCTAATGAACACATGAAACATGCACAAATGTCATCATGTCTTCCATGTGGATTTCCATCATCTGAGCTGTGGTCATATAGATTATGATGATTTTTAAAAAACATTTGCATTTGACTGCATTTGCAGTTCTACTTTATTTTTAACACGTCTTTACTTTTCTGCTTCCCTCATGTCCCAGGTATAGTTATTAAGTAGGCTTTGTATATACATATACATAATATCTGTTTTAAAACAATATTGTTTATATATAGTTTGTTGTTGTTGTTTTATCATGTAGGATGCTAATATTCACATAATAGTAATGGGTAGAAACACACATGAATTCTCATTGTGGAAGTTTCTTTTTTTAATTTTTTTTATTTGCGCTTCATTTGGATGGAAACTTGCCTAAAGTGGAGGTTGTTATTTAATATTTCTCCACCAGACCTTTAATCATGCAGGGCTTGAAGCTGTATTTTGACCCTGATGTTGGGAATTAATTTACAAGAACTGCAATTCCCTTATCGCCTTCCAGGAGTTGTGAGGCAGTTATTTTCAGTTCTGAAATCCTGGTATTGCTGTTTGAATGGATTCGATTGCACTGACAGTTGAAAAAGAGGCTAGAGTTGTGTGAGAGTGTTTCAGGGTTGGGTTAGGTTGGGTTCTGGGGTGGGGGCGCGGTGGCAGACAGCCAGGCTCTTCTCAGGAAACCGAAGCGGGGCAGGGAGCGGTTCCTCTTCCCTTATCACCACATCCTGTCCTCCGCTTGGACTACACCGTTTACACCCTTCACAGCTCACTCTGACCCAGGATCAGATTAGCAGTTCACACAGTCATCAATCAGCTTGAACAAACCCCACAGCACCCACACACCCCTGTGCTGAATACACACTCGTCAGATGGATGGGTGTACTTTCAAAGTCCATTTCCTCAGCTGTAAGAGAGCACGGGATCAAAGACAGCTGAATGTGACTGAAATACACAAGCACACTGGCATACATGTCAGTGCAGTGGACTGCAAGGATACTGTTGTTTTTATTCTTACATCTATCTTTGATGCTACTAATCTGGCTTTACTGTGCTTCAACATCAGGAACTGTAAAATGAAAACAAGTCCAGATGTGCTCTTCATGCCCTATATTAAGTATTTAATGACAATTAATGATAATGTTTTTTCTTTCATGTTGCAGCTCAAACAGCATACATACATAAACTCAAGTACAGTAGGCTGGTACCAATGCTGAATGGTATGGATTAAAGCTGCTGTTATCTGCTTTTTGTACATACATCTGCTTGCTTCAATGTATCATTATATCTAGGTCAATTTTATATATTTAAAATGATAAAACTGGACACTGCTAATATCCATTGCCAGACTGTAGAGTGACTCATATGTGTTGACACAATGAGGTGAGCTGCTTTTGGCGTCTGGGGGTTCGATCAGGGCCTGGGCCTATAGCTCATGGAAAGGGAAGTACTGATACTTTTCCCATGTCTCTGTTTTGTGGGAGACATCCAAAGATAAAATGCAGCAAATGTGCAGTGAGTGGAAAGATATGATCTGTGTGACGGGAGCAGGGGTCTCATGGGGTAGTTCGTTTTTAATCATGTACACTCCAAAGCTTGCTGTCACTCTGCTGTTTAAGGCTGCCTTCTTCACAAAGCACACAAAGCAGTTACGCTTAAATACATGTAAGAACCGTTCATTACCCACTTGGAAACAGGTGAACTTTTCTTTTAGGTTTAGAAAAAAGACATTTTGATGAGCGAGGGCCTGAAGGGTCACGATCAGCTTGTTAAATATGTTTTTATGCTCCAATTTTGCAGCTTTGCTAAGGAAACAAAATGATTTAACTAATATAAAAAGAAAGCTCAAAAAGAAGTGAAATTATTTTGCAGGCTAGATCTAGTAATGAATTCTGAGCATGTGGGGTGGTCACATGACATTATTTCACAAGTCAAACTGAATTTAGTTTAGATCAAAGTCACAGTAGCGGATATCAGAAATCTCCATTCTCCTTCCTTGACTCTGTCTTGAGTCTCTGTTGCTCCCACTGCCGGCACACTAATCCACTGTTAATTAGAGTCCAGGATCAAAGTGAGGAGTCCCGGCCAGCACTCTGCTGTTCCAGGAAGTCAGGCAGCCTGATATGGATGTTTGGGAACAACTGACCCCTGAAGCCCCTCTGTCACTGTGCTAAAGTGTGTTGGTTATCTCCCAGCCATGGGCCATGGGAGGAGGGAGAGGCTTACCCCTGGCATGCCACCCAACCACGCAGCTATATTGCTGCAGATGCAGGGACTGTGTTCCCAGTCAATCCCTATTGAGGATATTTACTTTTACATGCACCATTTTACTGTTTCTGATACACATGGCGGTGAGAAATATATATGAATACATATAAAGTAAATAAAAAAGTTTTCTTCCATTGGTCCTACAACTCCAACAGTTGTAAGCTTATTAAAATTTGAATAAATAACTCCCTATTTTAAATTCTATTTTGAGGTTGTTGCTGAGCATGATGGGAAAGCAGTCTGACACACATATTTCAGTATCTCTGAAACAATTACACTATGTAACAGTTTAACCTCCATTATCTCGGGCTGGATGACCAGGAGCTAATGTGTGTATTGAAGTGTGTGTGTGTGTGTGTGTGTGCCACATTATTTAACCTTGAAAACACAATGTGAAGAAATGAGTCTGTATCTTTTTCATGCGCTCCCCTCCCGCCCGTCGTCACCCTCCATAATCTCCTCCCTCCGTGTGTTTGTGCCTGGCATTGTTCTTCAAGAAGACCCAGTCTGAGCCAGAACTAACCCCACCCCAGCCCCCACTCCTCCACCAAAACCAACAGCTCACCACAACACAAATGCATACTGAGAAGAAGAAGAAGAAGAAGAAGAGGAGGATGTGGAAGCTGATGACCTCCACACTGACCCTAAATGACAGCTGACAGCAGCAGAGAGAAAAAAAACAGCTTTAAAGTTTGACAGCGACTAGATTATTTGCTCACAGAGATCAAAATATGATTGGTTGAAGTAAATGTCCTCAGTCTGACTGATTAGTAAGCATGAGCAGAATGAACTTTCATTGTAAATTTTATTTCTTTCTTTTGTATTTTTGTTTTCAGCAACCCTTAAATTTGACATATAATGCTTTTTGCGGTTTTCAGTCATTTATATCCTGTTATGATGGATGATGGATCTTAAACATGGACCAAAGGTCCAAAACTTGAGGTGATGTAGAAAGGCTCCCCACAATTTAAAAGTAAAGCAACACTTGCATGAAGAGCTTTTTTCCAGTGACCTTTGGGACAATCGTAGTTTGGAGTAAACGTCTGCATACTAGCTTCTCATTGTCTTTAGCAAATTCTTACACGCTGATCATTTGAAGGGAAAACAGCAGAACATTTGAATTTCAATAACAGCATCATGTGTCTCTATGGATTAACAGCTAATATAAATGCAAAGTCGATGCCCTTTAACTATCTTTTATTTAATTATTCATAATGATGCAACATGTTCGTGTTTAGAGTACTGAGAGATTAAACAAGGCACAATGAGAACATGAGTCCATACATCAGCTGCAGTTTGCAGTGCTGTTAAAGCTACTGGTGTCTGAATGTTCCACTTTAGCAGGAACAGCCTCGTTTCCCAGTGAAAGCTGCCATGACTCACACTTTTATCACCTCTTCCTGTGAATGCTGTCGGTTACACATAAACCAACAACCTGCAGCCTGATGGACTGTGCTCTAAAGTGATCAACAGCTACACTGATAAACAGACACACACAACACAGACTTTTCACTTTTCTTTTGTTGCTTTATTCCAACAAACACATAAATATGAACACCCTTCCAAACAGAGCAGAAGAGTGAAACCTGGCAACAGTATCCAACTCATCATATATATATAGATATATAAATGTAAAACGCTTCTTTTGAAGCAATATTTCACTTATTCCTGTGTCAGAATCATACAGAATTCTATCAAGAGTCCATTTGAAGTTCAGAAAAAGGACCATTAAAGTGCATTGAGATGTCGGCTCTGCATGTGAATGTGTCTTCAGATCTAGGTGAGGCTCACTCTGACACCAGCTTGTCTCTGAGGACGGACTCGACAGGCAGCCAAGGAATATTCCCGCTGAGCCAACTGGGCCTGTCAATCATCAGGATTACATAGCTAGTCATAGCCTCCCCAATAATATTCACCTTTTACAGCCACATGGAGCTACTACAGCTGCAGCTGGTGGCCCTGGTATCAAAAATCATCAGTCTTATAATTAGCTGATATTCACTTTTTAGGTGTATATATTTTCTCCCCAGTTACCCCAGTGTGATAAGTTATGTCTTTAAGAATTTACCAACAGCTAGGTAGCCAAACAAAACCTTTCATCGCAGTGAATAATGCATTTCATAGACTACACTCATGGGATAACTCAACTGAAATGGTTAATAAACAATATACTATTGAATTAGCTTGACAAGACTAAACAGACAATAATAGCTAGCTACTAAGCATAATAGCCAAATCGCTGCCAATGTTAGTTAGTAAGTTAACAAATGTCAGGAAACAGGGTGGGAATGTTAGAAATGCTGAGGAATGTTAGCTTGCTGGCACGGCTAGCAAACTAATGTTAACTCACTAAGCTAATTATAGTGTATTGTGGGTAAAAATACTGTTTTCAAATTCAGTCCAAGCAGCCCACCATTTGTTGGTTAGCAAGAAGATGAATATCAACCAGACCAACATGTCTGTAGCACTGAATATCAACTGTCAAGTACTAAATGTCTAGTCAAGTTTGTTAGCCTGTTAGCATATTCTATAATATATGTTAGTTTACAATTAATAGATCTTAATTTGAAACTTTTTTTTACGAGTTTGTGAGAATGTGATCTTCTTTTGGTAAAATAAAAAAAGTTAGGGTTAGGGTTTTTTTTTTTTTAGAAAGTCACATTTATATTTCTAAGTATTGAAAAGCTATCTTTTTGGTATCTGCTAACTTGGTACTGTATCAGCACTAGCATTGAAAATTATTTAACGAATCCCTGCCCTACTAGCACGTTTACGAGGTAACAATCAATGGAGGATGGATAAGACATTAACTTAAAATTTAAGTTGTTTTAGTAATTATAAATTATTAGCAGTCTTATTATTGGTTAATGGAAGTTACGGTGTAGTGGAGGCAATGCGATATTAACTTTGACGAAGGTCCCAGTTCACTATGTTACAGTATCAGCCATGTCTGCTCTTTCAGGGCTACAAACTGAAACTGGCCATTCCCTCCATTTGCCTGTTGAGTCAATGCTAGTGTCATTCTGAAGGACTGACACAGACAACTGACATGTAACACTGGTGTTTTAGATAGATGAACATTTTTTGCTATGACTGTGACTTTTTGTGTGACTGTGCTCAGAATATTTTTTGGCTTGTCGTGTTAGCTTCATTTGGCAGTTGGTTTCCATCACCATCACGGTGTCCATTTTGTTTAGGGTCATCCTGTACTGTAGGATTAATAATTCACTAATCCTTAATCCTAATGTAAACTTTTGGATCTAAACCACTTTTGTGCAACATGGTAAAAATACTAATCTGTCATTATACTGACATATACAACTTTGATTTTGTTGACTCTAATATGCTGTGTGTAATCTCAACACAACCTTTGGTAGAATAAAAATATAAAGATCGATTGTTCTTGAACACATTGGCAGCACATATATGAACAAATAACATAAAAGAGACAGTGTCCGTCTTACATTTAGAGTTCAGTGTAAGCTTTTCATAGTTTGCTGCTGTATAGCATAATACTGTACTTCCTTTAGAATTACTTTGTTGCTGACAGGATACAGGATACAGGATCATTAGCATCCATCGTTCATTGAGCAGAATTAATCCCACTATCCTCTGTGTGAGCCAAACAATGGCTGACCTGAACAAACAGTTCCACTGGAAGGATCAAACTCAGCCAATCAGACTTCAAAGGTAGCCGCTGAATGACTGGAGAAGGATGGCTGTGTCTCTTTCAACACAACGGACCAGCAGATTGTACGCAGCTCACATTAGTTCTCATGTAGCTTTAACATTGTATAGTTTCCACTGTTAGCACATCATCTCTTCTTCTTCTGTTGCCGGAGCATCTTTCTCCTCTTCATGATCATAGCATGAAGCTTCTCCAGACCTTCCTGCAGGCCCTCGCCAATGATAGCACATGCCGGCTGCAGGTACCAAGGTGTGGCGGCGCTGAGCTCGCACAGAGCCAGCATGCTCTCCATCTCAGCCAGGCTGAGTGAGTTCCTCAGGTCCTGTTTATTGGCCACCACCAGCACCGGCACACCCTGGTTCTCTGCCAGCCGTGTGATCTTGTGCAGCTCTGTCTTGGCCTCCTCGATGCGCTCGGCATCCACCGAGTCCACCACAAAGACGATGCCATCTGCGCAGCGGGTGTAAGAGCGCCACAGAGGCCGCAGCTTCTCCTGACCACCTACATCCCAGAAGTGGAAGGACGCAGTTCGCCGGCTGCCTCCAAGCGACACTTTGATCTTTTCTGTGTTGAAACCCTTCGTTGGGACGGTGTTAACAAACTCATTGAAACGCAGCCGGTACAGTACAGTGGTCTTTCCCGCACAGTCCAGTCCTAGAATGACAATGTGAAGAGCCTGGAAAGGTGGAAGGCTGGGAAAAAGAGAGTGGTGGTCTGATAATCCATTCCCCATCTTGGTATATGGAGCAGGAGAAGTCGTCACTAAATATTCACCAGGCTGCTTTTATTCCCCGGGGACTGCAGCAGGAGCCTGGGGGGGGTAAAGACAGTATGCATAATGAGTCAAAGCACACAAACACCCAGCAAGCCATTGATTTACAAAAGACCAAACACCCATCTCCCTTTGGACTACACATCCTTACATTGTGCTGGCAGAGAGAGACGAATGAGAAATAAAACAGCAGGGTGGACAGCAGCCTATTTGCACATGCAGCAGCACAGCAGCCAACAGGGATTTCATACGCTAATTTCTATTCACTATGTGAATCACTAACCAACTAGATGGAGGCTTTTTGAATTGTACCAAAAATCCCAGATTGAAATAATTATCTGGTCTTCAGTGACAGACACAGATGAGAGTAGATGTAATCAAACAGCTCAGCAGACTGACATGTAGATACAGCTTTAAAAAAAACATGGACTTCTATCTCATGTTGAAACGGTAGGCGAATTTCAATTCTTAAAACGCATAAACTGTCAAAGTATTGATTATCAGCTAACACTCACATCACAGAGCATAATGTAGCACTTGTAAGAAATCAATAGGACGTGTTGATAAATTCGGCTTACATACAATCCGTCGTTGGGCTTTATGACTGGTTTACAGCGACGCTCCCTATCTGCCCAATTCATTTGGTGGAGGGAGAACGTGGAGATTTATATTTAACAGGTGAATTATTAACAACAAAAAAATTAACATTTAATTTAAGTTCAGTGCTGCTTAGTGTTTTACATTTAACCCGAATCGAAGAGTGAATCCTGAGAGATTGAGAAAATGTCTCTTAGCATATTAAACGCGACAGGTAAAGCTAGCTTTACACCTGGAGCCGCGTAAATGTGAGAGATTTTAAATGGAGTCTGGCGTGTCTCCTGTGACAGAACCAGACCAGGCTTCACTTGAGCCTTAAGATGCCAACAAGTGTTGAAAAATAATAAAAGTTAAATAGGCTTCATTTGGTTAAAGCATACACAATAATATAACAACATGTAACGTTACGTTTTAACAGAGGACATAGTTAGAGTGCGTCAGCTTACCTGCACAGTGTGTCTCAGTCCATTACAAGCTGACAGTACGTCCGCACGAGCTCCGTCCACAGCCTCAGACTCACTGAGACACGCAGCTCAAATCACTCCCTCTTCTTCCCTCAGAGTAAACAACACCACTTCCGCTTCTGTTTTCAAAATAAAACCTCATTCTGAGCAACTTATTTACATTTCTTTCGAGTTACAATAAACAATCGGCTACATTAAGGTGAATGAAACAAAAATACATATACAAAATAAGAAACACATGATCATTATTTGTCAACACACTCCAACTACATTTCTCTAAACTTAAACTTCATAAAATTCTCCGGTATCTTTCCTTAAATTAACTTTTTTCAATTAATTGAACCATGTTGATACAAGAGGGATTTGTGTCTCTCTAGCGGAACACAATGCAAATGTCTTGCGTGTATACAGCTAAAGAAGTTTTGATAGCATTAGTATGGTCTCTAGGCTATATGTTTGAGGCATGTCTCTAAGTAGCCATATTAAATTATTGTTAATGTATAGTATTAAAAAAAATTCCTCACATAAAATGTATTTAACGCTTTTATTTTGATGGAATGGTTAGTTTGATTTTCGTTGACGTGTACAAACACATGCTCACACAAGCCACCTGTTTCTGTCACTCAGCTTCACAGCTGACAAACTGAGACCATGAGACAAATTCCCTTTAAAAACTGTCTGTTTTAATATGCTAATCTTAAACCATGGCCCCTGGCGTTAGCATGGTTCATGATACAGATGTGTGGTGGAAAGTGTCATGTGCACCTGCATCACCGTGTGGCACGGCAGCTGCTCTGCAGCAGAGAAGAAGGCTCTGCAGAGGGTGGTCAAAGCTGCACAGAGGACTGTGGGATGCAGCCTACCCACCACCACGGACACTCACACCTCCAGGTGCAGGAAAAGGGCCTCCTGCATCATGAAGGACCCCCACTCACACATGCCCCTCTCCCCTCGGGCAGGAGGCTGCGGAGCATTAAGAGCAGGACCACCAGACTGAGGAACAGCTTTTTCCCAGAAGCTGTGAGACTGTTGAACTCTGGAGGACCCCTGTAGCCCCTGCCCCCCCCATCCCCAACCCCACCCCCCATCTGAACCCCCCACCACAGATGCACAGACAATAATACAAAAATACTTTGCACTGCAATTACTTGCACAATGCAGCTGTTTGCACAACCTGGACACTTGCACATCACCATGGTGTTATACTGTTGTTGTTTTTCTATTCATTGTATATACTTTTTCTTAAATTTGAATTTGCCTTTACTTTTATTTTATGTTCTATATATACATATGTATATATATATTTTATTTTATTGTTTATTCTATATTTCATTTTATTTTTGGATATTGGGCTGCTCCAGGACCAGGGGAAACCAATTTCGTTGCATCCCACGTTTACATGTGTTGTAATGACAAATAAAAATCCTTAAATCCTTGAATCCTTGATAGAGGCGTCATCACAGTCCCCATTAACCTATGACATGAGAAAGCACAAAAACAAGTAAAGAAGAAGTCAAGTTAGTAGCATTTATTAATCAGACATTAATGGGCTGGTTAATCTTACTATAAGCTTTATCAAAAAGGAAAGTTTTAAGCCTCATCTTAAACATAGAGAGGGTGTCTGACCCCCTGACCCAAACTGGAAGATGATGCCACAACAGAGGAGACTCTAGGATACTATGCGCTCTTTAAGATATGATGGTGCTTGACCATTAAGGGCTTTATAGACAAGCTGAAGGATTTTATATTCTATTCTGGATTCTACAGGGAGCCAGTGCAGAGAAGCTAATATGATCTCTTCTCCTTGTTCTTGTCAGTATACGTGCAGCAGCTTTCTGGGCCAGCTGGAGAGTCTGTGTTGGGGCAGCCTGATAGTAAGGCTAGGCTAATCTATTCACACAATGTAAAAAACAACATATTGTAGTTTCAGAGGGTGTTATGTACTGCAAGTAGACTATTTCTTGGCGAACAACAAACAGTACACTATAGCCAGGGACACTATATTATTACCTAAAGCTAAATGCTTCCCTTGGTCAGACTGTACTTGCATACTCACACCAGACTTTACACATGCTTTTAACTGAGCAGAAAGGTATAGATGTATTTAGTCTAGCGCTCCATTGTTTCAGCCATGAAAGAGGCTCAATGGTGCCATCAGTGCAGGACATAGACTGTTCCCCAGAGAGGACTGTCAGACGGACTGCTTTGATCCCAGTGAATGAATGAATAAATGAATGAATGAATGAATGGCTATGGAATACCCATACTGTACCCACACATTCACATGCCAACAAAATACATTCAAAACTTGCTATGTTCAAAATGTTTTTTTGTTTTTTTTTAACATTCTTGCTTTTTTTCTTTAGTTTAAATGTATTTTTGGATACAATCAACCCGTGAATAAAAACGTAATCTTAAGAGAAATGTGGTGTAATACACACTAGTTTTAGTTTTGGAGTTCACATTTGCGTCTGGATAGCTACCACTAATCATTTTCACATGTGTGTACTGCCCTCATGTGGTAGTAAGAGGCAACTGTTTCATGCATCTGTAATTCAGTAACAACAAACGTTGTATTCTTACATGTGTAAAAGTCAAAGTGAATCCTGAGTCTATGCATGTGGACTTTTAAACACACTCTTGTGTAATCTATAAGTAATGTGAATGAAACAGTCAGCATCTATTATTCTGGCCTTCTGGCTTTATTTAGACACACAGGTTAAATCAGTGTTTTAAATTAACTTGTCCTGCAGTCCCCTCTAGTGACGTTACTGTGTTATGGTTATTACAACACCTATATGTATACCAGCTTTAAAAAAAAATCCCCATGATGTTGCTAGTGATTGATTAATATGATTAAATGGCTGAAATGTGACTTTAAACTTTTAACTACAAAAGTTAAATTACCACATTAAAATCCTTGAAATGACATCTACTCCTTCACCTTCAATGCAAAATCCAGATTCTATAAATGTGCACATATTGTTCCTTTCAGAGGTTAAACTGTTGGGCTCCATATATATATATATATATATATATATATGTGTGTGTGTGTGCACTGGAGGCTTTAAGGTTCTCAACCTTTTCCATGTTATTCATTTGATAAAATGTCACTTCAGCGACTTCCATCTGAAAGTATCTCAGTTGTTAGATATGACTAAGACCTTGCAGAATTCTATAATTGTCAACTGTAGTTGAGAAGGTAAACCACAGAGGAAGTGATGTGATCAAAAACCATGATCTTGTGTTTCTTACTCACATTGTGAAAATAAACTATTCCCTGGTTGAGAACCTCTGTTCTAATGGTCAATGAACAGGAGGAACACTTACAACAAGCAAAAAAAACTGTGTCAATGTTTATTTGGGCTGAGCTGTCCTTTCCGCAGAGTTTCGGTCCTGCGTGGCGTCTACTGCGTGTGTTGTCACCGTCATCATTGTTACCATATCCCCATTCCAGATTATAGCTAGTTAATGATTTGCTGCTGTGTATCTGTGTCTCTATCACAGGTTCCACTGCTACTGTAATAATTTATCATTCATTGTAACCTATTCTTATTTTAACATTCATGTAATTCATTATAATTCATTGTGAGTGTACAATATGTGTGTGTTGATTGTTCTGTACATGTGACATCATTGCACGTCTGTCCGTCCTGGGAGAGGGATCCCTCCTCTGTGGCTCTTCCTGAGGTTTCTTCCACCTTTTTCCCTGTTAAAAGGTTTTTTGGTGGGCAAGTTTTTCCTCACTCGAATCGAGGGTCTAAGGACAGAGGGTGTCACTCCCTGTACAGATTGTAAAGCCCTCTGAGACAAATGTTGTAAGCTTCTATAAATGTATTTTGTGACTTTGGGGTATATAAATAAAATTTGATTTGATTTAAAGTGAGTACAGAGACTTTCCACCTTCAGCAGATGAATGTGAAAGAAAGGACACAGGGACAGAATATATTTAGACATTATCTCTCAGATTTTTTTTTTTTTAATTGAGTGCAAGATAAGTGATTAACATGACAGAAGCAACAGAACTAGACAATAACCCAAACAAAACAAAATGACTTCAACACTTGTTAAGAGAGCAGGTAAAAAGTATTATAAATGAAAACAAACGATGTCATCATGTCCTATATGTGTCCTATATTTGAACTGATGGGATGTGACATCAGACATACTGTAGGACGCCTCCCTGGTAAGAAACACTCAGTCTGGTGTTTGATTTATTATATATGCTGTTTTATTTAGCTGTGAAGCTTGGATTCATAAAACACTGCACGGCTTCAACATTCAGCATCCACACGTATCACAATAATTGACGTTTTAAACACATGAAACCTAATTTATTGCATTGAAGCAATTTTATTCAACATTTTCATCAATTGTTTGCCGAAACCAGAATTATTTGATTTATGTATTTCTGTTAGGTAAAAAAAAGCAGGATTTATCATTGATATATTAATGAAAAAAAAAAAATATATATATATTGAAAATCAAAATCATTTACACTATATGATTTCATATAAATGTTAAAATGATAATGCTGGACTTTACCCCTACCAAACCCCATAGAACTGTTTATAAATGGTGTTTATAATTGTATTTGTTGACAACTATAATTTCTCCAGTGACACTAGATGTCCAGATAATGTATGATTGGCAAAATAATGTAACATAGTTGTAATTATAGTTTATGAACATGAAAAATGTAAAAGCAAAACTAAAAAAAAGTACAAAAATATTACAAAGGAGATACAATATGTCTCCTGTTCTACAGTTTAAGCTCGGACAAACACGTCAAATAGAGACAGTATTTCAAAATAAAAGCGATATGAGAGAGTACAAACAGATCTCTGATTTAAAATGCCACAGCAAACATGCTTATGAATATGTCTGTGTGTTCCTGTGGATGAGTATGTATTTATCTATAGCCTCACTGACTTCATGCTCCTGCTGACAGGGTCCCAGTGACAGGGGTCCCAGGCCAGGAACCAGCCTGTGAAGGTGGGGGGTTCGTGGCCTTGTTTCACCACCACCACAGGAGTCTGCTTGTCGCGGCCGCTCGGGTCACTCTCAATGTACTGTTTGGCTGCAGAGGAGTCAAAATTACAACACATGTTGGTATCGGTCTCATGTGGCAGTAAGAGATAACAGTTCCACACATGTGAAATCTAACAGAGAGATGATAACTCAAAGATATAGAAGAGATGAGAGAGGATAAAGATCCAACAAACGACGACAGTGGTAGAGGTGCGGGGGGGCACAGCACAAAGTTTAAACTGAATTTTCCATTTACACAACAGGGAGTCGTGCATTTATGTTGTTGATTATGATATTTCAACAATATTCAGCTAATTCACACATTTTTAATTGAGAAATACTGAGTTTACGCTGACATGTGAAGACGGGATGATTAACTAACTTAAGTAATCATCAGCATGTGATCATTAGTCAACAGACTGTAATTAGATAATAATAACCATAAAGCATCAGTAACTGTATTTGCAGTGTAGTACATTTTAGATGCTGTACTATATTCATGTATATTTCTGATACTGTATATTTTTGCCACCAAGTAGGGTAGTGGTCACTTTTTTTACTATTTATTGTTTGTTTATTGTTAATAAATAATAAATTGTTGTGTCTGCAGTAGTAAAGCCCATCGTGCGTGTTGTTTCTGAGCTCTCTTGTTGCGGACCAATGAAAAACCTGCTTACACCACATACCCTGATGGATTAAGTAAAAGCTCACCACATTTGACAGATTCAGTCCTCTCCACCTCGTTGGCTTCCTGCCCGATCCAGACAAACACCTAAAACACAAAACTGTCAGTGTTGGCGGTTCGGTTTAGGATGGACGGATGGATGAAAGGTTTAACATCTACAGCTGAGTGGTACCTGGTCCCACACATCCAGCAGCATCACGTCATCCTCAGCCAGGTCGTCTTGTGTAAACTCTCCTGGAACTTCCTCAATCTGCACGCAACACAATAACGCAGCTCATCAACCCAACGTGGCCATATTATACCACCAGCTCCCATTCAAAACCCTGCAGTCTCTGCAGATTGGAATGGGATTCATTTCATCACATGAGGAATATAACACACCGTTCGAGTGTTTATGGAGATGCGTGTTTGAAAAGCTAATGATTACCCCTGCAGTTTAAAGCTGCTCATCAAATCGAATGATCGAGATGTTTTAGATGAGGGAGTAATGATA
Source organism: Pampus argenteus (assembly GCA_036937835.1). Lineage (NCBI taxonomy): Eukaryota > Metazoa > Chordata > Actinopteri > Scombriformes > Stromateidae > Pampus > Pampus argenteus. The sequence goes on from CM072879.1 coordinate 3,051,715, forward strand.
AAAGGGCTGATGAGTCAAATGAAAGTTTTATAATATACTGCATGAACAGTGATGACATCACCTGTAGCAGATCACTACCCTGAATAAAACACACCGTGAATGACCATGGACGAGAAGCAGCTCTCAACACTCTTTCTGATGACCTCCACGTTTTAGCTTAATTATTATTTCAATCTAATTATTTCAAAAGTCACGTGAGGATTAATTCATTTACTTTAGATGATGATGACTGCAGAGCCTTTTAGTGCTCCCTGGAATTATGTTACATCAAACATAAAAGTTGTATGAATGGACCAAATAACAGTTTAAGGTAATTACATGTTTATGGACACACTGGCTGACATGTTTGTCTTGTTTTTCTGCATTAAAGTGGACTCCTCCACACTGTGTTACATAATACTCACTATGAACCGGCCGGTCTTGTTGGAACATCCAAACAGACGAGGTGGGTAAGTCATGACTTGACTCTCCAGCCTCTCTGAGCTCTGGTACGCCGTCTTCCCCCCTAATGCTACCCAGAAGTCAGCTGCAACACAGGAACAAGGTGGGATGAGAGGTGGTGTTATCAGTTATTACGCTGACCACAGAGCACACTGAGAAGGTTCCAACAAGTGTACCTGGTTCATTCCCTTCCACGATGCGTTTGCTGCTGCAGTTCAGCTCTTTACTCATGTACTCAGCTCCTTTTTCCTCTTCCTTACTGGCCCCCTTGCCCATCCACAGATAGCCCCGCCCATCAGCCATCTTCAGCAGGAAGGTGTCGTTGGAGTTCAGACTGGCAGCACTGGCATCCACCTGAAACACACACACACACACACGACATGCAGCGATTCTAGAGATCTCAATCATCATTTACTCCCTGGAGTAAACACAGTCCATACAGCAGGGGAATCCTCACCTCGGAGATTCTTGTGATGGTGTCCAGATTCCTTCGTACCTGGAAGAGTCGGGTTGGAGGCGGTGGGACCTGGCCCCCGAAGCGGGACGTACCACTCTTATACACAATGAGGGGTTTAGATTTGAAGAGAGTCAGCAGATGTGGGGGCTCTTTGCCTTGGCACACTCTGACCTGAAACCACAACAACAACAACAACAACAACAACAACAAAAAAAATCAAATCCAAAGAAAATTCATGGCATACATTAGCAGCAGAAATGCAGATTTCCTTACATAAATGAATTGTTATATAAAATAAAATCTCATTAATAAAGATACCTGCAGACAGATGCTTATTATTTCTATGTGATAATATTGTATTCACTAAAGTCATTACTGAGATTAAAGAAAAAGGTTGCACGGCTAAAACTTGACTTTTCTATCCAGTGCTACAAAATTCAGATGCACTACACAGTACGTCATGTTCGTAACTTTTCATTGCAAACATTTTAATAAAGCTTATTGGACTCCCTCCAGACCAAAAAATAAGACAAATCAATAAAATGATGGTGCAATCCATGAATTCTGTCCTTTAATTTGTGATTGTATGCAGGATAGATGTTGTTACTAGCTGCATTTGGACCTACACTTTATGAAGGTGGCGACTAAACCGATGCTGTTGACCTCATTAAATACAGTCATACGCATACAACTGATCTTATGATCTCTAGATCTTCTAAAATAAGATCCAAGTTGTCATAAACAGGAATTATTATTTAAATAAAGACTTCCTCTTATGACTCACTGAATCAGAATAGTGTTTTACATGCTGTCAACCTTATGTAGCTTTACTTGGAACGAGATATTCAGATTTATGAGAAATTTCAGGCATCCATTGAATGTGCTGTTCACTGTCACTACTAGCTGCTGTACCTGAACTGCATTCCCTCCGAGTGAACGATCCAGTTCCACGGTCAGGAAGGCCGAGGCTGTCAATTCATCCAAAGAGCAGCTGGCTCCTTGCCTACAGGCAAAACAAGGCATACGTGTGTCTAAAGCTGCACTGTCAATATTGAATCAAATGATTCAATGTTTAATGTGACTTGTGTTGTCTCTTAATATTAGTTCATTAGTTTGGGTTTTACAGCCCACAGCATCACTACTTTGGTTCCGTCTCACAGCTAATTAACATTATTATTATTATAATTCTAATATTCACTCTGCTTCCAGCTGTGGTTTGATCTCAACCCACTCCCGAGGAAAATATCTGTACTCTTTAACTTCTAAATGTCCCACTATGTTCACCAGCTAGTTGCTGCTGCTGTGTGCAGGTACTGTGCAGCGGGTTGATGGGAGCTTTTTCACTAAACACAGCTTCCCGCTGCCGGAAACCAGCTTGATGAGACTGAACCAAAACAGTAAATGTGACAAAAAAAGCAAAAGAATGAACTGAAATGAATTTTTTTGGGAATAGAAACAAAATGTGTTTATTGCTTCATATGAAGATTACAGCTAAGAATTGAAATGCTGGAACAATATAAAAAAAATAAAGCAAAAATAACCGATCAGAAGGCTCAGTGAGAAGAGTGTTAGAGCGTATCAAAGAGGAAGTCACAGATCTTTGTCAGTTATGCAAAACCGAGCCACATGTTGCTATACGTACCAGGTGTAGATGATCTGTCTCTTCCCATAAGTGTACAGAATGATGTAACAGTCTCCACCGTAGAACTGACCGTAGGACTTTGGATCGACGGGGACTCTGCCGCTGCTCTCCACCCTCCAGATCTGTGAGAAACAAGCAGCACATGTGCTGTGAGAATAGAAGATGTAACGTAGCTGTCATTGGGTTCAGTGATGAACCAGTCCTGCTGGAAACAAGGGCCTCCAACTCCCATTATCACTATTATTATTATTACTTTTATTATTTTTTTCTTCTAACATATTTTTTGTTGTTGTAAATGATTAATGCATCTTGCATTTGATGTATCTGAACTTACAGCCTCCCACATCTTTACTGGCTGTATGATATCAGTTGCATGTTATAGTTTTAGCTTGAGCCTCTACCTGTGTGTCTCCGCTCCCATCATCCACCATGTTATACTGGGCTGCCATGTGGCGGGACTTGTGGAGCTTGGAGGCATCAAAGTCCAGCTGCTGGATCCTGGCAATCCTCTCAGTAACGAAGACCCTCCCCAAGCCTTCACTCTGGTCTCTATCCTTCCAGTTCAGGAAGAACTGCTTGAACATTGAAGTCTCTCCTCCGTCCGGCAGCACCTGGATCTGCACACACGACAAAAAGAACACAACACTATTAGCACTTACACCATTTACATTTCTACATCATAACAAAATAGATTCATGAGTCAAATAAGTTTTACTCACAGAAAGAATAAAAATAAATTAATATCAATAAAATAGCCTTGATCAAAGTTCAAAATATCCCCTAGAAAATGATATGATTCAGAAGAGAATGGCCACCCCTGCCTAAAGGGACATTCCACTAATTTTTAAACGTTAAAGGTCATTTACTACTCACAGGGATTTCTACTCAGACAACAGTTGTCTTCTGTATGTCTGGAGGAGAAAACCCAGCCAACGTCACCATAAAGTAAGGTTCTGTACAGTATACGCATCTGCTGCTTTAATTTTGAGGATACAATAACTCTGATATGACATGGACGTGGCATTGACCTTTGGCTGAGATGATTCAGCTGTGACAAATGAATTTCAAACCATGTTAGGATTAGATTTTTATTAACTAAAATACTGCACGTCTTCAAAAAAAACCAATGTCAAAGAGTAAATGAATGTGTGTGTTGATCAACCTGTGTATTGGCCGGGTAGCCCATCTGTTTGATGAAGCCCTCTGCTGTTTTCATCGCCTCTTTTCTCTCACTGGGGTTGGCATTTTGCCCTGTTGGATGATAAATGAGATAAGAATCCCACGCAGTCACTGCACAGACACTTTCCAGTGCTGCCTAATTACCTTTCCATACAAATATCATGTTATTTTGTCCATGATCCAGGATGAAGCATTCATCTGACAGCAGGTCACTCTGGAGGAAGGGGTTCTCCTCCTTCACAACGGTCACTGTCATGGATCCCGACGCATCAGATACCTGGTGACACACGCATACAGTAATGTGCCAGCTGTTAATACAGGGGGATGTGTGATAGACTGTTATGCTGATGGTTGTAAATGTCAATAGGTCATAAATAATAAATGCATTTTGGTCCAGATGTTCTGCAGCGATTTTCCACAAGGTAAATGCTCCATCGGAGGAGTTTCCCGGCAAAAACCTAAAAGTTGCTCTTATTCACATATTATTAAATGCTTTATTGAACATTTATGAAGATATTAGTTACAAGTTATGAACACTTAGTATTATTTTTTTTAAGATTGTAACATTGTGCTGATTGCCAAAAGGGGAATAAAGAGGGCATTGTGTAACACTGATTCATGTGTCATGAGCATGAGCATTATTTTTATCCTCTTTGTGATGAAATCTCCACATCATGTGTTTCATTAGTGATTTGGAACTTTTCCTGGGACTGAGACTTACTCTATTTATATAAGCTAGCGTACACTTGGGCTTAACAAGTGCAATGAGAGGGTTCAATAGGTTCAACAGCATTTTATTGAATTTTAGTCCATAATGAACCCACATATATAATCAGAAATAAAAGGCGAGATAAAACAACTCAAAGATGTCTTATATTTTAGCAGCAGAACAAAATGAGCCAAGCAGCGTGATATTTGAAATAAATTATATACAGTATATTTGTATTATTGTAGCTGATGTATTTCAAATACTGAAGGTTATGATGCACAACTATGAAGCGTATCAGATTCAAATATTTACTGTATACGATATAATTGTTTTATTCTAATGAACAAGAATGAAGAAAGATAAAAGGTTTGATCTGTAGCATCAGATCTTAACTGATGTCGTGTGACTGATAATGAAAACTAAGTTTCCTTTTATCATGAAGTAATCCATCCAGCTTTGGAGTTCATATGGTCGGATGCTGAGTGCGGTTCAGCATTTTAATTACATACCAATAAACGTTCTATTTCACATCATATGCTGCTTGAAATTGCAGCGCCTCCAGTTAATGCTGTTCTCAGCTGATAGCAGCAACTACCACGATGTTCTGTGGTTTCATTGAATTATGGGTCAAACTAATCAAGCGCGCTTTTATGGCTGCGCTGTTCCATTAAGCGGGGATACTCGAGTACATACTAACACTTAGATTCACAGACACATTCTGGATCCAGCTGTGTTGCATATATATGCCGAATATAATGTAGTGTAACACGCTCCAGTGAAGCAAGGGTATTAGGCTTTACTGAACTTCTATCTCTGACTGTCTTTTTAGGGGCAAGGGGTACAGCAATGCATGGGTGATAGTGTAAAGCATGAGATGAGGATCCTCGACTAGCAAATCCGTAAATAAATTGTGGTGTTCAGTTTCTCTTGTTTCTGTTAGTCAGACATAAGTTGCATAAGTTTGTGTTCATTATGTTTGAGTACTCTACCATGTACAGTTTAGCCATTTTCCTATTGGACACATCTGCCGCTGTATCATCATCATCATCTCCCTCTGATAGCTTTGGCTTGACTCCAAGGACCTGTGAAAAATGATATTACAAGTCATTAATACATCTATTGAACATAACCCCTTACACAGAAAAAACACACCAGCAGCAATTTTCATTAAGTATACCAAAAGCCACGCTATCACTAATGGGCAATAATGGAAAATATTATGCTCCTGCAAAATAAAAGTCAATTATGGCGGGGGTGGAAGATCACTCTTTGACAAATATTGGCACTGTGTGATTCACAGTTTTGTTGAAGACGTTTGCTTGTGCACACATTGTTTTCAGAATAATTAAGGCACATGGTTCCGCACGGGTCTATGCACTCTTGCATAGTTGCAAACCAACAAATGTGTTATATGATTAGTAGATTGTCATGTTAAATGTTAAATGTTAAATTAGGTTGTATATATCTCAACAACTGGATTGCTATGCCTTTTTCTACAGACATTCATGTTCCTCAGAGGATAAATCCTGCTGACTTTGAGAATTCTCTGACCTCTCCTCTAGTGCCACCATGAGGTTGACTTCTATATCTCAATAAAAATTACATGAAATTTGCAACAGATGTTCAGGGTCCCTAGAGGATACATCTTAATGAGTTTTGGTCATCCTCCCCTTTTGGTGCCACCAGTTTTCTTTAAAATCTACTTAATGTTTTGCCATAAGATTTGGTTCAGACATGCATGGCTTCCAGATGACACATTGGAAAGACTTTGGTTAACTTTATGACTTTTACTATAGTGCCACCATAAGGGTGAAATATCTCAACAAGTATTGATTTTTGTGGAATAATATTCGTGGTCCTCACAGAAAGAACCTCTTGAATTTCCATCGAGCTTCATCATCTAGTTTCATTTTGTGTAATACTTTGGTTTATGACCAAATGCCTCCAACATTCATTCCATTCAGCCTCAGCTATACTTTGTGTTTAGTGCTAATCAACAAATGTTAGCATGCTAACATGCTAAGCATACGTTGAGAACTGTGGTGGATATTATTATTTTTTGATTATCCTGTGATTATGAGTAATCATGTGTGCCAGTCAATTATGTGTTCATAGTCTAGACTGTGCGAGACAGTCAGCAGAATGTTGATTTTGTGTAATGAGAAGACATTGTTGGCCCAGCGGCAGGTTTTTAGTTGCATAGTAAACATTATATCTGCTAAGCATTACCATGCCAGGGTTATTATTGTGATCATGTTAGCATTCTGATGTTAGTATTTAGCTCACATGCAGCCCCACAGAACAGCTAGCATGGCTGCAGACTCCCAGTCTTCTTGTACTGCTAGAGTCTGAGAATCTGGTGATATCTGTTTGTACATTGGTTGATTTGACAGAAGAAGATATCTACATCTTAGATTTATTTTATTTTATTTTATTTTATTTTATTTTATTTTATTTTATTTTATTTTATTTTATTTTATTTTATTTTATTTTATTTTATTTTATTTTATTTTATTTTTTATTTATTTTTTTTGTGGTGTAGATATTCCCCAGAACATGTTTCCTAATGATTTTTAAGGCCAACTTTCCTCTCCTGCATCAGAAAATCTAATGGGCAGATTTTCATAAAATTGTATGTGTATGTTCCCCAGAGGATGACACTTTCATGTTGTACACCCCATGACTTTCACTTCCACCTCCTCCTTCAATCTGTAAACGTTCCATGCAAGATATCTTATGCTGACAAACTACTGTTTCCAAGGTCAAGAATGAACCCTGACTCAGTTATGCATTTTGTCTCAGATATATCTTGATGTCTGTGATAAAGGGCTGCACACATGAATGAATTTCAAATAGAACCAGTTAACACTCACATTAGTTAACTGAGACGGTTCATTTCCTTCTTCAACAACCACCAGTACAGCACGGGCATTTCTCTCGTTGTCACGGATACCTCTGGCCACTTGTGCTGCCTTCAGTCGCTCAAACTTGTTACACTTGGATCCACACCACTGGTAGATCTTCTAAAGATAGGTAAACACAGATATACTTTTAGATATTATGGCTAGTCCATTGTGACTAACCCTCCCTCTGCAAACATACATCAGGAAAACAATGTCCTTACATCTCCGAGATCCACAATGAAGCAGTCTCCGCTGTTGAAGCTGGACCAGCTGAGGGGGACCTGGGTGGCCCGGACGACCCGCCGGCCCTTGATGTGGAGGAGTCTCTGAGCTGAAAGGTCGTTAGTGACCACATGGTGGAAACCTGAGGACACGCCTCCTGTCTAAGGGACAGAAAACACAGCACGCTGTCAACCTTCTAACAGCCCTCTGTTTTTTCTAGACTTCTTTCTGTCCCATGAGTCACTGTTTCCTGCAGCCAAGTATAATTCTGCAACAGGATTTATGGAAAAACAGCTGGGATTAAGTCATCATTCAAAATCCAGGTCAAACTACTTGGTTCTCCGAAAATCACACAAGAAATATCAAAATGTAAATGGGTGATGTCCATGAACTGAGCATATTCATGCTCGTCATAGGATTAACCCTTTCATTTTGGAGACTGAATAAAGTTTTGGGGTCCTCCTCTCCCCATATGCACAAATACAGGAACTCAATAGCATGAAGAACACAGAAAAGGCTTCAAATCAGCAGACCTGGATTACAACACATATCAAGATTAGCACTTTTTCACATGCAGCATCAAATATTTAATGTTTATGCGGCTGGAGAAAAGTCAAGAAGTGATGTTATATATACACCATAATGTAAAACCGTGAATACAAAAGAACATAGCGCCTGTATTTGTGCACATATTGATATTGAATTCTCTCACATCTGTTAAAGGAAAGGTCAGAGTTGCTGAAACATCAGGATTCATCCATTTTATTTTAATATTATCACTGACCTGATTGGGGAGCCTTTTTCCACTGTTTCTCATGCGTTTTGTTTTAGCCTTTAGGGGCTGCCAGCGAAATGTTTGTTACTAAAAGGCCTCCGCAGGTAAATAGACTGATGTGAACATCGGTTCAACTAATGCATTTGATGTCTACCTTGTAGGTGATCCCTCCCTTGAAGTAGCTGGTGAAGGCCGTTGACTCGAAGTCCTGCAGTTCTCGATACTGGACCGGCTTTCCCCCCAGGTAGTCGTCCAGCTGCACAGTAAAGATGGCAGCAGCGGTACTCTCATCCTGACTGCACTCCTTTCCTTTAAACAAGGAACAAAAGAAGAAAGAAGACATTTGCCAGACAACAACACTGAATGTTAATGAAATCACCTTGTGCATTCACTTAATTAAGAATAGTACGGCAATATAGTGCAATAAGTTTCTTGATTTGGGGTAAGAGATTAAGAGAAACACATCTTAGATTCTACTGGAGGAAACTGGTTTCTTGGCCGTACAGTTGGTGTTTCTAACTGGGTTTTATAAAGTGGAGAGGGAGAGTAATGTGGAAGGGATGAATGGAAATAAACATTACTCATAATGGTGTCTAACAAAGTCTGACTATAATAAACTTAAACAGCAAAAAAACATAAGTGATCATAAGTTGGTTTGCACAGCTGAACACTAGGTTACTATGACTTCAGAGACGTCTCTGCAGGCTGCAGTGTCATATACTATACCAGATTACTGATTGTACTTATCACATCAGATCTAATCAGTGAATGTGAACGCATTTTCTATCTTTGTCCTATAACCTGATTTCTACCAATAACTTAGAAACGTGTGCACATGTAAACCCTCACACGTTAGTCACCTTATGAGGTGTTCGGAGGTTGTTTAATTTTTTTGTAATTTTTTAACCATTGAACAAAGCTAGGCTCTGCTTCCAGTCTTTATGTCAAACAAGGAAGATGTTAAGGTTCGATTTAAACCTGCCTTTTGTGAAGCTCGTCTTGAGACTTCAAAGTGTTAACCTGGTAAATTTCCAGAGACCTTGCATATATGCAAATGTGATAAATCTCAGTTAAAACACTGGGTCAAATTTTTGAAAGACAAATGCTCAAATGCCATTTCTGTTAATGGTCAACCATCAGGAACAACTTGGCGTGAAGGTCTTGAGACTTGCTCTGAAGACGCACAAACTTGCTTCCATTTTCTCTGTCAGGACAAGCTAACAGGCTACATGTAGGCTACATTTGTGCAGGCTTATGCTATTTGTATGTAGATTTTTGTTTATTGGACACAACATACCCCCATACAGATAGAATAAGAACATTTATTCAGTGTCAAAATGCTTGTTGTGTTACAGTAGTCTCTTGAGTGAGTGAGTGATGACTACAGTCTCACTGTAAGTGACAGCGCCATTAAACAGTCGACTCAGCTGTTTCTCACAACCGCTGCACAGGAGTTTGTGGTCGAGTGCAGCAGGAAGGAAGCAAGTGAGCTGTCCATTTGCTTGTATGATGGTTAATGATTAATGCTGATGGGTTTTCAGAAAGCAAAAGGCAAATAAACATCTTCGTCGTACTGAATTTCTACCCTGGGAGGAAATGCAGAGAGAGAATCAGAGAGAGAATGCAGGAAGGAAACGCGTACTGAACAAAACCTGTGTGCCGTAATGTCAGAACATACTAGTGTTGTACGACTACAGTGAAACTGCAGTCACTGAATTACAGTCTGCAATCTGCATTTTTTTTATTTTTTTTTATTGTTATTGGATATTTTAATCATATTATCACCAAAACAGCTTGCTACCAGTAAGGTAAAACTTACTGGATGTTCACAAACAGTAAAGACTCACACAAAGCCACACCCCACCCCCCATTTGAGATGTACAGATCATATCTCAGAACAACCACACACAAGGCAAATCAAACTGCAGCATCTTCAGCAACATATGCTCATCATACACAGAGAATATGCAGCACTGAGAATGTAACCTGAACCATCACGATACGTGCCAACCGCGAGACACGGCCCTCTGCAGAAGTTTACACGCTGCTGAAAGCCACAGCAAGGTCCACACCGCCCTGTGGCATGAAGCAGGCTCAAAAAATGAATTACTACGACGCATGTGGCAACACTCCTGAGAAATGAGGTGAAACAACTGTCTGACTGGTGCAAGAACAACAATCTGCCTCTGAAGACTGAAAAAACAAAGGAGATGATGGTTATTCAGAAGGTCCCGCCCTAACCTGAACACACACTGAACACACACATGCTGTCACACTGCTGAACTCACTGTTGTAGTATTGCTTAAAATTACTTAATTATTGCTTAAAAAATTGAAACAAACACAAAAACTTGATATTAAGACAAAACACACAAGTGTGATTGTTATGCCTTTAGTTTGTAGGCTCATGTCTACAAGAGCTCATAGTACCTTACCACCCCACTAGAACATTACGCTCCCAGGATGCTGGGTTCCTTGTGGTTCCTATAGTGTCTAAAAGTAGATTGGGAGCCAGAGCTTTCAGCTATCAAGCTCCTCTTCTGTGGAATAAACTACCACTCTGTGTTCGGGAGGCAGACACGATCAACACCTTTAAGAGTAGACTTAAGACTTTCCTGTTTGATAAAGCTTATAATTAGGGCTGGCTCAGGTCATCCCTTAGTTATGCTGCCATAGAACTAGACTGCTGGGGGACTCACATGCTCTCTCGTTCTCTCTCTCTCATTCTCTCTCTCATTCTCCTTATCTATCCATCTATCTAATCCATCTATCTATCATGTTACTAACTAAACTTCTTCGTCTCTCGTCCAGCAGGTTCTTGTGGACTTTGCCTGCTGCTGTGGTCCTGCGTGGCGTCTTCTGCCTGCGTTGTCACCGTTATCATTGTTATCATATCTCCATTACAGTTTATAGTTAGTTAATGATTTGCTGCTGTACATCTGTATCTCTATCACAAGTTTCACTGTTACTGTAATTATTCCCTGTTAAAAGGTTTTTTGGTGGGCAAGTTTTTCCTCACTCGAATCGAGGGTCTAAGGACAGAGGGTGTCACTCCCTGTACAGATTGTAAAGCCCTCTGAGACAAATGTATTTTGTGATTTTGGGCTATATAAATAAAATTTGTATATATATATATATATATGCTATTTGTATGTTATATGCAATTTGTGCCGGCAGGATGAAATAATGAATCTCTATGACATCAAATAGCAATGATGAACTCTAGTCCAAGAATGTTTTTTACTTCCTATGCTGTTATCAGACAGCGCTGTGTCCCTGCGTACATGTTTCCATATGGACGCACGGAGCTCACAGGCTGATTGTCATTCTGTATTTGTTGAAGCACTAAGCAGTCAAACTGGAAAAACTAACACTTGAATTCTTCTGAAGAACTACTGATGCACATCATTTCTGTGATGTATGAATCTGCACACCAGTTATCATCTTTGATGAGTACAGATAGCTGCAATAACGTGACTTTCCTGGATAAATAAAACACATTTAAATAACTCATTTCCCTTATTTGCAGTGAAGGGGGTAAATAAAAAGAGAGAGTGCTTCCGTCTCTTACCCAGCCAGTAGTGCAGGTGGTAGAAGAAGCTGTCCCTCTGTTTGACACTGTAGAGAATCACATAAGCATCTCCAGTGTAAAAGTTCCCATGTAAGCTCTCAGGCACAGGGACCAGCTCCAAATTCTCAATCCTCCATATCTGCAGGCCGGATGTCTTGCCTGCCTTGGTGAACTCTTTATGGTGAAGTGCCATGTCTGTCTGCTGCTGTTCTGAGGCTGTGAGGATGGCTGAGAGCAGACACACACACTGCTGCTCTGTTCCTGAGGACTGACTGACTGACTGTACAGCAGCTTTCTCTAGCCTCTACACACACTGAGTGGGTGTGTCTACATGCTACCAAAACACACACACCAGCACCCTCAAATACACATGCATGAATCAAGCTTTTCAAGCTTTTAGTAAACATCCTTTTCAACACTATGTTGTGTGGTTCACTTCATATGTTTAGACAAGAATGGAGTTCTTCTGTTTATTCAGTATTGGTGTTTTTTAGCAGCCTTATGGAAAGTAAATGGAAAGACGAAGTCATGACTCCAGGAAATGGAAACAAGATACCACTGAGACAATAAACCTATAGAAAGTAATATATATATAAAAAAGATAAAATATATTATAATTTAATATAACTTTGCCAATTCTTATTCTTTCAATTAATATCAAGTGTTATAGATCATATAGTATAGTGGCAAGTCACCATTGTGCATTTGTGTGACTTGACTCATTCAAGATGATTTGTGCCTGACTTGATCCCGACTTGATCCCGACTTGATCCCGACTTGATCCTGACTTGATCCCGACTTGATCCCGACTTGCTCTGACGTCATACATGTGCAGGCAACGATAACGTCACAAGATCGAGGTGGACACAGTTTTTAGAGCAATTGTGCCGCAGCTGATCTTCACTGACTGCAAGACCCAGGGCATGATGGGAAACACGTGATCAAAGATTCTGATTGGCTCAGATCAACAACATGACAAAAATACAACATGATGAATAGAACTGTTTTGTTTTTTTGTTTAATTGTAAAGATGTTCATGTTACTAGTCTACAGAAAGCCAAAAGTCAGTAACCAAATATTACACATAGACACAATATAAACGTCATAATTGAATTCTTGTTAGCATTAGCATGAAGATTCTCTGACATCTCTGACAGTCTAAATATTTGATAGATAAAGGATGGGACGTCTGTTTCTGCTCCTGTCCTCTTTGAGTAGAGGCTAAAGGCTCATACCAATATTTCAATAGGTTATATCTATCATACAGACACCATTCAAACAGTCAGTGGTGACTAGATTGATCTGATATTAGATCAGGATGTAAGTATTTCTTTCTGACTTCCTGTGACATGTCTGTCTTGACTGCAGCTTTTTGTCAAGGTCAGAGACAAATGATTGTCACTCATTCATTGGTTGTCCTGCTTCCTTACGTTTTGAGCAACGCTACATAGCGGACACTAGAAAGAGTCATTCAGAAAGATTTGTTGGTTCAGCAAGATTTGGTGTTAGAGATTTGTGCATGAACCCAAAACCTCCGGTTCAATCCTGCCGACAATAAGAAAAAGCTTTATTTATTTATTAAAAAGTCTATAAAAAGTACACAGCAGCTAAATGATTTCCTTTAACTGATCCAAAACCAGACAAAACCTCCAGTTTCCATTATTACTAAATTCACACAGTGCGGTTGCTATGCTAACCATAACTTTTAATAAGTAAACTATTGCTTTTATTTTATTCATTACTAGTTTAATGTTAACTTGTGGCATTGATGTCCTCTATGATTTCCAAATTAAGGCTCGCATTTATATTTAATTTTAATTCAAATATTAATTTTAGAGTGAAAACATTATTATTGGACATTCCAAGCAGCTGCTGGTTTCCATGAATGTGTAAAAAGAGAAGAGAGAAGTCGGTCCTCTGCTACGTCTGACCTTAACGAGACATGGCTACTACATTTTTCTATTACTGTATAGGTAGCCTTTAGTGCACACACAGCACAGGAGAGGCAGCAAGAATTTCCAGTTGAGTCAGATTATTGAATACAAATTAATTACTTGTAATTAGTAACATAATCCATCAGATTATAAAATAATGTTGGGATTTATCCAAAAAAAAAAAAACACAAAAAAAACAACAATATTTATTATATATATATTAGTAGTTCTTGTAAGACTTTAAATTTGAAAAATCTACAGGAAATTAAGATTAAGATATATCGTTAATTCATCCCTCAATGGGGAAATTATTTTTTCACTCTATTTTTTTATTTTACATGCATTTAACCCGGAAACACACACATGCAGTACAACGGCATAGACATTCCCTCCAAAAAATAAATAAATAAATAAAATAAACGGCACTAAAAGCAACTGGAAATAATCAGTGTAAGTGCTTAAATTGAGCTGCACAGTGGAAACGGATGTTCTGCTGAGAGAATTACTGGTGTGGAAACTTAAAGCTATTAAATCACGGGCATTTCAACCCTCTTCAATTTACGCAGCCTTTATTAGCGACTCGAATTCATTTGCTCATGCTGAGACTGGACTTTTCTTTAAGATGCCTGCATTTACCTTATTAAAAACACTCCAAAAGATGCTTGCGTTTTAAAACTTTATTGATGCTCCGACAAAAAAATACTCACTGTGAATAACGACCAACAAAATGTTTAAAATGACAGCAGAGGTAGGAGTCTAAAACAGGTTCTCCAAAAGTTAAACGTTAATAAAGTTTGTTAACCAACACTATGGGTTAGGATTAAAAAACAATGTGCTTTTCTTTAAATCCCACTCAGTACCAATGTTACAATGCTGTGGTCTACCTTTCCAACCCAAAGTTTGTATACTTACACACACACACACACACAGTTTCAAAGCATTTGATGAAAGATGAAAAATAGATATTTTATAAATTGATAAATAGATATTAGTTTTGTGTTGACAGAACAAAGTTATGGACATGAAAGATGTTTTTCGAATTCAAAATCCAAGATTGAGAAAAATACACACCATTTTAGAATTTCATTAATCAAAATAAATTAGGTGAAATGTATTTCTATTTATCTTTTTTTTTTTTTATCAAGGTTATAAAAATGAGAACACCATTCCAATGAGGAGCAACACAGGTAGAAGAATGTGGTAGTGATTAGTACGCATAAAATAGAAGTGAACATGTAAAGTTATTCATAGCCATAAAATCACAGGATGCTCCAAAATGTGACAGATACACTGCATTCAGGAAATATCAGGAATTAGAAATTCCCACTACATGATAGCAAAAACAGGGAAATAACCCGTCATGATTTATCAACTCTTTCAGTGATCTAATGTAGAAATACACAAAAATAGAATCAACTTTGATTCCAAGATGCTGCAGTTGCAGATTCATGGTTCTTAATCGTGATGATCCGCCGCTTGTCTGTTTTATATGATCGCAAAAACTAATCTGACAGGTCATAGAATTAAAGGATAAACAGATCAAAACAATAGAAAAGAGACATTAGTTGACAATGAAAATAATTATTAGTGCAACATTCACCCAGATACAGATGAGAAGATGTGTCCAGTGCAGAGACAGGCTGAGGACATTTTTAGCCTTATCTAGAAGCAGGGTAACCTAGCCTAGCTCGCCTGTAAAGTGATAATCCTCCACCCTACACAGCCCGAGCAGCAGTGACACCGCAACACATCACATGCTGAACTTGATGTTCGCCACCACTGCTGTTACGTTTTAGGAAACGAGACTCAAAAAAAAAAACTATCATCAAATAAACAACAATTTTCCATGTATAAACGGAATGAATCGATTTAGTCTCTTTGTCGAACCAATAGTAAACTAGCCTCGCCATTTAGCTATTGTAACTAACTTCCTAAGAAACTTGCCAGTTAACTGAACTAGCTGTTTCACTGGTCAACCACAAAGAGAACTTCAACTACATATCCTCGTGAAAAAGGCTGGCGTGCTAGCCAGCCACACAAGCTCTAAAAGCTAGCTTGCTCAGTTATTAAGTAGTTTTATATGTTTTTAGTTTTACATGAAAACATTTTTTGAAACGCTGGTGTGACCACGCCTCAAGCAAGTTCAACAGTAATCATGATATTAGCAGATCTCAACTCTGGGTAGGAAGGATGATAGTTGGGGTAAAAAGCTCATTTTTACAAGCTAGACCAGTGGAACACATGGAAAAGTGAATGCAACGGGAGTGCTTTCATTTCATTGAACGTTAACTATAAATAATAATAGCAGTGTATGAACTATAAGAGTGAGCACCCAACAACCAAATACTCCATAAGGTGCAGATCGTACTAATTCAAAGCGGACGGTGCAGTCAGAAAACACTGAACACCATCATCTCATCTCCCAGTCAGACAGCAGTATCTGATAACACACTGTGGTGGAGGAATAGACTTTTAAGAACCTGGGACTGTTAAGAAAATGTGCATTTTAGATTTATAAAGTGCATTACCATTATCAAGTTTTCAAATCTACATTTATTATTCTAACAAACCCCCCTTTTTGTTCCCTCCTCTTGCCTGCGTAGGAGTACGACTGGCAAATGATAAATTATAGATCATGGTTTGTAACAAAAACATACAAGAGGGGCATATTGCTGTTGTTGTTACAAAGATTTATGACGCCACTTCAATACTGTTAAAAAGAATCCGACACAATGCTAAACTATATAAATGATACTTCCATCATACGATGTAGGACAAACGGAGAGGAGCCATGATACATTCTTACGCTCATTATCTCTGGATCATAATGTTGATAAAGGTGTACTTTTTAAGTCCATAACTCAGAGATAAAGCTTTAAATTAAAGGGTATCGAGAACAGAAGGAAGCGTACACGTAATATTATCAATTCTTATTTTGAAACTAAAGCTGGGTATCAAAGCTTAATAGGTTTTGAGGACCAACCGAATACAATCAAGCGTGAAAACTGCGGTATCGCTTTGGCACTGAGATCCATATCTTGTAATTATGAGAAAAGATCTTAGAATTTCAAGGAAACATCACAAAAAAAATCATTATCTTTTAGTTATGAGACACTTATCTCACATTTACAAGATATTGATCTCATTCTTATGAGATTGTTTTATTGCAATCCTGATATATGTACTACAAGAAACATATCTTTCAGTTATAAAATAGTTTTCATGTAATAATGATAAAATAATCTTGCAATTATGATACACTTAAATTGTAATAAACTTTTTTGCTATTATTATTATTATTATTAAATACAAATCTCATAATATAAGTTTTCTTGTAATTACAAAATTATTACCTCATAATTATGAAATAGTTTTGTAATTAAGAGATTAGTGAAAGTTTTCTTGTAATTACACGCATTGTATCTTAAATATATAACCTTCTTGTATTTTTGATCTTGTAATTATAATTATGAAATAGTTTTCCTGTAATTGTGAGTAATCATTGTCTAGCATCTCAAAAGTATCATATTTTTTTGGGGCCGAGGTTATTAGACACTAGATGCATTCTCTTATGTTTGTATGGATTTCTAGTACCGATACTGAAGTGAACAACATGCTATTTGAACAGCAGCCGTTAGTTGGACACAGCAGGTGGAGGAGAAGGGAAACGGTGAACCTCCGGCTTCTGGATTGGACAGTGGTATGTTTACTCAGCATGATGTGGCAGGCTGAATGGCTTGATTATCCCTCTGATAGAAGTGGTGTTCCCTCCGCAGTCTACATACTGGTACATCTCCTGAGACACCTGCTCCGCGTGGCCGAAGTACGTCGCGGTGACCGTCACTCTGCAGGGCGTGGACAGGAAGAATAAGGTGAGGTCACAAACACATGGTCAGCACAGCGAGCTCAAATGCTGAGGCCAAGATCAAAATAAATAAAAACATAAAACTTACTGCATCATGACGACAATGTTGTGAACCTTGATGGATTGCAGAGTGCAGTAGTCGCTAGAAAATTAAACAAGTGTTGGTAAATGTTCAATGTGACCATTACGTTCAATTACTTCAAACTCCGCGTCAGTATACACAGTACTCACTACATGTAGCTCATCTCATCTGCTATGATGGTGGGGACCATGTAATCGATCTGGAGGCAGAGATGAGACAGCGATGAAGAGTCAGAGCTGCACACACACACACACGCGTGCGGAGGAATGATTCAGTGGTGAATACACACCGAGCCGTACCTGTTTCATGTCCAGAGGGCTGATGGCGGTGATGTTACTGATGCGAGATTTACCGATCACCGTCTTGGCGAACTGCACCTGAGCTGTGATGTTGGCCACCTCCACTGAGTAGTAGTTGTTGTTGGTTATGTTGAGAGTGTTCTGAGGAAGAACCAGCATGGGAACAGTTAATCACTATAGGTTATATAATTCTAGCATTGGCCACATCTTTCCTTCATTCATCATGCAGATCACACAAAAACAATATTCAACTCCAAATACTGCAGTCGCTATATATATATATATATATATAAACATAGATGTTAATAGCATTTATATTTGCTTTGTTTTATTCCATCTGCAACATGCTGCGTCATGTGCTTGTAAAACACACTGCTGTTCCTCCACAGTGTGCTTTGTGTCATCGCTGTTCTCACTCATCTTCACTATGTTCCTGCACTTGTCATCATGTATAACATGCTTGTGTCTCAGGTGACGGAACTAATTGTTAGTTTAATCTGGAAGCCACGAGTGTTTTGTGACAGTATTTACATTGAGCTTGGTTTCTGTCTCCTGCTCATGTTTACTGACGGCAAAGTGCGCACACATGACTGACCTGTATTAACTGATATTTCTCATCTGCAGCCACACACACAGTTGGCATTCCTCCAACATTTGAGTTGTATTCTCTATGAGAGACTCACGACTACATCACATCACTTGTGTTCTGTACTTTCAGGTGCATTCTGTAGACTTGCAGTTAATTTCCCAGCCAATTGAGGCCTTTCTTTAAACTCTTTGTAACTGATGTAGAGTACAAAGCTTGCCATATTCACTATGTTGCTCAAATTGCAGTAAAATGTGAAAAACACATTCCAGAAAACCTGTCTGCAAGCTGTGAGCATGTTATGGATTCCTAGTCAGGTGTGCAGAGCTGAAGCCAATTATTTTCAATATAAATCAGCAGGCTGACTGGGTTCAAAGGTGCATAGTTCATCAAGTGACAACCAAACTCCCACGTTTCCCTGGGCCTTACTGAGGTCATAAACCATCCATCCACAAGGGGGCAGCAGAGCCACACCTCTTCTAAAGTGCTTGAGCAGGAAGAGCTTTTAAAAACTGACATTACAGGGAGATGCTGACTTTGTTGCATTTTCTTTGAATGAAAAAATATATCGTACATTGATGTTTAAATGATTAATATGGAATTATGCTCTCTTATTTGAAGAGGTTGCAAGTGTGCATTTGTCATCTTTTTGCTATATTTGTATTTTACACATGTTATTTAACAAATTTCAGTTCTTATTGTTGTACGTCACATCTCACTAGAGGCCTAAAGGCTCACCGTGATGTTCAGATAGACACGCTTGTCTTGGTCATAGCTGACGAAAACGGACTTCACCCCGACGTAGGACACGTCGATGGAGCGAGGGAAGAGGAAGAAGACAGCCAGGCTTGACAGCAGCAGGCAGACCACCACTGATGCCGTTACATACAACTTCCTGATGAGGACACAAGACGACCATGATTCTCTCACTAAACACACAGTAGATACCATTACTCTTACCAGGCTCTTATATGTAAAACTGAGAATTTTAGTGCAGAGTATGAACTTTGTCCTATTATTAACTCTTTCACACCACTATACAGATTACAGCAAAATGAATCACAGTGAAATAATGGCAATGTGCAGTCACCCATGTCAGGAAAATATTTAAGGGACAATGCACAGCAAGTTTAGTGGTAATCAAAATATATTGTATAAAATAAACACTAACATCCATCAGATCCGGCTGCTTCGTGTTATGATGATTGAAGTTATTAGATGGTGATTTAAGTGGCAGCTCATAAACTTTTCATTTTCTGAGTGTGTATTTGATTCAACCTGCACTGCACATGCATATAGTGATGTAAAGTTGTCAAACACATACACACACAGAAATGTACTCACGTCCTCCTCGGCCGCAGCCTTTGGTCACTGTATGGAATCAACGCCACGAGTTGATTTTCCTGTCCTGAAACACAGGAAGCGATGAATGAGAAGTCACTCCCAACTATGGATTCAGAATCAAAGTCTGTAGTGCAACTAAAGTCTACCCTGTATGCCAATTACACAGTGGTGTTACCTCTGGGGATCCTCCCGGTGCCCTGACATGTGGGACACGTCACACTGTCCCGTCCTGTGAACTCCACATAGGGGAACTGGGAGACGTCTCCGCCCTTCCCGTCCTCAGTCTGGCTGTCCTCCAGAGGAGAGGTCAGGCTGTCCTGGCCCTCATCATGGCCTGTCTGCTTAGTGAGGTGGGAAAAGGACTTCCCCATAGTCACACCTGGAAAACACAAGGTCAATAGAGGAACAGTCGGTGACTCACACTGTCAGATGAGCATGCAACGCTCTTCATACCTGGACTCAGTGATTGGCTAAGCCAAGGACCAATGGAAAGCAGTGTGGTAACAGACCGTCCTGATCAGGTCAATAATAACAGCACACAGTGAAGGTTCCCCCAGCACTGCTCGCTAGCTAAACAAACAAATACTGGACTTTGTGTAACCAGACACTTCTACAGCTGACAAGTCAATTTTGGAGTTTGGAGCACTCTGAGACATTGATTTCTACTAGGGCTTAACGATTCTGGAAAAAAAAAAAAATCTGACTGATACTGAAATTGTGATATGATTTGCAATATTAATTATCCTTATTTTCATTGAAAAACATAAAGTTTGGTTTGATTTTTGCAGGAATCTGTACCAAACATCTGTTGAATATGATGTGCAGGTCAGGACATCTCATGCATATATATTTTTGATACAATTTTGATCAATTATTCAGCCCTAATTTCTACCTCACCCTCACCTAGACGCTTGAAGTCATGAATTTACATCTGTTCATTGGTATCAATTCTCATCAAAATCTGATTCAAATCTGGACGTAAAAAAGGACATCATTTTTTCTTTGACGACGGGTCTGACAGGTGTAATCACATACAGGTGCAATTAATCATCTCACTGTTTAAAGGGTGAGATGAGGCTACTTTTTAACTATTTTTATACATATACGGTATACTGTAGGCATAATTCTATTTTTTACTTAGCACTCAAATGTTAATGTTTTTACCCAGAAATATCCCTTCCAAACAATTTATCTGCAAAATAAAGAATTTGTTGTTCTGAGAACCTGATCAAAACTATTTTTTTTACATCTATTCTGTTTGTTCCCAATTCTTCCGCTTCTTTTTACCTTAATATTCCCAGCTTCTTATTTCCATTTCAGTATTTTACACACATTCCCTCATGTTTTGTATATATCCCACAGTATTTTTTCATGGTGTATTTCAGAAGAAGAGTGTCTGTTTGCAACATATATGCAAGTATATATGATAGTGATCAGGGCTGCAACTAATGGTTATTTCCATTATCTCTTTATTTTTACCGATTAATCAATTAATCATCAACTAATTTTTATTTATTTTTTTGTCCACAACCCGAGGATATTCAGTTTACTGTCATAGAGGACTAAAGAAACCAGAAAATATTTACATTTAAGAAGCTGAATTCGGTGAACTGTGACTTTTTTTTCTTAAAAGATGACTCAAAATCATTAATTGATTATCAAAATAGTTGACTATTGATTCATTTAAAAGTCTATTTACCGACATTGCAGCTCTAAAAGTTAATTATAACATTAATTTAGCTTTGAGACTTTGATAAAATGCTAACATGCCATTACAACAAATATAAACGCATCTTTCTTTCTGCAAAATCGACATAAATA
Organism: Pampus argenteus; assembly: GCA_036937835.1. NCBI lineage: Eukaryota > Metazoa > Chordata > Actinopteri > Scombriformes > Stromateidae > Pampus > Pampus argenteus. The sequence continues at coordinate 3,073,544 of CM072879.1, forward strand.
TAAACTAATTAGAAGAACAAGCCACGAAAAAATCCTTTAGCTCGCTACTTTTCCTCTGTGGCTGGATACTCAGTGATTTAGGGAACATCCAGTCATTTAAAGGCGGATTTATTCACGTAACAACACAGACATGTGCTGTGCGGCACACATATCATGTGTGTTATTAAACGGGATCCCCTTGTTGTAAAAACATTACCATGTCTGTAATATCTGACTCCTGACTCTCCTTATGTAATATTTAGCAAGTTAACGTTAGCACCGCTAGCTTGTTTAAGGCCTAGCTAAATGTTAACTTACAGTTATTAGTAGCTTTAAAGTAAGACAGTTATTTAACAAACACATTGGAATATGAGTCAGTGTAAATGTAGCTAACCTCACTATACAGCGAACCAACATGAAAAAGAAGCTGTCAAACCTTTAAAACAAAAGTTACACCGTGTAAGCTAACTAGCTGTTAGCCGGCAGCTAACGGTCTAAAATGAACATTAGCGGTTAGCAGTACTATGACAGCTAACCTACCGAACTAGTTTAATATCTAACACAGTTTGTCGATAAGAGCTAAAATAACACATCGTCTGAGTTAAATATAGTTAGAGAAAGAGCGATAATTACCTGAATGTGACTGTTTATTTACATATATTGATCCTCTATAAAACAGACATGCGCGGATATGATACGTTCGCTGACCATGGGGGAAAACAGCTTCACCCTCAACACTTACAGTTAAATGTCAACTCTGTTAGAATAGAGAATATAGAATAGATGATACTTTTGTATTACCTTTCATCTTCATGGAGTATTTACCACTGTGGTTTACACACACATGCACATGGTGACATGTTGTGTGGGAAATATTTCAACCAAAAGAAACAGAGAAAAATGAGAAAACAAAACAAAACATTACTTCATTATGAGAGATTTACCTGGCTGGAACATATTCTGAGTGTGGCATTAATCCTTTTCTATATTATATTGGTACATCACAACCGAATTAGGTTCAATACAGCTTGGAATAATGGGAGAACAATGTATTTCTAAAATTCAGTGGAAATACATGTCTATACTTGCAGAATGCATCCACTTGGTGGCAGAGTTTATCTAAAGTTCTTCTTTTGAGTGAAGCCATCAGCAGTGATTGAGTTACACGTCTGGCATGTTCCCCTGTCAGTTATCAAATACTCTGATTCAAGTCATGTTGTACCAGGTACTGTGCTGGATTCAACATGACCACTGACTTTATATAAATGATGCCTTAGATAGAAAACAGAATGCAGGCTGAAACTAAGGATGGTAAGAAGAGGTCGACACTTTTTATTAAACAATAAAGTGGGAACAACTGGAATTATATCAGTGTTCTTGTTTCATGAAATATAATTCATCAACACTATATATATCACCATACTGCATATATTGTGTATATCATAACGCTAAATGACTGAGACCAGTGTTTTCTGCAGACTGGTCTCTAGTCACTTCCAATAAAATCTCAATGTAGGCCTTTATCGTTTAGGCGGATATTCTTTGGTGGTGATACACTGCCATTTGTCGTAAGGCTATTATCAAATCAAATCAAATCAAATTTTATTTATATAGCCCAAAATCACAAAATACATTTGTCTCAGAGGGCTTTACAATCTGTACAGGGAGTGACACCCTCTGTCCTTAGACCCTCGATTCTAGTGAGGAAAAACTTGCCCACCAAAAAACCTTTTAACAGGGAAAAAGGTGGAAGAAACCTCAGGAAGAGCCACAGAGGAGGGATCCCTCTCCCAGGACGGACAGACGTGCAATGATGTCACATGTACAGAACAAATCAACACACACATATTGTACACTCACAATGAATTACAATTAATTACAATGGATGATAAAATGAGAATAGGTTACAATGAATGATGAATTATTACAGTAACAGTGAAACTAGTGGTAAAGACACAGATGCACAGCAGCAAATCATTAACTAACTATAAACTGTAATGGGGATATGATAACAATGATGACGGCGACAACACATGCAGTAGACGCCACGCAGGACCACAGCAGCAGACACAGTCCACAAGAACCTGCTGGACGAGAGAGCACAGAAACTCCGGGGAAGAAGTTTAATTAGTAACATGATAGATAGATGGATTAGATAGATGGATAGATAAATCCCTCATGCCTGTCTTTCATGCTCCTTGTCTTTTTCACAACTGCACTTCATAATCACCTACTGAGAAAAGATAACTAGTGACAACTCAACATTCCCATTATCATTAAAAATGATTATGAAATGTTCTGAAAGCTGATATGTAGTGGCAGCTCTATGTTAGAGTTAAAACCAAAGTACTCCTAACCCTAACCCTAACCCTTACCCTGTAAATGTTCTGAGCAATTTTCAGGTATTTAACAGTATTTCTCTAGGAAGGATAGTACAAATTAGTTTAAAAAACTGTAAAAAAAAGCTTTTAGATGGTTTAGATTCAATATATTTGGGTTCTACATGGTTGTTAATTTGCAATTTTATTAATAAATTAAACCCTTCATTAATATACACACTCCCCATGTACTAAATAATTACATAACCCTGTTAAAGAAATGTCCTGAGAATTAACACAGAAGCTACTTTTAGGAAATAATTGAAGAAACCTACTATGCTTAATATTATTAATATTTTCTGAAGCCAAACATAAGTGTTGCTCCAGTTACAGATGAGATGAGCACAGAATGCCTTTGAGCATCGTGTGGGATTTTTATTTTTTATTTTTTTTTGTGGGAAGCATCTGACCTGCAGCTGAACCCACACACTTGATCTTTCCCCCTCAAACCTCTGTTTCCCTTATTACGATTCACCAAATGTTCAGCCTACATAAACAATGTAAAGACAAAACCCCGTTTAGTTTGTCTTCTCCATATGAATGATAAATGTGACTACTTTGCCTATAATTTTCTATTGAAATTGAAAATATCTATCTGCTTGTGTACGTTTTAATGGAACGTCACTGAGCCACCAGCAGGTCAGTCAGTTGCAAACTCATGCTGTTCAAACCCACAGAACAGATCTCAAACTGTAGCGGAGATCTAAAAGTTCCCAAAGTAATAAATATGTCAAGCTTAATTTTGGTAGAAATGTATAGAAAATGATATGTGAGACATGTAAAATAACTCAGTTTGATGCACTCTTAATATTTCACTCAGATTATGATGATACTGTCACGTAGATTAAGATTTTAACAACCCTGCAGAAAAAAACTACAGTTCATTAATACTTTCTTGAACTCGCTTGGACCATTGTTTCCATTTGTTAAACAAGTCAACATATTATCGAGATTATCTACAGTAAATAGTCGGTCAAATTTGAACCACATTGTCAGTCTGTGGATGTCTACAAGAGTTTTCTCCTCCATATAAATTGGATTAATTTAGGGAATTATGTATACAGACATGTAAATATAGGAACTGTAACAAGAGCTGTAAATGATGTCCTCCATTAAAAAAAAAAAAAAAAAAAAAAAAAAAGTGAATTAATTAATTAATTTTAAAAAAAAGTTTCCGCAGTTCAGTTGAATAAAGACCTCATTTCTTCATCACATGTAAACATTGTCACCATATGTTCTGGTCTGCATTCATATCTTTTGATGATGATAATATACACCAACTGCAGCACAGTGTGTTGCAACAACATCTCCCGCCTCTGGTATTTAGTGAAAACATTTTAATTGCTAAATCCTCAGGGTATGCTTATCTAACTCAACAGAAATATTCAGTTTGCTGCTCTTTACAACAACAAAAAAACCAAAAAAAAGAAATGTGAAGGAAATCAGGAGACTCGGTTGAGCTCAAAGTGAAGAAGATTTCGCAGGAACATTTATCAACACTTGGTTGAGGAGAACAGAGATAACAGTACGAGTGAAAACCACCGTGTCTGTCTCAGGTCTGTCTGATACTATATATGCTGTCTGAAAAGTATAGAAACCCTCCACCAACCTTTATCTTACTGCATGTCCAGATACGGTTAGTCTGTACTCATCAATATGATATGAAATCCTAAAAAAACAGGAGACAGTCGTCCTTATGAGCTGCCTGGCTCACTCTGAAAGACACAGGTCATTTTGATCTCATGCTCCAAAGATAGCAAATGATGCATGTTTAGTTTAATTACCTATAAATATTAGAAAATAGAGTTAATTATATGAGTCATCTCATCAAGTTCTTGATGCATGTATGGAAGTGGTCAAGACCAGCATGTGGACAAATCCAAGATACAAGAAGAAGAAAAGGGAGCAAATGAGTGTTTTAACCAGTATGTTCAGACCCATTGAACATTATGTCTGTTTTTACTGTTGTCAGAGTTACATTGTTATTGCATGCTGTAGCAACTGGAAGTACAAAGCACACGTTAAAGTATTGTGTCTTTTATTCTCTGCATTGAAAAGCTGTCATATTTCTTCCTGGTGCATGCGACAGGACACTCACCCTTTATCAAATCAACCTGGAGGTTGCAACATTTCATGCATGCTCACGTCAGGCAGCTGAAGAGCAGCTGTCGCCTGTAATAGTCACCGTGACTATCCGCCAGTCACTCCAGCAGCATTGTTTGTGTTGCTTAACGCCGTGCAGCCACGCCGCGGTTGGTCAAGTGTAATCACTCACGCAGCTCACTTCAAATCAAATCAAATCAAATCAAATCAAATTTTATTTATATAGCCCAAAATCACAAAATACATTTGTCTCAGAGGGCTTTACAATCTGTACAGGGAGTGACACCCTCTGTCCTTAGACCCTCGATTCGAGTGAGGAAAAACTTGACCACCAAAAAACCTTTTAACAGGAAAAAAGGTGGAAGAAACCTCAGGAAGAGCCACAAAGGAGGGATCCCTCTCCCAGGACGGACAGACGTGCAATGATGTCACATGTACAGAACAAATCAACACACACATATTGTACACTCCACATATTGTACAATGAATAATAATGAATTACAGTTGATGATAAGAATAGGTTACAATGAATGATGAATTATTACAGTAGCAGCAGATCATTACATAACTATAAACTGTAATGGGGATATGGCAACAATGATGACGGCGACAACACATGCAGTAGACGCCACGCAGGACCACAGCAGCAGACAAAGTCCACAAGAACCTGCTGGGCGAGAGAGCACAGAAACTCCGGGGAAGAAGTTTAATTAGTAACATGATAGATAGATGGATTAGATAGATGGATAGATAAGGAGAGAGAGAGAATGAGAGAGAGCGAGAGAGTATGTGAGTCCCCCAGCAGTCTAGTTCTATGGCAGCATAACTAAGGGATGACCTGAGCCAGCCCTAACTATAAGCTTTATCAAAAAGGAAAGTCTTAAGTCTACTCTTAAAGGTGTTGATCGTGTCTGCCTCCCGAACACAGAGTGGTAGTTTATTCCACAGAAGAGGAGCTTGATAGCTGAAAGCTCTGGCTCCCAATCTACTTTTAGACACTATAGGAACCACAAGGAACCCACCATCCTGGGAGCGCAATGTTCTAGTGGGGTGGTAAGGTACTATAAGCTCTTTTAAATATGATGGTGCCTGACCATGAAGAGCTTTGTAAGTTAGGAGAAGAATTTTAAATTCTATTCTAGATTTAACGGGTAGCCAGTGCAAGGAAGCCAAAATGGGAGAGATGTGATCTCTGATCTTGGTTCCTGTCAGAACACGTGCAGCAGCATTCTGAATCAGCTGCAAACTCTTAAGAGACTTATTAGAGCAGCCTGATAGCAAAGAGTTACAATAGTCCAGCCTAGAAGTAACAAATGCATGGACTAGTTTTTCTGCATCCACTTGAGAAATGATGCGTCTGATTTTGGCAATGTTACGCAAGTGGAAGAATGCAGTCCTCGAAAGTTGTTTTATATAGTTATTAAAGGACAAGTCTTGATCAAAAACAACGCCAAGATTTTTTACGGTGGAGCTGGTGGCCAGGGTGATCCCATCTAAGGCTAAATCTCTGGAATGATAGTTTCTAAGGTGTTTGGGTCCTATTAGGAGAACTTCAGTTTTTTCTGAATTTAGCTTCAGAAAATTGTGGGTCATCCAATTTTTTATGTCCTTAATGCATGCTTGAAGTCTAGTCAAGTGATTGGTTTCATCAGGCTTGATTGATAAATATAATTGGGTGTCGTCAGCATAACAGTGAAAGTTAATTGAATGATTCCTAATAATGTTACCTAAGGGAAGCATATATAAACTGAAAAGAAGTGGCCCTAATACAGAACCTTGTGGGACTCCATGAGAAACTTTGGTTTGCATGGAGGCTACATCATGAACATGAACAAACTGAGAACGGTCTAGGAAATATGACTTAAACCAGCCTAGGGCGGTTCCTTTAATGCCAATTTGGTATTCCAGTCTCTGTAAGAGAATCTGATGGTCAATGGTGTCAAATGCGGCACTAAGATCTAATAGGACAAGTACAGAGATGAGTCCTTTGTCTGATGCCATTAGGAGGTCGTTTGTAACTTTAACTAGTGCGGTCTCTGTGCTATGATTTACTCTAAATCCTGACTGAAACTCCTCGAATAAACTGTTTGTGTGGAGAAAGTCACATAGTTGGTTGGCTACGGCTTTCTCAAGTACCTTCGAGATGAAAGAAAGGTTTGATATTGGTCTGTAATTGGCTAAAACCTCTTGATCTAGAGTTGGTTTTTTAAGAAGAGGCTTAATCACAGCTATTTTAAAGGACTGTGGTACATATCCTGATAATAAAGACAGATTAATCATATTTAATAAGGACGGGCTAACTAAAGGTAATACATCTTTAAGCAGCCTGGTTGGGATGGGGTCTAAGAGACAGTTTGACGACTTAGATGAAGTAATTATTGTAGTTATTTGTTTAATGTCGACGGGAGAAAAGCAGTCTAAATATATGTCAGATTTTATAGCTATTTCCAACCTTGCTGTATCTGAAATCAGATGAGTGCCTGATGAGGGCAAAAGGTGATGAATTTTGTCTCTAATATTTATAATTTTATCATTAAAGAAGCTCATGAAGTCATTACTAGTTAGGCTTAAAGGAATAGATGACTCAATAGAGCTGTGGTTCTCTGTTAGCCTGGCTACAGTGCTGAAGAGAAACCTGGGGTTGTTCTTATTTTCCTCAATTAATGAGGAATAATAGGCTGTTCTGGCATTACGCAGAGCCTTCCTATAAATTGCAAGATTATCTTGCCAGGCTAGGCGAGATTCTTCCAGTTTAGAGGCACGCCATTTACGTTCAGATTTACGTGCCTCTTGCTTTAATTTGTGAGTGTGCTGGCTATACCATGGTGCTAACCTCCTCTGTTTTATTGTCCTCTTTTTAAGAGGTGCAATAGAGTCAAGAGTTGTCTGTAATGACTCTGTAGTATTACTAACGAGCTGATCTATGTGTGAGGGGCTACAGGAAGCTGCTAAGTCCTCTGTAACGCTCGATCGCTATATTCTGTCTGACCAAGATTAATTGCTGTGTTGCCGCTGCTGCTGTATTGTGCTGGAGTTCACCAGAGGCACAATAGGTAGTTTGGGTTGACTGTTGACCAACAGAGCCTTTCAGCCTGGACACAATTATTTTCTGATATATTTCCACTCTTTGTTCTTCATCACACTGAACCAACCTGTCCAGTTCTTTCTGTAGATGGTTCTTTCTGCCATGCTGGATGTCTTTGTACAGCATGAACAACTGGCCATTTTCCTTAAGCTGAATTTTATGTGAATGGCAATACACCAAAGAACAACTGATTTTCACTCACTCGATCCTCTGTCTATTGTAACCTTTCATTATGATTTCCTCTGTATTCTTGGCTAACATTTCATTGCTTTTGGCATCAGACATGCTGATCAGGTTCACTTTTGCACCAGTGTCCTACTTCATTGTGACTACACTCCCGTTTATATCTGCAGCGGTGCTTTCCATTTGTCTTCTCCTGTAGCATTCATTTCTTTCTCCGTCTCATTTTTGAAGTCACTGTCAAGTCTTTTGTTGCGAGCCACAGCGGTCATCCAGGCCGGGTCTGTGCGCGTCTTCTTCCCTGTGCCCACCGCCATTTCCCCGAAGGTCTACAAATGCATTAGGGACAGATCTTGATGGGTCCTTCTAGCATCAGCTTTGTTTGCATCAGTAGCCTTTCTCTGACCTTTTTATCCTCCACAACTAAAATGTTCTGTTCTGATCATGGAGTCCTCCGGTGTAGCCCTGTTGCATTACTGTGTTTTTTTGCTTTGGGTCCATCAGAAAGCTATTAAATGCACATCGAGCATCATATTTATCATCCTTTGTCCAGTTTCTCTTATCATCTTGGTTTTAATACACACATATTGTATGCTTCTATTGGTATTGTGCCTGCTATTGTTAGCAGTGACGCTACCTTCCTAGCATTCTGCATTGTTTCAAGCCATGGCCATGATGTACAGTTGAAACTGCTGCCTAAAAGTGCACCACTTCAATAAAATCATATGGCCTCCCTCCCCTGCTACCTATTTGTACATAATCACACAGTACCTTGCAATGTGTTTGTGTACACTCTGCTGGTTTCTGGACTGTTAGTTTATGGATCATGCTTGCTATGGAGGGGACAATTTTGAGCTGATTATTTCTAGGGATGCTTGTGTACATATGAATGTCTGAAAGTGTATATTTGATACAATCTATTTCGTATATGTATTGTGAAGTGGATAATTCTTTCTTTTTGGTTTGTTTCCGGGTATTTGTCTCATTTACTTGTAATCTTAATTTGGATATAAAGTGTACAATTGTTATCTACAGCTGGATAGAGGAAAGTGTAAATATTGAATTGTTGCCGTTGAAAAAAACAATAGAAAATACGTTTTAAAAAAAAGAAAAAAAAAGTGTGCCATTTGGTTGAGATATTTTCTACTTCCTGGCTTAAAGGAATCCACGTTGTTCATCATAGTTCACCTCACTGTAGTTTGACGCCTGGAACCGTGTTTCGTTTGTCTTTGGAAAGAAATGCTGCTTGCCTTGTCTGATTAAGTCCAAACCGTCACTGGCCTTTTACAAACATATATACCCCCAACCACTAGCTCATCACAACGTATATAGCACAAACCTAAGCTACAGCATTTATACCCTGAGCCATAGTATATCTGTGGTATTACATTTAGAGCTCAGCAATGCTGCAATAATTCAAGTTACACAGAGCTCCATGTTCTGTTTGACCTCTTCACTGCAGATTCACTGACTATTTTTATACCAAGTCCGCAGCTCAAATCATCAGCTGTGATTAGCTTCTGATTAGTCCTAATGCTAAAATTGCTGTCCTTGTCATTTTCATTGACCACACAAGTAGGCAGTGATTGTGTCGGGGGTGTGGTGGTGGGGTGGGGTGGGGGGGTTAATCAGCTGCTCTGAGAGCATCGTCTCTGCTGTACAAAGCGCTGTGACAGCAGATATTTCTTCACCTTCACTAACAGGAGCAGGGACATAATGGTGCCAGAACAAAGAGTAGGGCTGTGTCTGCTTGTGTGTGTGTGTGTGTGTGTGTGTGTGTGCGCAAGTCGTGTTTTGTTGTAAACCTTGTAGATTTTTTGCCTCTGATCAACATATGTCAAGATAAAAACATATTTCTACAAAGTTATTTAAATTAATTACACATATAAAAATAAAGAATACTTAACACCAGGTGCTTGTTTGTGGGAGAATTGTTGGGTCTCTGTAAATTAAAGAGTACAGTCTACACCTGCTCTATATGCAAAGTGTCACAAGTCAACTTTTGTTGAATTTGGCACAATATAAATACAATTGACTTGAGTTAAAATCCTTAACTGAAATGTAACGGAAAGCTGTCAAATAAATAGTACAATGAGTAGAAAAACTGTAATAATTCCCTCTGTAATGTAGTGGATGGAAGTATAAAGTAGCACAGAATGAAAGAAAATGTAAAAGTACCTCAAAATTGTGCAGTATTTGAGTAAATGTAGTTTCCATCACTGCAAACCAGTGTGTTTTATCTACTAAACTACAATATGAAACATAACTGGTCTTGATGATGTCCGCTGTGTGCGAATGTACGCAGCCTTTATCCCAAAATACTTAAAATCGCAATTTAACTCGCTGTGTTTGTTGTGTGCAGTTGCCATGGTCACAGGCATTATCATCTATCACGAGGTTAAGAGGAAAAGTCTGTCCATTTGAGCAAAAAGTACTACCTACTGCAGAGCAGCTGATCATTCGGAGTCACCTCTTCATTTAAATGCTGTTAAAAAGCAGAACAGGTCAAACAGCTCAATCTGAATGAGATCAGATCATCGGCTGCTGTTTTCCTCATCAGGAGCGACACTATGTGTCTACAGATGCAGGAAGCTCTTTGAATAAACAGCTGTTAGCTAATTTTAATCTAGTTTTCATTGTTTTGTTTTTTTTTATTATATTTTCGCACATGGTCAATCCTCTATTTGTGGACCGCTGAGTATATAAGAATCTACAGTTTATCTGGTTTCATTTCAGCCAGTCTAAATACGTGGTTTGGCTATATAAATCCAGACAACACACAGGAACATTTTCTAATCTGACGCCTCTATTGGCAGTAATCATCTGCTTTCTAAACAAGACTAGGTCAAAACCTGCTATGTGGAAGGACTGTATGGTCAGACTGTTTCTATCTGCTGATGTCTGTCGTTTTTCACTCACTGTTTCTGTTGAGTGTTTGTTATTTGGGGCGTCTTAAATCAGCGCTGGCCGTCATACCTCTATTCACCTCCTCTTTCCCTTTTGAGAATTATGAAGGAATTATAAATCAAAGTTTTCATTTCGGGTGCAAATTCAGGAGGATCATCTCTGCCCAACTACTGCAGTTACAGTAAAATCATGTGCATCTGCAATAAAATATTTAAAGCATTACTATTACTATTATTACTATTATTATTATCCAAACTGATAGGTCACAAGTTAAACAGATGGCAGAGATGCCTGGCAGAGTGTGAATCAAGCTGCTGATATCAGACATCAATTACAGATCTGTCTCGGTCAATAACATATTGGTTTTATTTGTGTCTCAGCCTCCAGTGACTGATGCTGGTAGAGATGTACCAGAGAAGCCTGGTACCTCCCAGAAACACATGGACGGACATATTTCACTAGGTTTTACAGTCTGCTGACACATGAAGCTTTTATTGTGAAAGAACAACTCCAGCTGTTATTTTAAACCCGTACATGACGCTTTGTCTGAATTATGATTCTTACTTTGCTTGTGTTCTGCTACACTTGGTTTGCTTTGGTTTTGTTAACAAACTTTATTTCTGAGGCAGTGTGACTTGTAAAGAAAAGTTACATATTCTTCAATAGATTTTGTATGTTTGTTGTGACCGAAGTTGCAAATATTTATCTATGAATAGTGTTATAATAACGTACTCTAGGTCTGTCAATACGACAAAATACAGTGTATATCCATAACTGAATAACTCAACATGTGACATTCAGTAAAGTTATGGGTTAAAGATACAGAAAGTAAGACAGATTTTTCTTATGCATATTTTGTACTGGTAGAATTTAGCATGATGACTGAATTTCTGAGAGCGTCAGATCAGCAGGCTCACTCTGCGTCAGCTGCTGTTCCATCATCTTGTGACGATTTATTTTGAAAGAGCAATGACCAATGGGGATACTCCAATACTTGGCAGGACCAATTGTGTAACTTTATCAGCAACTTGCTGTTGTAGTCCAGACAAAACTAGTGATGGTTTATGATGTGACAGCACTCAGGGAAAGATCATGGTCTGGGTTAAAAATCATCATTTTATTAAGGATAAAGGCTACTTCATCAAAGTTAGTCAACCTTCATAGTCATAGCTACAGTAATAAGCACATGTGTAAGGCTAGGAGATGATCATAGTGCATATATATAAATATATATTCATCATCTGAACTGCACTAATGCTTCAGAATTACTACAGCTGCTTGATGGCATCTGTCACTAAAACACAAATACATATAGTTTTTGGGCCACTGACATTAGAACCTATTGTGTTGTTTTTCTTCTGAGGACAGTCTCTATCATTGTGGTGAATAAGGACATATCAGTCATAAATCTTTGTCAGTCTTTGTTTCCATTTGCCTCACATTACATTTTAGTGTCCATATTGCAATTAGCATAAACTGTGACTGTTCTGTCACTGATTTGCAACGATTTGAGTATTTTAACTGCAGTATTAATACTGTTATCTCATCCTCCACCAGAATCAGAATGCATGTCTGAGATGATTTATGCTCAGTGCTAAATATTAATGCAGCTGTGGGTTATCACACACCCTCAGCACACCACTCGTAACATATCAGCAGTTCATAATGTGTCCAATGATGAAGTCATTGTATGCTGATAGTGTTTCACTTCCAGGTCGTCTGACTGACCTCTGTGCTTAGCATGTCTGATCTTAATGAAGCAATGCGTCCGATAAAAACCTGCACTTCTGCCAGGAATGTGAAGATTTTTAGATCATCAACCTGATGCAGGATTGGGTGTAATTATTGCCAGTACAGTGACAAAAGAAAAGCAAGAAAGACATTTTATTCTTTACACCGATTGTATTAATTTTCAATATCCGACACTGAGAAAGAGTACATTTAAAATCCAGAAGTGTTGTTAGAGTTATTAGAGCTATATTGTCAGCTCAGAAAGAAAGCAAATAAATGCATTTCCTAAAATGTTAGTTTTAACACAAAACGATGAGAACAAGTGAGTGAAATATTTCTAGGAAAATATTTCTATCACATGCTAATCATTTTATCCAGAGTAAATGATTCCTGGCAGGGCTTTTTATTGAGTTTACCAGCCGCTGGCAGGGAAGACAGTAACTGCAATTCAAATGAAGCTTAGCTGGCCTGCAGGAGGCTTGTTTACTTGACCTTTGTTAAGGGGAAATTTAGACTGACCACATAGCGTAGATGTAGTCCACATTTGGCTTAAATTAATCTGATTTAGAACATAATTGATATTCTGCTGGCAGGAAATGCACATCAGACTTTTGCCCATCGATCTAGATGCTGAAGCTCAGGTGCCTTGGATAGGAAAAATTAACATATAGAAAACACATCATTCTTTCGCAGATAAAAATGCTGTCAACAACTTGTTTGAATATTTGAATACTTTATTAAAAGGGAGAAATGTGGAAACACAGCAGCTGGCAGACATGTACAGGTGTTACACGGTACAGGACTGACACCAGCTTCTAAAGGGTCTGAAGCAACATTTGCATTACATTATTTATTTGGTGGCTCGTTCAACAAGCTAAGTGCAGGATAAGACGTGTGTTCATGTCTGTATATTAGATAAGTTGGAGACTTTAGCAGGAATAATAATGTGGCTTGTTGTTCAGAGTGTGGCTCTTGTGTGTAGCAGGATGCTATCAGACTCAGTGTGACCATCTCTATGACAGAATACCACCTTACTGCTTTATGCAGGGATTTACTGTATAGAAGTATGGTCTTCATCTACAGTATTTAATTCAAATGTATTGATCCCTGGAATCGTATAATATGAACTCCAAATCAATTACTGAAATAGTCGGTAATTAATTCAGTAGTTGACAACTAATCAATTAATTGACTCATTTTTGCAGCTCTACACATTTAATTTGCAATCACCAAATATTCAAGTTTTCAATTCATCTGTACTCCATCCTCAGTGTGTGACATGTAGAGAGAGTATCAAATCAAATGAAATCAAATCAAATCAAATCAAATCAAATCAAATCAAATCAAATCAAATCAAATCAAATCAAATCAAATCAAATCAAATCAAATCAAATCAAATCAAATCAAATCAAATTTTATTTATATAGCCCAAAATCACAAAATACATTTGTCTCAGAGGGCTTTACAATCTGTACAGGGAGTGACACCCTCTGTCCTTAGACCCTCGATTCTAGTGAGGAAAAACTTGCCCACCAAAAAACCTTTTAACAGGGAAAAAGGTGGAAGAAACCTCAGGAAGAGCCACAGAGGAGGGATCCCTCTTCCAGGACGGACAGACGTGCAATGATGTCACATGTACAGAACAAATCAACATACATATTGTACAATCACAATGAATTATAATGAATTACAATGGATGTTAAAATGAGAATAAGTTACAATGTATAATGAATTATTACAGTAGCAGTGGAGTAGAGTAGTGAGGTAAAGTGTCTCTGTTCTCTTATGGGACTGGAAGTCTGCTCCTGAGCAGCAGTAGTCGTGTTAAAAACTACATTACATGTTTTCCAAGCAGTAATGGTGTCTTCATCTTATCTAATGGATGGTAATTAGCCTATATACAGAGCTGTTGAGGTGATGCTATCAGTATTAAAGCAGGTCAGACTGATGGCAGTGATGAAATAATGCTTAAAAATAATCTTTTAACGTGGATACAGGCTAACCTTTCACATTATGCTTTTAATAACACATAAAGGCATGACATGTAGATCATAATGTCAGCAACATAGATAAAGGGATAATCAGCACTGGCTATTCTGAACAATCTACACTGTCTTAAACAATGAGGCAGGAAATGAATGACCAGCAAAGGACCATGGGAATCGAAGAGTATTAATAATTGAGCCAGCAGTGTCTTTTCCTCCAGCACTATGGGTCCACTGGGACATACATTGCTTCCCACAATGTCCATGTGGAGTGATGTCACGGCTGCAAAAAAAAAAAGAAAAAAATCATTAGTGTGTGTGTGTGTGTGTGTGTGTGTGTGTGTGTGTGTGTTTGAGGCTCTGCACTCCTGCTAATGTAGCTGCTAATGTGGCCTATCAAAAATCACGCTCTGCTCAGACGTGGCGTAAATCAAATTAACAACAAGCCACCTCTGATGAAATGACATAATTTTACAGTGTCATTGATCTGATGGAACTGTTTGAACACAAAGTAATTAGAACAATTTGTTTTGCTGCACTCTACGTATCATTAGACTGAAGGCAATCAATTATCATGGTGAGGACATCCACCAGTGCCTCCGTCCTCTAGTCCCATCCTTCAGTAAGACTGGATGGCTTGATCTTTCTATGAGGAATCTCATTCATTAGAAAATGCACTTCATTGAACTCAAACTGGTTTATGTTTTTAGAGTAGAAAAATACAGCCCAATGGAGAATATACATGAAGAATATACATCTGCAAATACAGTACAAGGACAAGTCTTGCTTCTAATGGAAAATATGGCACTGACCATAAGATGCAACTCTGGGCTTCAAACTGGCTCCGATGCAAACCAGCGGGTGATGTCACACCTCACTACGTCCATCCTCATACACAAGAGCCCAGCTAGTTAACTGTACATGTGGCTGTTGAAACCGAGTGGTGTTGTTTTATTGGTAAAGGTTGTTGGGGCTGTATGAAAAATACTAGCAGACACTACCCTAGGCTGCAAAAAAAAAGTTTCAAATATTAAATTGATCAAATATTAATTGTTATCAGAATGTATCAGGTTTTTTTTTTTAATGTAGGGCTAGTGCCTAACTATTTCAGAGATTTACATAGCAATTTTATGTTTTTTTTGTTTCCTCCTGCTTCCAGATAAACTAAGCTGAGATGACTACCAGTTCAATCTGCTTCTTGCTCACTCTCTCAGACTCCTTTCCTTCCAGTGTGGCGCTCCGTTGTGGTTCTGTATGCACACAAAATAAATGCTTTTAAAGCTCAAAGGCATGTTAATGCACAGCACCTCCCTCCCCGCATCTCAAAGTGCTTTTTATAGACACAAAACATTTAAATCTCAGATGATCTGAGACTAAAGTTTAAAAATAGATAACATGGATAGAAAAACATCATGCATGGAAGAGATGAAAGCTGATTTTAAGAATTAATAGATACATTTGAAAGAACGACATCTAGGCCTGTGCCTGACTAACGTTAAAGGCATAGACCACTCAATATTCTAAATTTGTTAGCTGTTTTCTTACTTTGAAAACAGTCAACATTCCACATTGTAGATCCTGCACTGATCCCAAACCTAAGTTAATGGATACGATAGGACTAGTCTATAGGCTCAAAAGCCTCTTTCAAAATCTTTTCCATTGATTCAGAAGTGAGAAATATATAACCTATGAGAAAGATCCTGTAGAATATGGATTTATTTTCAAGGTTAGCACCAAAACAGTGCTGGATATTTTGCCCTCCTCTTGTTCATGTTGACTCTGTGAATGAAATCTAACATGAGTTCACTAAATCATACATTCATCATTCATTCTACAACTAATCCTCCAGTGTCTCACTGCTCATGACTGCTCATAACTTTAGATAATATGACTTTTTTTAATATTAGTATTAAAGCTCAACGGACTGAAAATCTCGGATAGATTTAACAGAAGTAACGGCAACCACAACCAAGTTTAGGAACACGTTAGAAACGATTTATCATTTCATTTCCATGCAGTTGAAGACAGAATATATAACTTAATAAACAACAGCTACATCACTGATCTTTTGTGTGTCATTTAAATTAAAACCGATTCCAGATAAGAATGATATATGAATGTTTCAACCTGTTGTTTTTACCTCTTTTGGGGCAGCCCAAGTCTTAATTAGACTTGTAACTCAAAGTTTACTGGACTGAAAGCTGGAAGGAGGAGAGTTTTCTTCCTGTTAAAACTGTCTAACTTTCATAACACTATAGAATATATCCCTGTCCTAGACCTTATATGACATAAATTAAGAATGTTATGAGTGACAGAGGAACACAATGGTGAAGTGCTGAAGCTCTGTTTCTATTTTCTTTAGATACCATGATCCCCTTAAGTGAATTCATTACTTCTGAAGGAGCCAAGTTAGGGTTTTCACATTGGAGACTGTGAATCATGTTAGGTTCAGGCTACTAAAATGATAAGGGAAAGGTGGGGATCTTAAATATTTATAAAGCCACAGGACATGTAGATTTTTGTGAATATTTACCCGAGAGCGTGAACTTTCCCCAACCTGAAACCTTGTGCTTTGAGTTGTTTAAACATAACCATATAAATGTGCTAATCATGCTTTAGTTGTCAGGATCCAATTGGGAAAAACCAAAGAAATAATTATTATGTTCATATAAAATATGTGATTCAGATAACAGTTACATTTCCTACAATTTACATTCATGTTCTATGAATTTAATTTACATGTGCATGTGACGCATCTTGGGAAATAATGAAAACTAAATATAATGGCTAGTTTTAAGAACATTGCTGTTGGTTGTTGTGGTCCCCAGAATATGATATATAGAAGTTTTTGTTGACTTCCCTGTAGTGCCTCTTCCCATGACATTTTAAACAGTTGTTATATTCCAATAACAAAATATTAGTATATTATCAATAAATGAGATTACATTTGCATGTCTCAGCATTGCCTGACTACATACAGCCTGTTATAAACTCTGATGGACTCTTCAACCAACGCACCCCTGTGCTCGAGCTGCAGCTTCAACACACACACATCCGCTTATTGAACTCATTATCTTTAATAATACGCTGCTTATTGGTGACACCTGAAGTTTCAAGTCATCCACATCCTTTATTTGTCATGATACTGCCCTCATCTGTTTATTGCAGTTAAAATATCACCATCTCATAATATTACAACTTTGTTGAAATGTTCTTAAAGGTACAAGACTGTGTAAGTAAAAGACTTCGAGGTAGAAGTTAACTGCAACTCTCAGTGTGCATTTTGGCAAGAAAAAACCAATCACAGAGATTAAAATGATGTCACGTGCTGCGGAAGCTAAAGATTACACTGTTGAGTTTTACAAACTGCACATCAAATGAATGTGCTTTTCTGGGTTCATTTTAGGTTAATTGTTGATGACGGAACACAAAAGATCTTTTTGAGTCTGACAAACATTGACTTCTATTAACACTAATTAGACCTATTCATAATCATAATCATAATATCATAATACACCCAGAAATATCAATCACAAGTTAAAAGACAAAACGGGAAATGGAACAAACGTACGTGTGGGTTGCATTTTTGTAGTTTTTCTTTGCTGCAGTGAACACTCCAGCCTCTAGGGGGCTCTCCTGAGGGTTTCAGACCTGCATGTTTTGGTTAGTAGTTGCTGTTGGAATCTGCCTGGATGTCTCCACTGAGCCTCCGTATGGCCTGTAGAGATGGGAGTGGTCCACGGCTCCTCAGCTACAGGAGAAAAACATGGCTGACCCACATTCTAGGAATATCACCCTTCAGTACAGAACCTGAATAATAGATAATTTGTTGCAAACACACGTAGGACGCTGTGTGCATTCCGTGCAGGACTAGATCATGAGTCTAGAAACTCCCATACGAACCAGAGTTTCTTCTCAAGCTCTTCTCTGGGCAGCGTTTTAATCTTCTTTATCTGTTCAGAACCACCGTTCCTTTCTTTTAATGCCTCTGTTCCCCTGAACGCCCCTCCTTCCTGACGCTCCAGGATCCTTCCTCTGCAGCTGAGTGCTTGTAAAGAGTGTGACATTTCCAATACAACAGTCAGGCAAACCCGGGAACATCTATTACCTGTGTGTAAAGCGCGCAGAAACAAGTGGCTCCTATTAACCCCGCTGTGTTCTTGCTGCTGGCCCAGTGCTCTCTCATTTCCCAGCATCCTCGCTGAGATCGAGTGGTAATTCCAATTCCAAAGCTGTGTACGGACAGGAGTCATACACTCAGGAAATAGCTGATGGCTGATTGTCTTTCAGCGCCACGATCTTATCGATTTTCACCCCAATCACAGGGCCTGTGTCCCAGAGAATGTGTAAAGGAAAGGCACACACTACAATACAGATACAAACAGCCAAAGTCGTGTGGATTTGTGGTGCGTTTCTCTCGTTTTTTGCGGTAACTGCGGTAACCAGAAGTCAGGCTCAGGTACAGGTGGAGTGTTACACTGGAAGAAAATATTGAGCCAGATACATTAGTGTACATTAGTTACCATCAAGAGGTCAAATGTTGAATAGTTGACACAAAAATACTAATACTTGAACAAACATATAAATTGTCATATCTATAACAGCTCAAAGGTATATTTTTGGGGCTTTTTGTTGCTTGTTCCTACTTTAAGATGAGGGAGGAAAATGTGACCAGCTTTCAAGTCATCCTGCCTCCTTTAAGACGCCTGATGGACACGCCTTGTATTTATGGAAATAACAAATCTCTTGTGTCTGATTGGGTCCAGTATGAAACTGCACACATTAGTTTGTAGCTAATAGCGATCAGACATGCAACTGGCATAAGTGTGATATAAAAATGTCATATGTATTGACAATCAGCTAAAATCATGACATTTTTGATCATCCTAGTCACTGAATTGTTACTGTACATGTCACATAACAACAATATCCCTTGTTCGATTCCAGGCAGGGACGTATTTTTTGTCACACAACAGACATCGCCAGAGACGTGTTTTCCCAATGTAAAAATACATACACAATCATTTCTGTGATTACAAAAGACTATAATGCGACTATAAAAAGTTGTGTGCATGTGTTTAGCAGATGTAGCGCTCATTTTGTGATTTGTCCAAAACATAAATGAAGAAGAATCAATGTAAGAATGTAGGAAAATCAATAACACAGTCCATTAAAGTGAAGTGGATATGCAATTGTGAATGGATGCATCATCCTTTATTGTGTTGTTCTATCTGAGCATGTATAATGCACAGATACATTTAGACGATGAGAGACCAGTAGCAGCACCAAAGATGAGCTTTGTTTTACTCCTACAGGCCTCTAGACTACATACCAAAAATAGAAAATAAAATACTGGGTCCTGCACTATTACCCCGGTCAGCTGTTTGACGTTTCCACATCATAAAAATCTATTTTTAAAAAATGTAGAGAAATCAGAATGTCTAATGTCGATGTTACTGAGTGAAAACTCCGAGCAACAAGAATGCCAAACCTATTGTTATTATGTGACTCCACGCGGCAGAAATTCATTACACAATTAATTAGCTTGAATAGTCCATCAGCATTCAACAATGTAGCAATTTGCAACTATTATTATGAATGAAAGACAAAGATAATGAGGGATGCACAAAGCATAAATTAAAGGTTTATTGTCATGCCAATGAGCAATTCAGTGCTTCAGTATTGTCAAAAACAAAGATTTTAATAGTTGTTGTTGTATCAATCTGTCATTGAATGAGATTTGTCCAGACCTACACCCTTCATCTGAAACATCACTCTTCACACACTGTTCACACACCCACATTTGATCTCTAGGTTGGTTCATTCAGAAAATGTTTTACCAGCTATATATAAATATATATATATCACATAGATGATCACAATATCACTTTTAATATTTTCTGTATTTTCTAATATTCTATATCTACCGGTACTTTCTCACTATATATACCGTATATATATATATATATATATATATATATATATATATATATATATTAGTGTTGCTCCGAATGATCGGCTGCCGATCATGATCGGCCGATATTGTCTAAAAATAGCCTGATCGGCGATCGGAAAAACATGCCGATCAGGAAGCCGATCACGTCATTAACGGCAAATTTCTGTGCAGCCGCGGTGAGACGATATGTGATGAAGATTATCTGGCACTGTTCGTAAACAGTTCAGTATATGAATAAACACTTATGTATCGGGGTATGTATATATCGGCGGCTTATAGTCCAGTGCGGTTTATATGTGGACAAAATATATATTCCATTAAAATTTTAGTGGGTGCGCCTTATATTTAGGTGCACTCTATAGTCTGGAAAATACGGTATTTAAAATTTTAAATTCATTTTTTGATCGGCAGTGATCGGCAATCGGCCGATCAAGTTTTTTGGTGATCGGTATCGGTGATCGGGCCAAAAAATGGTGATCGGAGCATCACTAATATATATATATATATATGTTGTGAGAAAGTGCCGGTAGATATACAGAAAATATTAAAAGTGATATTGTGATAATCTATGTGATTAAATTAAACAGCATGGCCCTGAGAATGGCAATGCTGGTTAGCACTGTTTGCCACATACTCATATTGTTATATGTAATGAGTAAAAAGTATTAGGGGTTATTTCATCACTCCCCACTCCCTGCTGTGCTGAACTTGGTGTTTCTTCATGGAGAGTGTCAAGGTCAGAGCCTTATCAAATCTGTAGATATTCTGCATTCTCATTATAATTCATACCACAAGAATTCACTGACAGAAATAAACTAATAAAGCAGCAATCTAATCAAGTTCAATACATTTAATTAAATGTATTGAACTTTATAGCATAGCATACCATTGAATCCTTTTTATCCTTTTCATATTAACATTTGTGCTCCTTGAACCTCAAGTAAGGAAGTTGGTTTCCAAGTTTTCCTTCTTTTTACCACAAACTCAACTCTTGTGTGGCAAAATTCCACCAATGAACAACTTGAGCCACTTCTTCCTTTCTCATGACCTGGATTTTTTTTTTTATCTTACAGTAAAATCCAATGGGTATTAAGAGCCTATATGAAACCCCCACCGAATCTGTTGGCCCATTTTTATAGAGACGTCCTGGCATTATTGTTCAGGTAGGAATAGATAATGATAGAACAGCTGTGTTTGTGTGTTTTCTATATTGATATCCATGCCACTGTTATGATCTGGAAAGAATTGACAACATAAAGGACCTGAAATACTTTCATCAGCAGATTTGCTCTGGGTTTGTGCAAACATCATTTTTGAGAAATTTGAGTGAATGAGGCTATAAATATAATGTAATCTCAGCTCCCCAAACTGACATACTGTGACAGTGATACTGAAATTATGCTGAGCTTACATCATTTAATCCAAAGCAACTTGCTCTGCATATCTACCCCAGCCTCATTTTGATGCACCGGAAGGCTCCCACCGGTGAGGTCAGTGTTGACCACAAGAGACCTCGGTTTGACTTTGAATTGAATTGAAATGTCTGCAGGATTTTAAATTTCAAATTGGTAGAATGGTACATAAATGTGGTAAATGTGTGCATGGCTTCACCAGGCAGGCAGTTGTCATGCCCAGGGGTAGAAAACCATGAAAACCCACATATTGTAGCAGCTATTTGCCAATTCGGAAACTCTGTGATGCGGAATCATTCTGCGCCGAGCATGTGATTGGTGTTAAGCAGCATGACAGGCAGAGGGAAGGATTTCACCAGACCTGGAGGTTCTTGTCTCTGGGAAGGAATGCTGCTGTAGAGCTCTCATTGGTAGAGCCCCGAAGATCCTGGGGGGTCGCGGGGAGTGTAGCGGGGGGTTTGGGGGATGGGGGAAAAAAGGGGGTAGAGGAAGCATGGGGGAAAGATGAAAAATAAGCCTGCGTGGTTCCTTCAACCTCGTTACAGTTAACATCCCGTCAACTGTAATTAACGCTGCCACTTTGTTGCATTTCTTTAAAGTTCTGTCACTCGGGTCTCAGTAGACTCGTCTCATTACTCGGCAGCTCCAGAGCATGTTAAATCCTTGTCTCCGCTCAAAACAAGCTTCTTTTTTTTTATATCCTCACAGCCAAGACAATGTTTATGGCTACAGTTTCAATTCTCAGTGTCACTGATAAAAAAATAAATAAATCAATGTGTGCTCATTTAGCCTGATATGGAGTCCTGATAACTGATTACCATACTAAGAGTTTTGGAGAATAGCTGATGTTCTGCACTAATTTTCAATATTATATACATTTGCATAACACGTGGAAAAGCCTCTGAAACACCTAATATAATATACACTAAGACACTTAATAGTAGTAAAAATGCACATGCAAATAAAAACAATGACACAAAAATACTGCATTACTATCAAATCCATAAGGAGCCACTGTAAGGGTAATGACTGCTACCATAAATATGCCATTTATGCAAACGAGTCTTGCTCAGTAACATGCTTTTCTCTCTCAGAACTCTGTCTTGGCCAGTTTTTATCTCGACAGACAGACAGTAAGGACAGGCACATACTAATAGTCAGTATGATGTCAGATACACAGACTGTTCCCATGGAACCTGCTGCAGAACAGACCCAGCCATGACACCCTCTACTCCCTGTACAGGCTTCCACAAAAACAATGCTGAAAACCAAAGAACCGATCATACAAAACATCTCCATGTAGACATCAGCACAGAAATGGAGGCTGAAGCAATTTTTGGAAATATTAAATATGATGAAATATGATGATATGAAATATTCTGCTTGGAACAATAATATGTGTGTGATAGGGTTTAAGCTTTAAGTGTGCATGACATGTGAGCCATTATGCAGCCTGTATCGACAGTTTTGAACTTTGGGCAGCGAAAAAGAGTCACTTTTTGAAAATAGCACTGGTAGCTAGAAGCAATAGTTTTATTTTATGACGAGACACAAGAACAATAAACATAGACACAATAATGCCTACAGAACACAATACCCTGCACTCACTAGCATATGTGTTGCATCTGGACATGAGACGTAACATATAGGAGTTTTATACTAACCCTCCAAGGTCCACTTCAATTGTCCAGGTGCCCTGGTTAGCTAGACAGCACTGTTAATTATTTAACGGTGAGTAAAGAAAGCTCACAGACATGGAGCTGCTGTTTTTACTGACACCATTTAGGTCTTGACTATAAAAAAAAATAAATAAATAAGAGCAGTGAGCTGGGAACGGGGCTCACCAGCACAAACAGCAAACTAGCCTCAGAGCTGAAAGTCTGTTCACAGAATGATGGCAGTGCATGACCACAGCACAGTCAGAGAAATGTCTTCCAGCATTGCATGCCTGTACAAGGCCTGTACGGGGCATGCAGGGGGGCAATGGTCCTGCTGGAACTTGTTTACATTGCATCTATAGAGTTTTAAAGATTGCTGCCTTGCCTAAGTCATTTACAAGTTCCCGTCTCCGTGGCGTGTTGGAATGTATCCGATATAAACACAATCAGATCTTGTGATGTGTAGGAGAGCTGACAGCTTGTGATTCACAGACCTGCACAGCTTCGCCTTTACAACATCAGCATCTCTACAAAATCCACTGGGGATCAGAGACCGGACGCCGGGGCTGTGTTTAGTTGCGAGCCTTCCTGTTAATGGTATTAATTTGCCAGGTTAGAATTGAATCAGTGTCCCAGTGGAGGCTGCTGTCGGTGGCAACATGCAGCAGGCCATGATGAAAGGCCTCTTCACCCGTGTAGCATGTGACAGGACTGTTTGTGCAATTACAAATCAATCAATCAACCTCAGCGTGTGGAAGATGAGATAAGGAAAATGAGTTAGCGTATACCGCCTCGCCTGCTTTAAATGACACCGCGACGAACGTTGGCAGCGGGATTCTTTGTTTACAGCCAATTTGATTTTCAGCGGGTGAAATGTCACATTGTAGGATACAGTGTTAACCTTTAAAAATTTAACAGAGATGGACAGTTGTCAGCATTTCCTATTGGCAGCTAACCCTTAAAGCTAACCTCAGTAAGGTTAGAAAAGGAGCTTATAGAGAAAAAAAGACTCTGAAAAGACTGCAACATGGGCATGAGTTATTAATGAAGAATGTAGTCCAATTTATTAACACCCCAATCCCAACTATGGGGTGACAACCTCCTTCTGGATCAGGGTCGTGCTTGGTGAAAGGTGCCTCCTTTCCCTTTTACAGGGCCTGTGCATAAATGTTGTCCTCACTGCTCAGAGCTTGTATCATACCAGAGGTGGGAGTAAGTCATACATGTGCAAGTCCCAAGTTACTGTGGTGAGAGTCAAGCAAGTCAAGTTGAGCCATGGCTCAGATCAAGGAGTTCACATGTCAACTCATATGAAATTCTGATGATCTTCCCCAGTTTCCACAGTTAAATCAGTTAAAAGACACAGAGAAGGTTATGAAACGTTGAGTTTTATTTTAAACATTAGTGGGAACTAATAATCAAACTAAATGAGGTTAACATAAATGATTAGTTATCATTAAGATTTATTAAAAGGTAAGGAAATGAAACTTAATGCGACTCAACTAAACAAAACCTAATGAGAGTGAAAAAGGAGCTTACAAAACAAGACTCAAGAATCATCTGGTGGGGTAAAGGCATTCTTCAAAATATTGCACCATGGGCATGAGTTATGGATAAAAGGATATAAAGTCCAGTTCTATGTAGGATGGAGTATTTTGGCACAGAGGGAAGAGACATGAGAGCCCACGTTTTTCTTAGAAGGGAAGCCACCGTTTAGTCCTTTCAGGGATCAGGGCTGACTACACATTCTACCCTAGAAGCCTGAAACCCTGAACAAGGATACCGTATTTTCCGGACTATAGAGCGCACCTAAATATAAGCCGCATCCACTAAAATTTGAAATATATATTTAGTCACATATAAGTCGCACCAGACTATAAGCCGCCAATATCCAGGCTGAGAAATAAGTTATTTAGACAGAAAGATTTTGTACCATAAGTGTTTATTCATATACCTGAACTGATTGTTTCTGAACAGTGCCGCAATAAACGTGCTGATAAACAAAACAGAAAGTCATTGATGGTTTTATTCATCTTCCTCCTGCGTACTGAAACCATTAAACACCAAATCACTGTCACCTTTTCTTCCTGCACACTGTTAAAGCGCAACTGCGCAACTTTTAAAGTGGCTTCATTCTCCCATGAAATGAAGCCACACGTCACTATTTATCTTCCTCCTGAGCATTTAAAACTAATGAACACCAAACCACTGTCACTTCATTTCTTCTGTGCACTAAAGACACTGAAGTCGTCCTCTTCAGTGTCGGAGTTGAACAGCCTCAGATAATCTTCATCACATACCGTCTCATCATAGATTCATTCACGGATAACCAGATCGATGGCATTCTACTTAAAAGCTGCATCATAGGAATTTCTTTGTGGGTTTTCCATTTTGAGGTGGTGAGGGTGTAATAATATTATATACCCACTGTGGGCTGAAGAAAAATTCATAGAAAAGCCGCCCCTCTGTATAAGCGGCATGGTTCAAACTATGGGAAAAAAGTAGCGGCTTATAGTCCAGAAAATACGGTACTTTGTCCTTGTTCTCCAGCTGATGCCAAAGAACAACATGTTATTGTCTATTGTCTAGGACCTCGGTGCTCTAAACCATAGCAGGGTCAGTGCTCTGGCAGACCTGTCGTCCATGACATCCGTCAGGAGATGACATGAGCAAAGCTTACCTGACTGTTTGGACATGTCTATAGGGTAAAGTCAGCTCCATCGCTCTATGAGTTCAGCACCTGGAGGATTTATGAACAGCTTAAGACTCGACAGACGTGGCAGAAATGTCTGAAGGCACGAGCAGGAAACATACACAAACATACACCAAGGTTTGTTGGTGAGACTGAACAGATGTTGAGGTCCAGACGCTGCATAGATGATCCTGACAGCTCAGCAGGAGCTTCACCAGGGATACACACTAACACTGGCACACGTTATGTTTCCCTTTTTTATATGATACTTGAAGTATCCAGAACTATTGTCACGCATTACAGGACACGGATGTGTCGTACAGCAGATACAGTTGTGGTGCTCGTCGGCAAGACTACTGCACACATTCAAGAGTGCATTCTATCCCACTTTCATCTATGGTTATTGCAGTCTGTCTCTTAGCTACTTACAAAGCTAGAGTAGTGGTGTATTTATCAAGAGTGGGTTATGACATGTAGTCAGAGCATGATCAGGACATGGTGAGTGTGGAAAAACACAAATGTTACTGTTTTTGATTTTTTTTCAGATGATATTAATTACATAACTAATAATATTTTGAGATGAAACAAGTTACATTTTGGTATAATGGTTGGTTCTTTGTGTAGTTGATTCTTGTCACAGTCGTAGTCCTTGTATGTGAAATATTTCGGGTTAAATGAATTTTGTAATTTGCCGTGAACATTTGCACACATTTGCCTTCAGAAAGTTACAAATAGTCTCAGATGGCCACTGAATGGCCTGAGCTGCTTCACTATTTGCATGTTAATCTGATTCTATCTGAAAATTGAATTTGATGGCATCTGGCATATAGAAGATAATTCTGTTACAATCTGACAATTACTAGAATCCCTGGTTAGATCACTGTTGAGTTGTCTGCTCGGCTTTTGCAGTGTGTGAACTCGAACCCGACCAAAACCATGAAAAACCTATTTTGGATCATTTCGGATATGACTGAGTTCAACCAAATTAAAATGCATTTTGTTTGATAGTGATTTGATCAAAATACATATTTCTAATAATTCATGTTCTGGAAGTAAAAGTCCCATTCATTTTCCCCAAAGAAACGGAGCTCTTCTATGCTTTGGATTGGTTAAATCGCCAGTAGAAAAGATGAACAAGTGATAAAAAGTTATAAATGAAGCACATAAAATAATTTAACAATGACGACAGATACAGGCCTGTAGTTTTAATTCATGGAGCATAATTCCAATTGAATCACAATTGGAATTGTTATTGATTAAAAAAAACACATCAGTGTGTTTTGGCTCCACAGGGAAGCCACAGGGGGTTCAGTGAGTAATGGTAGGAAAACAGGTTGACAGATAGTTAGGCCCAGCTGCTACACAATGGCCTTTAATGGCCCCAGAGGTTGCTCTGATGTTGTGGATAGTAACCAGGGTAAATCCTCGTTTTGGGTGTACCAGCTGACAGCCTGAAGTGGGACTTTTTAGGGGCTAAAAGCAGGGTCCCTCCCTCCGCTTTGTTCCCCCCACTCTGGTTACCAGCTCGGAGCCAATGAAGCGGAAGACAATGGAGAGCTCGGGATGAGGCTAAAGGCTTGTTTCAGTCGGGACGCCGCATGGCTGAACTCATTTCAGGGATGATTTGCTTTGACTGATATGAGCTGCTTGGATTACTGTTGAGTCTCTTTGTTCCTGATTGGGGAAGGGGTCAAAACAAGCTCCTGAGAGCTTAGCAGTTCCACGTAATGTGCCCTCCGAGAGATTTGAATTTTAACACCAGTGCTGTTGCTCATATCTGTGTCAGGCATGCTGTTTCATGGCTCTGCTTGCAGCACAGAGGACTCAACGAGGCAAAATCCCGACTGTAAATGCACATTTCTTCTTAGCTGACTGATGAAATTGTTTTTTTTTTGTTGTTTTTTTTGACAGGAACACATTAACCTTTCTCTGGACCTAATATCTCAATCTCCTCCTGCTGGAGACGTGACAAGGGACATCTTTCCACAACTTCTAAATGTGATAATGGCGGAAGCCAACAATAGTAAACATTTAATTACATTATAGCCTGTTTTGTTCTCTGTTCTCCCTCATTTCCACCTTGTTTCTCCATCCTGCTCCCTGTGATAACATTTGCATATTTAAATTGGATGTGCTTGGCTTGGTAACACCCCCGACACCCCCCCCTCTCACCAGTGTACACTCTTCACCATCTCCCCCCTCCCCACCCTCTCTCCCCTCCAGCTAAACACTAAAGAGCTACAGGACGGGGCCAGGAACTGACAAAATAACAACACAAACAGAATGATTACAGACTCACTGCCCCGTTTTAACCAGTATATATTAACTAGGGGTGTAACGGTTCTGAGACAGAGAAACAAACATCTGTCTTCATGTTGTGGTAACCCCCTCCCCAAAATCACCCCCCACCAGCTAGCTGCTGCTGTTGCAGCCTGTTGAGCTCTCATTATTTAACCCTTGTGTGGTATTTTTGTTACTCAGCCAGTGTTCATGGTGGACTCACTAAAGTTTTTGGGTTTTCAAAACAACACAATCAAACAATTATATATTCAAATACTCAGCAGATGTTTACTTCATCCCAATGAATTAATAAAACCGAACACCAATCATGGGTTGAGAAATCTCACACAACTACTGCAAAATGTTTCACTATGAGAATTTGATCCATTGTCCAATAACATTTGGAAAGTCATATAATATTAAATTATGTTATGCCCATTCATTTTAGCAGTATCGGGAAGTTAGCCGACTCTGGTGCAGTTTACCGTAATTAAATGCAGTAACCAAGAAGAAGATCAGAAAACAAGGAGGCAAACAAACAAATAGACTAAATACATTTTTGTTTAATTAATTGGTGTTAAGCTAATTTACAAAGTTAACCTGTATTCAAAGTGTTCTTAATATTCTAAACTGAAGTTGATTTTATTAAATCCAGAACTTTTTTTAATCCAAGATGTGAACCGAACTGTGGCTCAATAACTGAGGTCTGAACCGAACTATGGATTTGGATAAATATTCATGAATTTTAAGAACCATAAAATGTTTTGCTCCCTAGAGGCTGCAATAAGGCTACAAAAATGTTGGAGGAACCAATTAATTAATGAGAACAAACCTCAAGCAGAACCAACAATTATAGTAGCAATATTTCCACAATGTGAATAACACATTTACCATATTTAGGCTTATCCTTAGCCAGCAGTTTTAAATGGGGTTCAAGGGTATGTGCTCTCCAGGAATACTAACTTCCTGTTTCTGACTGTAGAGCTGCCAATAATCAGTTGTTGTCCACGCTCATATTCTGGATCAGATTTCGGCGTGCACAGTTGTATTTGAGAAGTTGACATTTTGAGTAAAGAACAAGAAAAGTAGTGAAATCCTACTACTATTTGTTCCATGGTTTGTTGATGTAACCTCCCGAGTCATCGAGTCAGTCAGCCACGGCACAATTTCCAGAAGATATCTAACAAGAATGGCCCCTTTCAGACAGAAGCTGAACTGAGGGGCTGCATGAAGGATAATAATAATCATTTTAAATATAAAACATGCATAGATATTCTCGTAGAGCTCCAGAATATAAACCAGAAACACCAGAGAATAAAAATGTTATGTTTGTCTTTACCAAGCTGAACTATCTGATTGAAAAGAGAGAAAAAAAAAACAGTAATTACATCTGGAAAGTAAGTAGAATAGCAGCCTCTTATCATTTGTAGCCACGTGTTGTGGCAGCAGCTCTGAGTTACGATGATGCTCTACTAATGGAGACAGTAATAACTCTTTCATGTGCTGCTGTCAGCCTTTGAGTGCCTGGAGGGTTTTTATTACATGGCTTGCTGTGATATGTTCAGTTACTTGCACGATGCACGTAGCTGGTTTTCTGAGCGTTTCAAACAATGGAATGTGTTGTGCTGGATTTGCATTAGCTGTGATGTGCATTTCTCTGCCTGTTGATCAGAGGCGATCGGAGACGGGGCTGTGGCTGTGTGTGTGTGTCTTCATTATTCTGCCTCTGCTTGCATCTGCTCTACTTATGCAGCCTTGTTATTCAAACACACCGTCTACACCTCACTATTCTACACATATGACTGCTCTGGCCTGGATGGCCTCCAACTTTCTCTCTCACCCCCTCATCATCATCTCACCTGAGATGTCTCTATGGAGACCTGTGATTTCTCTCTTATACACACTCATATTCTCTTCCATGCCAATACTATACCACGCTACAGTGCCACGCTGTACTCAGGTTTCCTTTTGATTCTTATCCATATTTTTCTTATTGTCATCAAGAGCCAAACCAACAATGAACTGATCTACTTACAAGTATGTGTGTGTATCCAAACATATGCATGTGCATATTTGTACTGAAGTCTGCATTTTTTGTTTTTTGAAAGTGAAGGTCAGTATCTTAAACTATCAAATCTCTCGGTCTCTGGGACCACTGGGCTGGACAATGAAAAGCTTGTGCAGGTGTGTCATAAGTACCTAGTTTGCTTATTCAGTCATTGTGGTAATAAATACTATACTATACTATACTATACTATACTATACTATACTATACTATACTATACTATACAATACATACTATACTATACTATACTATACTATACTATACTATACTATACTATACTATACTATACAATACATACTATACTATACTATACTATACTATACTATACTATACTATACAATACATACTATACTATACTATACTATAGGGGTGTGACGAGATCTCGTGTGACGAGATTTGCGAGATATTTCGAGGACTGCATTCTTCCACTTGGGTAACATTGACAAAATCAGACGCATCGTTTCTCAAGCGGATGCAGAAAAACTAGTCCATGCATTTGTTACTTCTAGGCTGGACTATTGTAACTCTTTGCTATCAGGCTGCTCTAATAAGTCTCTTAAGAGTTTGCAGCTGATTCAGAATGCTGCTGCACGTGTTCTGACAGGAACCAAGATCAGAGATCACATCTCTCCCATTTTGGCTTCCTTGCACTGGCTACCCGTTAAATCTAGAATAGAATTTAAAATTCTTCTACTAACTTACAAAGCTCTTCATGGTCAGGCACCATCATATTTAAAAGAGCTCATAGTACCTTACCACCTCACTAGAACACTGCGCTCCCAGGATGGTGGGTTCCTTGTGGTTCCTATAGTGTCTAAAAGTAGATTGGGAGCCAGAGCTTTCAGCTATCAAGCTCCTCTTCTGTGGAATAAACTACCACTCTGTGTTCGGGAGGCAGACACGATCAACACCTTTAAGAGTAGACTTAAGACTTTCCTGTTTGATAAAGCTTATAATTAGGGCTGGCTCAGGTCATCCCTTAGTTATGCTGCCATAGAACTAGACTGCTGGGGGACTCACATACTCTCTCGCTCTCTCTCTCTCATTCTCTCTCTCTCCTTATCTATCCATCTATCTAATCTATCTATCTATCATGTTACTAATTAAACTTCTGCCCCGGAGTTTCTGTGCTCTCTCGTCCAGCAGGTTCTTGTGGACTGTGTCTTCTGCTGTGGTCCTGCGTGGCGTCTACTGCATGTGTTGTCGCCGTCATCATTGTTGCCATATCCCCATTACAGTTTATAGTTAGTTAATGATTTGCTGCTACTGTGATAATTCATCATTCATTGTAACCTATTCTTATCATCTATTGTAATTCATTATTATTCATTGTACAATATGTGGAGTGTACAATATGTGTGTGTTGATTTGTTCTGTACATGTGACATCATTGCACGTCTGTCCGTCCTGGGAGAGGGATCCCTCCTCTGTGGCTCTTCCTGAGGTTTCTTCCACCTTTTTCCCTGTTAAAAGGTTTTTTGGTGGGCAAGTTTTTCCTCACTCGAATCGAGGGTCTAAGGACAGAGGGTGTCACTCCCTGTACAGATTGTAAAGCCCTCTGAGACAAATGTATTTTGTGATTTTGGGCTATATAAATAAAATTTGATTTGATTTGATTTGATTTCTCGTCGGGTTGGAAATCGGTCTCGCGAGATGTGTTGTCCAACAAGCAGCCGGAAAACACATGCATAACTATTTGCGACGCCCCGCCACTTTTAAATTGTGATCCAACAAGCAGCCGAATGACGTCGGAAAACAAAAAAAAACCAAAGTTAAATAAAAGTCCGTTGTCCAGGCATTCATATTTGTAATTTAGTTTTCTTAAAATCTCGTCTCGTCTCGATCTCGTGAACTGAGTGTCTCGTCACACCCCTACTATTCTATACTATACATACTATACATACTATACTATACTATACTATACAGTACTACTATAGTACACTATACTTCCTCAGATGATCTTAAGGTATATTATTCTATGTTGGGGCTTACCTAGAAGCAAGTTTGGTTATCAATAAATAATAATTGGCAAATTTAGTTATTAATCATTAAAATGTAACATTTTTAATAAGAATTAATAATAATGGGGAACCAGGACTGATGACCAAACAGTCACTATAGTCTCAAAAAAGGCAAGTTCACTTAAAAATGTCAATGTCTAAGGGACATTAATATTCATAAGGTAAACAGTGCAGGTTTGTCTGTGTGTGTCTGTGTGTGTGTGTGTGTGTGTGCTTACACAAAGCAGCAATAATGTGGTATTAAATAGCAGCAACACAGAACTGAGTCTGTCAGGTTCACACCAACAACAGCAATATGCTTACAATAACACACACTGCAACCTGTCTCTGACCAAATATATCGCTTCAGGAGCGGTTAAAGTGTTGTTTTAAACCCTCCTCTTAATCAGTTCGTCAGGGTGATTGGATGATGACAGTGGCCATTTTTCTTGCTCCGTCCCTCCTGACAGGGCAGCAGAGATCAACGGATTGACCAAACTGAAGAAAGTGGGGTTAATCTGGCTTTCTTCTTCTGAAGGAAAAGGTGAGAGCACTGGGTTGACGTCACGGTCAAGAAGTAGGACCCATCATGGGTTCCAGCGAGAGTCTGCAAAGGATGGTAGGAGTTGAACTGCTTCATCTGCTGCTGTTAGACTTTGGTGCTGCGTCTGTATTATTAAAGTTCACTATGTTTTATAATTGAATTCAATTAAATTAATTTCAATTACTTTATTTATCCCACAACAGGGAAATTCACGTATTACAAGTAACGAAAACAGCAAGGTGCAGGCCACTAATGTCACAATGTGAACATCCATAGCTGCCATTTGCTTAAAGTGTCGAGTAAAAAAAACAGCAACAGAAATACACTAAAAAAACGCTAGAAAAACACTAAAGAGAGATAGCAAGTTCGGAGCTGCTGTAACAAGCGGCCGCTCACTCAGGCGCTCAGTCACTTACAAAGCTGTTATATTATATATTACATATTAAAGTTTTCCCTTATCATACGTTCATACAGTCAATCTGTCATTGCAATCATTTTTACTGTATGTCATCCACCATGTGCATTATACAGTTCTGCCATTGACATGCTGTGTAGCTCCTCCTGCTATCTGCTCTCTCACTCCTTCTCATTGCCATTAGTCGTCTTAAATGCAGCAAAGACTGTAATCCCACCCAGCAGATTCCCACTAATCAGGGGCAGACACAAGCCCCTTAGAGCCCTGATAAGCCCTCCTTCAACTCGCTTTCTCCCACCTTCATCTTCTTCTTTCTTGAGATGCCCCAGTAACCCATAAGACCACTAGCCCATGTTGCACAGGCTGTCCTAACAAATGTACACCTGCTCCTGGATGGTAGAGGAAGAGGAAGCACACAGAGAAGGGTCATTAAACTTCTGATGAGGATTTCAGTCTGGTTGTCTCATTGCACACATGACTCATACTCTAGTACTAGTAATATAATGATGCTACTCACCAAAGAAGTGTTTCATTACACTGTTATGCCTTTCAGTTAAAAAATAAGGTCAGGTTGAAATTTCATACCAGCCTTCAGTTTTGTAGCTATAGTGTTATCTGCAGTTTTTGGCATTTATGCAGTTGCTTTGTTCAATTTGTGAGTGTGTGTTTTTGATGACACTGTCTGGAATAGAGTGCCCCAACTGAGGCCTCAAAGCAGCTGGGTAGTTTGAAATAGAAGGGGCCCAGCATGGCAGGCGCTGGGATAATTTGTAGTGAGGTCCATAGCGAGCAGCGGGCAAAGTGTTCCTTTATTAAGCTAATGGCTGTGAAATGAGCGAAGGGACCTGCGGGGATTGAGGGTCTGTGGTGTTGTGGTAGTCAAGGCTGGCAGCAGGAAGAATGTTCACATACTGTGGCCCCTCTGCCATTAGGGGTGAAAACAGAGGGGCCACTGATAGTTAGTAAATCATTGGGTGCATATGGATAATGACTGTATTAAAAGATACTGTTTGTGGTAATGTATGCTGGCTTTCTGTGTGACTGATGTAACATAATAGAGGTTTTAATAAATGTATCTACCAACATGTGCATACAGAATGTATCTACTAAATGTTCAGTGTCAAGGTATTTCCTACAGCTTATAGAAAGATTGAGGTTCAGAATTTAAAATTTAAAAAGTCAAGACTGACATGTATTTAATTCTTCAATATTCAACATTTATGCATATAGTTTTTTAGGAGACAGGTGTGATCTGAAATTGAACTCAAATGTATGTTACACTCAAACAACAGACAGCAACAATAAACTCCTGGCACTAAAACTGGAAATAATAGAAATCTGCAGCATTCCCTTTTGAACATATATGATTTCTGTATATGTGATGGCAATTGTGGGAATAATTGCATTGACTGGTTTGAAGGAGCGTGATGACTGACACTCTGCATTTGATTTACTGACCCACCTGCCGCTGATCAAATTTATGATCTGCTTTCATTAGGTGCAGTGGTCGCTTCTCATGAATAATAAGTTACTCTCTTAACTGAGCAGTGTGTCTTAAGCTTGAATATCGTACAAGGTCAAACTGAGCTGTATCAATAATTTATCATTTTTTCCCTTTTTGCGGTATTTTTTAAAATCCCTTTTAATATCCCTTTTAATTTTATTGCTCAGTTACACAAGCAGATGAACACGTAAGAAAATGAAAACACTCACTGACTTCTTAAATTATTATTATCTATTTTTATGTTTGCTCCAATGCAAACCAACAGGTGACGTCACATCACCACGTCAATCTTTTATGCTATAAGTTAAAAGGAAGGGAACCAAGATTAGAACCCTGTGGAATTCCTCTTTTACTCAATAAATAAGATTTATCATAGTCAATGACTCCCACACAGTTTACAGTTACAAAGATAATTTGAACCATGTCAGAGTTTTGTGGAATTTCCATGAAAATTGTCCCTGTCACATAGTCTTTATCAATTAATGATTTAAGTGGTTAAAAGTAATTTTAGGAGTAGTTTTTTTATATTTAATGCCACCTGTGTTCATTTCGGCAAGAAACACAAACACACCTCTGCCTGCTTGATCAAACAGCCTACTTCGATCGGATTGCAGAGCAGCTTCGCGGTCCTTTGAAAAAGGGATGAGAGATGAACGAGGAGGGAGGGAGGGTAGAGAGGGTGGGCGTGTGTGCATGTGTCTGTAAGAGAGAGAGAGAGAGAGAGGGAGAGAGAGGGAAAGAGAGAGAGAGAGAGAGAGAGAGAAGGAGGGAGGTGCTGCATCAACCCGGCATACAGCAGCAGCAGCAGCACCAGCAGCAGGCTGGGCTTAGGGATCTATTGTTCCCTGTTTTATTACTACCAGACCTTGTTATTTCTCATTAAGGAGCAAAGAGAGAAACAGACACAGAAGAAGTGGACAGCAGGAGGAGACCTCAGCCCTGTTCACCCGGGATTACTTCTTCTTGGACGCACTGGTGTGGACAAAAGCAGAAAACACTCACACTTCAGTACAGCTCTCTACCTCGTGGCCAGGCTTCTTATTTCCTCCTGACTGCATTGGGAACTACAGTACTTGCTGTGCGTTGGCCATGGGGCTGGCCGGCAGAGCTGTGGGGACGCTGGGGGTCTTAAGAGGGGCACCGCTCCCCTTTCTCTGGAGGTTAGCGCTGCTCTTTCTCTCCATCTGGGAGCTGGATGCACAAACCGCAGTGGAAACTAAACCCCTGTACATCTGGCAAACAGGTACGGTCCACCCTCTCTACTCTTTCACCCCCCCCACTCCCACCCCCACCTGGGGTTCTGATGAGATGGGAAGTCCTAGAGATGCTGAGTTGCTGCATGGATGTCCCATCCACTACTACTCTTGCAATCTTAATGAAATATTAATATGTAAATGTTTGTGTACATAGCAGGGTGCAGGGAAGATGGTGAACTTAGCCGGTTTATCTTTTCCAGCTGATTTGATCATTATATTCACTTCACACTTTTTTTTGCTTTAAAGTCATCCTGCAGAGACTACATTAATAGAACCTTTTTATTTAAAGCAAAAGTTTCTTTCTTAACCCTCCACCCCCCTGCAGACATGCATGTGGCAGAGGTTGATGCATTGGAGCCATCTTGCCACAGTATAGTGTGGTAACATATTTACTGCAGTCCCTGAGGTGAATGTCTCTTTGGCCCCTGACTGGGGGTTAGAGGAGCTGTGTGTGCTGGCTGTCTTTTGGCTGCGCTTCCCTCGATCTGGGCTGAGGCAGCTGGGACTCCTTGCCTGCCCCGCGCTACTATTGGACTAATTTATCACAGTTTGACATGTGTGCAATTGATGAGAAATGGTCTGTGCACTGTAGCTGCATGTGGTTCTTTTCTGAGCGGATAAATACGAGCGTGCTGTAGATGGTGAAAAAAACACCTCGCTCGTAGTATATTAGTGCTGATGCAAGTGTTTGATTTGTGAAAAAGTGACCCAGAGGTGGGTGGATTGGATTTCAGTGTTGTGACTACAGTAGCAGTACAGAGTAGGCAGTTGTGCAGTACAATACAAGGCTCCCTGCTGCTGCTGTTTTGGGTGGTGCCTCCAACCAGTCGAGGCTCATTCACTATGACAGAGAAGCACATAGTCAGAGGGACACAATACTGATACATGGTCCAGTGAGCAGAATGAAGGAGGGGAAGGAGCAACGGTGGTGGTGGGGGGGTTATGGGAGCAGGAGTAGGGGGATGGATCCTCCCCTGACCAGCAGGACAGGAGTGCCCTTTGGATGCAGCTGGAGATCAATGTTCTCTTTCACTACTGTCTAATCTCTCTCTGTTTCTCTGGATCAATGTACTGGTTTCACTGGGACCCCCCCCCCCACACACACACACACACACACACACACACACGCACACACCTCCCACACCCCCACAAGTAGTAACTGATCAATGGTTGTGGTCTCACAGCTCAGCCTGTATGGGATCAATGCAGGCTTTGGTTGGAGTCCTAAGTGGAATCAATACTTATTAATAATCTGTGTTTGTTTATTAAAATGTGCTTTAGATTTTTCTGC
This sequence comes from Pampus argenteus, assembly GCA_036937835.1. Lineage (NCBI taxonomy): Eukaryota > Metazoa > Chordata > Actinopteri > Scombriformes > Stromateidae > Pampus > Pampus argenteus. Next base: position 3,110,965 of record CM072879.1, read on the forward strand.
TGTGATATAGCATCTGGTGATTCACAAGGTGCAGGAAAGTGAATGCTGACTTTGGTGCTGATTGGTACAATCTGTGATGGGCAGGCACCAAAGACGTCAACAGTTCTTTTGCACATACTTTGCTACATCACTTTATGCATTACAGGACAACCCCATTGCTCGGAGGTTTGGTTTTGGACAGTCTGGTTATTTCCCGTCACAACATCTGGACCCATGAAGGTGGGTTAGATGTGGTTCAAGCCAACGAACACAGCACTGTGAGCAGACATAGATTAAATCCCTAATGGCTGATAGCTAGCAGCACAGAAGCCAACCGTGACTCCTGGCAACACCATCACTTATCCGATACCACGGGAAACATCCACTTAGACACTGTTTTCACAAAATTGTCGTATCATATTAGTTTTTATTTCAGTTTGACTGTGAAGCTTAAATCTAAAATCACATTTGTTTCAAACTGATTGCTCATATGATACTGTAGCAGTTATCAGATGTTAGACTCGATGCAGCAGATTAACTTGTTTTCTAAAGACACATTTACATATTTTCTGCATTTAAATCAATAACTTGCCTGCTGGAAGTTACCGCCCCATAGGAACCAACATTTAGCTCCCATTAGATTTAAGGCATTTGATGCCAAAATCTTAATTTGTAATTGAAACTGTTGGATCTGCATCTCAATCCTAAAAGAAGAAAAAAAAAAGATCATATATGTCAAACTCTCTTTGCATTCTCTTTTACACCACACACATGGTGTTTTCTTTCTCTCCTCACATGTATTGTTGTTTATCAGCTTCATTGTTCACACCCTGTGCAAAGGAATGAAAATCCCATTGTATTATGTGCTGTGCCCCACACCGCGTTAAGGCAGGGGAGGAGATTAAGGGTAGAGAAATCAGAGCCGATTGGCCAGACAAAGTTAACCTAGATACAGTACAGACATGTTTATGTGTGTCTCCTCTTGGCTTAAGTGCGTCGGCACTTGGCTCCCTGATGCTAGTTTGGTTCACTGACAGGAACGTAGCACCGGTTCTGAATGGCACTGCGATGCTGATGTGTTCTTGTCTTTGATGTGACACCTCGTGCAAAAATGTTACCTTTTGAAGCCCGAAAAAAAAAAGGATGTTTTTGAGGGAAGCATCCACATCTCTGTTGCAGATGGGTGGCTGAAATGAGCCGCCACACATAGGTGCAATGGGTTGGCTCTCAAGAGACTGCAGTACCAGCAATATGTGTAGTGCCAGGGGAAAGAGTGCTATTTCACTAATTGCACTATGGAAATATTAGTATATAATCCATTTAATCAGCCCCGGTAGACCGCTACTATGGCTAGTGTGTAACCCGGCCAAAAATACAACATTAAACTAACAGACAAGTCATGTGTGTCCCCTAAACTAATTACATATGCTGTGTGTAATGTCTTTTGGTAGATGACTTACTTGTATTGTCTCTGTGTTTGGAGCACACCTACTGACAGAAGGTTGAGGCATTATATTTTTGTTCCTCTGAGATCTTGCAAGTTGTGCTCTTGGGTTCCCTCTTGCTGAGCTGGACTGCAGATTCTAATTGAATGGAGAAATGGCAGCTTTTTCTCATTAATGGATAAATATGGTAATAGCAAGAGAAGTTTGACTACAAAGGATTTGGTTTCATTGGTTCATGAGCGACAAAACTAACCAGCAAATCTGCAGGCAGGTGTTTTTGCTAAATATGTCATTTGTCGACTGTGGTGCAGTGATCTGGACCTTTTTTTCAAGATACTGAACGTCAAAAGTTCTTAATTGTTCATTTGTATCAGAAGCAGGTTTAAATAGGAAAGGTGGAGTTTAAACACTAAAGAAAAGTGTTTGAAATCATGATACATTTTATAAATACAGATCCACAAAAGAGCACCATTTTGGATCAATCACTTCTTTCTATACAGCATGCAGGATTAATGGCTTACAGACCCAAATAAAAGCTGAACTGCAGTGCAGACTTGTTTTTTCTCTACCTACTACCCATCATAACAACCAGTGTTCACCATGGAGCTGGACACTTCCTGGTCCAGTACAAGACAACAAAGGTCTCTGCAGAACCAAACATAGCAAAGACTGATGGTAATTAGCGGGGCAGTTCCCCTGCCCAGACCCAGTCAGCTTTAGAAAGACCCAATGAATGGAGGCTATTTAGAGCTGTATAAACCACACACGCTCACAGAAAACAACACAGTGTCTCTGTATTGTCCTCATGCAGCGTGCGGCTGTGTTTCGGCCCTCTGCCACAGATGCTCATGTCCATGTGGTGCACAAAAGAAAGAAGAGGCTTCACCTCGAGTCACATGGCCTGCTCTTTGTTCCTCCTCTGATGTCCTCAAAGAACCCCCCCCGACTGCCCCCCCAATCACACACACACACACACACACATCGCGACCAGCTTCCTTCTCTGAAGGTAACCTTTAACCTCGGAGCTGAGAGGGGTCTCGTGAGGGTATCAGTAGTGAAAAGGAAGCGGGGGTGGAGGGTGAAATGCAGCTGCTTCTCCAGATCAAGTGTCAAGTGTTTAATTCAGCCATTTACGCCAGTAAATTTAATAAGCTGCGGGTGAACTGAAGGTCGACCGATTTAGGTTTTTTTAAAGGCGATACAGTGATACAATAGTCAGTTTAAAATGTCTGTTGTCAGCAATCTGATACCAAGCTACACTGATCAATATATTTTACGTGAACAATGGATCAAACAACCATGTGTAATGCGAACGGTTTTTTATTGCTTGTTAGGATCAACTGTCACCAGATGTGATGATCTTCTCAGATCCACTGAGCTGTTTTGGCCTCTTTTAGCCTTTTGTTTTTGTTTTATGGCTCATGAACTGGTTTGGTTCAGTCTCACCAGCAGCAGCAGGCAGCCCATAAACGGCCATCCTTTTAGTAGCCTTAGTTGCTAAAGTTGTTGCTAAGGTGATAGAGTTAGTGTTAGCTAGGTGTAGCTAACTGAGTGTATGCCAAACTTGTTTTATCTTTTCATGGAGATAAGAATACTCACCTGAAGGAAAACTGATAACTGATAACTGATAACTGATAAGAATACTGATATCATTTCCATCTCTGGGCATCCAGCAGAGATAAGTCCAGGATGTGTTTAGCCTAGCTTAGCATCAAGGCCTAGCGCCAACAAAAGACACCTAAAAAAACAAGAAATTAATTAAATAACATTGTTTATTTAAAAATGTTTCAACACAATAAATATAGAAATATATATTTGACATTGGGTTTTTTTTGTATGACTGTTACTTTTCCTCCACTACATTTCATATGGAAACATTGGTTTTTTGTTTTTTTTTACATAACTACATTTATGTAATACAGGAATTAATTAGTGTTTTACATATTTTACAGATTACATTTTATTTCACAGTTACAGTTTTCAGGGGAGACTGTCCTCACCAGAAAAAAAAAAAAAAAAAAAGACAGAATTGGTTTGTTGTTCGAGCACTTAGAACGCCCTACGTTTCCCTGACAAGTACCTATTGTTGCAAATAATGACGAGTGATTAAAAAGCATTTGTTGTTGTTGAGCAGACACTTGAGCGTCAGACTGGCCTGTGCAGACAAAGCTGGAGGAGTGCTATCAAGTCATAATGGAGGTGGCTGAAATCATTTCTGTTTTCCCTGGGATTCATTAAGTGCCAAATTACAGCCATTATTGTGTGTGGGTTTGAAGAAGCTTCATCCAGCTGTTCACTTCTGCCTGGCGGGTTGCCCCAGGTGGAGCAGAGATGTCTGTATGACACACACACACACACACACACACCACACACACACACAGGTGCATGCACAACCACTCCACTGAACTCACCACTGTGTCTTTGTCTCTCTATCAGCCGTCTGCTGTCTCTAATCATCCCCTGTAATCCCCATTAACATTAACACTCTCTTATTCCTCCTTTCTCTTACTTGACAAGTAAAAAAAGAATTTTTAATCAGGTATTTTAGATTCTCAACACCCTCACAAAAGCAGAGTGACAGTCCAATTCGTCCCGCGCCCACCTCCTTGTGCTATTTTATGCTATTTCTTTTTATTTCCACTCACACAAACAGCTACTGCAACACCCATTCACATACACACAGGGATGGGCTTTGTGCAGAGTCTATGTATGTGTGTGGCGTGCCTCATTATTCCCAGTGAGAGGGTTGACAGTGGGGGAGGAGTGTTGCTGTCAGTACCCCACCTACAGGCAGCGGACACGGGGAGGCTGAGTAATTACACGGGAGTGGGGTTTGTTCGATCCAGGTGCAACTCTACTGCATGGCCGCCACCTTGTCTGTTAGCTGACAGGAGGCCAGCTCAGACAAAATACACACTCTGCTTTGACTGATAAATGGGTTTACAGATGTATGGGGTCGACACCAGCCAATTATTAACAAGAGTACCTGTCCAAGAAGCTGTTAGTAGCCCCCAGAAGTCACAGTGCTCATTGGAACAATGATAAGGAGTTAGGCTGGGCCATCAACAAACTCGCTGGTAAATCGTAGCTACACCAGTAGAATCTGTAGTTTACTCTGAGGGTGGTACTAGAGGAAAGGATATACGGCCATTAAAAATAAAAGGGTTCATCCTTCTGCAAAATTCAAGGAAATCTGCCCATTATCTTGTGATGTTATATTTAAACATCATTGATGGAACTTAAAGAACGGTCAGAGATCATCCAAAAAATTATATAATGGGAGTGTAGCCACGACACACTACATTTATAATGTTAACATGTTCTGATGTATATATGTTAATATAACTATGAACAACGGTAATACCAGGTTCCCTATCTTAGTTAAGCATATTAACATGATAACATTGGCACTAAATGAGAGTCAGAGGATTCATCCTCACATTTCATCTCATGACAATCCATCCAAGAATCTTCAATATATTTCACCAAAGACAGATAGACCGACTGGCTGATATACCTCCATACCCTGAGCCACATCAATAATGTGGTTAAGGAAATATAATAAGTAGAAAAGAACCATGAACAGTTGTTTTCAGGTAGTCAACCTGTCCATCACTACACTTACGTTGCTTTGAATCAATTGCACCCTTGCAGTGACCTTACTCCATCCGTGCCCTGCTCACTCTTTCTCTGCCATGTCTGCTGCTACACCGCTCATCTGAAAGCTATACAGTCACTCGCTACCACTTGCTGCATATGAAAACTGATGCTCGAACAGCATTTCGAGACTCCCACCACCACTCCATCATCTACCTGGAGGCTCTGAGTAGGTCACTCCTCAATCCCTGCGGTGCTGAGCCTGGTGTTTCCTTGCTGGGAGTGACAAGGTCAGAGAGTACATACACTATCAACACATATTCTACATATTGTGCATATTCTACATTCGCATAACAATCCATGACTTAACAACAGTAAACATCCTGATAGGAGGAATAGGAACAGCCCAGTGGGACACATTAACTAATGAGTAGCTGCTGCAATATTACAGATTGTGTACATAGTGGCTGAAAAACTAGCCCACGCTTTGAAGCATCCAACATACTGTAGCTGAAATGTTCCATCTATAGGTCCAGTTTATTATTATATCCTTGATTTTTTATCCATCATAGTCACTGTCACTAGTCCTTGATTTAAACATATCCACTGTCCACTGTCCTCACTATAAAACGGCTGCTTACTAAGCACTAACAGACTTAATTATGCAAAAAAAAAAAAAAAAGAGAGAGAGAGATGAGAATGGAGGCATGTGGAGCGAGTGGTTATCGCCAAGAGTACGCTGTTGATTGCCAAGCAAGTGTTGTGTGGTTTCAGCCTGTGGTCCAGAACAATACCAGGCCAACTAACCATATTACAGTGATTAGCAGCGCCTTCCTGCTCTCAGATGAACCCGTGTTCACCTCTGGGTAACTCAAGCTTACTGTGTGGCTTTATTAGCCCTGGGAAACGTGCCGAAGGATTGGCCTAAGCAGTATAAAGAGCTTTCCATCAACCTGTTTCTTCCTCTCCGTGCCATCCTCTATTAGTGCTCACTCCAGCTCACCCTCACCTGACATATGATCTAAAAGCCCGACCACTGCGCTATAGAAAACTAATATAGAAAACTGCTTACTTTATGTGTTAAATACAAATTGTTTTCTGTTGCCATGTTTCCTGATTTAATTCAAAGTAATATGTGATGAAAGAATATGATGCCAATACATAGCCTGTAAAAGGTCAGAGGTCACATTTGCACAACTATATTTCTGAATGAAATCAAGCTCGACATCAATGGACTGTTTGTAGTTCTGGCAATCATTCCTACTTTATTACACAATCACAACATAAAGTTCTGTTGTGCTCACCTTTGTGTTAAGTCTAAACAACTGCTTCAAGCAGTTAGATCCTTTAAGATCATGAACTGAACTTCTGACCTTAATGGCAAGCCAGGTAGTTGGTCAGTGCCTTCCAGAACAACACACGAGCAGTTTCTAACCTGTCACAGCTATAATTCATATATATCATTTGTTTAAGTTTAAAACATTAGCATGGATGGCTGAGGTTAGAGAAAGGTTGTGGTTAAAAGAAACTAATGTTGATAGGAATGCCAAACAATGGTCTCTGTTTGTCAAAGTGAGACACTGTCAGAGTGTCTAACACCATAACTTCATTTAGATTAATAGGGGCAATCCACAGTGTCTTAGTTTGTGGTAATGGGGCTCAACCATATGATATAATGGCTTTAAAGATGGAGTCATGCAGTAGGGAGTCCTCGGATTTAGACAAATTAGTGTTCCTCTGAATAGTATCGCTACGCTATAAGACAATGCTGGCAGAACCTCAACACACACACACACACACACACACACACACACACACACACTTACAGATATAGTGGATAGTACTATTTTAGTTCTGTGTGATGTGTTATAAATAGTCAAGGAGTTGACATAAGCAGAGCTTCACCTCTGGCAGTCAAAACTGTGCAGCAAGACAAATAGGATGGAACATATACACACAGAGAAACACACACACACACACACATACACACACACAGTTAGAGAATTAAAAAAAAACACAGTAATGAACAAAACATGCCATTTCCGTGGGAAGGACCTCGAAAATGCATTTATTTAATGAAAAAATGATTCATCCTGCCAACATACAACATATAGACGAGGGAAAGACGGAAAAATAAATCAAGCCATATCAAGTTACAATATATTTCCTAATAGAGGATGCAGCAGAATTACTGTTAGTTGGAGAGAGTTGTGAGTCTTTTCTGTTAATCTCCAGAATTTTGCATTTCAATTCTAAAAAAAATATATTTTAGTTCACCCGTTATGTAATTCACAATGCAAAGCATCAACTGTATTACAATGCTAATACAGATGTCATCTGGTTTGCAGCAGGGCTGATCTCATTCAGACTCACAGACATTGCAATGAATCTTTGAGAGCTCATTTATGCTCATCAGAAGATTCAACCTGCTGCACCCTGGTCACTCCAAATTAGACTCTTAAATTATATTTTCACACATCATATTTCTAATCTGCATGACAGGTGGCAAATTCATTTGCAGATAATACTCATACTCCTAAGGGGATGAACCCTTCAAATTGGGCTCCATGACTTTTCCTCCAGTGCGAGCATTAATTCAAACTGTAATTTTTTTACAGCAGCTCCGATAATATTTGTACTATCATGAATAATGTGTCACAGCCTCTAAGGTGGGTTAGACTTCTGGTCTTGTTTTGAATTGAATTAAGTTTAATTTAATCCTGTTGACAGCGAGAAACAGGGAGACAGATGGAAAGATCTGAGATGTAAAATATTTCTGCTTTATACCAGCAAACACCATAGAAACCCCCTTAAATTTAACTTTAACTGCAGTCATCGCTGTATTATTCATCGGGTCTTGGAGGCAGCAACTCCCTGGAAGACACAAACACAGTTTCACCAGTGATCTTTGGCTTAATGAGGCCCTGAGGAGGCCACTGAAGTCAAAACACAAGCAGAGCCCAGCAAGTCAGCAAGTGAGCTTTCTGTTTCACGGTCGAAAGAGACACAATAACCCTTTAATAAATGATCCGCCAGTAGTAGAACTAAAATAAAGTGAAAGATACTCTCTTCTCTAAGTGGGAAGTTAAATTCAGGTCCCAAACCATTGCATATAATATTCCCTCTGGATCTCTCACTTAATCTCACCATTCACTGATTAGCCAGAACCATAATTTATATCATTTCCTGACAAAGGGAAGTAGCTACACAGATTGATTAGGAGTGATTTGATTAATAAGAGACTTAGAGTAATGTCCGCATCTGTGGTAACTGTTTTTAATTAATTACATTTTAAAGCTTATCATTGATGATTGCAAGCATATTTGCTTCATGCTTCAAATGTCTACTGTGTCTCAGCACCTCGGTGTTCATGATTCATAATTCTGTTTCAGCTGCCACTTCAACTTCTTTCAGTTTTTCAACTTTAGGTAAAACTGAATTTACTTATATTTTCCTTAATGTTCAGCTTCTTTAGTTTGATTAGTTTCCATTTGAACATATACAATACTGACTACATGTCTGGGTATTTTTATACAGACAATGGCATTAGCTGTGATTCTATGTCTACTACACTAGAATCTGGCATGTCCCATATGAATCACTATACTATATGAGTGAGAGAAAGGCCCCTGGCAGGAGTTATTGGTCTTTTTTACTTTGTTCTGAATAAATAGTATGGAGATTATTTGTATGTCAACCATCTGCAGTTTTGGTTCTTAGAGTGCTGCAGGATGTCCCTGCACTTCATAGGCATTACAGTACTGCCAAAAGATATTTCAAATAAAACTCACATCTGTATTAGACGGTGTATCTTATAGGTCTTACTGCAACCTGGCTGCCAGGTATGGATTAGCTTCACCATAGTCCTCTTTAATACTCTGACAAGTTGAACACTAGTGTTTGAATGCGTTAACATCTCCTCACGGTATGATCAGAACAATCAAAGTGAAACTGGCTTCAACTTAGTCACAAAGTCAATGCATTAGTTCAGGCCTGGCCACAGACAATAAATCTGGCTGAGCAGGTGTGTGTGTGTGTGTGTGTGTGTGTGTGTGTGACTGAGTGAGGAAGGATGGGGGATGTTCATGTGTGCCCATGTGTATGATGTGGCTCTTTGCAGTAACATGCTGCAAGATTGTTTGAATTATTTTTCCTTTTGGATTCTGAATCAATTCAGCAACTATAGCAAAGGTTTAAGCTTGTTAGAATTTGGATTCCATGGCTCTGGCTGACATTCTCATTGGCAGTGATCATTGAGGCTCATGGGTAATCAATGGACGTAACAAACGTGGTAAATCATCCAGATCCTGACACATCTTGTGATCAAGTAGATAAAGGCCTTAACAACAGCCATACTCATGAAACACATTCCACATATGCTCCTTTATTTTTATAAATGTGTCGACATTTTATATTAGTAGAGGTGGTAGTTTTTAGCGGAGGAGTTCTTATCGAATAATCTGAGATAAACACAGAAGTCGATCAGGAGGGTCAATGAGCTCTGCAGGGAGCATCAGCACGCCATGGGCCAGAATCAGTAAACTGTGTCCCTGACCTTGATTAATGGACACAGCCACTTCCTGACTGCGGCGATTTGATTACTGAGAAATCAGTCTAGACATTATCCCACAGCTACATCAGTAAGAAACTAGCTGGGACTTTGCAAACACACTTGGGTGGATTGTGTACTCAAGGCTCACTTTAATGTATGTAAAGCGAAAAAAGAAAATCAAAAGAAACAACGTCATCTATGGAGGAGCATTAACAGGAACAAAAGAGAGCAAAGTGAGAGGAGGCAAAGCTGGTAGGAAAATGGTTAATTCAGCTCTCAGTTTCCTGGTAGGAGTGAGTGTACAGCATCTCTTTCTGGTTCTGATGCTCATGCTAACCTTTGTCACCTAAACACAATATTCATTTCATTAAGAAGATACAGATAATGACTGCTTTATGCCAATATGAAAGACTCTGACTCAAATCCTCTGTCCTTCAGTATTTAAAGGCTTCTTTACACATTAACCCTGTAACCCCATGTAGTATTAATTACCTCAGTTATACATAACATAGGAAATAGATGCCCTTTCTAATACCTTATGCAACAGCTGGCTCCTTTATAACTTTATGAACCAGTTGACCTCTTTCTGACCTGACTTTCATATATCATATTATCTTATTAAAAAGTTAAAACTGCTAAATCCTCCACTTGTCGTCAACTATATCCGTATGGTGTTTGGCGCACCTGGTGAGGTGTTTAGTTTACAGCGGCTGTTTCAGAGGAGGAGGAGCTGAAAGAGGCCTAATCATCCATAGACGCTTTGGGAACTGCAGAGTTGGTGATTATTCTCTGATTAGTGCAGTTTTAATATTATTGAGCAATAATGTACAAGGACCAGACACCCCCATACATAATTACTATTTCCACCAAAATGCAGATGTTTTTGAAAGTCAGAGAGGAGCACTTATTGAACATCTAAAAGGACAGGTAATAATATGATTGAATTCTCGCATATGAGTAGATTAAGAAACAGGCTGCTTTTGCTAACATATGCTGCAGGTTGCACTGAACAACTGAAAGAACACCAATTTACCCAGAATGCAACAGAATCGGTCCGACTTGGTCCTACAATCAGTTCCACCACGAGCCTCCAGAACAGCCTCAGTGTGTGAAACTCTTTTGGAGGTATGAACAGCGTTCTGCCCAAAGATATCCCCTCTTGTGGCGTTTTGATGATCTGAATCTCTCACTGGTGATGAGCAGGGTTGAAACGTGGCGACTGTGAGCGTTGATATCATCCTTCATGTCTTTGTACACTCTTTTCGTTTTGTGACCTAGAAATAGCTTTCTGACCCACTGCTGAGAACAATACTGTATATCGTCATTAGTGCTGCTAGGGTTGTTACTGTACTACTTTGTCTACGGGCATTCTTTTACCTGAATTGCCATTACATCCTCTGAGACTAGAGTGAGCTCCTTCAGAGCAGATGTAAGTGAGAAGAAGACAACGTTTGTAGAAAAAGAGGTTGGTTTCCTTTTTTTATATCTGGATTTAAGTGAGTTGCAGGAGCCGGTCGATTCATCACACTTATGGCAGTCACTGAGCCATACTCCCCAAAGGAATGCTCCCTCAAATCATCCTCCTCTTTCTTCCCCACAATGCACCATTACCCACAACCCACCAGCCAATCTCTGCCACCTCTGGCTCATCAGGTGCATGCAGTAAAAGGAAGTCACTGGTTGATGGCTTTTGTGTGGACCTGTTGGTTTCATAACTGTGTTGACAGGAAAGCAATAATGAACTCTTTGGTTTGATGGATTTCTGTTTTATTTTCTTGAGTATACAGGGTCTTTCAACCAGGTGTCACTGTCTCCATCAGCAGCATGCTGTGGGGTTAGATATCTTGATTCTGTTTTGTCATCCATCCATCCATCCATCCATCCATCCATCCATCCATCCATCCATCTATGATCCATTCTATCATAGGGGCTGAAGTCCATATCAGCATGCAGTGGACGTTTCATCCCCTTAGAAGCATGAGACTGCTCCACAAACTTTCATATCAGTCTACTTACAGAGCAGTAAGATTTGCACACAAGTTAATCTGGCCAATAGTTAGTCAGATGTCTTGTTCTCAACCACAGGGTTGACGTATTTGTATTTTCACTATTTCCGATGTTACTGGTATTTTTCTTCTGACTAAGGAGACTCGTTGTCCCACATCGCTGCTAATGGTTTCACACTATTCTGTTGACTGGCAGTTGGTGATGCTAACATGCAAAGGGAGCCTGACAATGTGCATACTAGAAATGGCTTTGTTAATGGTTAATGAGGAAGAAAATGTATTCAACAGGTTTGTTATTAGACTTTAAAATGCATTATGATGTATGCATGGAAACTGGTATTAAGCCAGTTTTCTCATGATCGTCAAATATGAATAAAACATATGTGTGTGTGTGTGTGTGTGTTCCCTGGTACGTCTGTTTCGCACCGTGACCATCATATGGCCCGCACGGTGCTCTGACACACAAGTACTGCTGTATCACGCCTTACACACACCACCAAACTCAGCCTTTTTTCTGTCTCCTCTGTAACTCACATACTCATACACTTGCATCATTAAGGCTCTGGTTCCTGCAGACTGCTCGGTTCCGTCTGACCCTTCATAACCTCTCTGCTACAGAGAATTATTCTTTCCACTTGGTCATTTAATGCCAATGCATTAAACAAAATGTCACAGGCCTCACAAGTCACCCGCCTCCTCAATAGCAGTAATTTGCTGCCCACTTGATGGGCTAATGGCAAGCAAACACGACAGTTTGAATTGGTAAGTGTTGATGACTGGCTCGTACTAACCAGAAAGGGCAACAGGTCAGGCTGAAGTGTGATTTGTGAATGTGCAGTCATCAGATAACACTCTGACAGGAGCATATGGTTGGGTGTTGTTGTTACACTGCATAAACTGTTAACTGCCTCTCTAGCTAGCTATATTTTGCAGCTCGAGGCGATGCCGTAAAATCACAGTGCATTTAGACTAGTGATTTGGCTGTTGTTCACATAATAGAGTCAAATAAATGGGGTTGATACATATGTACTGTATGTATATACTTACTGATGACATAGCGTTCTTTCTACACCATCAGCAGACTGTAAAACTGGATTTAGATTGATGACTCAGTAATTCTAACTGTCATATTGAAGCAACAATTTTATCACACAATAATTATTGGCAGTTTTTGGCTTCCATACGCTGACTTCTCCCGTCTGTATGTTATGTTCAGTGACCATTGAGGGCACGGAGTGAACCCAAACAACTTGAGTCAGTAAAGCAGCTTACAGCAGCAGCACAGCACAGGGCAGCTGGACGTTAACCTTCAGGTGTTGTCACTGCTATCTGAACACAGCTGTGGTTTATCTCCATCCACACAGCTACCTGCTCTGTGGGATAGAGACAGATTATATCAGAGACAGAAAGAGAAAGAGAGATGGTGTTAGAAATAAATAAAAAAAATCAAAGTATGCACTTTTTTCTCTCTTAATACCCGACAGGAACTCAACCCGGATGTTTCTAAATTCATGGAGTCAGTGTTGTGTGCTGCTGATACAGTGTGAGGGAGCGTCCTATGAGTTTGTTTAACTTGTCATTTGTTTAACTGTCTTGAAGTTTGTCCAACTCCAGGGTTAGATAGCTGGATGTTCATGTTCCCCATAGGATAAATCCTGCTTCTTGACCTTTGACCTTCTGTCTGAAATAAAAGCTGTATTGACAAAGAATGTTCAGTGTACATCAAAGCATAATACTGGCATGGACTTTTCAGTTTCAAATAAGATTTTTGCTTTTGAATTATGTTCTAATTTTAATTATTACCTAATTTTTAATGAAAACGGCCTGTCCCTTTTTCATGGTCATTTCTGTTAAGACTGACTCTAGACAAACCCTTCATTTAATTTACACATTTGCAGTATTTATGTAATGTTTATGTATTTGCTTGTAGTTGATCCTGAATTTATGAATTCTTGTGGTTTTATTTCTTCCATTTCTATTTTATTTTTTCACAATGCTCTTTTTGTTCCTTGCTGTCATATAAAAAACAAGATAAATGAAAACAAAATAAGAAATATTTTTCTACTCTGTCAAACATCATGCACACAAATGGAAAATGAAATTGCTCTTTGATGAAATGAATTCAAGCGTCCGTAGCATGTGTGATGCCATCATAAAAAACGCAATGTTTGAATCTATATTATAGTGGGAGTTATTATAGTTAATTAGCTAAAGCAGGAAGTGAATGTTTTCAAAGAAGACAGACAACATGCGACAAAGGTTAGAAAAGGAACTGAGTGTAAGAAAGGAAGCAGGAAAGATTGATGAGGAGGCACAATGAGGAGGGCAATATAAACACACATCAGGGTTACAGCGTTTATGGGCCTCTGTCAGACGGTGTGTGAGAGCGCTGGTGTATGTTAGACAAGACAGTCAACACATGAGTGATGAGATGTCAGGATGTCTTACTGCAGTGAGATGCAATAAGATAGCTCCTCTCCTCTCCTCTCCTCTCCTCTCCTCTCCTCTCCCCTCCCCTCTCCTCTCCTCTCCTCTCCTCTCCTCTCCTCTCCTCTCCTCTCCTCTCCTCTCCTCTCCTCTCCTCTCCTCTCCCCTCTCCTCTCCTCTCCTCTCCTCTCCTCTCCTCTCCTCTCCTCCCCTCTCCTCTCCTCTCCTCTCCTCTCCTCTCCTCTCCTCTCCTCTCCTCTCCTCTCCTCTCCTCTCCTCTCCTCTCCCCTCCCCTCTCCTCTCCTCTCCTCTCCTCTCCTCTCCTCTCCTCTCCTCTCCCCTCTCCTCTCCTCTCCTCTCCCCTCTCCTCTCCTCTCCTCTCCCCTCCCCTCCCCTCCCCTCCTCTCCTCTCCTCTCCTCTCCTCTCCTCTCCTCTCCTCTCCTCTCCTCTCCTCTCCTCTCCTCCTACTGTGGTGACAGGTGAGGCAACAGATAAATCTGCTGCAACCTTTTCTTGCGGTGTTAAATATTGTTTCCAGTATTTTAAAGCCTCACCAGAGGGTACCAGGGCTTTATTGGAAGCAGGCTTATATTTGATTTGATTTATTTCTAATTCCCTCTTTTTGATAGGTGTATCTGATCATATTCTAGTATGAAATGTCCTTTTTTTTTCTTATCTGCTTCTGTTTTCTCAGTTAAATTGTTGTTGCTGCACTGTGGGTAATTATGATAATCCATTTCCAACGTGCAGAACAACAATTCCAGCGCTTGAGTTCCACCCGTCACGTTTTGGCAGCGCATCATTTATCTGGTAGCATGCTCATGGATGTATGATCGTATTAAAATATGCATCGTTATCACCACATTAAAATGATATCTTGTATTCTCCGACCCCCTAACCCTCTCTGTGAGGGTCAGCTTTGAGTAAATATGTATATTGTTGAATGTATTAATAAATAAGTTCTGAATTAAAGCAGTGGATATATTAGAGTGCTCCTCACATGCACATTGTATGGCAGGAACCAGGAATTTATCCAGACTTGCTGTTTCCCCAGCCTGTTTTTGATGTTGGACTTGATTTGATCAGGTCACAGCTGACTACCAGCCACTATCAGAGGAAGTAAGGTATCCTATATTGATATGTAATGATCTGTGTTGGGCAGTAATGGGTTACTCAGATGTCTCAATTACATGTTGTGAGGGGGGGGTGGAGACTGTGCGAACAAAGCAGCTTCGCTAAGAAGATGGGATTAAGATAGCTGTTTTCAGTGAAAACCTTCAAACTGTGAGGTAGATGCTTCTTGAACCACCAACCTGCTCCTTTTCTTCTACATGTGTGAAACACAGACGATGGAACATGTGGCTTTGCAGTTTGCAACCGAGAAAACCAACCTGTCTCTTGAAGCCTCTACCTGATGCCCCTCAGGAGACTAAACCATGAAACAAACTAGTAGTAGTAGGTTTTCACTGTTTTTTTGTCATTCTTTGCTAAAAAATTCAAAAGCATTCAGAGCAGGTTGAAGCCCTGGCTTTTGACTTGCAGGGAGCATTGCAACACACATTAACCTCAACCTTAACATTTGATATCAGACATCATATCAGTATATAAATAGCACAAAAAGCAAAATATGCCCGCTAACACAAAAGAACGAGACCGATACAGCTCTTCTCATCTCACTCTCAACAAAGAAAATGATTCTATTCCCCCAAATTGAACTATTGATTCAAAACACGATTGGAAATGATCTTTGTCTCTGAAATTAATGGCAGCCTCAATCCTGAAATGTCCATATCAACTCTCAGAAGCTCATATACGCTGACATGTGATGACAATATGCTTGTTCCCTGCTTTTCTCCCAGATAAACTCAGAGTCTGGCTTTAAAGTGGATCAGACATCACAACACAATGTGATTACAGCAAATGAGCTGCAAACAGCCTCATTGTAATTAGCTTTCTGCAATGTGGCATTAGCTCAGACGGGCTCTCCTCATCTCTGCCTCTCGTTCCTCCCACTGTGCTGCACGCCTCGGTCTCATTATGAAAAACTCTGAGCATCAGCAGAAAGCCGGTGGTGGGGAACGGTCAGGACACTCACATCCCTGAATATTCTGCTCTGTTCTTACTGGGGTGGAGGAAATGTTAAATCCCCAGGCTGCAGAAAGAGGGGGGATAAGGGGGAGAGAGCAGGAGAAGGAGGGAGCCCGGGTGGGTCAGTGGCTACTTTTGATCTTTTTCAACGCTGATTAGGAACAGGCTTTAAATGCAGAATCCTGCTGACTGACTGACAGTTAAAGCAGGGAGTTCTTGGTTTCACGGATGGGGGGTTTACTGCCAAAAATAATGCTTTTGCTATTCTGCTAACACACACACCTCAGGGTGTCTGAGCAGGCAAAATGTTTGTGACACGTCAACTAACTTAACTTCACACAAATTACCCATTTTGCTGTTTTAATGTGGACGGAGATGTTATTTTCGAAAGGAGCTGAAACTCCCTGTTAGTAGTCTGATACTGATATTAATACTAAACAATACATCTGCCGATATACATTTTTTAACATAGGCACAACTTTAACAAATGTTTAGTGATATGTGTTTAAAGGGGATTGCGCCGTTAAACAATTACCTTTATCGTCTAAGTAGAAAGCAATAACACACTACAGGAAAACATGTGCAAAGACAAAACACAAGCAAATGAAGAAACGTGTCCAGCAATTAGACAGCACATGTGCCACGTTTAGAAATAAAAAAGCTGCAAAATGAGAAAACCAAATATAGAAATGTGCTCCGAATACAGAAACTGTTGTTCTGTAAATTATTTTTCATTGTGTTCTATACATTTCTATTGCAGCATTTCTGATGTTGGTATTGTTTTCTGCTTTTTTATAACATTTTTCTAATAACTCTTGCGACTGAACTAACTGTGACCTGGTGGAGAGATCAATAAGAAGACAATACACAACTTTCCAAAACTGTTAGAAATCACAGTTAAACGTGAATGATGTTTTATGGTACTGTGGTTAAGGTGTGGTTCGGTTTAGGGAAAAGATCAACCTTCATCATCACTGCAACAGTAAACACCACCTCAAAATGTCCTGCGTTTGGAAACAAGACACTCCACCCGACCTCCTCATATTAAGGTCATCATAACTGCATTACTTCCCCAAGTCAGAATCCTCATTTTTCTTGTGAGGATGGGCTGTGAAAAACTGCATTCCTAGAGACCACTACCATAACGTGACATGAACATGCTCTTACGTTGGGGCCACGCTCCCATGCAGCTGGTTTTATATAGTACGACGCTCACACAGGCAAGCTGTAACACCTTGACCTCAGCTTCCTTTCATTGTTCTCTTCAGCTGGCTGGCCTCAGGCTGATTTGACCACACAGGCTGTTTTGGCACCGATCTGCTGTACACTGCTTTGTACTCACACGGATTTCATTTGCTACTCGCTGTGAGTGTGAGGGAGCCACCCACCACTAACTACCTTCTGACTCTCATCTGGCTCCACTCACCCCGGCATATGGACAAAGGTTATTATTCAGAGATTTTAAGTTATTTTAGAGAGGAGGTGTAAAGGTCAATAGCTGCAGGGATGCACAGAATCAGAGAGGTCACCGAGGAGACACGGGCAGGGAAAAGTTAGTTGTTTTTTTTATTAAAATATATTAATTATTATCTTGAGATTGTATTATACCACAAATACTCATAGGGGAGGTCACAGTAATTCCCTACTAACAGTTTAATGGGTTTCACATATCCATTAGTGGCAGTATTGTCCAAATACAGGTGCAGGGACATCAATTAAGGATTTCCAGGTGAAGTAATGTGTCCTGTGTGGGATGTTGTAGATGTCAGATGTCAGCTGAGAGCTGCGTTTCTGAATTTGAATCCCTGTATGGTATTTTATATATGGCTAACGTGAGTGCTGATTTCAACTAGGGATGGATAATTCAGAGGACCAGTCTGATTTATTTCCCTGTCACAGTTTGTTAACATGATGTGTTAACCCAGTGATGGGGGGATTTGTAATAACTACATTGGAAAATAATTTAAAAACTGCTTTGTTTACCAGTAATCTGTCAACCAAATCATATATCATATTATTATTATATTTAGCCATGGTAACTAAATGGTTGGCGACCCCAGTGCAAGACACTGTGTTAAAACGTGAATGGTGAGACTAGTTGGTGAACATTGTAGAGCAATTAGCAGTTTTTTCAGTTGGTGGAGGCTAAATCAGAGCTAAAAGAAGAGTGAAAATTGAACTTGTATTTATCAGGTGAATGTTAATGTCACTCTGTGTCTGCTGGATGTGTAAATAGACAACTTTTTAGATAAAGACATAAACAGGACAACGTAGTTGGATTGTGACAGGATGTTAAACACACTCCACTTCCTGCTTCACTATATAAAGAACACATAACTTCCTCCATCATTGGCACTGAATGTTAAACTGAAAGTTACAGGATCGTTCAGTAGCCTATGGTATATATATATATACATTGAGATTTCATTTTTACATTATATTTTGACCAATCTTATTGTACTCTATATACTTTATCTTTGTAAAAGGGATCTGGCTTTAATAACTTGTATGAGTGTACCCGTTGTTGTCCAGGTAGCCTGGTGTTTGTGCCCAGGGGCACCAATGAATATTCCATCAGAGGAAGTGGATCCACGAGCATAGGTTGCCCTGGAGACGCTGCAGGTTCCTTACAAACCACTCTACAGCATGATGACTTTTATTAATGATAACTATAATGTATTTAGAAAACAAAACTGCTGATGTGCACAGATACTGTATTAATGCATTCATCACTGGGTGGATGCCAGATATAATAATATATCCTGTTGAATCGGTGTTAAAGAGGTCACATGGGCTCTTCCCTCTCCAGCTAGTGTTGTCTTTTTATTATACTGTAACGCTGGTGATTTAACCTGATTCTGAGACGTCAGCGTTATCGGAGGAGCGTGTCTATTTTAATATCCATTGAGAACATTAGGACCACAAAACACCGACAACAAACTTGATTCATCATTTCACTGTACAGAGTACCAATCTAACATATCCTAAACACTGCAAACATGGATAGTGTTATATAGCTCCCAACTATAGTGCATATAATATAGGTAAGATATATAGTATTAAGAAATCCTGAACCATTAATCAGACACCAAAATAAGACAATCTACAAAACAAATATTCACAAATCATCATCTTACAACATCATCAACCTTTTCTCAAATCTTGTAGAAGTCAGCCATAGTTCTGCTAATGTTTGCAGTCACATTCTGTGTAAAATGTTTGGTTGTTAAACATGCCATAGAAATATTGATCTTCTGTTATCCACCACATAGTAACACATGCAGCTTCATGTCTAAAGGACCAGCAGCTGGTAATTGATTATTTGATGATTCCTCTATGATCTGTCTATGTAGAAAACTGTTTTTGCTGGAATCTTTTATTAGATATGTAACCAACTAGATGAAACATGAGGAATCAGACTGACGCCCACAACTATGAAAATAAGACCCGCTACACCTCTATAAAGTGCTAATACGTTAAAATGTGTGTGATGTTCAGCTTGATGTGGAGTTAATGCTGCATAAAGGCTGGACAATATTATTTAAAATAAATTAATAACTGCTAAACAGGTGTGCAGTGTAGCAGCGTAATGTATTCCAGGCAGGAGCTCCTACTGGCTGCTTTCCTACAGTTTCTTTCCTTTACTCCTTCAAAGCACACTCCACCATGTTGTCAAAAATTGATGAAAAACAGCGTTTTAGAGACACACTGCTGCACTGTTGCTCGACATCTGTTATTTCATCCAGAACACACTCTTCTTCTTCTTCCTCTCATGAGTTTTTTAACTACGCAATGACTGTAAGTGTATCGGTTCTACCAGAACTGAATATGAGTGTTGGACAACTAGTGTGGTAAACACTGTTCCACAGGGTTGGGTTCCACTTAGAACATATTTTGTCACATGTGAGCATCATAAGCTTCTTGCTTTCTGGAGGTAGAGTGTTTTCCTCTCCCATTCAGCATCCACCCCCTCCCTCTCTCTGTTTCCACCCCAAACCCCACAGGAGCATTTATGGGCATTGTGGGTAGTTTCATGCCACCAACATAATTAAATTCACTGCTGAAAACTGAAATGGTTGTTGTGAAATGAATGTTCCCTCTGAATACTAACCATGCAGAGCTTGCTGTGTGACTGCGGCAGCTAAATGGAGCATTTTTTTTTTTTCCTGGAGTCATGTTAATATCCCAACTCCTTCACTCCGGCATGAATACCATTATTAGCCAATTAACCATTGTTCCTTATTGCTGTTTTCAATATGGAGGATTTATATGGGAATCCAGGAGTTATCAGGGGCTGAGCAACCGGGCTAAACACCAGATTGTTGGTCTTTTATTCTGCTGTGCACAAATAAAAGAATCAGTTAGTGAAATATACACATAGTAACTATAAATTAAATTGATTTGTGTGGTTTTTCTGTTTCTATTTTAGCCAATCAAATGATTTTCTTTTTAACTATGAAAAGTATTAAGAGCTAAAATGCTCTGTTAGCTTCCTAGCTAGATTTTCCTTTTTTCTACAAGCCTGGATACGTTGAATGCTGGTTGAATGAACTACGAACAAACATCGCCCTCGCTAATGTTGGGTTAGTTAGTGATTAGCCAGTTGAATAACTTTCACACTCAAGCATCTTTAAAGCGTCTTTAGCTTCCACGCACTGATGTTTTCCCCGAGTTCAATTTTTTTTATGGTATTTCATTGGACGTCTATAAATATGGTTGTAACACATCTTCCTCACCTGTGTTGTTAGATCAGGAGCAGGGTGTCTATGTAAATATGAATAAACTACAACCTTTTGGAAGTGTAAAGTTAATTGCATCTAAAAGCGCATTTCTGACTTGCGATATCGCTCCACTGGCTAGTACGACCATGAGCTAACATTCACGTGCAGTTTTATATGATTGCAAAAAACTGATTGAATAAATGGATAAAGGGCAAGAAACCACATTTAATTACAATGTGGCAACAGACACACAATGAACCATGTTAGCTTCCTGGATTGCTAGCAGGCTTTCTTAAACGTGGCTTTGATTAGCCGGGTTATGATTTCATTTGAATTTTAAAGTCCCCCTCCACTTAAAAATGTGTTTTTCTGGGGAAAAAAACACATTAGGCACACATTATTATTCTAAAATATGTGTTTTTATAGATCTCACAACATGTGTGAAGAGGTCCTTTAAATGTTAGCGCTACTGTTTAAGTCTAACACAAAGCTAAAGAGCTTAATGCCATATGAAGTCTGTTTATAACATTCCTCACATACAGATAATGCTGCGACTCTTTTAATTAGCTGTGATATAGCCTTTTCTAACAGATGTTTTGCTCTCTGCTGAAGAAAAAGAAAAAGGGTAATAGGGTTATACATTTTACAAAAAAATAAAGGGCCGTAAAACAGAGAGCGACAGTCCCTCGCTGTGAAAAGCGATTGGATTAGTGGGGTGTCCGTGCAATTGTGTCTGACTGAGTTATTGTTTTATACCGTGGGTTTATCAGTAATTCTTGTGCATCGTAATTTGTGATTACTCTTGTGTGTGTGTGTGTGTGTGTGTGTGTGTGTGTTTATAGAGTAGCAGGCTCAGTTTGGACTAAGACGAGCACTCCTTCATTGTTAGCTTTTTACGCAGCTCCTCTGGGAGTCCTCAGCTTTCCATTATGCCCAGCCAGGTGAATATCACTGCAGGGCAAGGCAATCATTCCCCAGCCAGTGCATGAAATGATACTTTAACATTAAATATTAATGCCAGCTATTGTCTGACAATGGTGCCCCCCCTCCTATAAGACTGATATACTCATGGAGACCAAATTTGTCATCTTACATTCTGGTTGTCAGCAGCAGCCGAGAATTGAAAACACGCAGTGTTCAGGTCAGAGCCATCAGTTCTTCCTCCTTCCTGCTCTTTCTGCTTTTTCCTGAAGTAGAATCATTAAACTTTGGGATAAGCATGAACTTTAACTCGTGTGGACATGTCTTGCCTCAATTTGTAGGACGGATATTGTCTATTTGCGTCCATTCACATTGGCTTTATATGCAGTCACACTGGTCCAGGAGGAGGCTTTGTGCTAAACAACTGTCAGTCTGGGCTGGCCATGTGTGTGTTTGTAAAGCCTTAAAGGACATGTGTGCTGAAGGGGTCTATTGTTGGTCTCAGGTGATAAACCCCTTTGCTATATCTTCCAGATGACAGATGAGAGGGAGTGAGTACACGCCACTCTCACTCAACTCTGTTGTATCATTTACAAAAAATAGGTTCATATTAAAGTGCACAATCTCTTCAAGTGTTGGTCTCTGCGTTTATCCCTAAATAGATAATACTAGAATTAACAAGTTACTACTGGGGGTGCATATATATTTTTTTTTAAATGGCTGCTGACATATTTACGTGATAGTTGGGGATATCAATAAGTCTGGATCATTTAAAAATGAAAGAATACCAATAAAAACAGCTCAGCCTATTTATCACCCCTGAAACTATTGTTATCTATTATGATCTTTATAGCTAAATCCAGAGGCTCTATTGCCACAAAATAAATAAATACATGGGATTATGGGCACCATCGTTCCATGGGGAAAACATGGAAATGATTCCACTTGGCTCCACTATATAATATATTATACTACTTAGGGGTGGAAACGAAAATACAATTTGTATCTGTCTACGTCAGGAAAATAGATGTATTTGTATGTGTTTTCTGATTTTCTACATATTAGAAATGTTCTGTGTTAAATGATTTTTCTCATGCTCAAATACAACATAACACAGCATGAATTAGTAATGAAATGATATTCATTCACGTGATTACCGACGAGGTGCCGGGAGCCTCGCTGCTGTGTCTGTTAGCATCACCTGCTCAGCTCGTCCACCTGCGTAGCTCCAGCTCTGCTCACATCCCTGCTAATTCTCCACCTTCATTAGTCCACGCACAGCGGTGCACATTAATATTTCAATGAAGCTATATGCTAATTGGAATATATTAATATACAATAGTCAGCATGGCTTTATTTGAAGATGCTCACAAACCGTGCATAGGACAAAGACTTGGATATTAAAAGTGTAAAATCAATTAGGGAATGTATTTGACACGTGTGTTTGTACTCCATAGGAGTCATCTAGACATCTACATCCCCCACTTATGGACAGATATATATCTCATGTATATCTGGCTTGAAGCGGAACATTATCTCATTTGCAGGTTCCATTCAAAGAAATTGACAATGCTGCTTTCATTGAATACTACACATACAGTGCCTGAACAGTTCAAGACTGTAGGATTTAATTGAAATCGCTGTTCTCAGTGACAGCAGTGCAGATGGGATCCCCTGAAAGCTTTTGTGCGTCAGCTGGATTGCATGAAACACACAGCAAAAATTGATTATATTCTACATATTAATATATTTCTTAAAAAGGGAGGGAAAAAAAGGATTAACCATCAAGTATGTGGCTTGTCAAAGAGCATGGCAGCAGGTTTGTGCCAACTGACTGCATTAAACCAACTGAGGAAACTAAGTCCCCCCCACACACACACCACCACACACACTCTCTGTGTGAGAAACACTCCTGAACGGGAGTGATGAAGATAAATATATCACTGGCAATGCATCACAGCCGAGATCTCTGTGAATCTATAGTGAGCTAATCAACACCTCCTCCATCCATCCATCCATCAACCCCCACCCTCACCTCCATAAAGCCCTCCCTTAGGTGCCACTGTACCCCATCTGCTCTGTTTACTGCAATTAGCCTGAGCAGGAGGAGATGGTGCAGTAGCAGGGGGTCACTCGCTTATTTTCCCAGAGTGCCTTTCTCATTCTCTTTTATATTGTCTTTTATATGTTGAGTAGTTCATATGATGTCCCGGCCTTTTTTGTTTTGTTTTGTTTTGTTTTGTTGTGCTATGATGGGTAGATTAATTTTTAAACTTAGCTAACAGTTGCATGGCAACCAAAAGTGCATATAGTAAATAGTTTACAGATTCTCATTCTTTGTTATCAGCTGTTTTCCTCATAAGATACTATAAAAAATAAAAGCCAGTAGTAAAACAATGGCTGTGGCTCAAACAATATGAAACTAGTCTAGTTTATAACTGCCAGGTAAAACCAATGTCTGTACTCTAACAGCTCCCATCCATCCATCCATCCATCCATGCTGCTGCAGTTTGAAATTAAAATTCTCAAATTCCAATAATCTATCAGGCGTGTTGGCAAAAAGACAAGAGTATAGCTATGATGTTTCCATATCATGTCTTCATCATGTAATACTCACATAACCAATAATCACTTTACGTGTGGTACCCCAGGTTGAGCCCTACCATAAATCATGTCAACATGTACACATTGAATAACCTAGAGTGTTTACATATTAGTCACAAAAGGGGGGAAACAATTATTTAAATTAAAAAAGAAGAAGGAGCGGAAAGAAAAACATATAGCAGCAGTGTGGTGAGTAGAAAATGTTTTCACTGATGGAATTAGTAGAAATGTTCATTATATTAAATGAAAAAAATGGGGGAAGTGCATCAACAGCAGACATCACCAACGGCAAATGAAAACAGGAGCAGAAATCAGGGAGGCTTCCTATTGAATTATGATAACATATACGTATCAAATGGGGAATATAAAGCCTCTAATATGTCTATTTTAAATGGTTCTCAATGTATTTGAGGTAAATGTACAAACCTACAGCGTGCTATATTGAGATAACTGAAAAGATGGAAGTCAGACGCACATGTTTATAATCTTGAATGCTTCCATTCACTAAGAACTCGTCATTTTAAAGTGTTCCTTTTCCTGACTGTCAATTGTTATTGACTAAACATGAGCCAACAAACCCTCTGTCTTCTTCATACAGTAAAGCATATGATATCACACAAAAACACACATGCTAAGGCTTAACCATTGCGGAGGATAAATCTCTTTTTCTATGGTTATTAATTTTCCTACTGTATTCAGAGCAGATTCTTCTGAGCTGCTGGCCAACACATGGAGGCTAAATGCTGTTTTGCGTTTTTGCTGGAGGATTATTCATGTGTGAAGATTGAGGGAAACGTTGCTATAGAAGCATCTTTTATATTACTTATATATTATATTACTATTGTTTTCAAAATATATTCACCATTTCTCTACATGGCGTGCTTACACCTACAGAAACCTTGCATAGAATGACTGGATTCAACGTAAATATCAACAAAAATGGTAACGGTATAAAATGTTTTAAATACAAGTCAAGCAGTGCCTTTACCAGTCTGCTGCTGTTTACATTTTACACAAGATACCTTTTGCATCGATGAATCGTGCTGTGCATGCATTCATACTGAGTCTGTGCACGTGTGTGTGTGTGTGTGTGTGTGTGTGTGGACTCCCATCCCCCACTTGTCAGCATGTAGCTTCTATTGAAGAACATGCCTCACAGGCTGGCTGGCAGACACAGACAGGATATGACAGCTCATCCCAAACATGGTGACACATAGTAACCAGTAATGTTTGTTTTGTATATATACATATATACTACTATATATATATAATCATATGATAAAATATTTTAAATCCATATTTTTCTTAGTATCAATCTGAAGTTTATCTGTATCAATAAAACTTGCAGTTGAAGTGATAATTACTGGGACAATCAACTACCTCATTATTCACAAATATTATTTTTTTTTAATTTTACAAATACAGGGATCCTGTTATGGTGATGCGCTTAAAGTATTGTATAAGTGAGAGAATCCAACTATTGTTTACTATCTGTTAGCACTAGCCTGCATTCAGAAATCTAACAGTGTCGGTAGACTAAATATGAGCAACGTCTCTCATAAAACACAATGTAATTCAACAGCAACACGACTTTGATCCTTAAAAGATGACAGTGTGTAATCAACACTAACCTTATATTGCAGGGTAATATGTATTTATTGGTGGTGTGGTTCATACAGAGATATACAGACAAAGATGCTGCATTGTGATGGATTAAGTGCAAGTTCTGCATCTCTTTAAAAATAATATAATATATGCAGTACCAAGGAGAAAGGGGGAGGTCATCATTAAGCCAAGTCGATATAGCCTAGGCTTGCATTTCTTTGCATGCATATTAACATGCATATGCATATGCATGCTGTGTGCTTGAAACACGCCACACCTAATCCCGCTTCCATTTCCACACGGCACAGCACTGTGGTTAAATGATTCCCAGGCTCTTTCAACTGATAACTCCAATACCGAGCGTCATATTGTATTTCGTTTGTGTTGTGCCACCATCCAGGAACAACACAGCCTGATCCCTGCTTTGAATAATTCATCAGTTACAGTACGCTGCCAGACATTGACTGGTACGGGAGACACTTTTAGAGCAGGAGGACTGGTGCTGGCAGCAGCTGGGACGAGATGGCAACCGGGTTTCATTTCTGTCACATTATACTTCAAGGTGCCTTCAAGGTAGCCGCTCATCAGCTAGGAGAGGCATCATCAGAACTCTTAAAACCGCCGTATTCACTCATATCATGGTTTGTTGATAAGTAGCAGTAGTTTACTTTGTGTTTGAATGTCTCTCACAAGGTTTAATTAACAGTAAAATGATTAAAAAAATGATTTTGTACAATTGTATAATCTGTGTAGCTGATACGTCAGCTGTGAAATGCATGGTACTGTAACTCACATGGGTAGACTGATTTATATGTCACTGCGTTTGTATGTGCTCACTGACACAGTGGCCCTGATCCACTGAGCTAATGCTACGAGGCACTGCTGTGTGTGTGTGTGTGTGTGTGTGTGCGTGTGCGTGTGTGTGTGTGTACTGTCCTATTTTTACTCCTGTCAGAGTGGAAAAGCCTCTGAAACTAAATTTGACCCAAATGACACTCTAATTCTCCACTTAAACGGTGGGTAATAATACTGCTAATGATACTACTGCTACAGCGGTAACACACATTCATCCATCCAGCAGTCTGGGATCTCCTCAAAATGTCTCATAACAATTCAGTTCAAGTAAAAATGTAATATTAATCAGTTATTAAAGGAACCTTGCTGCTAGTTATGCGTGTTTTAGGTCCTTAAACGACACAGATTTATCATTGCTCTCCATTAAAAATGACAATCAGGGACTACATCTCAGTTGATGATGTAAAATACAGGCCGTCGCTTGCAAAACACTAATGGTTAATAGTGATTGTTTACGCTGATTAGCTGAAGGAGTTTATCCTCCTTGTCAAACCCCAGTGCCTACATTACCCACAATACAACTCAACTGCCAACAGCTCAGATTCAGATGTGTTAACATCTCCCTTTGGAGACACAAAAAGCTTTATACTATGGTTTACACATATGCAGTAGTACCCCTACAACACCTGGAGACACACGCTGTGGAAACGCAGTGAACTTCCCCTTTTACAACATCTATAAAACATCTATTTTTCCATGATTGTTGGCTTTTTACACCTGAATTTTGGTCATTTATCATCAGGCCTACAAACTTCCTAGTAGGTTCAGGAGGCTGTTATCATCTATTCACATGGATGATTACCAATACTAGAAGCAAGCTGGAGGCACCATCTAGCGAGTGACGTAGTTCAGATGACATCTAATATGAGCTGACATTCTCAGCTTGAGAGGAGGCGTGTTGGGAGGTGTTGGATAAGGTGGAAAAGCGGCAGGAGAGCGCTGTTTGAGAGCACTGCCGGATATTTTTAGCTGATGTTGATAACGTCACATCAGGGGTTTCATTACTGTGATACCAGACATTGACTTCTCTCCTGGAGTTTTTCTGTTTTCTCCTCTGTCAGGGCGCTGGGAGTAGTGTTGATCAACCCCCTGCACCCACCCGGTTGTAGATCCCAATCCTTGTGGCGAATAAACAATTCATTGTTCACATCATCATATTTCTATTATTAGGATTATTGATTTCATTAGCCATATTCTAATCGTATTATAGCTGCTGCTGTGCATCTCTGTGTCTCTCCCTCTCCCTCTTTCCTCTCTCAACCCATCCAGTCGAGGCACATGGAGCCCACCTGGGGTTCTGCTTGAGGTTTCTTCCCGTTAAAGGGGAGTTTCTCTTTGCTGCTGTCACTGAGGGCTTGCTAATGGAGAAACTGTTGGGTCTCTGTACATTAAGGAGTATGGCCTAGACCTGCTCTATATGAAAAGTGTCGTGAGGCAGCCTCAGTTGTGATTTGACGCTATATAAATAAAATTGACTTGACTTAACTTGACATTTTTACCTGATGTTTGTACCTTTGCATCAATTATTTTATTGCTGTTAAACTGGACATATTTATCAAAACATATTTGAACCCAAACCACGATCCTCCTGTATTACAATCCTATTCCAATATTCACCCAGTGGTAGGTGTAGCAGTGTGCTATACATATATTCCTCTCATATATATATATAAGCCTGACTGTAATGCAGACTGCAAGCCTGACTGTAATGGAAACAGAGAAGGGTTAGTTAATGGGAGAAGCAGCACCCTGTTCCTACTCACTGCTTCGATGGTCTCAGCTCTGCAGCTGAATGATAGCACGGTCAGATAAACTAAAACACGCTCTGTCCTGTGTGATCATCACAGGAGCCACACAGCACAGGCCCCGCAGTATGATGTGATGTTATTGACTGGACTGTGATTCTTTTTTTTTATTTTTAGATGATAATCAAAACGATGATCAAAATGTCATCATGACGGACATGTAGGCTTTTATGCAGGTTATGGTCTGGGACAGCTGCTCAAATTGGGTGGAGGATGTATATATTATAGTATTTTTCATAATTCTAGTTAACAGCATTAAAAACAAATATAAACGCAACCCCTATTTCTAAAAATGAAGAGGCTACAACTGGAGCATGAGTAGAGAAAATGTGGGTAGAGAGGGACATTCATGTTTGCTTATTGTTTGTCTACTGTAGCTTATAAATGGCACGCTAGTAGCGGATATCAGATATTCATCAATGATGATATAGCTTTACAAAACAATAAAGGCCTGGAATCTAAAATTGATCCGCTAGATGCATCTGCTGGATGAAACTGTAAAATTGTACCATCTACAAGCTTTGGAAAATTGACAGTATATCAGCATAATTATGAATCAGTTCGATATTAGTGTATGCTAGAAGATGACATGTGATAACTGGGAGGCTGTGAAGCAGAGATGTGGGTTCATAGACTAGATTAGACTCTGCCGCTCACAAGAGGAAAGAAGCATTTTTTTTTTCACTCAAATTATTCACGCGTACAGCCAAGGCAGCCCGAGGGAGCACACCACTTAAGCAGAGTAGAAACATAAAAAAAATCATTTGCCTCCTCTCTTGTTAGGCAATAACCAAAAGCTTGTCGAACACAAACAATAAAATATTCATCCTTCAGGCCCCCTCAGCGATCACCTTTTTCACACTTTCACTAATCAACACAGTTCAAATAGAGTTAAAGGACCTCGAGTGGAGCCTCACAAATCCTTTTCTCATATTTAGCTCACTGATAAACTCTGATGTTGGTGTGGAAATTCAAATCAGGGCCAGACTGAAGGCCGTGAACTGCACTTTTTTCATCCACACTGAAGAAATGTGTGTTTGTGGTATCAGGGAGCCTGGATGCTGCTGGTGTCTCCACCCATGCAGGGAATCCCCTCACATCATCGTCTCCACCCCGCTGTGCTTGCCGAGCCGAGCAGCCCTCACCTCGACCTCGCAGGCAGACATGGCAGCTCTGATGAATATTCAGGGAGGGGCTTAATGTTGAATCTGAGTGAAGGAGCTCATTTTTGCGACCTTGTCATACAATCGCTGATCATTAGTATGCAAAGCACAGAAGATAGTCGGCCCTATCTGCCTCATTCTCGTCAGTTAATATATATATTCATTCCTTTGTCAACTAAACCTGTATGGATCAGCCCTTTCTTAATGCAAAATAAATATAATTACTTTTCATTTTACTCTTTACTCGTAGTGATGGTTAGGTTTCATTTCTTGCCTTCTTACATCAGGATTAGTCCGCTATCTTTACTGTTAGTTATTATTAACCCTGCGTAAAATAGTTCCATCGAAGGAAAGTTGACTCTGACTTTGCTGAACTGGTGAAGTGGAATTATTCAGACTCGCAGAAACTTTTCTACGATTTCTCATTAGTGAAAATGATTTCCCTCGAGACAATCCATCAAGAGAAAAGTCATCAAGTGTTCACAGCGTTCAGCATCAAATTAAAGAGACATTTGAAACAATATTAGCAAAATAATATCAGAAATAATAAAATGTCAGTCTTAGAAAAGATTGCACTGTAAATTCTCTTTTCTTTTTCTTTTTTTACCTCAGCTGCAGAGAGCTGCCAGGCCTTTATTTAAAGCAGGCTTGTATTAGAGACAGTGCTTTATCTCTATTTTTTTGTTGCATGATATTGTTTTTTAATATTGTCATTTTCACAATCTGCTTTTTATATCTTATAATTTCAGATAATCTTTTAATCTGCTGTTAATGCTTGCTGGTGCCAATTCAAACTCAGAACTTCTTCCATGTTTACCAGTTTTCTTTAAAATAAAGATAATATAATCTTAAGTAATATCTTCTCTCTGTTCTAAGTTTTTATTTGTGAACATTGTCTCCAGTTTTTTTTTTTTTTTATATAATCTTTGTTCCTCTCGTGTCTCCCTATATACAACAGAATACTTAAGGAAAAAGATTAGGATTTTCATATTTCCCTTCCAGGAATTGCATTCCAGGGATTTCCCTTCTTAACCCCAGGAAATCCCTGATCCCTTTCTTATCTTGCAGTGAGATTTAATGAAATCTATACTCAGTACCTCTCTCAGTACAAGGCTCTGATGAATGACCATGTGATGAATAGAATACTTGAAAAATGTTTTTGGTCATCTACTTTTTAGCGTGTCGTTTCATGTATCTAAGTGATGGACATGAGTAGATCAGTTGCAACTCAACACGTTTTCATACTCATTCATATTAAATCACAATTCCAACACACAAACATTTTGTGATCTATGGTTAATTTTTGGCTAAGTTTAGGCAACAACAAACACTTGGATAAAAGAGTACCTCACCAATTATGCATTGCACTTCTGTAAAACTGTCAGATTCTCAATGGACAGTTGGAGATATACTTTCATGGCGGGTTAATAACAAAAGGCACCACATGCCTTTTTGACAAGAAGGTTCATCTTGTTGATGTGATCTCCATCTTAAAGTATAATCCTCATTCACATCCGATGTGGCGGTTCTAATTCTTAATCTGTTGCTGCTGATCCTACTGTCCGAACTTCAATCTCATCATTTCTATGAGTCAGTCTTCATTAGCTTGTTTTTGGGTTATAATCAATCTCTCAGAGACATTTTCACCCCACTCTAAAAGAACAACGGAGAGGCCAGCAGATCACCCAGGACTGATTTACACTGACGTATAAAGACGTCTCTGTGGATCTGATTTTCCCTGCCTTCTGTCTCCAAACAGATTTTTCTAGATTTCATGTCATCTGTTCGTGCTCTGTCTGCACTGTCCCTAGAGTCAGCAGTGTATTATTCTTGCCATCAGCTGGTGCTGATACTGTAAATGGATTCGTGTATTATTATGTTATTTTAACCTGACTGGGAGCAGCAGTCATTTCCTGGGTAATGTGTCCTGTGACGAAGGAGGTAAAACCGATGCAAATGAATTATGTTGAGTGTGATAAAAGATGATGTGAAACCTGAACCCTGTCCCTTATTCAGATGGAATAGTAGATATGTTACACCTTGATGAGATAAACAATAAAATAGGTAATACATTCAAATGGAAAAATAGATCTAGATTATTTTTAATGTCAAAGTCTTCTTTTGAATATATGACATAATGTTATCTTGTGTGAGGTCATAAAAACAAGCGTCAAGTTCAGGGGCTCTACTATCTAGATCAGTGGTTCTCAACCTTTTTAGTGTCAAGGACCTCTAATCTGATACACATAATGTCACGGACACCGACTTGATAAGGTTCCATTTCAGCGAGCGCCATCTGAAAAAAAATGTGGTTGTTAGATATGACAGATTTCTATAGATATCTTCTATAAGTAATGAATATAGTGAATGAATGAAATAAACTATTCTCCGTTTTCCCGGGGAACCCCTGGAACTCCCTCAAAGACCCCTGATTGAGAACCACTGATCTCGCCATAAAAGATCCTCAATGAAATGTGCACATTTTTTGTCAAATGAATATTGACATGCACAATGCTGAATTTCCTGCTGATTGGATGAAAGAAAACTGTTTCTGTTTTCCTGTGGTGCCTTATGTTATGTGTCTCTTAAGCAGACCCCCCCACCCCACCCACCCACCCATTCCACCCTCCTCCTATCCTTTGTCTCATCTCACCTCACTCCCAGTGACATTTAAGCAACCTGCCCACCCCCACCCCTCACCACCACCCTCTCTGCCACCCCTTTGTTCCCTACCCATCTGCAGAAAGCTCCCTTTTTGCACGTCTGTCTTTACCCTACACACTCTCTCACACAGCTTCACATTCCCTCTTTCACACCCGAACGTTAAAGAAGTGGATTTAATAATCAGCCAATTTTATAATATCCCAGTTTATGTGATCAATATGAGCCTTTTATTAAGCTTATATTAAGTTCAAAAGATGATGGCATTGACCTCCATTCACTGAACCCTGATATTAATATTTTAATAAGGTGGCCTCTGCTGCTGACTTACAGCGATCGTAATATGAAGATGTCTAAAGAGGAAGAAAAAGTCCCGTCACACTCACACGCACTCATCATATTCTACTGATTCTTTTCATTTAAAACTAACCCGAACTCATAGAAATGTGTGAAATGACCACGACGTCTTAACGTCACATTACATGGTGGAGGCGCGTAGTGTGTTTAGAGGTCGTGGTCGTGTCACATATTTCTGTGAGATCAGGCTGCAGCCGTTTTTAAATAATTAATGGTTTATGGTGTGACAACGGTTGAGGCTGTAAGCTCGGTGAGCATTATGGAAAGATCACGGTTTGGGTTCAAATGATTACTTAGAATGCAGCTTCTCCTGCTTTAAAGTTGTGCAACCGTCATGACAACGCTAAACACCACGACAGTTGTTAGTGTTTGCGCTTTGAAATGAGGAGCGAACAGTGGTCATCTGACTACCACAACAAAGGGTCCTAGTTCATTCTGTTGGTATTGTTCCTGTGGTACCAGCACATACATTCAACACATTACGTGTGTTAAGAGGTTTTAGTCATTTTTTAAATGTATTTTTGTAAGAACCTGGTTGTCTCAACAGGTGGCTGATTAGCTACATGCTAACGACATACAGCATGGTGATTAAAAACGGTCGCACTGTAGTTTTTATTCACCTACTACCTATTTGACTTTTAGTTTGGCTCTCTTTTTGTTTAGCTAAACAAAAACATTTTTAGGTTTTTAGTTAGTTTTAGTTAACCTTAGGCCCACCTAAAGATCTATATCAGTTTAAGTGGGCACTATATTAAGAAAGGTTTTGCCATCAGACAGCCCTTAACTTTGGCACTACATTCTCAACCGCATTACTTTCATATTCCTACGCATGCTACAGATGCTACATACAGTGACCATGGATAAGTACCTAATACAACCCCACACAAAATCTGAACTATCCCTTTAAGGTCAAATTTAAAGTAATCTTAGATTTATCCCAGTAGATGGGTTTGATCATGTTCCCACCACAATCAAATCACTCCAGTATTAATCTGAATGAATTAAAACTGAACTGAGACCACTTCCTTGTGGTTTTTTTTTTGTCCATACTCGAGATGTAGTCAGATCCCCTGAGCTGATCTGCGGGAAGTGCTTTTTGCATCCAACCATGCATTACCGTGAGGTGGTCTTAAACCACCGTTGGCATTTCTGTTGCCAAGCAGAGTCTCATTATCAGATCGGGACAAGTGGATTAGTGCCAATCCTGACTGCATAGCTGGTGACCACCAAGCTTCTCCCTGATAAACACCCCCTGGCTCATACTCTTTGCTCCCGTGCATCGTTTTCTTTCACCACCCCCATCCTTTCTCTCACATCCTCAGGGAGTGTATTTCCCCATGTTTCACAGCCAAATCCAATCATGTTAGACTCTCCACTCCCTGGTTCTGGCTGACTAATGCCTTTTCATCTAAAGGGCAGATTTCCTCCCTGATGCCATTTGTCCTCTCCCTCTCCACCCAGTCACTATGTGTATTCTCCTCTTCCGCCCTCAGGGCTGCTATTTCTCAATGAAAAGCCTTTTCAGACCAGCTTCAGCGCAGCCACACCCTCAGGTGTCTTGATAAGGTCGGCGGCCACTCAACGCACGATGGTTCTTCATATATTCTCGCTGCTCAGAGCTCATCCGTCAATACTGCAACAAACAATTCCTGTTCTTTCCCTTCTTTTGCCCAAATGTACCTAAAAACTACACGTTGGGGAGGGGAGACCATTAACAAGCACGCACTCACCTTGATGATATTTTTATCAGTAAGCAATTTAGATTTCAACTGCATGCAGAGTAATTAATATTTTACACTTCCACGGTGTTGTTTCACATCATTTATTTCCACAAGTGGCAGTTAAAGTGGCAGGTGAAAAATGTAGGTTAATTTAATTTCAGTGGAGAAACACTGATAAATTTCCAAAGCTAATGGATGCGTTTTATTCCCTGCATGACTCTCGGTCACACAGTGCTTGTGTTTTTCTGTTAACATTGTGACGAGGACAAACAGTCTCTGCCTGCCTCAGTCACACAGTGGATGCTGGCTGAAGTCAAGAACAAAGGAGAAATTCTTAACATCTGGAGGCTGACGGTTTTTAGGCCGGGTGTGTGTGTGTGTGTGTTGGGGGAGGACAAGGGGGATGGATGTGGATGGGGGGTGGTTAGTAGTTGCTGTCATTAGGCGAAACAAAACAGTCATTGTTTCCAGTGAAGCCCAAACTGTCACAGCAGGCACTGTCAGTTGGTGTGTTAATGGCAGGCCGGCCTGCAGAGTAGGGTTAGAGTGATAGTTGGAGTCGGTAATGGGATGTTATTACATGTACTTATCACTGTGTAGCTATGTTTACTGCTGTAAGGCTTGGCTGAACCTCAACCACTTGACATTTAATCTTGTTGAAGGTATGATCAGCAACATGTTGCTATACCAACCCTTTGTACCTGTTTAAGAATAATATCAAGAAATTGACCATTTATCTCCTTTATGGTCCCACAGTTACATGCTGCTCCCTGAGGGGAGCTTTCAAACGCTGTGACCAGCAGTGATGATTCTGCTGGGAGCAGAAAGGCATGAATGGCACCAGTGCTAGCAAACGTCTCCACTGGCTCTGATTACCTTCTTACAGTAGAATGGAGTTATGGGGCCAGTATACGCTTTCAGAACTGCTTGTTGGACGGAGATAAACTATATATCCATCTCTTTATAGCAATGGGGTGATCTTTGAGTGGCCATTTGGAACGGCTATAAACACTTTTCATTAACAACACAATGCAAACTAGTCCCAATCAAGCATATACCTTAATCTAGTTAGCAGGGCTACTGAAGAGTAGCTGGTTATTACCTGCCACATGACCCCCACCTGTAGCATGTAGCGGCCTGTCAAGAGTATTCCTGAGATGCGCCATGTTTGCTAATAAGTCCATCAAACATGTACTTAATTAGCATGTTGAAATCCAGTCACAATGTGGGCATGAATTCAGATAAGAATGCTATTTAATATTTTTATGTGAATACCCCAGATGCCAGGGTTTTGATTACTTATCTAGATACAGATGGCATGATAATACCAGGTGGAAATGAGCTCAAAGAGGCTGGTATGTTCAATACACACCAAAACACTAAAGTGTTGGACGGACTAATCGACACAGTGACATTGTAGCAGTGCTTCCAGCATTACAAGTAGTGGGTGTTTCTTGAAGTGGGAGTGTTTTAGACATTCATCACATTAAACCACATCAACCCAAAGTCCAGTAGAGTCAATATGACGCGGAGATGTTTGTTACGTCAGTATGTGTATGCAATGCTCATCAATATGCAACCGCAACCATTCTTTCAAGTCTATTTTCCTTAGTCCGCTAGTCAAGTGTAATCTAGACTTAAAAACTAAAACAAGATTTAACACAAAAATACAATTTAAAGAAAGGTGATGCCAAAGGAAAGGCCATGGGGTGATTAAAAGGTTCAACCTTAAGATGTATGAGTGTATTCATTCATGGCAATCCTTTAAAATGGAGAGGGTTAATCATCTGGGGAGCATGAGTATGCTTGGTAAACTTCACGACAATCAAGCCTTCCCATTTGATTTCCAATAATTGGGCATTGGGCATAGAATAGTTTTTTTTAATCTAGATTAATCTCACTGAAATCTTGAAATTAATCTAGATTAATCTAGATTAATCTATATTAAAATGGCTTGTTCAGAATGCGAAATACCTAAGTACTGACCAAAAGTAAGTCTTTGAGAACAGGTTTCTTAAGCCAGAGGATGCATTAGAACAGGAGCCAAAATGCATCACTGACTGCTTATAGCAAAGGGATGCTTTGCGTTCAGGTGGTATTTGAGACTGGAAGAACTCCTACAGTAAACCAATTCTGCATTGCATAAGGTGAACACAACCTTAGTCTTGTTGATGCCACCATCAGGAAGCTTCTTAAAAATTAATTTTCCCTGAAGCAAGCCTTGTGGCTTCGTGGCTGCATCCATGATAGACTATCACGTTTGGTGTGGTAGTTCGGTAATTCACAGACGTGTAGAGGTTCAAAAACCGAATCGCCCCCTGCAGTGCAATTCGGCTATTTATAAATCCGCGCTAAAATATTACAGTGAAAGTCATCAGTTTGCTTATTATAGGACCCAGCTCCAAACCCAATTTTGATAATAGATTAACTGCGGTATTTTTTATATCGCTCGATAAGAGTCTCACATCATATTTCTTGCATACAACTGAAAAAAATTGTATCTAAAGGTGGTGCTGGAGAAAAGTTCGGTGGGCTCAGCTAAAGTATCAAGAATCACAATTTCAGGATCATTAATATCCTCAGAAATGATCCTACTCTGCACCATGTGGCTGATGTTGCCATACCTAATTATCATACTGACTATAATACACATGTGCCATTCACAAGCTTTTCCTTCGTGACCAGAGTCAAATATCTGTAGGAAACAAAATATTGTTGGTGGTTGGAGTGGCAGGAAAACCTGTGCAAATATAGTTACTGTTGATCAATATTGGCTGAGGCGTTCTGTAACAGAGAACAAGAACAAGAACAAGAAATGTTTACTGCATTTCTGTGCTACATGAAGGATGAAGCAATATATGTTGGAGCAGCAGCAGAGTGGTTAACATGGCACAGACCAGGCCTCCTCTGTGAATGTAGCCCAGCACTAACCCAGTCTGCAAAAAAAACAGTCTTTAACTTTGCCTTCATGTAGTTGTATATGTGATTGCTGCATGAATACCAAGTAGTAATTATAACAGTGGTATGTGTATGTTTTCCTGTGTTGCTGGGAGTGCTGTGAGTGGGTGGCAGTGTGTAATTAATCCTTTTGAAAACACTTGAGATAAATGCTCTTATCTCTCCCCAGTCACTCTGGCATATTTAGTCAGATCGCTACTCTCTGTTTTCTGCTTGAGTAGTGCAGTAACATAAAAAGACTGCATGTGCTGGGGTGTTGGGGTGTTGGGGTGTGCTCCTCCTCCCATGTGTTTTGTTTTTGGCTGTATAGGGAGCATCACAATGAGCTGGAAAACACACTGCCCTCTGCAGTGCTCACCTGTGTGTATTAAAGGAATAATTCAACATCATGGGAAAGAGTGTAGCATAAACACTGGAGACAGGGGGAAACAGCGAGCCTGGCTCTGTCCAAAAGTTAAAATACACAAATGTTGTAACATGTTAACATGTTGTATCTCATATGTTTGATATGTACACAAACAGAAATGTTGGAAATGGCAATTTGTGATTTTTCTTGAAAAATAACAGCGTATCCATTCACCCTGTGGTGCCCAGCAGCATATCTCTGTGAGATTTAAAGAGCAGCTGGACTTATTGCTCTTGACTCAGTGCTTAATGTTTTACCACTCATCCAAATGGCTTCTTCAGGTCTTCACAGCTCAATGCTTTTGTATATTCCATTCAAAATCCCACTAAAGATTCTCAACAGTAAGTTGTGCAGGTCACTTTATGTCTGAAAAAGAATCTAATATTGTTTATTTAATATTTTTTTCTGTTATTTTTAGCAGCCTTTAATGAACACCATTCATGATAAAACCTAGACTTTTGTCGGGTGTTTTAGACAGATTAATTTAAAAACAGGCACAGCTGGTGCAGCTGTAGTTTTTTTTAATCTGTGCCCGCTTTAACTTTTTATTTTTAAATTACAAAGGTTTCCACTTCTAATAGCAAGTGGAGCAGTGCAGCCAATTTGTCCTCGAGTAAATTCTCATTTTATCATCCATTGTAATTCATTATAATTCATTGTAATTGTACAATATGTGTGTGTTGATTTGTTCTGTACATGTGACATCATTGCACGTCTGTCCGTCCTGGGAGAGGGATCCCTCCTCTGTGGCTCTTCCTGAGGTTTCTTCCACCTTTTTCCCTGTTAAAAGGTTTTTTGGTGGGCAAGTTTTTCCTCACTAGAATCGAGGGTCTAAGGACAGAGGGTGTCACTCCCTGTACAGATTGTAAAGCCCTCTGAGACAAATGTATTTTGTGATTTGGGGCTATATAAATAAAATTTGATTTGATTTGATTAAAGAAAAGTAAACTCTAGGAACAGACTTCGTGTGACTTACAGAACATCATGACTTCGACTCTATAATGCAGATTTCCAGATACTATCCATGAGTACAGGTTTTAGTACGGCTGTCTGTACAGACACAATGTTGTGCCCTCAGTTTAAAAAGGATTCATGTTGTTGGGTTCATGACTGTAGATGACAACAATCATTCAACAAAAATAACCTTATTTTAAAAAAAAAAATAAATAAATAAGTAACTTTTCAACAAAATCAGCATGCACACACATTTTCACTCATTCAATCAGTTCAAGTGTGACCGTTGTTATTGGTACTACAACAGTATTTCTATAGTTAGGAGTATGTGTCTATTAGTAGCAAGATTATACTTTTACCTCCTGAAACCTTCTGTTCATCAGTGTAGAACCTGCATCCATCCCATCAGAGTGTTGTTTTAGTACTATGTAACACTGTAGCAGCAGGAGTCTCTACTAATTACTGCATTATCCATGCCAAGACACCTTTTCTTCCATGATTGCTTGCAAATGTTTGACTTTTGATTCGTGAATTGTAGTAATTGACATATTAGTGCTGTATTGTGATTTTAATTGTCAATTCAAAGCCAAAGTTATCTCAGGTCCTTATATTACTCATATGCATGTTTCCATATACATGCCCGGTGCTTTAAAGTGTTACCTATCTAATTACGCCCACAGTTCAACTTCCATCTCTCCCTCTCGCTTCGTTATTATTACTCTTTTTTTTCTTTTCTTTTTTTTTTTTACCACTGACATTTTTAAAGGTCAGAGTAAGCCAAGAAAGAATATAATCTTGGCAGGAAAAGGTGAGAAGCAACGTAGCAGATGGGGTTGGATTACTTCTTAAAGCTATAATAACTCCTGCTGTGTTCATTTCAAACGTATGGAAGGAAACTTAGAGAGTTGAACATTTCTTGAAAGATTATTTTTTGGTGTTTATTGTACAGTTGGCAGTGAAAAGTAACAAAGGTCCCTGGCTAGAATGTAGCATTCGCAGTAACCATTCAGCTCCCCAACTACCGTATTTTCCGGACTATAGAGTGCACCTAAATATAAGCTGCACCCACTAAAATTTTAATGAAATATATATTTTGTCACATATAAGCCGCACCGGACTATAAGCCGCGGACATATACATACGCAGATACATAAGTGTTTATTCATATACCTGTTACTTTATTCATCTTCCTCCTGCTTACTGAAACCATTAAACACCAAATCACTGTCACCTTTTCCTCCCGCACACTGTTAAAGCGCAACTGCGCAACTATTAAAGTCGCTTCATTCTCCCATGAACTGAAGCCACACGTCACTATTTATCTTCCTCCTGACCATTTAAAACTAATGAACACCAAACCACTGTCACTTCATTTCTTCTACGCACTGAAGACACTGAAGTCGTCCTCTTCAGTGTCAGAGTTGAACAGCGTCAGATAATCTTCATCACATATCGTCTCATCATAGATTCATTAACAGCAAGCTTATGTGCAGCCGCTCTGTTTCCTTCATGGATAACCAGATCGATGGCATTCAACTTAAAAGCTGCATCATAGGAATTTCTTCGTGGGTTTTCCATTTTGAGGTGGTGAAGGTGTAATAATATTATAATAATATACCCTCTGTGGGCTGAAGAAAAATTCATAGAAAAGCCGCACCTCTGTATAAGCCAAAGTATGGGAAAAAAGTAGCGGCTTGTAGTCCGGAAAATACGGTAAACATTTTTACAGGAAGATTTTAGTAGGCAACGAGTGAACAAATAACCTTTTCTTTTGCAGCACAATAAATACACCATTCTACT
Source organism: Pampus argenteus (assembly GCA_036937835.1). Classification (NCBI taxonomy): domain Eukaryota; kingdom Metazoa; phylum Chordata; class Actinopteri; order Scombriformes; family Stromateidae; genus Pampus; species Pampus argenteus. Next base: position 3,151,591 of record CM072879.1, read on the forward strand.
AATGGACATCATCTAGGCTTGCCATCCTCTAGGGAATTGTTTTTGCACTTTTTTCCAGGTAATTCTTGGCTAAACTTCAGACAGAGAAGAATGCCATTATTATTGCAGGATATTACCAAGTACAGTATAAGAGTAAAAGTTTCACCCGATCTTATTGTTTTTTTCATTTCTGGTTGACATCTTGGTGTAAATAGCATGACGTGTTTGGTTTATTTATTATAGTATTGGGGAAATGCAGGCGTTTAACTGAAGACATGATACCAGCATCTGTGACATGATGGAAGGAAATGTTTTCCCCTTCTGACATTCTGACTGAATACCTGCTTGGATCCAAATGAATAGACATTATAATTTCAAAAATTGAAAAAAAAAGTGACGGCTGCTGGTTGTAAAAAAAATATATATATAAAAAATCCAAAATGACTACAAGTCAATACCATCTGTTCATGTTTTGCTTCAGGTCTGTGTTACAGTATTCAGAGCCAAACACTGCATTTAACAAGCAGCACGGTCTGCTCTGTTCTGCTGTAGTGAAGCTGTTTTCCATGTAGCAGCACGACACCCTAAATGAGGCGTGTAATGTCCCTTCCTGAAAAGGGATGGCTTCTCTACTCTGACAAGCCTTATGAAAGATGCATGAATGCTGGTTTATTTGAGCCTTTGGTGGTGCTGCTACATATGTTTGTCTAATAAACCAAATTGTTTCATTTCTTATTATTCTCTCCATGCTCTTAAGTTACAAATGAAACATTTTCAAAATACCACATGTTACCATTGTTATAGTGTGCACTGCTTTTGTTGATATATATATATGGATATATATGTTAATGCTTCTGATAGCACTGACCTTGTGGGTCTTACAAATCAACATAATCCAGTCACATTGTGCAGCTGTGTTTGGATGCCTAATACAGTGTGGTCACGTAGAGACAGATCTGTTTTCTTTCTGTAGCTTCCATTAAGCTGGCAGGGGGGGGGGGTCTTTGGTGACCCTGGGATAAACATAGACCTCTGTTCTGTCATTTCCACATCAGCTAGTCTCTTGATCATGCTGACTGCAGATCAAAGAGCAGAGATTCTCAGCCAGAGTCAACCACCACTGACCTGAAAGCAGTTCACCCTGAAACAAACAGGAACTGGCTGACAGACAATGAGCTGCTGTGAAATAAGGCGATCGGGAACCCTGTAACACGCATGTGAGGCCTCGTCTACAATCATTTGGATACATTTAAATCAGTGTTCTGTTCTTACCTGTATTCTCGGATGGATTGTTAGGTTTGCGCCTCACTATCAAACTGAAACAAGTGATGCCAGGAACCTGTGGGGCTTGGAAATTCTAAAGTTGTGAACAACTATAATGCACACATAGCACAGCTACAGAGTGGCTGAGATGAGTCAGGAGCATTGGGGTCATTAGGTCAGTGAAATCTGCAGCAGAGGTCCTTGACATGGTATAATACAGAGCTATGCTAACATGGAGAATAGCAGTGATTTTCTAAATGATCGTTTCTTGTAGTGGGTTAGTGTGATCACATGCTTCATTGCTATATTATATTATCTACTCCTCAGACTGAGTGAATTTGATTATTACATGCCTGACAGTAGATGTCTCTTAATATGATATAGTTGTTAAGAAATGTGTCAAGATAGCGTTTCTGAGTTGCTTGTTTCTACTTTCAATAAAGGTCAATAAGCTGTTTCTATAGTGTAACTACTTGAGATGAGATGTACCTTTTAAAGTAGCTTCTGCAACATTGCTCATTGTTGACTTCCTTTTATTATGTACAGTACATATTACTGACAACCTGTCTATGATGCTACATAGCCTACACTTCATGATGAAAATGCTGCAAAATGAATGCATGCTCAGTACTTAGCTGAAGTCAAGATACTAGGGTAGTTATTCTTCTATGTGTTTAAGTCATTAAGCAACTTTTAGGTCATACGTTTGAGCTTTAAAGTCTTTAAAGTAACATTTGCATCCAGTTATAAAATGATTTAGAACATACGTTAGCTTCATCACTTCTGACATTTGGCCTTCATTCCATTTCACATAACCATCAGAATAAAAGGACACACCATGTCTGTAGGTGCCAGTAAGCTACGTTCATACATATCATAGAGTTTTTTAGTGTCTCTCAGTGAATAAATACTACTAGAACTGTCGAGTCTACCAGCGTTCCAAGATGGTTCACTTCTTTTAACTGTAACCTCTCTCAGTAGTAGATATTCTGATCTGAAGGTTGGTACTATCTCAGGACCTGGACTGAAACTCCACCTTGATAATCAGTGGAGTAACCCTGGAGTAAATCTGTCTAGACTCCATACAGTACAGTATATCTGGGCCCCACACTGAAACATGTGCTGGTTGTTCTGATGTAAATGAGAGCACGAAAACATAGTAGGATTATGATACAAAAGTAGGAGCAAATGAAGGATTTTATTTATTGTGATATGGGTATAGAAATGATGTATAATATGTAAAAATCACTTTACATATTATTATGACAGACTTTTTATATTGTAGGAGGAATGTATGCAAATTAAACACATTTTCAGTATATTAAGACATTAGAAAACAGGAAAACGAAAAAAAGTCATTCAATTCGTTGTGAGCTATTTATCTTTGCTGCAGTGTGTTATTATGGATTTACAGCTGGGATAAAAATTCTTTATTTCACTGTCTTATGGAAATATTTGCTCTGCACAAGGGCATCCAGTAGTAAATGGTAAATCCCTGACCTTTTCACAGTCTTTTTATCATAGACACGTGTTCAACATATGAATACAGATTGACTACCTGCTGCTGCTCTTATTTCTCTTGCCTTTCTATCCAAAAGCCACTGGTAGGATGCACATCTCACACTGGTTTCCATTATCCCGGTAAATGCCAATGCCAATCTTCTGTTTGGCACCATGGGATAGTGGTAAGGAAACCAGGTAGGAGGTCGAGGTGTTGCAGGGTGCGGTACGTCCGAAGAGCAATCCCATTATTGCGGATTTCACACAGATCTCAATTTTCTTGTGCTGGCGAGTTACAGATGAGATAAGCCTATTGAGAAACAACAAGAAAAGGCTTTTTATTTCCTCCCCTGTAGCCTGATGCCTATTAAGTCAACTTATCCAAGTATAGCAGATATTAAAGATGTGTGTTGCAGGTTTAAAGACATCATTTATCAGAGATTTCAGAGATAGAGCTTTTCTGCTGTATTCATTTGTACCTATCTGCTAAGTGAAGAACCCGAGAAAAACTTTCAAAAAAAAAAATATTGTGTGAAAGTCAGGAGGTCAGTGTTTGATTTTTTTTAGTGGCAGGCCGTTAACGGCGTTAACGCACTGCGATAATGTGAGACTCTTATCAAGCGATATAAAAAATACTGCTGTTAATCTATTATCAAAATTGGGTTTGGAGCTGGGTCCTATAATAAGCAACCTGATGACTTTCACCGTGATATTTTAGCATGCAGCCACGAAGCTGCAAGGCTTGCTTCAGGGAAAATTCATTTTTAAGAAGCTTCCTGATGATGGCATCAACAAGACTAAGGTTGTGTTCACCTTATGCAATGCAGAACTGGTTTACTGTAGGTCCTACAGTGTAGGAGTTCTTCCAGTCTCGAATACCACCTGAACGCAAAGCATCCCTTTGCTATAAGCAGTCAGTGATGCATTTTGGCTCCTGTTCTCATGCATCCCCTGGTTTAAGAAACCCGTTCTCAAAGACTTACTTTTGGTCAGTACTTAGGTATTTCGCATTCTGAACGAGCCATTTTAATCTAGATTAATCTAGATTCAGATTCAAATTTCAAGATTTCAGTGAGATGAATCTAGATTTAAAAAATCAATCTATGCCCACCACAATTTTTTTTATTTCAACATTTTAAAAGTTTTACTGGTCACACCACTAACTCCAGCTGAACTCTTTACCAAAGATTTAGCCCTTAGTCTTTTAGCATGACATCATGTATAGCCATTAAATGCATATTTTAAGCCGCCTTTAAAGGGTTCTAATTTTAAAGTGAGTTAACAAGCTAGTTACAGCTGATACAATTTGCTAGAGACAGCTGGCATTTCAGAAACTGGATACTGCTTTTGTCTACCCCCCTCTGAAATCAAGGACCTATTGTCTCCAAAAATAGACACAACATTTTTGCTTGGTAAACAGGCCACAATTATCATTGTACGCTGGAAATTTTGGAATGGAAATTTTCACAGCTGTAGCAACAGGGCTGTTGCTACAGCTGTTAAGGTTTCCAATCTAGGAGCACATGTATACAGTGTACAATGATGGGTATAGTAAAGGGTCAATTGTGTAATCTGAGGAATCAACAACAGAAAAGTGGACTGCAACTGAGACCGGTGTGTGTGTTGATTCCTGTACCAATCTCAGCAGAGGCCACTAGTCATTTAATGGTGTTGATGTTGGGAGGAGTGAAAAAGTCTACGGTCAGATGCTCACAATAGAGCCTCAGGGCTGAGAATCAGGACTAGCAGAGTGTGGGTACAGGGCCAATTATGGGCCAGGAACATGCTTTTCCCTCACCATGTTGCTTTTTATCTCCACTGATCAAATCAGCCCATTTGTCTGCCTTCTGTATGTTATCATCTCAGACTTTCACTTTCATTCACCATTTGGTAAGTTTCAGTTCCTCTCACTTTAGATCATCTGCTTCTCAAACATTATCTGGAGTTTAATATCATAGTCATACCCTGTATCACACTTAGACATACAGTACAAATACAACTGAAACAAACAGTATTGCTGTCTCACTGTATGTTGTTATTAAAATATTCAACCACTTGTACTATATGAGTTGAATTTACATAGTTTAGCTGATGTGTTTTTATTTTTTTATCAATAACTGTATGTGTGTAACATGTTTCTTGTGCTGAGTGACCATAAAATGCCTGTGAAGAGGCACTAGGTGAGACACGCAGTTCTCCTGCCTCATGCTAGGGGGCGCTGGTGAGCCCAGAGATTACGACGCTGCGGCTAAAGAATCATAGAATTAGTGGCGCGAAAAGCTACAGTAAATAGTTAGCCAGTCAAGTGCAACCGTCCAGTTATTCTTTCACATTGTTTAACCTCATTTAAAACGGAGGATTATGTATCCATGCGCATGGAGCTCATTTATAAGTAAAGGTAAGACGATAATAACGTTTTTTTGTGATAAGATGCTCATTTATGTGCCATGCTAACTCCCCACTAATACTCCTGTCTGAATTTGCGCTTAGACGTGAACTTTAGTGTTGTTGCTGACCACTCTGGTTGAGACTGTCAGGACCGTTTCACCTCTGAGGGGTGTGGCTAGGTTAGGTTGGAATACTTTTATTATTTATGTCTGGTATCTATGTTAAAAGCCAGACTTTCAACCTGCTCTGATTGCTTCGTTTGCAACCTCTACTTCCGGCTGTGATGACGTCAGGTTGCAGTGAGTCAACTGTAGTGTTTGTTACTGAGGTTGCTGCTGGAGTTGTTCCATGGGATGTTAATGTTGTTGCATATATATCAGGTTGGATTCAGGCTGGGACATGACTGATGTAATTAGGAAGTTTTCAAGTAAAGAACAAGACTGCAGAAGAAAATAAAACCCATGATGCGTTTGTGTCTCACTGGTATAGTAGTGATGTATACTGATGGCTGTTTGTAGCACGTATGAGGATGGAGGCGGGGTGTGATTGGGTGTGTAACATCCCTCCTGGTGTTTCAGTCTTGTTGGCACAGCCGTGCCTCCTGGCTCCTCTCAGTGGGTAACAGGGGATACATAGCGGCCTACAGATAACCGTGTCATTTAGCGGTATGTTCATAAATTATGGTGAACACCTGCGTGGAGCCGAGACAATGCTGCCTGCCAGAGAGCTAATACTTTATGGCTATAAGCCTCTTTAGACCATTCACAATGCACATGAAAAGCTCAGCCCAGATAGCCGTTTAGCCGTGCAGCATGTAGCCTTTTGTCTCCATTCTTAATTACAAAATCAATTTACTGTTGTTTTTCATCTCTGACCCCTGACACATCGTATGCAACATTGAATGCAACATTAAATGAGCAGCATGCCTCAGATGTGCTATTCCTCCTCATTTCCAGCCAAGCAGGACAATAGCAGCTAGTGAGAGATGCCTGGTCTGTGACTGCAGCTGTCTCTTGTCGTCTGGGGAAGTTTCTTGCTACATCTATTGATTTGTATTGATCCCGACCCTCCGCCTGCAGCTGTAGGCTAATTCAGCCAGCTGGTTCTTCCGTTGACATTTTCATTGGTGTATCTCAGCTCTATTGAGTGAAAACATAAAGCACTGTTTAATACAGCATCTGACTTTATACTCTTGAGTACAGTGAATTACTGTATTTGGTGATAGACAGTTGGACACTTTTTTTGGTTTTGAGGGAAATACCTGAACAACTACAGAAATTGGTACAGACAGTGAAGATATCCAAAGGGTGAATCCACAACATATTTATTGCATGATCATAAGGATGCAAAATATATGAAAAAATAATCCCAAGCCTTCCCTAAATTTATATTTTCCGGTGTTCAGCTAACAATCGTGTATTATAAGCAAACCCATGTTTTTTTTTTCTTTTCTTTTGATAGACTGAGCAGATACTGACATATACTGTTTATAGCAGCAAGGGTTTAAAAAACCCCCCAAAACAATCAGCACTTTAATCAATCCATAGGTTGGAAACAGCACGGTCTCATTTAGGGCTTGATGAAAAAAGAAAATTACAAAGCTGATCAAATTATTACACATCAGGGAGGTGTCTATCTTAAAATCTAATTCATATATACATCTTTGACTATTAAAGTAAAATCAGTTCAATTAGATTTTTGTTGAATTTATGAAATCCCAACTTTTCTCATAATCTTTGATCAAACTGGTAAAATCAGTTACAGTATACGAGGCTAATGAAATGCAAGGCTGTGCCATTCCTCACATCAGTTAACGTTTATGTTGCTGCTGTATTGATCGACTCCTTCAGCTACAGGGGCTAACAGGGGTTTTGTGCTGAAAGTTGATGATATCTAGACCGATAATTGCATTCTCATAAATCCAGTGGAAGTGCAATCACAGTATTGAAAGAGAGTGATTTAACAGTAAGTGTGTATTTGTTATTATTGCGTTCGGAAGTCAACGTGGAAAGCCAGAAGTGCCCATAGAAGCACTTTAGGGCCATAAATAATATCCCTTTTTTTGGTGGAATAATGAATCTTTTTTGCCATCAGCTGGTAATGATTGAGTTTGATTAATTATGGAATGGTCTGCCAAATGAAATATCAGCATGATGGAAATAGACATTGACGTTGGTACAACAACTCCAGTTTATCTAAAGCACTTTATTTGGAGCTGTGATGGATTTATACATGTGTGGCTTCTGGTGGAAACCTCTCTCATGGTCTGACTGTCCTTCTTTCTTACCAGTCTGCTTTTTATTGATGTTTCTGTGTCTCATATCTCAGAACTTAGTGAATGTTGTTACTGTATTGCCGATATAGAAATGATGGCCAAAACCACAAAAGTAACTAGTACTAATTAAATCCTTCAAAAGAGGGTGAGAGCATTATTCTACCAATTCCCCCAACACAAACTGTCATCATTGTGATTCTTCCCTGACCTCTCCGTTGTCTTCCTCCTCACAGGTCCATGGGGTCGTTGTATGGGCAGTGAATGTGGTCCCGGAGGCAGCCAGAGCAGAGCGGTATGGTGTGCCCACTCTGAAGGTTGGACCACACTGCACACCAACTGTGACCAGGCAGAACGACCAGACAACCAACAGAGCTGCTTCAGAGTGTGTGACTGGCACAAAGATCTGTATGACTGGCAGCTAGGCGCCTGGAACCAGTGTGTCCCAGTGTCGATGCGCAGTGCCGGGGTGCAGCGGCCCGCTGTGTGCACCCGAGGAGAGGAGGGCATCCAGACCCGAGAAGTGGGTTGTGTCCAGAAAGCGAATGGCGAGCCTGCAGAGGATGCAATCTGTGAATACTTTGAGCCTAAACCTCGCCTAGAGCAGGCCTGTCTTATACCCTGTCCTCGGGACTGTGTGGTGTCTGAGTTCACCGTGTGGACTCCTTGTTCTAAAACCTGTGGTATGGGCCTACAAAACCGGATCCGGTTTGTTTTGGCTCCGCCACTGTTTGGTGGGGCAGCCTGCCCAAACCTAACCGAGTTTCAGACATGCCAGCCAGGGCCGTGTGAGGGAGAAGAGAGCCTCTACAGCCTCAGGGTGGGGCCCTGGGGACCCTGCTCTGTGCCACTGCCAAGGCAAGCCAGACAAGCAGACAAACCACCCAGAGGAAGTGACAGACCATCCAGGGAAAGTGATAAATTGTCCAAAGAGGGTGACAAACAGTCCAGAGAGAGAAAAAAACAGTCCAGGGAGGGTGACAAACAGTCCAGAGGGGGAGACAAGCAGTCGAAAGAAGGTGTCAAACAGTCCGATGAGGGCGACAGACAGTACAAAGGGGGGGACAAACAGATGAGAGAGAGTGACAAACAGCACAAAGAAGCAGACAAAAGGTCCAAAGAGGGCGATAAACCGCCCAGAGATGGAGACAAACCATCCAGACCCAACAGAAAACTGGGCAGGCCACACAGAAAACCAGACAGACCATCCAGGCAGGCCGACAGACCCAAACGACAGAAAAAGGCTAAAAACAAGGAGAAAAGAGAGAAAATGAGAGAGAAAGTCAGAGAGAGGTTAAGGGAGAGGGGTAAGGTGAAGGATCCAGAGACCAGAGAACTCATCAAGAAGAAAAGGAACAGAAACCGACAGAACCGTCCAGGAGGAAAGTTCTGGGACCTGCAAGTTGGCTACCAGACCAGAGAAGTGACTTGTGTCCATAAAAGTGGGGATGTTGAAGCTCTCAGGTAAGAATGACTCAAATAAGTTTCTCATGTGTCAACTCAGAGCTTCAACCATGTCCTGGTTCCATCTATAAAGCTCTATAATATATTTGTATGTCCATTAACACCACTTTTTTTTAACACCAGATATATTTTTTTTGTATTTCACGGCAGACAATTTAAGTTACCTTCTGTCAGCTCAACACTGAAGTCCAGTTACTGAGGTCAACAACCTTATAGCAGTTTGAACCCATTATGTTAATAGGTTTGTTGTGTAGTGTTGGAATGTTCTGTAAGTCCTCTGTGAGGATCTGCGTTTTAAGAATATTTACCAGAACAATGATTCATCTAGATACAGGTGGGATTTCCTCACCAGTTTTCCTGCTTTGAATTTGTTCTCTCATCACCTGATGCCTGGGCTCCCTCTATAGTTTTATTTTTCCTCCTTAAATTTTTCTCTAAACGGCATGTACACTCAGACAAGTGGTCCGGTCTTATACATGTCATTATCTGATACGATCAGAAATTCAAACAAATTTCTTGCTGCATGTAACCGCACTCAGTGTCTCATAGGAGAAAACCAAAACAAAAAGCTCTTAGAAGCTGCAACAGAAAGTGCGGTAAGAAGACGTCTGAGTAATATCAGTTACTCAAGCGGTCCACATTGTGACTGGCCCAGCAGGATTTGTCCTTGTGCTCTTAATAACCACTGACTCTGACTTGGGGCTGGGAGAAGGATGATTGGTTATTAGCAGTAATAAAACAACTGTACATAAATGCTTTGGGCCTGGCGGTGCCGTTCCTCGTGTCCTCGAGGATAAGTGGCGGCTGGTTTCTCAACATGCAGCGAGAAACCCAGAAGTTGACTTGGTCGGTAGACAGCGGAGCGTAGAAGTTATCTACATCTTCATCTTTTTCTTCCTTCTGCAGGCAAAGTTCTAGGTTCAGATCCAGTAATTGTGCTTGGTTAAACAGTCTTAGCTCATCCAGTAAGGGGAGGATCTTCAAACTCATGCATTAGCTAGTATGGAAAGGAAATGGGTGATAGCTGAGGTGACATCACAGCTGTAACGCTCAAACTCCCATTGGTGTTGGGGTGTCTCTGCCAGTGAGAGATGAGAGTATAGTGCTCTCTCAGTCACACCAAGTTGTGAACTGCAGGGCATGCTGGGAGCTGGAGTCTGTATAAGTAGCGTCTTTGGCGCTCTTCCCTTTGTTTTAGGCATTAAAGGGCAAAGGTGACAAAGGGCTTAATCAATCAATGTCAAGCTCAAGGGGTTTTAGCATTGGGACTTGAGGGTTTATTTAAGAACTGTACAGCAATGACATTTTTGTATGCTTTGATCTTCCCGTGATAACCTTTTCAAATGCAGTACACTTTAAACAAAGTCACTGAATGTCTTTTGAGTATCACTTTTTCAGTTTCGGCCATCATTTCTTTCACTTGCGATGTATTTACCATTCAGCTAGAATCTGAGGACGTAGCGACGTTGCTACAGCAAACAATCCATATTATTAAAACCACCTTATTTTAATGTGTAGATGAAAGTGAGGGGATGATGACGACAACTGAAAAATAAGACCCAAGTTTTAGTAAATCTGGACTAACCTTTAATTTAGTACCTTTAATAAATTAATAGTGATATTCCAGAGATTGTCTTTTCATAAAATGTGTCTGAGCTAAGTGCTCATTATCATTTAGCAGTTTCATGAAAGCGAATGTGTTCCTACTAAAACAACCAGTGCAAATACATGGGTTGAAATTCCTTAACAGACTCAACAAATTCTTTTTTTTCCTCACTTTTGCATTGCATAGTGTTATTGCAGCATACAGTGTATGGGATGCCCACTGTTGGATGCTGCATGTTCCAACTGAATGCACTGGCTATGACTCTCAGTGGCTTCATGTGTCACAGCTAATAACACTCATTTCATTTTATGGGTGTTCGTGAATTCCTGCAAGCTTTCAGTTGTTTGTCTCTGTTGTGTGTCTTCAATCTAATATTCAATCAGAGCTAATTAAGAATATACAAAACCATACATGAAGGCTTGTGTGCAATAAGTGAACCATGTGTTGGCCTTTCATTCTCATAACATAATACAGACATGTTAATGGTATCCATAAATAATTTATAATGCCACAATGCAGGGTACTAGTTAGTTGAAGTTCCACTAAGAACTCCATCCAGTACAGTCTATATATACATGTTTTTTTTCTCCAGTTACGTCAATGTCCATGTGGCATCTGAGAGTAATGTTCTTTGTCAGGACATGAATGTCCTCATTCTGTCTTACAGTGCTTACTCGGCTCTAATAGAGGCCACTGAGCAACGTCCATTCCATCCTGAGAAAATCAAGGCTTGTGTGATACATTTCCTTTTTATTGCCTGGGAGAAGGTCAGAAGACATAAATCATTCAAACTTCAAGCAAATGCCACTCATCGTTTCCAGCGTTCAAGTAGAATATTGAATATGTTTGCATGAAATGCACTCGGATTAATATTTACTTTGAAATATTTCTCCAAAAGACAGGCACATATCCATACTCGCTGAATGCACAGATGGCTGAAAGCTTCAGAGAGGCTTAGTTGAGAGTGATGAGAGTATTAATGCTGGCTGAAGCCCAGGATCAAGTTTATTTATGGGAATTTCCAATTTTATGTGGTGGTTTATTTAAACTGCTAATTATACCCAAGTGCACATGCTTTACAATGATGATGTACTGCAAACTCCACTGGACCTTTATTAAGTATTTACAGGTAAAAGAAAAGATATGCTGTTCAAAGTATTTTTCAATATATTTGCAACAGGAAACATTAACAGTGTCTTGTTGTTTCTCGGCATTTGTATACATATGTTAATATCGGAACAGCCAAGCAAGCAGTTCAATATGCGGCTAAGTAAGGAGAATAACAGTGTTTTTGATGACGAGATTATAACAATAAAAATCCTCATTTTGCCAAGCAAGCAGCATGAGGCCTTTCTTTAAACGCTTCAGACGACCTACATGTTGTCTGACATGGATGTCTTGTGGTCGTGTAGATTATGACTTGAGGGAGGAGGTCAGGGTGGATGGTTTGGCCCACTGCTGTTCTTCTGCCAACAGGGCATGTTGGTTTTCATTTAACCACCAGTCCATAATTTTTGCTTAACTCTTAACCGAGTATGTTACCAGATCAGAAAATGCCTGAATAGTTTGTTTTGGAGATATAATGACAGCAACAGCAAGAGGATCAAGAGAAAGAGAGAAAGATAAATTCCTTCAAAGAGCTTCACATTCTCATAATCATGCATAGACACTGCTGCTCTGGCTTTATCATAGTAGGATTTAGAGAAGGAGCCTCAATGGCTGCAGGATAATTATGATACAAAATAAATAAATAAAAAATAAAAAATAGACAAAAAAACAGTTTATATACAAAGCTGCAGAAAACCGCCAGAAGTTTAGAGGAGTTGAGGAAAAATGGAAGTGTTGAGACTAATAGAGAAGAGAAGCAGTGTGTGATTATCCCAAATGGCCTTCTAGCCTTTAGCTGCTACAAAACACACAGAGAGACAAAAAAGTCTGTTATGTGTGTGTAATCCTACACTCGCCTTATTGGCCTCTGACAAACTCAGTCTGTGAATAAAGAGGCATTTTAAGAAAATGTTCTCTCTATCATCTTTTATCTTTCTTTATATAGTGCACTGCATTCTGTGGATCTAATAACTTATATCTTTTTCACATGATGACAGTAAATTCACTTCCACACTTCTTCTATGTAATAATTGTTGAATAACTAACAGCTACTGTAATATTATATATATATATATATATATATATATGTATATATTACATCTAATGCTATTGTTTTTTCTTCATCATCTTCAGCCTGTGCTCTCAGGAATCACTGCCTGTGACTTACCAAGCCTGCGTCATGACCAAAGACTGCGATGTAACTGACTGGTCTGAATGGTCAGCTTGTTCCAAGGAGTGCTACGATCCCAACGCACCAAAGGGTGAGCGCACTCGCACCCGGAAAGTCAGCCAGTTCCAAACCGATGGGGGAGCAGAGTGTCCAGAGCTGGAGGAGAAGGAGCCATGCAGCCCCCAGGGAGATGCAGTGCCACCCTGCATTGTGTAAGTGTTTCTATCCACATAAAGCACACCTTTCCTCCACTATGTGTATTCTCTTCAAAGACAGTGAATCCATAAGCCTCTTTTCTACTAAATTACAACCTCTTACTGTCACTGAGCTGTAGGATGCAATAAACATTGTTTTTTCATTTAACTATCCTGAGTGGGATATTGCCTGCAGCTTTGCTTTTATCACTCATATGGATGATTTGTTTGTTTGTGTCGCTTAGTGAGCCAACAACATAAAGCAAAACTGATCAGATGAGATGGACAGTAAGTAAGTTAGTTAGTTTATTGACAGAAATATTACTATACAAATATATAAAATAACTTCCCATCATCAAATTAAAACATTAAGTCCAAACAATATTTCAACAATACAATTATGTCATCACATCATTAAACCTTAAGTCTGGGCGGCTCTGATCACATATAGTATATTGTGTTTTAATGAAGCTGAATTCACATTGTAGTACTCAGTTACATATTTCTCTTTGTCTGTTGTAAAATAACTGGACAGCATGAAATAAATTCCATATTTATCTGACAACAGCTGGACTCAAACAAGGGATGTTGGATAACATGGTTAAAATCTTTAGTGCACCTGGTTTCCCCATGTTGCCTTATATAGAAAACCATTGTTGAGCTTGTTTTGACTTGTCTTGTTGGTGGGCAATAAACAGCAATAACACAGAGACTGTGTCTCCTATACAAATGGAGGTAACCACATGACATATGGTTGTAGGGCTGGATTTTTAGTAACTATAATTATTCCAAATGTCAATGTGATTTTTAAATCAGACTTTCCGACTATTAGAAAAAAAAAGAATCTAGAAGTTAAAGTTTAAAGTTAAAGCTCTCTGTAACCTATGTATTTAACGGAAGAGGTCATCTTCTCATTTTATTGGTATGTTTAATGGGCAGTGTAAATCAGCCATAATGTGAAACAGTGGATCAATATCCATCGACTGCTGCTGCTGTCTGTTTGACAGACAGCAGGAAGAGATGCAGCAGCTCTGTCCATGGTGCTGAAGAACCGCTCTGTTTGTCTGAGTGTCCCCATCTGGGCTACTTAAAGCCCCAAGATGCAATGCTCTCCCAGGGGCCCCATTGTCCTGCAGTGGAGCTGAGAGACAGAGAGACCTTGTTCATGAATATGGAGTCTTTCATGGGCAACCTCAAATGAATTCCATTATCAGCAGAGATGGAGGCGGACTTTGCATTTTCTGACCTCAGGGTGGGAACCACAATGCATTATTGCAGAAGCAGACCGATACCAATTCAGTAACCAGACACAAACCTTCTATGAATAGCTGCTGCAATTAACAGCTGACTTTCATCTTAAAACATCTCTCAGTGGACACTCTGGTTAAATTGCAAATCCTGAGGCATATTGTAAACAGAGATCTGAGGTCAATAATGTAAAAAGTCTTTCTAGTAATACTAGAAAGATGCTCAGGCATAACAAATTTATTTTCACTGCCTGGAATGATCCATCCACGCTAAGCTATGACAAAAACACTGATATAAATGCTTCTCCATAACACAATCATATATATAACAGAACTCCTGTGAATCTGACCCAGTAACCAGTACAAAATAGAGGATAACGCTAGACTCTTCGCAATTGTCTTTTATTCTCTTCACAAGGTATGGATATTAAATTCTCATTGGTGTATTGCATTAATTATTGTGATGGCAAAATTGCGATCACATTGTTAAAGATGAAACCAGTGGAAACATTTTTTAGATGACTATGAGTTGTTAACAGCTGCACCAAATAGTGATTTAAGATTACAGATATTCTTAAGACATTTAATTTAAAATGTAATTTTAATAAAGCATGGTAGTGTTATCACAATTTAAAAATCTGACATGACAGATATTTAACAACAAATATGACAATGACAATGAAATTAATAGTTTTTCAGATGCTGTTGCTACGTATATGTATATATATTGAGGCAATAATCAATTTTATAAAAAAAAAACTTATTTTTTGACATATAACTATATATGGATCTTTGCCATCTGAAAAGCAGCAAATCTGTCAAATGTAAATATTTTTTTGTTTAACTTAATCTATACATTACATGTCCTGGACAACCTAACCCTAACCCACTGCTTTAGCTTCATATTACGCACTTGGTCAATGTAAATTGTGTTTGGACAAGATCAATAGTCAATAGTCAGTATGGTAGCAGCTCAACAACACAAAATGATAGATCCTCTTCCCTCTTTGTCTGGATAGCTGATAATGATTTTTCTAATCAATTTTAATTCATTAAGTCAACAAAGTGTGTGTGAGGCTGATAAAATGTATGAGACTAACTCTTCTTTTGTTCACCTCTGTCCTCAGTTACAGCTGGAAGACCACGGAGTGGACAGAGTGCAGGGTGGATGTGCTGCTGAGTCAGCAGGACCGTCGGCGTGGAAACCAGACAGGGTTGTGCGGAGGCGGGATTCAAACTCGAGAGGTTTACTGCGTCCAGACCAGCACGGATACACCGTACAACCTCGGCTCCCTGAGGAGCAAAGAAGGTGAAAAACTTTCTAGTGCTGCTTTTAATTATTTGTGGTTTTCAATATAAAACTTGAATTCAGTGTATCATTGCTTTTTGAACTTCTGTTTCATCTCTGCAGTGATTCTGAGGCATTATTTTGATTACTGTAAACAAAGATCTCAACCAGGAAGACTGAACAATGAATGGATTTGGCAAGAAAACATTTGCTTTACTGCACAAATATTGCTTTATGGTAGAATACAGTTTTACTTTGAAAGGTAATCCACAGCTTAATTTCAGTTCCACAATAGATATTGCAAAGTTTCATCTTCATGTAAGACAAAATTCATATCACGCAGAGCTATTATCAGCTCAAAAACAAACAAACAAACAAACACCAGGATCCTTCATGGGTTCATTGTAGAAATGATGACATTTTTAATAGCACATGTTTTCAAACAGGCTTGCATTTCTAACACACACACACACACACACACTCACACGCTCATCTGTTTCAGCTCAGCACACAGTCACTGATATCCTCTGCCTGCTTTAGCAGCCATGTGTGAACCAGAGAGGAGAATTAAAGCAATTTCCCCTCATATTAAATCTGGGACTGTGCTGTATGTATATGCTAATGTGTGTGCAAAAGCCACACGGAGATGAATTATGAGCTTTCACCTAAATTGGTGGCATTACTGGGTGCACGGAGGCTGGAAGTGGTCTGGTAGCACGCCCATGCTTATCCAGCACCGACACAATAAGTCTCAGTCCATCTGGCCCGGGAGGCAGAACTGTCGTCGGCTGCTAGAAATTATTCAGATCAGCTGCTCACAACCAGCCACATGCTTCAGTGTTAAAATTTCCACATTGCCAATTTTGTTAACAGTGGTGAGTCTCACACTTTCCATCATTTGCCTTTACTGAACATATATTGTCAGGAAGAGACTGGAAACTGTGACTGTGACTGCGGCTGCAGCCAAAGCCGCTCCGTTTGCGCGTTACCACAGTAATCGTTATGGAAAGTGTTTTTGGGTGGAAGCAGGGAGACATTATGGCAGGTGAAAAGTGACTTTGAGTTGTCACTAATGAAGGTGGTGGCAGAAAGAGAAAAGTTAGAAGGAAATGTGGAGTCGGTGTGATGAATGGGAAGCTCTGCCGGTTCAGCTGCAGCTTTTCACCCTGCACTTGTCCTTGCTCTCTGAGAGATTCTGTGCTGTCATGTCATATATAATTTTAGCTACCTACTAACTTGGCCACACCGTGCTGTAAATTGGAGTCTTTATACATCCTCCATATTCATTTGCATAATTTACCGCTCCCTGCTGTTAACTGTTAAGAAAGAAACACATATAATTTTTTCACTACGGTCCTAACTGTTGTGGTGGCCATTGATGTGTCTGATTGACGTGGTGTTTGCATAATGTGATGTACTTGATTGGACAGAGGAAAGAACATGTCCAGTGTTTACCTTTTTACACTTGTATATCTCAGCACAGCAAGTTTCTGAATATATAACTCCTATTATTAGTCTTAGCATTACATCAGGCTTCTTATGTTCTTCCTCTCCATAAAGGTTGTAGCAAATCTGAATTAAATAATGAGTGTCCAATCTCAAAACTGTATATCCATTTCAGTCTGATTGTAGTCTGATTTCAGGCCTAAGCATAGCACAATTTCTGCTGAGCAATAGATAACAACAAACACTTTTTATGGATTTAACAAAAGACACTCTTTGCTTTTACTTTATTTGGGTTTTGACAATGCCAGCTGTCTGTGGTTTCAGAATTATCTTTCATATAGGTTGCAGTCTGTTAAAATAGGTATATCCAGTCCCTTTTTCTCAAAGGGATTTCCTCAAGGCTCTGTCCTTGGCCCAGTCATATTCACTATTTATATAAACAATGTTATCTTCCATCTTTACACAGTCCTCTATTACGGTACAGATTCTATTCATGTTGCCACTGAATGAACTGAATGTTGTTTTTGAAATAGTTTTGAAATGTGTTTTTAATAACACCGCAATAGAGAGAGAGCAATACTATAAATATCTAGGCATTAGGATTGATGAATTGTTAATGTCCATAGGCTATTGGCATGTTTCTTTTTATAAATGAATGCTGTTTTCCTCACTGGATTGGATTACAGGGATGTTATTTTGTGCAAGCCTGTAGATGCAGTCCATCACATTAAGATTCATGTGGATACAGTTATAGGACACACCGTTGTCTACTTTATAAGAAAACTGGCTTCCCTGCTCTGTCAGCAAGGAAGAATCAGCATTTGTTCCTATTCATTTACAAACCAATTTTATATTGCAGCTATTGCACCCGCTCACAGACAGACTGACCCTGCAGGTGCTGATAATGATACAGAATTAAGAAGGCGTGCTTTCTGTTACTGTGCTCCACATACAACCCTTCAAGTCGACCTCATTAATACTGTTGAGTCAATTCTATTGTTTAATTTATTGACTATAATTGTGTGAATATTTTAATTGTTCTTATTGTTTTATTTATTTATTTGTCTCATTACACTTTTACCTTTCGCAAGGTTGGTTTTTGTGTTATTTAATCAACGTATTGCTACCTCCTGGCTGTCTTTGGTGATTTTAGTTGTATCTGTTCTCATTGTCTCGGCACCATTGCCAGTGAGGGTTTTCCTTCAATGTGTTTTCCCAGGATTAAAATGAAATAAATTATGATTTTATGAGAGAAGAGGAAGAAGCCTGAGTGTAGCTGAGGAGGGATACACAAACGGTAGCCCCCACTGATTTTTATTTTGAGAGAGAAGTCGTGTTGGCTTCAGCACTGCTGCTGAAGCCAATGTAACTATATCATTTCCTAGTTCTGCTGTCATTGCAGGCAGTGAGTGATTCCACTGTGATGAGCCAAGTGGCTGCGTGGAGAGAATCCGTAGCCCAATTAAGCCAATCCAATCGTATCATTTGCTTTAGAGGATGATCAGCAAATCCCAGAATGACTGAAATAGAATAGTCCGGCAATAATCCTGTATCTCCAAACACATTATTCCCAGTCCGATTACTCACATCCCAGATCCCTGCTCACTCTCCATTTGATTTACTCACAGTTGGAAAGTGAAGGCTTTGCGCAGTATGAATTTCATCACAGTCACGCAAAGATTACTGCTGAACACATCACTGTTTATTGAGTGTGTTTTGAGTGTCATAAGCAGCTTTTTATTTTTCCTGATGGGATATATTTCACAGCCAGTGTCTTAAATCCCTTTGAAGAAAACAAGATATTTCACTATTAGTGTGTGTGTAAGTTGTATCAGCTGTTTTTCTTGTACTGGTTCCGATCAATGTAAAAACCCTATAGGGGAGCAAGCCGTGACATGCTGTATAACAGCTGTGCCACTGTGATGCCATGAATCCTCAGCTGGAAAGGAACTGGCAGTCAGGTTATTGATGGCAGTCGGCACATGGCGGCGCAGGGCGGCGGCCTCTGAGGTTCCTATGTTGGAGGCTGGAAGCGCAGCACAGGGAAGCCTAGACCATCTGGCACAGACTTACCTGAGCAAGGTCACTCTGCATGTATATGTCCATTAATCAGCCTTTGTTATGCTTGTGGAGAGCTGCTCAGACTGGACAAGGAGGGAGGAGAACAAAGAGGCTTTTGTCCTCCAAGCGCTGTTAATGAAGCGCATGGTTGAAAAGCTCAAACGTCTGGCTATTCAGTAAGCGTGACAACACATGGACATGTTGGAATTAAAGTCATCAACAGGTCATTTGGATGCTCTAATTCAGCACATGTTAACACAGTGGCATACAGTATTTGCTAATCTTCTATTTAATACCTCCCAGTGGTAAGTTATGGCTTGTTCCAATTAGTGCATTTTCACAGCCAGTGCTGGCAATTTGGTTTGAATAGCTGATATCTTATGCCAATAAAATCAGAATTGCCCAAATTTGGCAGGGTGGCTTTAGAGATGGCAGTTTTTGGGTAGTCAGTCCAGACTGAAATATCTTGAAAACAAATTGAATGGATTGCCCTGAAATTATTTTACAAACATTCATAGTGAATCTTATTGACTTTGGTGATTCCTTTACACCATGACGGTTTCAGTTCATATCAAAATATCTCTACAACTGTATTATGACATAACAAAAAACGAGATATATTTAGACACTGAATTAGTCACATCATGCTGACATCATTATTTGTCCAATTCATTATCGGCACTTGACAAAAATCCTAAAGAACAGTCACACTTTATATATATATTTATTAATGTGTATATATATTGTTAGCGTTAAGTCAAAATCAGTTTGGGTGAATTTGTTAATACTTCTACAACTAATGACCAATTCATTTGTGTTTGCGTTTTGCGTTGGTATAGTACAGCCTCACAGAGCTGCTAGCATAGATATAGATTGTTAGTTTGTTTTTCAGTTATTAATTTTAAATATTTTTTTTTCTTTCAAAGCCTAAATAGTGCATTTATAAGTTAGCGTACCGACTGGATATTTTAATCCTCTGATTTAAAGCTAGGTTGTGAATGCCAAGTCGTGTAATTGCAAAGACTAGCGCATAGTGCTAGGTCACGTGTGCAGGGTCAATGGAGGCATACTCAGATACACCCGTTACTCTTGTTGATGTACTGTAGATGCAGTGGAGTATGCACACAAGGGTAGTGTGAAGTGGAATATTCAGAGCGGTGTGGTGATTAATCACTGTCTTCTCAGCCAGTCACATTACAGGTCTCATACCTTTGCACCACCGCGGAGGCCCAGCGTGGCTTGACAGAAATGATTCATGAAATAGAGGGCAGGATGCAGAGAGTAGAAACATATGAATGTTTTTCTGAAGGTTCAGAATGGTAATATGAGTATGTGACACCACAAGTCTGCTGTCAGATGGAGACATGGCTTTTAAAGCTTCCAAATCCATTTCAATATCAATCAGTTACTCCTCATGTTAAACTAGTTCTCCACTCATTTAGCATCACACTCATATGACACTGTTGGACTCAAGTCAAATTTAATTTTATTCCTTATGTTGCTATTCCTTGTCAAAACCTGGTGCCTGCATTATCCACAATGCAACTTAACTGCTGACAGTTCAGTCAGAGATTTGAGTGTGTTATGTTTGTTCTGGTAATCAAATTTGTAGTCTTCAGCCTCAACTGACACTGACTCTAGTGACATCATTTGAGGCAATTAATCACTTAACACAGTTCTCTCCAGAGCCACACATGTTTTATACAGCTGTTTTTGCATATACAGTAGTACTCCCCAACACCTGGAAACACACATTGATGTGTTCCTCTTTAAGTGTTTAAAAAAGTCTGTTGACTTGCAACGTGCAAAAGTTCTCTATAGCAACCAATTCAAGTTCATTCTGCATGACTCTATGTGTTTTGCAATAGTGCATAAAATTACACATCAGTGTATGTAAGATAATTTAAAAAATAGTTGATATATATTTAATGAAATAGCACTAAATCATTTGACATATCACAGACTCTTGTTGTTACATGGGCACTCAAGGGCACGCCACATGTACACACACTAAAGTGACATTATTAAAGGATGCACTTTTGGCCAAGCAAAGGCAATTTGCATGTGAATGAGGTTGAGTCGTGTTGTGGCACAGCCAGAATGATTCATCAGCCTGATGACCTTGCAGAGAGTCACCTACATCTGTTTAGAGCTAAAGTCCACAGAGAATTAGGCCAAATGGTTGACTGCCCTGCTGCGCTGGGGAAATATTAAAAGCTTTGTGATTTCAAAATTTGAAGATTTGTGGTTTTGGGCAGCTGGGAAATGAAAGAATGGTGTGTTTATAATATTCTTTGATTTTTCAGCTGAAAGGATTTGTTTCTGTGGTGATATGGGATTCTGAAGATAGTACTGTTTGAGATTTAAAAGACCAACGTTTTTTTTTGTTTTGTTAAAACATACACATTTGACATAACTTTCAAGACAAGACAGTTGTAATACTGTAGTTATTGCACAACATATAGGCATGGCTCTGTGTACATAGGTGTAAAAATGAATCAAAAGGTCCTGACATGTAAATTAAGGAAAGCAAAAATCATGTTCAGATTGGCTGGGCACTCTATCAAACAAGGGTTATTAATGATTATTAATGAATTAATAATGAATGAACATATTCTAGATACCTAGATACAGGATATCGTTACCTCTAAGTGAATATTCCTTGGTGTAATATTGGTATATTTCTGTGTGTCTCTATAGCGTTGCGACCAGTGAATAGTGATCTGTGTCTGGGCATCCCTCCAAACACCACCCAGCTCTGCCATATAAGCTGCCCTGTTGAATGTGAGGTGTCTTCGTGGAGCGCCTGGGGACCCTGCACCTATGAGAACTGCCAGGACCAGGCAGCCAAGAAAGGTAAGCGCTCACTGCAAGCATTAGCCTATAATGCCATAGCACTGTACAGTAGGAATTTCCAAGGGTGGACCTTTCTATGCTGTTTCTATTTGTTATTTGTCTGTATCTGTATCTGTATATGAATAGATAGTGACCAGATATATAAGATTCTAAGCCTTAGTAAAATCAGAAAAAAATTGATAGTGCAGCCTTTAATAAAATAGTTTTATTAATGTATTTGACACTCCTGTTATTACTGTATTTTTGTACTGTCTGTACAGACTATAAGGCACATCTAAAATCATAAAATTTTCTCAAAAATTGGTTGTGTTTACTTACCTTGGACTGATTTTATGTTGTACACATTACGGCTAATAACGCATTACTCCGCGAGTCAGGAGCCAGTAGAGTCAATAAGAGTCTCACATTATTGCAGCGCGTTAACGCCGTTAACGGCCCACCACTAATATTTTTTTTTTTTTAGATAGATAAATATATTTCTAGAGGTTTATTCAGTATTATTCCTAGTTAAACCCTTAGACTGCATACACTAATAGGTTCTTGCAAGGCCTGTAAGATAAAGACTGCTAACATAAGGAGATAGCGGAAAGATTGCTAAATCTATATATTCATAAGAAAATCACATCAAAGTTACGGTATGTACATATGAAACTTCTGTTCTGAAATAAATGTTTTCAAGTTTTATTTTCTCATTTTAGCATTAATTACTTAGATAATCAAGTTAGTATTGGTATCAAAGTCAGAGCCCTGGTCTCGTGACAGCACTAGATGGCATAAGTTTGAATAGAAAGCCAAACGTCATCATTTCCTTTGCGTATTCGTCTGTGGACGCAGGTTGTGCTAGTCCATCAGCAGGGTATGAGGCGGTCGCTGCTTCAGCCCTTAATTATCCCAGGAACAGCGGCGTCTGCCATGACTAATGCATGTTGACTCTGACTTAATGAAGCGCCTCAAATGAAAGGAAAGGCTGGAAATTCTTCTCCATGCATCTTAATGATGGATCTACTCGCACTCGCTCGTTTGCTCGTTCTACCACTCCTGCTGTCGCCGTCGTCTACTGTACATTGTGTATAGTGAACACAAACACACATAGACATACAAATCCTCAAGTGTGTGTACCCAGGTTCTCATTATCCAAAAAGATATAGACTCAAAATAGGTATTTCAGGCTTTAAGTCTTTTTTATTCCTCTGACATTCAACATGGGAATCAGTGGGCGGTGATTACAGCACATTAGTTTTCTGAATGTTAGTTTAAACTGTACAATCTATATGCAGAGGAATGCACACCTTGCTAGTAATTGACTAATATGCAGTTAACAATAGCTGGAGCTGAGTGATATAAGGAAAGAGACAGAAAAACCAGACAGATGCTGCCATGCAAGGTGCCAGCTTCAGAAAGGTTTTTAGTATTCACACACACTCACACACTGATGGCACAGCCTTTGGGAGCAGTTTGGGGTTCAATATTTTACCCAAGGAATTAAACCAGTGATCTTCCACAGCCCCCACCGGCCCTAGTGCCCTCTTTAGTTTTCATGACCTTTTCTATGCTACAGGTGATCAAGCTAACATATTGCTTATGTAATATGATATGCTTAAAGGTGTACAAATGTTTTTATGTTTATTTATGTTTTTGGTGGTTCTCAATGTCATTTTACAAACAGTTGGGCACTTTAGAGCTTTTTTTTTCTATGATAGGATATGATGAGCCAGTCAAGCAAGAAATATGGCAACATATTGAAAAAACAATGGCTGATCACCTAATTGGTCATGTCTCACAGCAGCTCAGATACAGCTTTTAAAAGGGAACAAAGGTGAAAGAAACCTCAGGAAGACCTGTGATAGAGAGACACATATGCAGAGATGCACTTTTGGCCAAGCAAAGGCACAGAGACACAGAAAGAGAGTTTCTGAGGTGTTTGGGTCCAATTACGAGAACTTCATTTTTATCTGAATTTAGCATCAGAAAATTGTGGGTCATCCATTTTTTTATATCCTTAATGCATGCTTGGAGTTTAGTTAAATGATTGGTTTCATCAGGCTTAATAATATAAATATAATTGGGTGTCGTCGGCATAGCAGTGAAAGTTAATTGAGTGATGCCTAATAATGTTCTCTAGAGGAAGAATATATAAACTGAATAGAAGTGGTCCTAATACAGAACCTTGTGGGACTCCATGAGGAACTTTGGTTTGCATGGAGGATTCATCATTAACATGAACAAACATTGGTCTAAGAAATATGACTTAGACCAGTCTAGGGTGGTTCCTTTGATGCCAATTTGATATTCCAGTCTCTGTAAAAGAATCTGATGGGTCATGGTGTCAAATGCGGCACTAAGATCTAATAGGACAAGTACAGAGATGAGTCCTTTGTCTGATGCCATTAGGAGGTCATTTGTAACTTTGACTAGTGCGGTCTCTGTGCTATGATTCACTCTAAATCCTGACTAAAACTCCTCAAATAAACATAATCACACAGCTGATTAGCTATGGCTTTCTCAAGTATCTTAGAGAGGAATGAAAGGTTTGATATCGGTCTGTAATTGGCTAAAACCTCTTGAGCTAGAGTTGGTTGGAGTTAAAGTACTGTGGTACATATCCAGATAATAAAGATAGATTAATCATATCCAATAAAGAAGGGCTAACTAGACGTAATACATCCTTAAACCTGGTTGGGATGGGGTCTAAGAGACAGGTTGACGGCTGTCAGGTTGTCTGTATCTGTATCAATTAACATGTCCTGAAAAAGCACATAAACAAACAATATATGGCATGTTAGGGTGACATATATAGTGGCTATGGCATAAGCCTATAAATGAAGGATATTAAATGGAGACGCTGTAGAGTTCAAAGGGTTAGACTACATGGATGGCTAAAAGCTGGCCAGCTATTGCCACATCTTCACCTTCAGTTAATTTGATGAGTGTAGACTAGATTCATCTATCTAGACCAGAGCTAAATGGCCTTTTGACAGTGGCTCTGGGTCTGGCTGTGCTAATCGTCTTGTCATATTGATATCAGTGTGGTTCTTCTCAAGTGCAGGACTTTTATCATCAACATGTAATGGTGTGAAAGCCAATTATATTTGAAAATCATCCATCATAAAATCCAGAGTCCGGAGTATGCAATGGAACGTCTACAGAAGCCTGATGCATTATGGGAATAAATGCTGTGGATGGATTAAGTTAAAATTGAAATCTTCTGCCATAATCAGTTGAAAAAAAAATATGTTTGGAGAAAAAAGAAGCAGCATTTCTTTGAAAGAACACCTTTTCAACTGTTAAGCACGGGGGTAGCTCTATCATGATTTGGGGTTGTGTCAGTGGCACAGGAAACATTGTACAGGGGGAGGAAAAATAGATTCCATTAAACACCAGCAAATTCTAGAAGCAAACATCACAGCACCTGTAACAAAACTGAAGCTGAAAAGAGGATAGCTTCTAACAGCAGGATAATGATCATAGATACCTCCATGTCCATGTCATGGACTACCTGAAGAGATGCAAGGTTTTGGAACAGCCTTCATAGACTAAAATAGAACTGTGCATGCAAAGAAGAATGCTGAAGAACTAGAAGCCTTTTACAAGGAAGAATGAGAGAAAATCCCAAATATAAGAACTGAAAGACTTTACGCTACAAAAAGCATTTGCAAGCCATGATATCTACCAGGGGGGGTGTTATCAAATACTGCCTGCGTATGCCAAAAAACATAAAACATAACATGACATAAAAATACAAAACTTAAAACTAAAGCATTAGTGTTTTCCTATTACAATCATTTATATTTCCTTTATTGTTTTTGGGTGTAGTCACTGTCATCAAATAGCTGTAAAGCTGCACCCTTTTCTGCATATGGGTTAAGAAGTCTTTATCCTGAAAACCAGAGGTGTCAAACGTATGTGGGCTGTGGCATTTTTTTTCTTTTTCTTTTAGTGGAAATATTCTGAAAATGTTAACTATTAATAAACTATCTATTTACAAATTAGCCTGAGATATCTTAAAAAAAATAAGTGCACTTTCAACAAAATTATATATCAGTTTTTCCACATTCAGTCAGTCTACTGTCATTACTCGTTTCTTGCCATGATGAGTCTGATAGTGGCGCCAAATATCATATTACCTGAGCACTGAAAGGTGCTGTGAATGCAATAAGAACACTGTCTTCCCGTTTACCTTCTATCTTCTGTCCTAATCTGGTTATCCCTGGGGTTTTTCATCATTCCAAATGAAAATAGTGTTGAGAAATGAAGCTCTTTTCTGAAGGCAGAAAGATCACAGAAATGTGAAAAGCCAGTCTGGGCAACACAGGGAGGAATTTCCATCTGTTTAAATCATTCTTATTGTCCACTAGGATATTCTTTACATTAAATGGGGCAATATCATCCAATTTATGAATCACCCTAATATAATTCATACCCTGTCAGCACAGACGCTGGCATTCGGATATCATTTTAAGTGGTTAAAAGCAAGACTTTCTTCTTGTATTTGGGATTAATTTGGATTAATGTTAATTACTCATAGACAACACTGTTAATAATGTATGCATGTAGCAATCTTGTGGACGTAAATCTTAATATTCATGTCAAAACAATTGTGCTTCTTTTGTTTTTACACATCACCTTTTCCTGAGAATCCCTGAGCTGATATAATCACGCATATGATTGTTTCCATGTATGTGTGTCTTCAGTCAAAATGAAGCCTTCAGCTCTGACAGCAGCTGCCTTGCTATCTCGCAGCCATGCCATTCATAATGCACCCCGCAGACAGCGAGTGAGTGATGCCTGATAGAATTGAATTCCCTGTACCCCAAGTCTCATCCTCCTTCATACAAACCCTCCCCCACCCCCCCTCCCTCTCTGATACAACCCTCAATAGGTCTAGACACAGGGCGGTATATGTTCAGCTGACCTGCCTGATTAAATAAAGGTTTTCAAGGGGAAAAGAGAGACAAAAATGAAATAGAATAGAGGAGATTCTGCTGCCTCCACCTGAGTCCTGCAGGCATTCCAGGGCTCTGCTCTTATCGGGCTGGAGCAGGAGTGTGGATTAGAAGGTGTGTGACCTTGGCTGGGGTGGAGTTAACACCGCCCCCCTCTTCCCAGGACCTGGGTCATGGAATCCCATGCCCTTGAGCAGCGGAATTAACACATAGGGTACATGAGAACAAACCCCAGCTGAATGAATGGATTCCAGCATGCATTAGTCACTTTGGATAAAACGTAACATAATGAGGAGAATAAAAACAGTAATTTAATGAAGTTCTTCCTGGAATTTCAGTCAACGTCAGGCTTAATGGATTGTCATGT
Organism: Pampus argenteus; assembly: GCA_036937835.1. Classification (NCBI taxonomy): domain Eukaryota; kingdom Metazoa; phylum Chordata; class Actinopteri; order Scombriformes; family Stromateidae; genus Pampus; species Pampus argenteus. The sequence continues at coordinate 3,178,743 of CM072879.1, forward strand.
TACATGTATTATTATGGTTATCATCAAAGGCACACTGTGATCACAGAGTGAAGTTAATGTGCTCATAGTTGCACAGATTCTGAGCGGATGTGGTTGATTAGCATGGGAATGGTTTGGTTTCATTAGGTTCCTGTTGTTCCCCAACAGGGTTCAAACTGAGGAAGAGGAAGATCGTCAATGAGCCAACGGGCGGGACAGGAAACTGTCCCCACCTGGTGGAGGCAATACCATGCGAAGACCCCAGCTGCTACGACTGGCTGGTGCTTAAATTGGACGAGTGCATCCCTGATAATGAGAAGGTGTGCGGACCAGGGACACAGATCCCTCAAGTCCAGTGTGTCAACAGTGACGGTGAGTATATACATCAAACATTTTACTTTAAAGCAGCTCTTTATGTCTTGCAGTCACAAGCACCTAAAGCACTTTTTAAATGATTTACCAGTGTTGCATCATTTGATGCTCATCAGTTGACGCTTGTAGCACCCACTGGGCATGTCACTCAGACATGAATGAGATAAAGGAAGAGCTGACGCATCTTGCTGATGGGAAGTTGTACAGTAGTATGTCCTAATGCATCGACTCATCACACACATCAATTCATGATGACGCACATCAAGTCAAAGATGGCTTACATAGAAGACAATGGATGCAGGTGTGTATGAAGCACATCGTACATTACTAGCATTTGTTGCCTCCAACAGAGTGGGCAGCACTGTTAGTTTCTCTTGGTTGCTTTCTTTTCACGGTCTGTTAAAAGTAATGGCAAACAGCAGCTGTTTATCTGTGTATTCTAAGGAAACTGAAACACCTCTAGTACCAGACAAAGCCCATGTAACCATATGTATGAGATGATTTACATACATTTGTCAGTAGTATACTGTGGTACGGTAGCTCAACACTGGTTCTATTAGACCATTGTGGAAATGATGTCATTGGTTGATAGCTGTGATTGACAGTTGCTAGAGTATTTAGTGTTTAATGTTGCCTGCATTTGATACCTGTTAACGCGTTAACACCGGATCGGTCAGGATTGGACGGTGGTCAGTGTGCTGTCTGTATCACACTTACTGTTACCTCACTGAATCCTGTGCTCCCTCAGCGCTGTTATTTATATTTTTAAATCCTAGATAAGCCCACAGCCTCACTTGATTCACCCATGTCTGACTCTAAATTTTGCCCTTAATATCATTCAGTGTCATTCAAGCCTCACAGTGTGCGTAGTTAAGACCAACTATCTGAAGACACCGATAACTGGTGTTTGTGAATTAGTCTGCTTTTGCAACTAGGTTTATTTGCATAGAAAGAAGCAAATGTATGAAAATAACTTAATTTCCATAAATGCAAATGGAAGAGGCGCGCCATGATGCTTTTTGCTTGACGGTGCACTCTGTGGTGCGTTTCACCCTTTGCGGGTGCTTTGTGCGTTACATGCGTCTTTTTGTCTCATTTGCACAGGTTGCAAAAAAACGGCAATCTGTTTGTGGATTCGGCCCATTATGTTTTCCACAGCTAAGCACAGGTGTTTGGAACCGCGATTGGAACGGCCTTGATAAAATGGCTCTGTTGAACCATCGAGCTAATTACAAGAAGTGTAGATGTTTCTGGTTTGTTTGGAGATTGTGTTCCTGGGTGTTGTGGGTCAGGTGTTTCCACAGCTCTGACTGCTGGCCTCACTTCGAACCAACACGCTGTGGGCCCTGTAGCCTTGGCCTAGTGTCCAACATTGTAATTGCTGTATTTGTTGTAGGGAGATATTCCTCTATTGTTTGTGCTATTTTAAGCATTTTTATTGTGTCCTGTATGTGTGTAGCTGCTCTCCCTTGGGCTCCAGCACAGGCGACTGGCCAAAATTGTGCTGGAAGACAATATGAGGCGCTAGAAGATCAGTCCTGGCATTGCCTCAGGGTGTTCTCTCTCCCTCTTTCACTCTCACACACACACACACACACACACACACACACACACACACGCGCACACACGGTGACCTATGGTTAAGCACCTGTTTTTTTGTTCATACCAGAGAACCTGCAGGTAGTCACGGTAGCGTCTGTAACACTGTGTACCATCAAAAAGAGCTGCGTTCTTTTCAAATATTGCTCTTTGTCTCTGCGGCACACAAGTAGCTTCCCTCACTTGTCTTTCAAAGTCATGCACAGCGATTCACAGTGTTTGTGCAGCTGCTTCAAAAGACTCACAAGCTCCCAGTTTCATCACATGGGGAAGAAGTTGAACAACAGCACAGCTTCCCTCGAGAGGAACAGAGCGTGCAAACCAACTCTCTACAACTGAAGTAATCCAAGATGCTCCATCTGACTTACAATGGGCACATGTCAGTGAAAAAATAACAGTAATAACAAAAGTGTCTGGCATTAGATATGGAGTCCAAAGGTTTCTGGCTGTTTGTAAAGGCCACACGTCTACTGCTGCAAAGTAGAGTGAAACTTTATTTCAATGTAGCTGCATCTTAAAGTTCAGCGATTTCCTGGATGCTGAATGTCACATTCATCACTACTGAAGTTTGACCCTAAATGTTTAACAAAAGTTTACAGTTTGGGTCCTTATAGAAAAAGATAAAAAGCCTTTATTTGTAGTTATAATACTTGAAATGTTCATTACATCAAATCCTTTTGGCTCTATTGATCACCGTGCTGCGTCTCTAGGAGTTTTCATTAGTTAGTGGGGAGATCTTTATTTTGTGGGATTCAGAATGATCAGAATGGTCCATTCACTAATCCATCTGCTCCTGATGTTTGTGTGTCTTGATAAAACATTAGTTTGATATCTACAGAGTGCTGCTCGCTAGCGTTAGCTTCCCAGCAGGTCGGGACAGATTGAGCAAAGTAGAATCTGTAAATCATACAGTCAACAAAATGAATTCAAGCTGTCCTACTTTGAGATACTATAGTAATTTTCTCCTTGGTTTGACATGTTTATACAAGAAGCCGGATGCTGGGATTGTATCTTAAAGTCAGCCTTCACTCTGTTATTGAGACTCAATCACAACGCCTTCTTTCAAATTTGACCTACAGCAGGAGGCTCATATCAGAAATTCATAGTGGGATTCCAAAAATTAAACGTATGTTTCAGAAACTTTGGGATGCAAGTTTAATTTGATTACAGGTTAACCCAAAATCTACAATTACATTTTGTTGGATGTATTTTTTTGTAAGGTATATACTTTACAAAAAAAGTATATTCCTAAAAAAAGTATATATTTCCCAAGTGCCATATGACAAAATGTTTTAGATGATATAAACAAACTGGAAAAGGATTTAACATTTAGTTTTTCTCTGTACATGTTGTATACTTTGGCTCTTTATGTGCTATGCGTTATTTCTCTGGGATTAGACCCTTTGCTGTCATTGTCCTGGACAGTAAACTTAAATGTTGGCCGGTGCCAGTGGATCCAACTGGAAATAATTTCTGCTGGGCTTTTGTACTTCTATGGATGCTTCTAGGTTTAATGTAAGAAATGCTGTGAAAATGTTGTATCATTCAGTTATTGAATTGTCAGAGAAAAACTGAGTCATTTGCTAACTATGAGGGGAAAAAAAAGACAAAAGAGCTGAGACAGTTTTGAAAAGTCATTGATAATGAAGATACAGATGCTTTAATACACCAGCAGATGTAGAGGACAATGAGTGATGTGTATGAATCTGTGTCCCTACTGAAATACACAGGAACTCACGTTTCATTAATGAATCAATTATGACCTGATTATCGTAATTTCATTCTTACTTTTTTGTTTCTTTTTTTTTTATTATCAAAACGTGTGTGTGCGTGCGTGCATGTGTGTATGTGAATATGTGTGTATGGGAATATGGCAATTATGAGTAGATTCCTGAACCATCACACAGTAGTTGCTAATGAGGGCTCTGGGGAGAACGATCAGAGACAGAGAGAGTGAGAGAGAGCGGTGGGGGGTTGTTCATCAGTGTCCATATTATACTCATAATCAAGGTCCCCATTCACAAGTGCACCATGTTGTTGCAGTGGAAGTGATTACCATCTTCCTCATCCCAAACTGACTTCTTCTCTACTACTAATTATATTTCCTCTCTTTCCCTTGAAAAATTAAAAGAATATTGTCCTTGAAGGGTCATGTATTATGAGGCAGTAGTGGTACATGCCAACACTGTGAGGGGATTCAGTCCAGAGCAGAGAGCGGTGTAGCGGAGCACGACAGACGTTCTGGAGTTGCTGTCTGCAAGAATTTGTCCTTGTTATGTTCATATCAGCTGAGAACAAAATACAAGTTGCAGAGTAGTATAGCCACAGGCAAAATACCGCAGCAGCAGATATTGTAGCTATTTAATTAATTTAATTATGATGGAGAAAAAAAAGGAATGAACATTTTCCCATATTTTACATGATTAATGTGAAATATTCATTCTGCCTTTAGTCAGTCAGTTTTCATTATCTTATGGAATATTGTAGGTTTAACATGTTTCACGTTCAATGTGAAAATTCGGGCTGACTTCAGCAAACCCGAATGTTTGGTGAAAGAAGAAGAAAGATTTTTTTTTTTAAATGTTGCAACTTTTAAGTATCAGTCATCTTCTATCAAGCTCCTGAAAGGCAACGATGAGAAGGTTTGTTTCTGAACTACCGTTTGTATTGGTGCGAGCGACGATGTTTCTATCGCGCTGACGCTGTGTGACACACACCGTGTCTGTGTGTGGAGCAGAGGAGAGACAGACCTTGAACCAGGTGAAGTAGACTACTCCGGTTGATGACTATTTATCTGCACATTAGCTGCAATAGCAGGGGAGCGCCTGCTCTTGTTAAAGTCACAGCCAGGGATTCTTCTTCTTTGGTAGTTTGGGCTTGTTCTGGGAATGCAAAAAGGACTGTAGAAAAAAAAAAAAATCCTCAGTGATGTATTAAGGCTCCATAGAATTTTCAAAAGTGTCTATAATATAATATTGGACCTAATATAATATTGGACCTACAGTTACACCAAACTTGCAAAGCAATAGCATGTGTGATCGATTTTTAATAAGCTATCTTTGGATTTTCCACAATTGCTGTGGTAGCCTATATATATATATATATTATATATTTTTTTTTATATATATATATATATTTTATATATATATTTTATATAGCAGTTTTAGTAAGTAAACATCAGAACAAAGAAATGGTACCATCAAAAATGAATACATATTTTTCCAGGTAGCATTAGTCCATCCTGTGTGGTGAACACATTCTTAGATTAAAAAGGAATATCCTAAAATATCACTTATCTCCATCTTTTGCCTTGTCCGTATTCCTAGTGTGTTTTTTATTATGAGGATCTATTTAAATGCAGTTTCAGCCCCAGTGATGGGAGTAAAACTGCTCAAGGTGACCTCATGTTCATCTTTCTGTCTTTCTTCTGAGAGGCTCTCAGCTTAAAGAGGTGTGGGCTTCCTTTTATGGCACCGTGTTGAATCAGACTTATTGGTAAATTAGATTAGCACAGCCCGCTCCACACAGTCATCTTTGATTTAATCTGCCTTTCTTCTCCATTACCTGACTGCGTGAGAGGAAATCTTGCCTCGGATGTTGCAGAATTGAATAGAGGAGATGTCCGCTTTCGTCTGGTACGTTTCTATCAACAAAGGTGCAGACAGAGGTTTGACTTTTCTGATGTGTGTAACGTTGAAAAAGAAAATTGTCTCTTTGATCGCTGGAATTGCTTGCTGAGCTCAGGGCATACTAGTATCAATTCAGCTTCTCAGATCTGTGAGTTTAGAGGAATGATTTTGAACACGGTGTGGAACAAGAGAGAAGGAAGGTGCTTTTCCCCAAACATTTCCTTCCTGCTATGCTACAAGGCCTTGTTTGATATGCTGAAAACCATGCGTTTCTGTAATAGTGACATTTTTTGTTACTCTGTCTGGGAGGTAGCAATCCAGTCTATTCCTAGAAAGCATTTTAGCTGTGAATGTCATACTGTAGCTTTGTGCTTCAGGCATGTGTGCTCATTGGATAGTCTTGTGGGAAAACCAGCCAATACTAAAGCTTTCCAACCTAAATAACAAAACAGATTGTTTGTCATTGCCCCAAAAAAACCCCAATATAATTGTTTTCTGATCTTGTGCCCCTTAGAACAATATCTATTTTATTCCAAAACAACTCTTACATTTCAAATTTGGTTAAAGGTAGGTGCCTGAAACTTCAACAACAGATATATATGGGTAAATGAGTAAACCATGGTTATGATTCAAAACATAGCTGGATATTCATCAGCTCTAAAATAGCCATTTTTGAAGAAAATATTAAGATCATGGTCAGAACTTTTAATACAATAAAAATGTTCATAAACACTGTTGCACTGCGTGTTCCTTCCCCCTGAAGGCAATGGTTACAGTAGTTTGCAACTCCTTGGATGGCAGATGCCACTGCACACGTTTGTGAACGCGTTCCTGTTTACAGATGTTCACTACCTTATTGTGCAACCTATCACAACCTCTTGACTTGGTGCTGTGTTGTAAATTTCTCAAAGAGATACAAAGTCAAGAGAGTTTAAATATATCTATATGGTTTGTTGTGCACAGCTGGAACATTTTCCCCTGATGGTGGTGTTAAAGGGAAAGGTTACAATATCACAAGAAACATTAGGATTGATCCTCTGGGCACCAGCAGTAAACCTAACTCTAACCCAGGCCAGCAGTTGTTGAGATATCTCCATCTGGATTTAAGTTGAATAGATAGAATAAAGACGAGCATGTTAAACTCACGTCGCAGCTCATTGTGGGTATATAGGCCGTGGTAAACTGACAAAGGTGTGTTTGATAATCAAGAGCTAGAGTCAACTAAAGCAATGCTGCCACTAAGAAAAGACATCATGAGATCCATCAGTGTCATACAGACACTTTAATGATTTCCTCCCGCATTTATCACATGGAAGTCTTCTATTATCCCTGTCAGGTCTCCATGCATCCCCCATCTCCAACACCACCCCACCCCCACAGCCATGTGGCATCCCTCAGAGTTTCTCTTGCCTCTCTTATTGATCTCTTGTTGTCTCCTGATGAAAATGGATTTGTTTTTTTCCCCGGGGTCCCAGACGTGTCATTCGACTCACTGGTGACCATTCCTCCTTCCCTTCACAATGAGATTTTCATAGATATGGTCCTCAAGACTGGATGGGATGGAATGGGATGAGGGGACTAAGGAGAGTGAGGACAGCCTGCAGATCTCGATCAATATAGGCCGCATTAGCAACTCAGCACCCCCACTTGTCTGAAAACAAATCCACCAAAAGAGCTCAAATGTAAACCAATATACCTTCTCAGACGTCCATTTCCACTAAGCCATTTAGCACAGTCTGTATTGAAGAATGTAACCATTCTGCAACTCAGCTTAACCTTCACGGTTCGGTGATAAATCTGAGCCGCTCTGTAAAGAAATTAAAGACGTTGACATTAATTCAGCCTCTAAATCGTCTTCATTTTGTTTGTTCAACAACTTCCCAAAATCTTGTCATTACAGTGATGTATTCAGGTTTTGTACCATCACTAATTTCCTTCGGGATAAATAAAGTTGTTCTGATTCTGATTCTGATTCTGAATCTGATTGAAGTCCTCTAAACTAATCAACTAAAATACATCCTGTGTGTGTATTGATCTCGGGCCTCTGTTGGCACCTTTATGTTATAAATCATTGGTACAAAAAGGATTTGACCGATTGTGATTTGCTACCTCTATGGTTAGGATTTGCTTAGGTTTAGGTACAAAAACTGTTTGCAAGGGTTAGAGAAGCATTGTGGTTTCTATTCATTCTTTTGACATTAAGCAAAACTGCTTAGTTAAAGTTAGGGAATTATTGTGGTCATGGTTAAGCAAAGCAACATTTATTGTTGGCGGGATGTGGGAGGCAAACTGTGGTCTCCCATGTCAAAGGCTTAGGTTAGCCAGCTGCTTTGTGGGTTCATCCAGCACATCCTGACCCTCTTTCTTCCGTTCTACTTCCCGTAACATGTGTTAGTTAAAGTCACACATAGGACACTGGCTGTTATTTCTCTTGTCTTGTGAGTCTCAAAACATCTTAACTGTGGTTGAAATTTATTTTGTTTTCATTAGTTGACCAAGGCAAAATACCAAGCTTCTTGATGTTGTCTTGATCCATGTTCACAACATAAAGCCGATCAGTATTTTCATCTAGTCTAGTTTGTTGGATGGAAATCTACGACACATGACACTCAACTCCCTCTTTAACTCATTTCCATGTTTGTTTGTTTTTACAGCAACGTGTCATTTATTTTCAGAAATCCTTTTTAATCCATTTTCTTGTTCTTGGAGGTGTTATTAGGCATATTGTTACCTTTGGACAGAGCCAGGCTTATGATAAATAGTTCCATTTATTACATGTTTTAATACTCAACATGTGCCTGTTTACATCCAGGTGAATATGTGGAGAGGCAGCTGTGCCGTGATGCCATCCTGCCCATGCCAGTCATCTGTGAGGTGCCTTGCCCAAAGGACTGTGCCCTGAGCCCTTGGACCCCCTGGACTCTCTGCTCCCACACCTGCTCTGGAAAAAACACAGAGGGCAAGCAGACCAGAGCTCGCTCAATCCTGGCTTATAACGCTGGAGAAGGTAGGAAGTGTTAAGTCCTGCACCAAGTGGTACAGTGGTAGTTAGAGAGATTTATCCCTTTAATTAATCAAGAATCAGTCAGCTATACGCAGAGATCAGTATCTGCCCTCACAAACATATGGTCTAAAATCTCCGAATGGTTCTTATACTAGTGTTGAAATCCCACTACCTGGTGTATTTCTCATTTGCCTCTCCTCCTTATGTACTGCAAGAGAAATGTCAAAGTCAACTGAATTATTCTGTGTGTTCCTCTGCAGCAACTGCAAAAATTGTGGCGTGGATTACTGTGATGCAGGGTAAGAAGTGACTGGAAGAATAACAAGTCCACAGCACTCCTGCAAGACTAAAGCTCAGGGTTTACATTCACATTGTCAAACTTTATTCTACTTGCCTTTAAAAATTCACAAGGGTTCTGCCTTTCCTTCTCTTCAAGGTCCTAGCCTGCTGTCATTGGTCCGTCCAATCTTTGGTACATTCATATTTGATGTTGTAAGATGACAGTTGTCAACCCGAGTGTTTTTTTGCTGATGTAGTTCATAGTCTCCATATGTTTAATTAGAGGGGAATAGAAATGTGGCTACCTTGATGTAATCTCTTTCCCCAGATCTGCTGGCCCAGCAAAAATCCCTGTGCTTTCACAATAGAATAAAATCTCCTGCACCGTAGTCGTAGTGCTGACTATTGCTTAGTATTAACAGTTTACAACCCCAAGGTGAGTAGTGAGTATCTAACTGGTGATGGAATGATACAGAAGCCTCTGGATTAATGCCCGACACTCCGAGCTGCCAGTCACAATGTGAGAACCGAGCCATTCTCACCAAACCTCGTTATGAGAAAAACGGGAGGCTGCACAGATGGTTAGTGTCTGGCTTGGCAGAGCATCCAAATTTTATCTTTTATGCCCCCGCTATCATTTTAACAGCTCTTGTCGTCTCACTTCTGGACCACATTGCGTGACATGCTGTCTTTGGCATATTCACAACAACGCAGCATCCATGCTGGAGTAAGGAGATGCCTCATACATAATGCATTTCAGTGTGAATGGATACTCCTGCTCCATTGTCCATGCTGGGCTTCTGGAGGAAGGCCATGCAAGAACGTGATGCAGGCAGCGTGCTGCACTTTGTTTATTAAGCTTTCTAGTATTTAGGAGGCAGACAGTGCTGCAGTGTTAGATGGATGACAAGTGAAGGCGCATAGAGCCAGACAGGTTAATGTGGTGTGTGCTGAATGAAGCGTTGGGTCACATAGGCCTCTCCTGGCCATCATACACTGAGAGATGAGGAAAGGGCCTCAGTATTCAGCACAGGTCACAAAGTAGAGTAGTGAGTAGTGGAGTAGAGAGGAGCAAAGTACAAGAAGCTACACAGATTTAAATCTGTTCTTCAGTTGAGATAACTGCCTTAAAGCTGCTCTACATTTTAAAATCCAGTTTCCTAATACACCCTAAAGAGATATGTTCACAGTCACAATCAGACCTTTTTTTTCTTTGCAATTAAGGTGGTGTTTAATTCTCAACTTTTTAAAAGCCTCATTGTTTTTGGCTATAATTCCTATCAGTTATGATAATATTTTACTCATCAATTTAATTTTTGTTAACTATCTTTGCATCCCAAACACAGACTATCGGGTTACCACTTAACCACAAGCATTTAACCTCTGTGTTTAAAATAATACTGGAATCTGTATGTTGATTGTTGGGGATTCCTCAGCACACAGGAAGTGACCTGGGAATCAAAAATAAACATGTCTGCTTGTCAGTAGCTCTTTCTGTGGTGCAGGAGTTTTTCATAATTTTCATAACAAAGTCTTCGAAAATGTATGTATTAAATACTGAGCCCCCTAAAACCATGAATTGTTGTTGCTTCCATTTCTGTTTGTGTATGCATTAAATAAATGCATCACCGCATATTTTGTGAGCTTTAGAAGTAAAGGTAGAATTAGGCTCACTGTGTTTCCCCTTCCTCCAGTTTTATGCTAAGCTAGGCTCACCTCCCTCCTTCAGGGTTAGATTCATTGTTAGATGGATTTCCCATAACCAACCTTTCTTTAAGGTTATATGTTTAACTGTTTTTAAAAGATTGCAGCAGACAGAAAAAAAGCATTAAAAAAAAAAAAAAAAAAAAAAAATCAAGATGATGTCAGCACATTGCTATTTACATTTCTTTGCATTAATGTTAAAATATATATTACAGTGTAGTGTATATATAAGTATATAAAGTCTACGGATTGTTTTCAATAAAGCATTAGCTGTATAATCGCATTGACACACTGACACTGAACACTAATATAAGTACCTAGGTAGCATGTTAGTACAAGCTAATTATTCAGTTCAAGGCAAACACTGAGTATGACAGGAGGGATTATGGCCTGACAAGATAGAGCTGAGTAAATCATTTAATTATCCACACAGCAAATAATATTTGAAGGCAATGATGATGATGATATAATACAGAAAATGTGACTTATCTAATCTGTAACTGTTTGAGCTGTGCTTTTTTCTACTGCATGTTGAATTTAATTGGTAGCACTTAAATATTTAACAGCTCACTATTTAATTAGCCAATGAGGCAATAATAATAATGATGTCCTCCTATGAATTAATGAGTTCTGAGTCTGATAAATAACTGCCCCTGATGAAGTCCAATAAAATCTTTCATAAGTGACCCCGTGAAGGACATTACGTAGAAGTCAGCCATATCTCCTGTCTGAGGCTTTCTCATAGTCCAATTCAGAGGCTCCATCACTGACTGGAAGACGTCGTTCAGTGACTTCTGAGGCGCTAATGGTTGACCTTCTCCTCGGGGGTTCTCTTTCCCCAAGGTGATGGCGGCTGCTAATGACAAGGTTTTGTGGTGAGGAGGGTCACATGGTGTGTGCGTGTGCCCCCCACCTGGGTCCATATTCAGGCTTCTGGCTCTGTATGGACATTCTGCCCCCGGGGCCATCTCATTTCTGTCAATCCTGTCGACCGGCCGGCCCCTAGAGACCCCATGGTTTATCTCTCATGCTGCCTCAGCTTTGTTTGTTTGCCAAACAAGTCATGGGAAAATCAAAGCTAAAGGCTAATCTATAGCACTGCACAGTTCCCATTATCTCTGATTGAGATGTCGTAGGTCGCTTCTGTTTGCCCAAACACGCTGTACTTTGATGTGGTGTCTCTCATTAAAAAAAAGAAAAAAAATACATGTGCAAAGTGTCATGCAGTAATGCAGTTGACCAATTCCTTTGTAAATTTTGTTTACATCTTTGGTTGGATGTAAAGCATTATGTTGTATTATTATTATTCCCTTATAATATAATTTGTTTATAACATCCTATAATATATTTAGAAGTAGATATAAGTATATATTTATATATATGAGCGAGTGATTTAATTTCCAGTTGACATTGGTTGACACAAGTTTGCTCTTCCCTTTGCAAAACAATCTAATAAAAAGCCAAATGTCCACTCTGAAAGTCAGTGCAGCATACTGGCATTCCTGTAAAGATGGTTAAAAAGCACAGCCTGCTGCTACCTAACCAATGGAGAGGAAACCTAAGACTCTGCTTCTCCTTAAAGCAGTTGTCTTAGTGATTGGTTCTGGCTCATGAAAGATTGAAGGATTTATCCTGGGGTATTGAGATAAAAACAAACAAACACACACACTAGGCTGTGTTTTTACCTTACAGTTGAGGCTGTAGTCAAGACAAGTTAAATTAAATCTGAGACAGGACAAGGATTTTAAAGATACACATTTACATTTATTCATTCAACAGATGACAGTTTTATTCACATAGACGTACAAATAGACCAAGCTTAAACACAACCAAGGCCAAGAACTCATCCAAGAAAATAGAATTCAAACAGACTTTAAGTTACTTGGATCTTTCTTTACCCTACGTGATGACTAGAGCCTTATCCAAATAAGGGTTGAGGTTTTTTGTCAGTATTACAGCCACAACATTGACACTTGTTTGTGTGCCAATATTTCTCAGGTGGGATCCAGTGCCCCAACATCAGTGCCCTGCAGGAGGTGAGGAGCTGTAACGACCATCCCTGCACTGTGTACCACTGGCAGACCGGCCCGTGGGGGCAGTGCATAGAAGACTCCTCCATCCCGGCTGCCAACACGTCTGTGAGCCGAACGCGCGGTGATGATGCCTCCTGCTCAGTGGGGATGCAAAGCCGTAAAGTCATCTGTGTCCGGGTCAATGTGGGCCAGGTTCCACCCAAAAAGTAAGTTTCCTTTTTAGTCATCTCTGTTACACATACTGTAAAATGGGACTATTCAACACATGTGGTGTCAAATTGTTCCCAATTCTAACTGGTTCTGAATTTGATACAATAATTTGCCTTTTTAACCTATAATTATGTTAGAAAACGGCTGAAAGCACTTCTTTTACAAATGAATGAATGATCTTAATTTCTTTTTTTTATATATATATTCAGATTCTACACATATGTGCTTTAAGATATGGTTTGAATTGTGTGGTTAAAAAGTAAAAGTAAAGGATTCTATGAATTAAATAGTGAAGTGTTAGCCTGGTTCAAAAGCTCTGTATCACCGCCCACATCTCCTGGTAATAGTTAATATCCCAGAGGGGCATTTTGGCTCACAGGCAGCAGTCAGTAAGAATAAATACAGCAATACACAAGCAAGCAACAAGTACAGCAATAGAAAAAAAAAATCAACACAAAAAATACAGAAGTACACAAACTTAAATTCATTGTCATTTTCATATGTCACCAAAACCATCCAGAGAAAGCAGCGAGAAACAGAACAAACCCATGAACTGAGGGACACCCTGTCACAGCACAATAGCATAAAGAACAGAGACGTTCCACCACTGCCAGCTTCCTGGTTACACCCTTTAAAAAAATAGTAGAAGGAGAAACTACCATAAAATGGTGACAAGAGAGATTGTAGTTGTACCAGTTGTTGTACAGACAATTAACAACTCTATATTATACATCTGTATACATCTATATTGTTGTAAACCATGTCAGACAGAAAGACAGAAGTGAAAAAGCAGTTCTTTATTATCTGGGTTGGCTGAAAAAATAGTTGTGACGGTTTCTCCGTCTCGTGGGTTCTTTCAGCACAGAGTAGACGGAACACAGCTTGTTGACAATTTAAACGCTTTATTTAATACATACAAATAATTCACACGGCAGCCGATCGCAGGCTTCTTGCTGCCGTCTGCCGTGTGTCTTTCCGTGAGTCTTTTCCCGTGCGTCCGTGGCCGTGCTTCACTCGGTCATGCTCTCCCCTCCCTCTGTCCAGCACGCCACTATATCGGGAGGTGAGAGTGATTAACCACCTGGGAACCGGTGTGGCAATCACTCTCACCTGGCGCTGCTCTCCCGCGCCCTCTCCACACCTCTCTCCCGCAGCTGATGCACCACGCCCCCTCCACATATCCCCACCGCCCGATTTAGGCCGGGGAGCCATCCGGCCTAACCTACTCCCCCCCGCCTCCCCCCAGGGAGCGGGCGCGGAAGTCGTCCACAGGCATCTGCTCCCCCGGCCTGCGGTGGAATCTCTGGAGGGGAGGGTGGTCCGAGCAGAGGGTGAATGGGCGCCTCCGCCCGACGCATCAGTCTGTAATACAAGAGGGAGAGAAAAGTTAGGGGTGCGGAGAAGGGGCTCTCCACAGAGGGCCTGCTTTACCCTCCTCGCCCTTCTCCTTTTCCCGTCTAGGGGGTACAGAAGACAGGGAAGAGGAAGAGTCACGTCTGGTCCTCGAGCGCCTCCCTTCCTCCAGGTCTCTGCTCCTCGAGCACCTCCCTTCCTCCACGTCTCTGCTCCTCTCTTCCTCCCTGTCTCTATGAAGTCTCTTGACAGCCGGGGAACGAGAGGCGGGGGACATGGAAGCTCGGGACAGGTGCGCGTCCCTCCCTCTGCCGTTTTCTTGTTGAGGCGGCGACGCCGGCCTCTTCTCCGTCTCCGTCCTTTAGTCTTTAATGGACTGGGGAAGGGCGCCGAAGGGCCGGCAACCCGGATCACCTGCCCGACCTCCCTTACTGGACATTCGCGGCGGAAATGTCCGGGCCGCCTGCACCTCCAGCACTCCTGTCCTGCCGCCCGAGGGACCTTCCGTGGGCTAGGAGCAGCGCCCCCAGCGGCAGGACCCTGTGGCGGGAGAGAAGGAGAAGAAGAAGGGATGTTAGTGCGGGGCGGGGGCGTCGGTCGAGCCGGTGTGTGTCTCTGGGGAACGGGAGCAGGTCTTCTCCGGGGCGCCGGCGCGGGGCAGGCGGGAGCGGATGGCTGACCCTCCTGCGCCCAGGCTCTGGAGACGATGACTAGGTGGTCCTCCGCCAGGGTGATGGCCGCGGCCAGGTCCGCCGGGCGGTGCCCGCGCACCCAGTCCGACATCGCCGCAGGGAGCCCCTCCAAGAACTGCTCCGCCACGATCTGCCCCATCAGCCGTTCCTCGCCAGCGGAGTCCCCCGGTCGCAGCCATCGCGTCGCTGCGTCCTTTAGCTGCCGGGCGAAGATGAACGGCCGATCAGCGGGCCCCAGCCTGGCTCCCCGAAACCGGCGGCGGTGGTCCTCCGCCGAGGAGCCCATCCGATCCAGGATGGCTCCCTTGATGTCCACGTACCGATCCCGGGAGGGCCCCGGCAGTCCGAGCGCCGCCGTCTGGGCATCCCCCGACAGCAGGGGGAGCAGCCGCACGGCCCACTCCGCCTCCGGCCAGCCGCACGCCGACGCCGTTGCCTCGAACGCCTCCAGGTATGACTGGGCATCATCGCTCCCAGTCATCCTGTGCAGGGTCATGCCGGAGAGCGAGGGACCCGGCGACGTTGTCCCCGCCCGGCCCAACATCGCCTCCAGCAGCTGCGTCTGCCTCTCCCTCTGCTCCTGTAGCGCCGCGAGCTGTTCTCTGGTGAGCACGGCCTCGTCCCGCCTCACCGCGGTGACCTCCGCCACCATCTGGGCCAGCGCCGTCGCTTGCTGCGGCTCCGCCATTCCCTCTGTGCTGAGCCACATTGGGTGCCAAAATGTGACGGTTTCTCCGTCTCGTGGGTTCTTTCAGCACAGAGTAGACGGAACACAGCTTGTTGACAATTTAAACGCTTTATTTAATACATACAAATAATTCACACGGCAGCCGATCGCAGGCTTCTTGCTGCCGTCTGCCGTGTGTCTTTCCGTGAGTCTTTTCCCGTGCGTCCGTGGCCGTGCTTCACTCGGTCATGCTCTCCCCTCCCTCTGTCCAGCACGCCACTATATCGGGAGGTGAGAGTGATTAACCACCTGGGAACCGGTGTGGCAATCACTCTCACCTGGCGCTGCTCTCCCGCGCCCTCTCCACACCTCTCTCCCGCAGCTGATGCACCACGCCCCCTCCACAATAGTATTGCTAAAGCTTAACCGCTTATTTAGATGTAAGAGTAGCTTTTATAAACTCAGTCACATCCACACTGCGTGGCTGTATAGTTGCACACGTACTGATAACTCTTCAGGTGGTGACATCATTAACAGTGCTTCAGGACTAATACTTTCATTTTTCTAACTGAATGGAAGACTTTGTTTGCACGTGTTGCATGCCGTTTAGTCTCTTGTTTAGTATGTCGTTGCTGGTGTCTGGTCGAGGTGTTTGCTGATGAGCTGCTGCTGGCCGACTGTTTTAAGCATCTGGGTCTGTTTCCCCCTGAAGGCATCTGCTGGGAACATGAATTATCTATTTATTTATTCAACAGAACAGGAGCATTATTCTGGCAGCAGTGCAGTGCAGTGCTACGCTGGTAAACCCTGCTAGCCCCCATGCTGTGTATGGAAATTAATCTCGCTTTTTATTCCTGCACTTACTCTTAAATCCACTGCTACATGCTGAGCAATGAGCCTTCTGGCCTTGAGACACGCTTTCATATGAATGGAGAGAAGGAGACCCGGTTTCACCAGCAGCACCAGCTCTGGACAGGATGTGAAGACTGCCACCGGTGAACAGAAAGTGCCAATAGGGAATTCTAACGCATTAGCATAAATTAAAGATACATTAGGGCAGGAGTCATAATTCAGTCAAACAAATAATGACTACTAATAATGTTGTTTTTTAGGGAGAACAGTCTCCTAATCCTAATTTATATTCCTTAACCTTAACTATATCAGTGTCATAAACATTTGTGATTGTCAGTAGCACCTTTTAATGTTTTCTGTAAAAGAATGGAACACACACACACACACAAACACACTTATTGGGGAGCCTCCAAGCAAGTGTGTGTGTCTGAGCATGTCAATAATGTACTTTCAGGTGTCCGGAGAGCCTGCGTCCAGACACCGTCAGGCCCTGCTTACTACCATGCAAGAGAGATTGTATGGTCACCCCGTACAGCGACTGGAGCACCTGCCCATCAACATGTCAAGCAGGTATCTCTGACTCTTTGTTGGCTTCAGTACACAGAGTGAGGTTCTGCAGCAGTCCAGTAATGTTTTTTTTCTTGTATTTCCCCCCGAAATGCGTCCTCTTAGACATACAAAAAAACCTTATTGAACAATTATTATTTCATATTCAAGGTTTAAAATGTATAATTCCCTATTTCAGGGGTTGGTGGTGATGAACAATCTGATTAGGATTTATTTTTTATTTTTTTTTTACTATTTATAATTTTATTTCCAGAAAGTTATAAACATGCACATTAATGGACAAACCAATTCTCGCATACTAGAAAATCGACCACTCACAATGTTCCTGATTGCGTACCTTGACAAGATTAGTGGTGGCCTTCTCCTTGACCAAGAAAAGACCTCAACCACTGATCACCGTCCAAGAAATCTGCACATTTCCAGAGCAGAGCAGTAATAATAATCTTTTGGCTCTCATACAAACAATAGTAGTCCTTTATTATGTTTAGGCCAAGAGCCCTGATGTGAGTATCTAAAGAGGAACAGTAGAGGACTGGAAGAGGAAGACCCCAAGAAAAAAGATCCCTTTATCCTTAATTACTGGACATGACCAGACCATGTGATAGAATGTCCCCTGTCTTACGATGCCAACAGACATCTAACAAGCCCGTTGTGTTCATTATCACTGGGGTGAAATAAATCCTGTGCACCACTTTATAGTTAATCAGCTTGTTTTTCATTGATTCAGAGACTGTGCAATTTTCACATCCAGTGGGCTGGATTGGACTGAACAAATATACTTGTCTTTGGCTTGCGCAGATGTGAGTTGTTTCCTACCATGGAGACCCGTCATATCCACAAGTCTTTCAATACCCTAAGATTTCCCTAAGTGTAATATTACAAAGGTTTCCCACCTATAGTCATCCTACAGCGGGGTGTCCCATGAGTTGTTACACCTAAACTAGGAATTTAAATATTTTAATAACTTCACAGGAGAAATGAATCTGATGGTTCTCTTATTATTTTTCTATGGGTGAATAGCACAAACCTTCCAGGTATATTGTCCAGAATCTCCTGTTCCATGACTTCCTGCACAGTTTCTCTGGGTTTTGAGCTCCACTTTAATGGGATACCTGCTATTGAAGGCTATATAATACTAGCCCTCCATTTACTCTAGTTATATGCATCTTAATATAGTTAAGCATGGGGTTTTTTTGTCATTCCATTTGGATTTCCTGAAAATAGTGTTGACATCTTCAAAGAAGCTCTTTTCTAAGGGGAGAGGTATTACAGAAATGTCAGTCTGGGCAACACGTTCATTTTAAAGCACCAAAAATATTCAATGGTATTGGATGGATTTTGGGATATTTGTGGATTGGATACTGTGAGCAAAATAGCATCAACATAAAGGTTCATTTTCATCGCAGCTTTTGGAGCAGATATAACCTGTCACTTGTTACAGTCTCCCAGTGACTAGAATGAAGATGACATTGTGTAGTGTTGGACACATATTTAATTTGTTTGATCAGCAGTTGATTATTTATTTGTGTACAGTTATTTCTTTTCATTGCATACTCTGAGAATCAATGTGATGATGTGATTGTAATGTGTTTTGGAATTTTTTATTTTTTTATTTTTTTTATTTTTGCTTCAAGGAAAAAATACAGCTTGGTCAAATCTAGCACACACAACAACATAAGCTTGTATGGTCACCAACATGTAGCTAAAAATACATTTTAGGATCACATTTAAACATTTGGCTTTACATTTAGGCTACCTTAATGTTACTGTAGTACTGTAGTACTACACTCAATGTCCACATTAAGAGTAGAGTAGTTCTAACAAAAGTATAAAAGGCAAATGTAGCAAAGTAAAAAGTAGATTACTGGCTGTTGACTCTAAAATGCCTGAACTACAGGGGGTCACACAGGCCAAATGCAGCAGTATTAAGACAGAGAGAAATTCATTTAAGCTGCTGTACGACTGTTTCTCAGTTAATGGAGCATGCCAAATATGCTCATCATTATTTCAGCACCAGCAGCCAGATAATAAAATCATCATGCATACTGATATGGAATAACGGAAAATTCCAATTCTGTTTCATATATGACATGTTTGATAGATGTTATGGAAATGCAATGTTTCCAACATAAAATGCTCCAATGAGCAGAGTTTCCCTGAGGATACTGGCTAGTGGAGGTGGAAAGCATTATGGAGGAAAGACTGTAGCGTGCGTCTTGTTCTTTTTCTAATGTATTACTTGATAAAAGGGGAAATCCTGAAAGTGTTTGCTAACTTGGAACCTGTTTGGCAAGCAAATAAGCCATGTTGAGAGAGCGCCACATCATTTCATCAGTTGTGGTTCGATTGACATTCATATGACTGTCATTCCCTTGAGTTCTGCTTTACATAATTCCATTTTCCAAAAGCTCCTGAACAAATCCTTAAATCACTCTTTTATCTTTCATCTATATACAGTATTTCATCTGTTTATTTGTATATGTTTATTTAAATCAGCATACAAAGTATAAGTTAGATTGCGACTAACACTCCCACTTCTTATCAACCATAATTTGACTTTTTTTGTTATTATTATTTGTTGTATATGAATCTATTCCAATACCTGTCACCACAGAACCCAAATGCACCTGTTTATGTTGGCAACAACAGGTCGGAAGCGCTATCTTTAAACACAACCCTACAAAGGTAGTCATGGTGGGTGTCTTACTTATGATATTCTGGGAAGCTCTCCAGGGTGCACAATGGGATAAACTATAACCTCCCACAACCTTGAACAAGATGGACAGTAGCCTGATTTCCTGACTTACATTTACAATGTTAGAGTAAAGCGATCCATATTTTTTAAACCTTAGCTTAAGCGCTTTATTTTTGTATAATGTGCATTCTGTAAACAGTCACAATTCTTCACAGATTTTTAACCTCCAACATGACTCACCAGGTCTCTGGCATTGTGAGAGCTGTAATGTGATCAGAGCCTTTTATAGACATGGACTTCCTGTAAAGTCAAAGTCACCATCACTAGAGGTGTATTGGATACCACAGAGAAAATGACGGCGATGCTATTCAATATTCTACTTGATTGTATTAGCCTCCCCTTGAAGTGGTCACTTCCAGCAGAGGATGAGCAGATAGACAGACCAACTGGGCTTCATTACATTTACTCTACATTGACACGTTTAATGAAATAAAGCATAAAAAAACCCCACCTAAGTTCAAAGATCTGAGATGTGCTGGGGCTGGTATAATTATAATAATGGTTTCGTCTTTACTTAGTTACCATTATGCTACAACTCGGCTCTAAATCTTTCTAAATGTGTTTTCTTGTGGCTTCCCTTAGGTGGTAACACCAAGAAGAAGCAGACCAGGAAACGTATTGTCATCCAACTACCAGCCAATGGTGGACAAGACTGTCCTGAGGTGCTGACCCAGGAGAGAGAGTGTGAGGCTCCATCTGTCTGTCAAGGATACAGGTACCTGGTCATTTTCGTCATAAACTGAAATGACTCCTTGCAATTACAAGAAGGAGTTATGGGGACAAAGGATCATAGAAAGGTCTGGCAACATGTGAGAACATGATGTTCATTGAAAAATTAACTTGTTAACTAACTACTAAAATGTAGCACAGAAATAGCTCATTTAGGATACATTTCCTTTAATCTGGTGTTACTGGCTCATACTTTTACTCATACCTTTGTCTTTCACACCAAATTTGAGCCCCAAATCCAAGTCCAAACCCCATTCCAACCCAACACGAAACTTAATACTTGTCACTTGTCAGGTTCAGGTTGGGTTGCTGAACTCATGACTGTTGTGGAGTAATGGAGTAATGTATGAGGGCTTTAAAGTCATAACAGCAGGAAGTTTTCCCATTCTTACCCTCCACTGCCAGCATGGTCTCCAGAGGATGATCCCTTAAATGTGGTTCCCTGACCTTTAACCTAATGTAATATGTGTATAGCCATGATATCATTAGTACATCTGTGGTTCCCTTAGGAAGAACGAAGTTGAAATGGATGATTCTATGGCATGTTTTATAGCGTTATTCTGAGTCATCTTAAATCCACTGCTAGACATACACGGCATATTTCATTTTAAATTATGGCAATGGCATAATTAAAATAAATGAGTAATATTCACACAGGCTTACTTATAAAGGAATGTTTTGTGAATCGATATAAAATTCGTCCCATGTGTAGCCTGTCTGATCTGAATGGGCTTGATGCTTTTACTCCAAATGTCTGGTCGGCAAAGCCCCGCCTCCATCCCAGCATCCACCTCTGGCCTGTGAACTTGTGGTTGGCTGACTGAACAATATATTTCTTCTTCAGCAATGCCCATAGATTTGCAACACAATCAGTATGTCATTTGTTGTCATCAAACACATATTGGGTGTGATTTAAACTAGCATCTCTTCACTCTCACTACCTTTTAGTCTTGTTCCTCTTCTTCGATAGATGGAAAACCCACAAGTGGCGGAGATGCCAGCTGGTTCCGTGGTCCATTCGGCAGGACAGCCCTGGAGCTCAGGAAACCTGTGGGCCAGGCCTGCAGATCCGGGGTGAGGACAGCTACACACACACACACACACACACACACACACACTACACACATATTCACATCATATTTTCTTCTCTCTGTGAACACATTAGTTCAACAGAGCAGAGACAACAGCGTAACTATGAGCAGTCATCAGACTTCAGGAGCTCAGATGTGATTATAGTGAGAATGTGGGGCCATCACAACCTTCCGTTTACATGCTCCTACATTCTCTCTAAAATGAGGTATTTTGCATCAAAGCAGTACCTGGGGGCTGCATACAACTTTAATCTTGCTGTAAATGATATGGGACTGAGGGAAGGAATGTGAATGTTATAGGTGAAGCATAAGAGATACCGATGTAGCTGACTGACATAATGGTATGAATGCCAGAGTGTCCAGTTACTGATGGATTACACATCTCAAATATGTTCCAAGGGTCTGCTAAGTGATCTTTATACGTATACAAATCTAAATCTGTATTGATTAAGCATTTTAAAGATGGTTAGCATATCAGTGGTCACAGTAACCACACTGTAGTCAAAGTAGTCGAAATATCTATGGAGATAGTTATGAGTTGATTTGTATTTCAAATGATTTATGATGATGATGATGATGATGGTTTTGGTTCCCATGTTTTGATCAGTTAACACCAACAAGATCATCTCCAAAAATCATGGACTACTCCTTTAAGATGACTTGCTGGACGTAGCAGTGATGCCTGTGTCTTGAGCAGACAGGCTGTTATCAGCACACACACTCAGACTCCTGTTGAAGGCCATTATCTGATTCCAATGATGAGCATCCTTCTCCTCCATCCTGGGAGGCTCCTGTCATTATGCACCATTGTCTGTAACACTATACTCTGAACTAGAGAGAGACAATTCAATACAGAGCTCGTTCACCCACTTCCTCAATACAACGTGTGGAAAGCAATAGCCATTTTAGAGCCCTTCTAGTACTTTCCATAGATGTGTGTGTATGTGCGTGTGCGTGCACACTTGTGTTTGGGTGTGTTATGGGTATAAGAGAGGAAGACTGATAGATGCCCTGATATATTGAAACATCTTAAAGCTTGTTGCATGAAACGAGAGCCCAGGTGGGTCCACCTGCTGGGTGTCTCTGACGGTGCCATAGTGCCGGCTGCAGGATCACCCTTCACTGATGTTTCGCTCCTTTAGTCCCGGAACATCTCAAGGTGGTGGAGCAGCAGGGGCATCTCCCTAGCACCCACTGCAGCCAGCCTTGCTTTCCCTATACCTTGTCCTTTATTCATCCGTTGAGAGCCTTCCTCGGCTTTTCATTGGCTCTGATGTCAACAGTACCTTAAATGTGACATTTGAAGTGTGGACAGAGCCTGTGTCAACTGCTAGATGCCAACATTTTTTAGGAACAATTTAAGTTGGGTGTCCAAATTTACACACGACTGTACGACAGACTGTATATAGTTACCACAATGCCTGTAAAAAGTCAATAATTTACTGAAAAATTAAGAAGCAATAAATACATAAAATAAAAAAAGTAAAACAGTAGGAGCAGCAGCACATATCTGCAAATTAAATTTGTATTGCAACATTTTACTTTATGATTACTTGCATGATAAAATACAATATATCCATAAATAAATAAGAGAGACACAGTACTACATCCTGAAAACATGTATGTAGAATGCATGTACAACTATGTTATATTAAGGGAAATTGATGAATCTCCAGAACAAATTCAACTTTTTTTTTTTTCATTTTTGTGTGCAAGTCACTTACTATCTCTCAGCACAGTGAACTTTGGAGTCTCAGTATTTAACATCAGACCTGAAAATTGACCGTGGAGTCATGGATGACTTTCATGTTCTCATCATTTACACTAAAGTTAATCACAATCCCCAAAAAATGCTAAGAAAGTCTCCTTCCTCATAAAACTCCATCACTCTTTTCCCCCTGTAGCTGTTTCATGCCGGAAGCAGGATGGTGGGCAGGCAGACGTTGAAGCTTGTCTGAAGTTTGCCAGCTCCATGCCGCCTCTCACCCAGCTCTGCCAGCTGCCCTGCCAGGAAGACTGTCAACTCAGCAGCTGGTCCAAGTTCTCCTCCTGTACAGCCGACTGCGTGGGCGTCAGGACCCGTAAGAGGATGCTAGTGGGTGAGTTACGCGTTTTAACTTCAAGCTGACTTCCAGATTATATCAACCTTGAAAGTGAAGTCACTGGATGAAAAAAAAAAAAAAAAACTGACAGAATTTGAACCTTTTTGGAATGTGTAAAATTGCCTTCCTGTTCTTTACTGTATTTAAATTACACTACCACAGGGAACTGTCCAATAAAAGCATCCTTCTACTGGCAGCCAGTGAGGAGCCCCGATAGAGCAGTTGGGTGTTTAATACCTTGTTTAACTGCCAATACTCATCAATCAATTATGTTAATAGTTCATATGTTTTTGCAGGGAAAAGCAAAAAGCGAGACCAATGCAAAAACCATCAGGTGTATCCGCTGAGTGAGACCCAGTACTGCCCATGTAACAAATACAACGCGCAGCCTGTGGGGAACTGGTCGGACTGTGTGCTGCCTGAGGGGGGCCGCATGGAGGGCCAACTGGGCATGAAGGTACAAGGTGACATCAAGGAGTGCGGTCAAGGATATCGCTACCAGGCCATGGTGTGCTACGACCAGGACAACCGCATAGTGGAGACGTCTCGCTGCAACAGCCATGGTGAGTTTCATATGATAAACCAAAACACTAGATCTAATCACATTACGGTTTAAAAAAAAAATGATATTATTAAGCCTGATGCTGTGTGCAAGCATCTCCTCACAGCATGAGATAATATACAGACGTTGACAACATGACCCACTCTAGCCTCATCAGAACTAACAATGCATTCAGGTACACTGCTTAATTGCTACAGTCTGACATATGCAAGTTTAGCCAGAGGAAGTCTTTCTCAAATTGCTGTTAAGTTGTTAAGCGTAAGGGTAAACCTACATAAGTTTACATGCTGCAGTGTTTCTCCATCACTTGAACTGGCAAAGGATGCACTAGTTAAATACTCCATGTAACTTACATTTCTCAACCTTGATTATCACAACCTGCAACTAAATTAGAGTTTATGCCCTATGTCCATAATCTACTCTTTTCCTTTCTGATGTCATGTATATAATGTTTTGCCATTATGTTAACTGGCAGATGTTCTTATTTCCCTTTCTTAACCAGTCCATCACATCACATCCACATGTGATTTGAGTTTGATACATTCTTCATTTTCACTAATCTTCCATTTGTTCTCAAAATACTTGGGAGTGACAGATAATATGCTCTGTGTCAGCATCTGTGTTGTAAAATGAACAGACATTGCTTTTAAAACCTGATCTTAATCTTCATAATTTGCTCGAAAAATGGATATCGTTAATTATTTAAAAGGAAGTTCACCACCAGAAACCTGTCTCCTAAATTAAAGATAAAATAGGTTCCTATTGTTCTTTAACAAGAAATCCTGTACAAATATATAATCAGTCGGATTAGTTTCACGTGTCAGTTTTCAGTGTATCCTTTTATCAAGCTTCCAGCGTAAATTCAACAATCAATTAGGTGAACCTGGGCTTGTAACTGCCAGCAGCCCAGATCTGTCAGGCCAGTTGGAACTGTATTAGCATTCCACAGTATATTCCAGCAAAGGGTGAAAAAAAAGGGAATTAAGAATCACAGTGCTGTCGTATTCTGCATCCTATCCCTGTGAAAATACAGAACACATCAGAGCATGTCTATGTTTGCTCAGTCAGAAACCCGCAGAACCCATCTTGTAGCGAGTCAAAGCCTTCCTCCCAGTATGGGGTTGCTTGATGGTAACTGGCTGTTACCGCTCAAAGTCGGTACTGCTGCTTGCTTACTCTCTGATTGAGGAGTCTTTGATTGGCTCGTTCATGCCACTGTGTACCGTGTGAATAACATGGCAATTGCCTGCTCCTTCCAGCTGATATTAGCCCCCAGGCTACAGCTGGGGATCAGTGATGCTAGGTTTGTTTATGGCAGGAGTCAGGCAAAGGGCAGCATGGGTGAACCTGGAGGAACAGCGAGGATGCTTTAACGCCTGAGGAAGATCTCTGATTGGCAGCAGGGCCGGTGGTCTCACTTGGATTTTAGTTTTTTATAGGAAAGTCAAACCTTTAAAATGATCCCATCTCCCTCACTTCTCCTCACGAGAGCACAGCTCAGTCTATTCACTCAACATGTTGTCAAAACTGCCATGAACTCTCACACACTGTGATGTTGGATCCATCACTGTAGTTGCTTATTAATTCACTTTTGTGATGTGTATACTTTTTTTGGCATTTCAACTTCAGCAAGTGATTTCTTCTCTGAACAACTTTTGAGTTTGAGTTTGGAGAATGCCTAATTTTGACTGCTATGTTTTCAAGGTTAGGAATATGTTCGAATATGAATATACTCTTTGAAAAAATGCTTGAATTTTCAACATAATCCAGTGTTTCATCTAAACCAACAATCTTTTAATATTTCAAATGTAATAATCCTCTAGTATGGAAATTAGCAAGCATTTACTAATCATAATCAAAACAGATTGTTGTGAGACTCTGGAAATATTTGGTTTAGATGGTTTCTTGAATTGTACTCTTTAAACGTTTGCGTTCAATCATAGAAGAATCTATGGGCCTATGTATATGAAGCTAACCTTTGAGGCTACCCTTTCAGATCCCTGAACCACCTTCATTGAACTCCTTTCAACATGAAGGAGTAGCAGTTCTACTCTGTGCTCCTTCTGGATGCTTGAGCTCAGCATTGTGTCTCTAAAGGTGAACCCAGCTAACCCTTGAAAGACATACTTATTAAGGCTAATTGCATCTATGATTGCATTCTCATTAGCCAAGGTTAATGACCATAGGTAAAGGCTGGAACACAGATCAACTGGCTTCGTCTTCAGGCTCAGACTTACCACAGAAGTCTGGTACAACACCGCCAGTTTATCTATCTTACCCTCTGTGTTCAAGACCATCCAAAGCCCTCTTTTACTTTACCTGGGGCGACAGAGCCTTCTCTGCAGCTGCCCCCTCCCTCTGGAACTCCCCAA
Source organism: Pampus argenteus (assembly GCA_036937835.1). Lineage (NCBI taxonomy): Eukaryota > Metazoa > Chordata > Actinopteri > Scombriformes > Stromateidae > Pampus > Pampus argenteus. The sequence goes on from CM072879.1 coordinate 3,205,294, forward strand.
ATACATCCGTGACTGTACTGACTTGCCCACCTTCAAATCTCTGACAAAAACACACCTTTTTAAAATTGCTTTTAATGTTTAATGTCTAATATGTTTTTAGTGCACTGTCTTTATTGTTTTGATGATTTAATGTTCTTCTCTGTAAAGTGTCTTTGAGTACCCTGAAAAGCGCTTTCAAATAAAATGTATTATTATTATTATTACTTTGGACTCACTCCCATCATCCCAACTGCTCAAGTCGTATCATTTCAAACTTACTTCTGTACCAAATATTAAGAGTTACAATTGAGAAGAGCTGAAATGAATGTCTGTATTGACATTGTAACAGACAAGAGATAACATGATCAGTAAACATTTCTTTCAAATGAGTGCTACAGGATCCAGAGAGTGATATGGTGAAAAGCAGTCTGTGGATTATCCTGTATAACAATGAAGTAGGCGGCATCCAAATTGTTGGTCTCGAAAAAATGATTATCACTGCGATGGTGCCACTGGTGTTAGCAGTTTAGGGCTTGAGTTTTGGAGAGAACTTGTAATGATTGTAATGATGAAAAAAATAAAAATAATAATAATTAAGTGTTTTATTTAATTTAACTGAAGAATTGATTTGCTCTTTTGTGGTGATTATTAAATGCAGAGAGGAAACAAGCTCTCTAAATGAGCCCTCATGGTTTTCAATCAACTAAGGACTATTTCTTTCTTATTGTTTTTAGAATTATCCAAAGATATTAATGCTTTTATGTACTCATTTACTGTAACGTGTGTATTCACTGTTTGAGCACCACAACTCTGGATGTATTCACCAAAAATACTCAGACAGCTTTGTGGATTCTTCAAGCTATTTTTTCAGCCAATCAGTCAAAAGTCAGTTACAACAGTGTTGATTGCTGATTGATCTGAGTGATGGAATTCTCTGTACATTACAGTTGATTACTAATCAAACAATGTCTGTCTACTGATTTCTGTCTTTCCAAGCGTGAGGTGAGAAAACTGTCGTCAAACTCTGTCTGTGTTTTAAGCACGGAGCTGTTAACTCTCTGCACGTCTACAGCAGCTTTCAGCATGTCTGTGGAGGATCATGGACTTATACTGATGCTTGTTTATAATGTTGTGTGTCGCAGGGTATATAGAGGAAGCTTGCATCATTCCCTGTCCGTCTGACTGTAAGCTGAGCGAGTGGTCCAACTGGTCGCGCTGCAGCAAGTCCTGCGGCAGTGGGGTCAAAGTCCGCTCCAAGTGGCTCAGAGAAAAACCTTACAACGGCGGGAGACCGTGTCCCAAATTAGACCATGTCAATCAGGTGAGGGAGGACTCGCTTTACAGTGTGGTTCATTTTAAACAAAATATCATGAATTAATAATCGTCTTTGTGGGGTTGGATGTGTTTAATTTTTGTAATATAAAATTGTCTTGTGTTTAATGTATATATCTGTTAATTTCCTAATTAAAATAATCTGAATGATTTTTTTTTCTCTTCTTTGCTGAATGGATTCCATCTACAGGCTCAGGTGAGTGTATTGTTGCTTCTTTTTTCTACTAAAGTCATAGCCTGACTCAGATTTGATTGGAATATAATCTATTGAGACACAGACACTATTTTATTCATACTTTTCCACTGCATACGATCCGTTTCCTGCACAAGATCAGACAGATAACGGTGATGTTTGTGTACGTCAGGTGTATGAGGTGGTGCCTTGCCTCAGTGACTGTGGGCAGTATGTCTGGGTGGCAGAACCCTGGAGTGTGTGGAAGGTGAGCAACGTGGACCCGAAGGACAACTGTGGTGAAGGCGTTCAGACGAGGAAAGTCCGGTAAGACGAGCTAAAACATGTCTGAATTCTGAATTTGAAACTTTGCTTATTTCACCTTCAAGCCTGGAAACAGTCCGGGAAAAACTTTTTTTTTTCCAAACCCCTCTGTGTCCAGGTGTATGCTGAACACTATAGACGGGCCTTCCGAGCAGGTGGAGGACTACCTGTGTGACCCTGAGGAGATGCCTCTGGGGGCCCGTAACAGCCGGCTGCCCTGCCCCGAGGACTGTGTGTTATCAGACTGGGGAGCCTGGAGCCCATGTCCACTGGTAAGAATGTCCCGTTACCTGTGCTTGATGGACATGGAAGAGCTGATTAGTCTTTACATTAACCATTTGAATTCTCTGAATACGTCCCCACATCTTTTTATTTCTGGGACGTGTTTTCAAACTGATGCAAGCCATCATCTGTTGCTTATTGCCTTCTATGGACCAAATGTCTAGTTCAGTGGAAAATAGAGAAAACAGTAACTGTGAGCTGATGGCCAAAACAAGACTTTCAGTCTTCTATTTTGCAAAGTGAAATGAACTAAGCAAAAGCTAAAGATGGTCTTGCAATCTGCTCCTATTTCATAATCAAGGAAATCATATCATGTAATTTTCCTTTACTTCACTTTCACTAGTCTCTCAGTCGTCCCAGTATTGCTGTCTCATTTATTTTTAAAGAGTTCTTTAGTTAGCAAATTACATGTGCAGTGCCTTTATTACACTATCTATTGATCCTGGTACCATTTTAGTGCTCATTGCAACAGAATTTTACTTTTTCCACAGAAATTTCAGTACCTCCACTTAAAATATTAATGGCTGTTTGCTTTTGGTATGTGCACATAACAGTATGTTCTGCTCCTCAGCCATGTAGTGGGAACAGTACACGGGAGAGGAGTGCTTACCCGCTCCGCCAGCCTGGAGAGGAGAAGGAATGTCCTCTGACTACAGAGACGGAGTCCTGCAGACTCAACGGCAACTGCTTCCACTACTCCTACAACATCACAGGTGAGACGCAAACAGTTCATATAAAAGCAGCCAGTTTGACAGCTGGACTACATGAAGCAGGTTATGACTGTAAGATGAAACATGTTCCTTGCAGACTGGAGTACGTGTCAGCTGAGTGACAGAGCTGTGTGTGGAAACGGCATCAAAACCCGCATGCTGGACTGCGTGCGCAGCGACGCCAAATCTGTCGACCTCAAGTTCTGCAAAGAAGTGAGTCGCGCGTCACCCTCCCCGCTTTCAAAGCCTCCGTAATGTTTTTGAATACGTTAAAAACACAACAACTTTCCATTATAGCTCGGTCTGGAGAGGAAGTGGCAGATGAACGCTTCCTGTGTTGTGGAGTGTCCCGTCAACTGCCAGTTATCCGATTGGTCAGCGTGGTCTGAGTGTACACACACGTGTGGGCTCCAAGGTATGTGTTTATCTCTCATGACCCACTGTCTCAATCCATGCTGTGGGATTAGTTTCTCAAAATATCCCAGCAAAGATAGTAAGAAAATACATTTATCCCATATATTCTTCAACAACTAAACATTTTTTGTATACTGCAGCATAAGTCAGATAACTCGAGCACCCACCTTAATAACAAAATTGTTAATGTAGCCATCGATATGATTGTTTGATTACATTTTCAGAAATTCAAAAAATGGCAGCTTCTTTACATGGTACACTTCGGTAACACAGTAACGTAAGCTGTCAGGGGTGATTCATCTCCTCTACAGGTCGACGGCACTCAGCGTCTCTTACGGTAATGGTAGAAACCAGAAACGCTTGATGGTGTGAGAAACGATTGTGTTATAGTCCTGAACCAACTGAGAGAGGGATAATAATGTCCTTCCATGTAATTCCATAGGATCAGCTCATTGATTGGTGGTCCATTACGAGTGTGTGCTCTGGGGCTCAGGGAGCACTCTGCTCTCCACAAGTCCTTGAGAAAAGCAGCAGCCAGAAGCAAAAAAAAAAAAAGAAAAAGAGCAAACAGTAGATATGAAACCAATGCAGGCCTTAGCTATTGTGGTAATCTTAATCTGTCCCCAGGCGAGAAGGATTTTTTTTCTTGGTATGAAGGAACAGCAGGTAGGAGAAGTACTTCCCTTCCTGTCTTTCTTTTTATCTCCATGAAGACTGCGAGGACTTACTTCCCCGAGGAGCTAATTTCTGTTCCTGAACCAGGAATAGCAATGAGCTGAATTGTTTTTTTGTTTGTTTGTTTGTTTGTTTTTTTCAAACAAATGAACATACCTGGAAACAGTAAGGTTCTGTTATCAATCACGCGGTGTAAAAACAGAGCTATTTTCTTGGCTGCGTCCAACCTGTGCGCATAGATAATCATGGTATCGTGTGTTCTCCTGCCAAACACTGATAGTGACAGCTGGCACGCTCCTGTATTTTACCCAGCAGCCCTCCCTGCCACCCGCCGCTCATCCCTAAACTCTGCCATGGCCGCCTGCAGGGAGACCACTGAGGCATGAGAATCGTAATGGAGGGTGATTGGTTTCTATGGGCATAAGGAGCTAGCATCTCCTACAAAGTAACCACTGAACAATTAAACATTCAGACATGATGGTGAACTTTGATTAGAAATCTAAAGACCTGATTTACTTTGGGTCTGTGCAGCACAGTAATTATTATTTTCTGTTCTCTTCACCGTGCATCTGTTATTTCAAGCTACAGTGATCAATATTTTGTAGACTGACAATGATTGCATGTAATGTGAAAATGTGTTGTTTCTTATGATGAACCCACCAAAATATCCACAAATCTACAGTTTCAGTGCTAGCTATATAAAATGCACTGTTTCACTCCAAAAATAACATTTTTCCCAGGTCAGTGTCCTGCTGTTGGAAATCAGCAGTCATGGTAGCAGAGGATCGGAGGCAATTAGAGAACATTACTACAGCTGTCAACACTGTGTCAGTGCTAAGCAGTACAGTGACAGAAACTAAGGAGGAATAGTTTGACATGAACTGAGATGCTAAAAAACGTCTTGATATAGAAGCTGTCAACAACTTACAAGCGAGGTGACAGTCATGAAGATGGACGTCAGAATGCATTTCATTACAGGCGATGTTGAACTGTTGGTTCTAATGGAGGGTGTTTGTCTGGATGGAGAGCTGCATAAAGACACCGAGGCAGCTGTTGGAGTGTGGAACTTCTGATTTCTAGAAATCGTGATGCTAAAACCCTGGACCCTATTTTCTCATGATTTTAGGTCTAAGTAAGTAATGGGGACAAGATTTTTTATTTTAATTTTTTTTGGTCCGGTGTTAAGCAGGATCACTTCAGTCAGTAACTGCAATATAAAATACAGGTCAAATTGGGCCCATTGTACTCAATGTACATTCACTAAACGGGCTTAGATGTATATGCACACTAAGGCTTTAGCCAAGTTGACCCAGATATACAGTAGATCCCATTGCAGTTACCCATTGTGCTGCTACAGTCAGGCAGCTAGTCCCTGTGTTTACACTTATAATAACAATCTGAGCCTGTCGGTGGCAAAAACAAGCACTTTTGCTTCTTGCATGGGGCTCATTTGTTCTATAGTGAAGCCCTCTGTGCTTCATGTAATCATGGTGGGTTGGCTGGAAGATGAACTGGCAGCTGGTGAGATTTAATGCTGGGGGAAACATCACTCAGGGATTTGTTTCTGGTGTTCAACATTAAGAGGAGTGTTACTGGACTTGGCAAAACGACACATTTTGTATGAGAATTATTCCAGGAATTTGTTTATATAGAAGTGCAACATTCTGTGATTTTTTCGTACTCTGTATTCAGTGTCATTTGTGAAGTAGGATTTGTTTTAGGTGGTACGGTCGACAAAACCCACATGCATTCCCTTTGAGACGGCAGCTAATTGAGAGTTTTCTCACATCCCTTCCCCGGGGCTCTGTTAAAATGCACTGAGTGAATTTGGTAAAGGGCACTTTTTCCCCCCTCCTTCCCCATCTCATATCCTCCAACCTACAGTTGCTTGTTTAATTTTAATATAACAAAGAAATATGAATATTCAAAAAGGCTGCAGGGAGTGTGATGAAACCCGAAAATTGCACCGTAGATAAAGTCAGTTGGGGAAAAAAAAAAAAAAAGAACACTCTAGATTATTGCAATGAGACACAGGGAAAGAAAGAGAAATGCAGAGTTTATTCATTCGAAAAAAGATGTTACTTGAGAAATTAGAAAACAGAAATAGATGTTTCAGGTATCACAGAATGCATAAATGAGATCTCCATATTCCAGCGTAGGGTGACTTCAGACAGTAATGGATTAGTGCTTCTGGAGTTTTATCCGCTGTCATCAGATCAATGATACATTGGATTTTTTCAAGCGTTTCCAAAACTCCAGGGATGGGTCCTAAACTAAATATTTTGTCTATTCTATTGTATTCTACACTCATACATTATAATGTATTTGTTATTTGTTATAACTTATGGCCATCAGTTGGAATTTTTTCTCTTTCGATTCTGATAAATCAAGGTTTTTCTTTTTTTTGTCAGTTTTGTCAAAAGGCTACCGCGACGCCTGTCTGCTTCAACCCCCATATACTGCATGTAATACAGTAACCATGGATACGTACCTCATACAATCCCACCTCAAAAAATCTGAACTAACCCTTTAAAGGCCCTGCTGCCAGTTGCTCTGACCTGACTATCTTCCTGCTCTTAGCACAGCTCGGACATATGCAGAGGTCATATTTCAACATTCTAGTCAAACACCTCATGAATATAAGGGTTTTTTTTTCCCCTTCTTGTTCTGTAGGCAAGCTGTGGAGAAGACGGACAGTGATCCAGGCTCCCCAGGGTGACGGGAGGCCGTGTCCCTCCCAGATGGAGCAGTGGAAGCCCTGCCTGGTTAAACCCTGCTACAGCTGGAGATACAGCGCCTGGTCTGAATGCAAGTCTGAGGTCAGTCAGCCTCCAGCTTTCTGTCTGTCAGACAACTAAACAGACTTGTATAAATATTTAAAACAGTTTAAAAGGGACATGTACTGCACATTTCCAGGTCTATATTTATATTCTAGAGCTCTACTGCAATATCTTTGCGTGATTGACAGTTAAAAACTAAAGCCCTCCTTCCAATGAGCCCACTCAACTGAATTTTGATGGCATAAATTTTTGTTTATGGAATGCAGGTGAAAATTGTTGCAATATTCAGACAACAATCTTCACATTTCCAAATAGAGGACGTTATCATATTACCCATCTAGCATGAATCCCAAATAGTCATCATGTAGCTCCAGCAGGAGGATGTTCTGGAAGCTTGAAGAGTATCAAGTAGTACAATTTTCTCTTCTCACTATCTCCTCTCTCCTTCTGTCTATGACTTGTTCTTCCTTTTGTGTCCAACCTCCCTCAACTTTTTATTTTTATTTTTATTTTTTCATTTTTCCTTGCCTGAAGCATCTTATTGCTTTGACATCCTACTGGAGTTCAGAGAAAAGATATTTTGTTCTGTGTGCTTTTGAAGCTAGATTATGTGTAAACAACCAGCTAGTGCTTCATGACTACATGTGCCACATGAGTTGAAAACGCTAAATATAAAGACATGTCTGACCGCTGCATATTTCTGTTCACTCCTCTGTCCAGGGGGCGAGGTGTGGAGAGGGCCTGCGCTTCAGGAATGTGTCGTGCTTCGTGTCGGACGGCTCGGGTCTGCAGGACAGCAGCCTGGTGGATGATGAGCTGTGTGGAGATCTGGAGCCTTCTGTGGATGGAGATACACACGTCGTACTGCAGGAAGCCTGCACTGTACCCTGTCCAGGTAAGAAGACACAGTAATACAGGCTCCAACGCTGAGAGAGGATATACAGTATATAGGTACTCTACTATATCTATAATAAGTTTTATATTTCTAACCCAATCTCCAAGACTTGTGAAATGACTAGTGAAATAAAATGTACAAGTATGATCCCACAGGAGCAACTCAAAATCGAACCGGCTTGATCTGATAGGAACTGGGAACAACATACAGTATACTGCAGTTAGCTTTCAAGCACTGAATGCAATTGACTCATGGGAATATCTCACTTTTTTCCAGGAATAAGTCAAGTTTGAAAAATGGCTTAATTTTCTTATGTATTTCTTTCATATTTGTTAGATTTTGTGCTGATACCTTTAGCAGAGCAACACTTATTACTGTCTTTAAGTTGGTAAAACTTAAATGTCAACTGTACAGAACTGACTAATTCTTGCTTTTTTTTTAATCATTTCTTACAAAATGTCCTACATTCGACTGTTTCTAGGTGAGCAGATGACTTTCTGTAGAGCTGACCTGTGGTTATAATGTGCAGGGAAGGAACACGCAGCCATTTCATCTTATTGTTTAGTGGTTTGAGGCACACTAGTGCTGTATTGGGATGTTAAGTCTGTTTGTCTAACCAGTTGAAAGTTGTCTAGTGGCACTATAAAAAAATATGGCAGTATTCAGTGTGTTGATCCGTAGCAATTACAATAATGCAAAGCCAATAACAACAAAGAACTGGCTGCGGCACTTAGTACTGAGTAAGCGTAATTGTATTGAGTGTATTGAGCTACTGGAGCTCCAGAGTGCACCGACCGATACGACTCTGATGTTAACAGGTGGGAGGAAAAATTAGGACATTGTCGGAAGCTTCTCCAGCTGAACATGGATGTTGATTGCAGTCACGTTTGATTGTACCTTCAAAGCTGCTGTTGCAGTGCTTTCAAGTCTTCCTTTGCATTTGTTCAAGTGCGTGTGCACATATGTACTCCTACAGGGACTAGACAAGACTCCAGCTTGGATAGTGTGTGGGTGTAATCAGCCCATAATCAAGTTAACTGGCTTAGTGGGGGCCACAAGGTCGAGGAGGACGCAGTCAAGCATTCTGACTTCTGAAAACTAAACTATTCACTCTTAATACATGAGATATATATATATATAGATATATATGTCTAATCTTAATTACCTGATGTTATTTTAGTTAGTGTATCTTCATGATTAATTAAACTTGTAGAAATATGCTCACAGGGACCTTGACATCACAAAGAGAGCAGTGTGACCTATTTAACAGAGAGTTTTCTCTTTGCTGGGAATATCATGCTTCTGGGCAGATGATGGTAATGAAAAATAGATTTGGCTTTTGGTGGGAAAATATCTGAGAGGAGATTTAATTTTCATTCAACTTCATTGTGTGTTATTGACCGGTCACACAATTCCCAACAGCCAAAGAGTTGAGTTGACATTAGAATGGATATACCCGAACGAAATATGTCACAGCCTCAGTCCACAAAGGGGCATCTGAACACACAATATACATTTTGGTCATTTCCATTTAATTTGGGTGTTTTAAATTTTGTACACCTGTGAATTTAATGGGTGAGACTACACACACACACACACACACACACACACACACACACACACACCTACCTCACTCATCTTCTTGGCTTTTATTGCAACCCCTACGGGAACACTTTCCCAATAGAATCTCTTTTCCCTATGAGAACTACACCTGTTGGCAGTTCTTGTAACAACTGCAATATGAGGTTATTGATCATACAACAGATGTTATTATCTACAGCTATTTAAAAATTTCAAATTTTAAATCAAATATCCTTGTCATACATTTACACAAAATAGCCTGCGATAAATAGAACAATATGTTTTATCACAGTATTTGTTCTAGTCAAAATAATCCATACATAATGCTTTTTTTTTACTTAAAATCTGATTGTATAAGCTCAGATCAATGAAGCCTATAGGCCATAAATAGCAAATAGTTGATAAAAAAAAGATCTAACACAACATTAGGTGATAATATGTATTATTTTGGATTCATAATCAGCTGTAATGGGGCCATGAAACACAACAGGAGGGTTAAATGTGTAAGTGTTGTGCACCATGGCTCAAGATGAAACATACTGATTGAAATGATGGTGCCAATCAATGTACTACTCATCCAGTACTCAACCTTGATGGGCTGAAGGGCAGATTTAAAGGCACATTTCCAACAATCAATCTTCCAATTGCCAATCAGAATCAAGTACACAAGATTGAGAAAAAAATGCAATGAAATTATATACAGTATATATTTATATATGCACTGCTCACAATAATTAAAGGAACACTTTTTTATTGGGCCTGGCATGAATTGAATTAAACCTGTCTGATAATTTTCTGGTTGGTTAAGCAGCTGAGGGCCTCGTTAATCAATTTCAGCTGTATTGGTGTTAATTGAATTAACAACAGGTGCACTTCAGTGGCAACAATTAGAAAACCCTCAAAACAGGACTGGTTTTACATGTGGAGGTCATTTCAAGTTTCTCCCTCTTGATCTTTTTTGGCTGGTTTTCCACTCATGCTGATTTTGGCTTGCGTAATTATCTCTACTGGCAATATGAGGCGATTCCTTAACCCTACAGAAGTTGCACAGGTTGTCCAACTTCTCCAGGATGGCACATCCACACGTGCTGCAGCAAGAAGGTTTAATGTGTCTCCCAGCACAATCTCCAGAACATGGAGGAGATTTCAGAAGACTGGTGGTTATTCTCGGAGAGCTGGACAGGGCCATAGAAGGTCCTCAACCCCTCAGCAGGACCGATACCTGCTCCTTTGTGCAAGGCGGAACAGGCTGAGCACTGCTCGTGCCCTACAGAATGACCTCCAGAGGGCCACTGGTGTGAATGTCTCTACCCAAACAATCAGGAACAGACTTCATGAAGGTGACCTGAGGGCCCGACGTCCTGTAGTGGGCCCTGTGCTCACTGCCCAGCACCGTGGAGCTCGACAGGCATTTGCTCAAGAACACCAGAATTGGCAAGTCCGCCACTGGCGCCCTGTACTTTTTTACAGACGAGAGCAGGTTCACCCTGAGCACCTGTGATAGACGTGAAAGAGTCTGGAGAAGACAAGGAGAATGTTATGCTGCCTGCAACGTCGTTCAACATGACATGACATGAACATGATGTTTGGTGGTGGGTCAGTGGTGGTCTGGGGAGGCATATCCATGGAGGACCTCTACTGCCTAGGAAATGGTGCTCTGACTGCCATAAGGTATCGAGATGAAATCCTTGAAGCCATTGTCAGACCCTACGCTGGTGCAGTAGGTCCTGGTTTCCTCCTAATGCACGACAATGCCTGGCCTCACGTGGCAAGAGTATGCAGGCAGTACCTGGAGGATATATATATATATATATATATATATATATATATATATATACTGATGGTATCTTAACAGAGATTAAAAATTAACAACTAAAAGTAGAATCGATACAAATAGAAGCTGTAGGAAACATCAGCACAACAACAGTATTTCCATTAGAGAAGCCTCTCTGTTGTTCAGATAGATTGTGCAGGTAATTCTACCCCGTTACTTTTAGAGTTTGAGTTGCTGACCTCGCTGTATGTTCTGCAGGAGAGTGCTACCTGACAGACTGGACAGTTTGGAGTCCGTGCCAGCTGAGCTGTGTTAGTGGAGACGATCTGGGTTTTGGCTCAGTCCAGGTCCGATCCCGAGCTGTGGTGGCCCAGGACCCAGAGAACCTGCTGCAGTGTCCAGAACAGGAGCTGGAGGCCCGGCCATGTACAGGTCAGTCTGACCCAGAGAAAAATGATTCAGTGAGGCACTTTACAGGGGTAGAGGGAGGACTGGGACCAGGTTATCATTGCATCGTATTATGAATGAATCAGCATCCAATTATTCAAATTCAAATTCAAATTTTATTTATATAGCCCAAAATCACAAAATACATTTGTCTCAGAGGGCTTTACAATCTGTACAGGGAGTGACACCCTCTGTCCTTAGACCCTCGATTCGAGTGAGGAAAAACTTGCCCACCAAAAAACCTTTTAACAGGAAAAAAGGTGGAAGAAACCTCAGGAAGAGCCACAAAGGAGGGATCCCTCTCCCAGGACGGACAGACGTGCAATGATGTCACATGTACAGAACAAATCAACACACACATATTGTACACTCCACATATTGTACAATGAATAATAATGAATTACAGTTGATGATAAGAATAGGTTACAATGAATGATGAATTATTACAGTAGCAGCAAATCATTACATAACTATAAACTGTAATGGGGATATGGCAACAATGATGACGGCGACAACACATGCAGTAGACGCCACGCAGGACCACAGCAGCAGACAAAGTCCACAAGAACCTGCTGGGCGAGAGAGCACAGAAACTCCGGGGAAGAAGTTTAATTAGTAACATGATAGATAGATGGATTAGATAGATGGATAGATAAGGAGAGAGAGAGAATGAGAGAGAGCGAGAGAGTATGTGAGTCCCCCAGCAGTCTAGTTCTATGGCAGCATAACTAAGGGATGACCTGAGCCAGCCCTAACTATAAGCTTTATCAAAAAGGAAAGTCTTAAGTCTACTCTTAAAGGTGTTGATCGTGTCTGCCTCCCGAACACAGAGTGGTAGTTTATTCCACAGAAGAGGAGCTTGATAGCTGAAAGCTCTGGCTCCCAATCTACTTTTAGACACTATAGGAACCACAAGGAACCCACCATCCTGGGAGCGCAATGTTCTAGTGGGGTGGTAAGGTACTATAAGCTCTTTTAGATATGATGGTGCCTGACCATGAAGAGCTTTGTAAGTTAGGAGAAGAATTTTAAATTCTATTCTAGATTTAACGGGTAGCCAGTGCAAGGAAGCCAAGATGGGAGAGATGTGATCTCTGATTTTGGTTCCTGTCAGAACACGTGCAGCAGCATTCTGAATCAGCTGCAAACTCTTAAGAGACTTATTAGAGCAGCCTGATAGCAAAGAGTTACAATAGTCCAGCCTAGAAGTAACAAATGCATGGACTAGTTTTTCTGCATCCACTTGAGAAATGATGCGTCTGATTTTGGCAATGTTACGCAAGTGGAAGAATGCAGTCCTCGAAAGTTGTTTTATATAGTTATTAAAGGACAAGTCTTGATCAAAAACAACGCCAAGATTTTTTACGGTGGAGCTGGTGGCCAGGGTGATCCCATCTAAGGCTAAATCTCTGGAATGATAGTTTCTAAGGTGTTTGGGTCCTATTAGGAGAACTTCAGTTTTTTCTGAATTTAGCTTCAGAAAATTGTGGGTCATCCAATTTTTTATGTCCTTAATGCATGCTTGAAGTCTAGTCAAGTGATTGGTTTCATCAGGCTTGATCGATAAATATAATTGGGTGTCGTCAGCATAACAGTGAAAGTTAATTGAATGATTCCTAATAATGTTCCCTAAGGGAAGCATATATAAACTGAAAAGAAGTGGCCCTAATACAGAACCTTGTGGGACTCCATGAGAAACTTTGGTATGCATGGAGGATTCATCATGAACATGAACAAACTGAGAACGGTCTAGGAAATATGACTTAAACCAGCCTAGGGCGGTTCCTTTAATGCCAATTTGGTATTCCAGTCTCTGTAAGAGAATCTGATGGTCAATGGTGTCAAATGCGGCACTAAGATCTAATAGGACAAGTACAGAGATGAGTCCTTTGTCTGATGCCATTAGGAGGTCGTTTTCAATTATGATTGCTTTACGGTAAAACTGGGATAACAGAACTTTCACCCCACTGTGTACATGTTCTGTTGTATCTACAGTATTAGCTGAATTGCTTTTAACAAGTCCTGACTATGCTCTCCCTGCAGAGGGTCAGTGTTTAGAATACAAGTGGAGAACTGGACCGTGGAGAGGCTCATCTCGCCAAGTCTGGTGTCAGCGCTCCGATGGACTAAATGTCACAGGTAAGCATAATGTACACCCCCTCAGCCTCTGGGTGATATTGTGAATAGCTAATGAGTGTGAACTGTAATAAGGGCCTGGTTATACAAATATTAGACTGGTATACAAACTGACTAATTACAAGCTTAAACAATTTAGCCACATTATCCTCAGGCTATCTCAAGACTAGTAGTTGTGTATCATGATACCGATCACCAGACACATACCACTGCTTACTTACTTACATGTAAAATGTTTTATATATACAGTAAGGTCCAAATAAAATTAAACGTGAGCTGAAACGAAACCATTAGTCCATCAAGCAGAATGGAAACACAATTGGCAATCCTTTCAATAATCGATCAACTGCTTTAATCAGCTTTCAAACGAAATGCCTGGTTCCTTCCAGTTGCTCAGATCTGACAGTTTTCCTCGTCTGTCGTCTCCGCTCAGACAGCGTGGATGTAACTGTGACCTAAATGAGCTTCTAAGCTTCCACAGCTCTGACACATGAGGTCTGGTGATATGCGTGGCAGGGTGATAATGTAGAAAAGGTTACTTAAAACTGTCTCCTCCAGAGTGTCAGAATCCCACATAGCTCTTTAAGCATTTCTTGACAGCGAAATCCAGGAAACTGTAAGCAGATGAGTCTTTTAATCCCCTGCGGTGCCACAGTCAAAGTTTAATCCTATTGTCAGGGTATCTTGTCAGGGTAAAACATTGTTCTCCAACTCTACCAAGCATCACTTATCCACTGGTATAAACCACTAGATGAGAGTCTGTAATGTGGAAGAATGAATGTCATTCAGCAGGGCTGCTGCTTCGTGCAGGCCTGCAGCCATGTCATGTTTGTGAGTTAGGTGAGCATACAACACTCAGCTCCCAGTTTAAGTGAACGATGAATGTCAGTGCAACCAGGTGGCGTGCCTATATCCGGCTGCTCTGATTGGCTGACTGCGTCTTTTTCCGTCTTTTGCAAATGTTTCCTCCCAAGCAGTGGCGTTCCCCTCATGAATATTCACACTGAGCTCTCTCCGCAAGCCGTCACTTCTTAATAAATATTCAAGAAGCCCTGATGTGTTTTTGCAGATATGTGATATATGTGTTATCTGAATGCCTGGCGGTTGGATCAATGTCAGTTTACACATTATCCTACTTATACCAGCCTCAGCGGGAATCTACGCTCCTTACCGTACACGGTCTACAACTCAGCAAAACCCTGGATGGTGACTGAATGATAATTCCAAAACTGCTACTGACAACATGACATTCAGTCAGCAGTGGAATAAGAAAAAAATGTCCTCCTCTACTGTAAATAATATCTTCCCTCGTATATTTGTTGATGAGTATTGATTTAGTTCAGAGTGGTGGAAATAATACCTTTTCCTTTGCCTCCAGCCATTCCATTCCATAGCAGTGAGAGAACAATCGGATTCTCTTGCAGTTCATTCCAGTAGTGCAGAGTACTGGAAGCTTGTCCTCCCCTAGAACTGAACTATCTCAGCAACAAGGCCTTATGAATAAAAAACACAGGTATCAGTGAGATCATGAGATATTAGTTATCTCAAAGGTTTCTCTGGCAAATGACCACCAGTGGTTTAAAAGTTGAGAGTATCTTATAAATGCCTTTGAGGATAGACTGTCCTAAAGAGCGTGCTGTTATTCCCATCGTTCCGTTTATTGCATCTAATCTTTCTCAATACTGGTAACGAGTCAGACTGCTGGGCAGCCTGCATAGAGGCGAACAGTTGTTTAAGTCACAAGTGTAGTCACATTTGTTTATAGTACCATGTTTTCTGGACTAATAGGGCGTGATATCAATGAACACAATAACGGGCACCAGATTATAAGACACAAGCGAAACAAAACAGTCAGATAAGTCAGTTATTTAACTAAGCCATTTCAGGGTCTTTATACACACCATAATATTATGTTGAAGCACAGTACGTGTTACTGTGTGAGACTCCTGACTACGGTAGCTGTAAAGCTCAGAAAATCCATCAAGGTTTTAGTCCGATTTACCAGTCAGACTAAAACATTTTGCCAGATTTTTGAGCGAGGTTCGAGGTCAGTAAGCACAACCAGAATTTATACATAAGGTGCACTGTTGATTTTGAGAAAATGTCAATATTTTAAGTGCGTCTTATAGTCTGAAAAATATGGTATTACCATGTGAAAAAACAGCCCAGAAACAAGACCTGACTTCAGCATGGAAAGAGGCACCGTGTAGATAGTGTAGTGTGTGTTGTGTAGACAGTTTTAATGCAGTAAATCAGCACAGTAGCAAATAAATACTCTTCCATGGGTATAAACCTCATCTGGACGCATATATACTCTCTGCTTTGCTACAGTATGTCTGCCAAAGCACGGATTCAAAACCAAGTGCCTGAATCCGTCTGAGGATTTGCGTAGAATTTTTAGGGCTTTTCAGACTAAGCTAATTATCAAGTTATTCCAGCATAGCAAGGCATAAGTATCATTGTAGTGAGCTGAATCTTAGTGAGAGACGGGAACAGAGACGGCTGTGGCTGCTGTGGTACTCGCTGCCTTCAGTTCAACACACTAGTATTAGAAAAACAGGAATCTAGGCCACATTTGTACTGCTTATGGATTCTTTTGTTTTGTTTTGGATAGTCTGTAATATTGTTATTGAGTGACACAATGACACAAGGTCATTATACTCACATTAATAGAAACAGCAGCAGTTTGACCTTATGGCCTTTTCTCCGCAGGTGGATGCCCAGCGACAGCCAAGCCGATGGCTGACCGATCATGTGACCCGCCCTGCACCAAACCACGTTCCCTGTGCACAGAGGTTTGTGATCAAATCTAGTTACAATAGTTTTGCTGCTTTGCTGTGTTGAGTTGCGTTTTCTATGAAGCTGTTTGATCAGGGACTGACTGTAAGCGCCTACATGACAGTACAGTATATCTACTTGGGGCATAATTCCACTGGATAGTTTGAAAAGGCCTAAAGTAGTGAAGATATCAAGTATCTCCCTAGAAAAAAAATGTTCTTTAATGTCAATATAGATAAAAGGCAGATTTCAGTCAAATTATTACACAGTCCAGTATACATTAGATAATTTCACAGTGAAAACATAGCACAGGAATGTCTATCTAACTTCTTTCAACCATGTTAGAAATAAAACCGTTTATATCCTCTGACAGCCAGTATCGTCTATAACCTCCAGTATGGCTCAGACTCCCTGTTGGGATGAAAGCTGTCCATCTGGATAGTTTAAAGAAGCAGAAGAAATGAGAGAGAAAACCCCCACAGTAATCTGACTCACCTGCACTAAAGCAGTGCAGGCTAAAAACAAAGCTGCTTAGAAAACACTGACATGAAACGCTCTGCCCAGAGCATATGCATCATGTGATTTCCAACTCTAAACAAGTGTCATCTTTCGTTTTATTCTTGAAATGCATTACGGTGCAAACAACCAACCAGTGACCGTTTATGATGTGACGTATAGTAGAATTGTAGCTGGAACAACTTTGGTCTGATGCAATCATACAAACAGCATCACTGCATGTATTTCATTATCTATTTCTATCATCACTGTGATAAACTGTTAAACAAACACATATGCTTGTGGCTGCAGATCTGGGGTACTGTTATAGTCATGCTTAGTGTCAACTTATTGATTTCTATGTATTAATTTAAAACTAATTGGTTTCCTATCTCATTACATTATGTTACAACATTAAAGCATTTTGAGATTTAAGCTGTATGTTGTTATAGACAGAAATCTGAGAAGTTCATAAACTATCAAATATAATGACAGTCCTCTGATTGCTACTATTTCATGCAGATTTAATCCGATACAAAGTTTGAAACTTGTGATGCCATCTGTGTGAAAATGGAAGAATGGAATGTGTGTGAACTAGATCACCCAGCAGCTGCCTTTTTAAGTTCAGACAGGCTGCTTTTATTATATATCATATGGCTCATTTGATTTTTAGGAAAGTAAATGGTGTGTATTCTCTGTGAAATGACATTAACTGTCTTAGACCAAAAGCAGCCCAGTTAAATATTTGCCTTTCTGCTTTGTTTCTAACTTTAATTAACCATGCAGTCTCCAGCAGCATTTAATGCTAAAGGAATATTTCATTCTTATGAGAGCATATTTTATTTTGACCAGATATCCATCACATGGGTTTGATGCTTTTCATCTTTTAAGTCAGGTCATTTGTTTTGAGACTGTAGTTTCTGAAGATGTGGAGTTTGAAAGATGCAGGCATCTACAAGGCAGGAAGGGTATGCTCTGGAGCTGTAGCGATTAGTTGATTTATCAATCAATCGATCAACAAAAACGTGATTATTTATTATTATTTTGAGTCATTCCTTCAAGACAAAAATGCCACATTTGTCCCGTTCAGGTAGAGCACTGTGTGTTTGTATTGGCTGATTGGCAGCACCTGTTTCTGCTATGCTTCACTATCATTGGTTAATTCACACCTATGCAGATGATAAAGGTCTATTTCACTAAATCTGACTGTGTAAACATCTGCTACAAATGTAGCAGTGTCTCTGGCTGAAACTAATGTTTAATTTACTGTGAGACTAAAACAATTCTCTGGTTATGAGCTGTTGCAGCTGGTTTGCTACGTTTTCACATGTTTATGAACTACATGATCTATACAATGCATCTGTAATGCCTTAAGTATTGAAATATGGGTATGACTGGCAGTCACTACTTCCTAACAGTTCTTGTACCGTTTCTTGTGTTGAGACATCAGTAAACCTTGATGCACTGAGCTTGGCGTATTAGAAAATCAATCATTTTGGCATCAGTACAGCACCTCACATATTGGCACCTATATCAAAAAATCTTAAATGTTACCCCGGCCTACTTGGAGGATGAGGATTTTCTGGAATTGTGTTTGAATAAGTGTGTGGTTATATGAGTCAGAGACGTCTGGAGGATGAGAGGAGTGTGTGTAACACCACGTATGAGCATTACAGCAGCACCCTCCAGAGACAGAAATATATATATAAAATCATAACACAACGCTGAACCGCACTTCTTTTCCTTTGTTAGCCACTAAGGAGATGTAAATGATCCCTCATTTCCTGCTCTGTCTGCTGTTGGACGTACGCAAGCTACTGTTTGCACGGTGGGGATTTCTGAGGCCGATTATCCTCCAGAGATTGTCAGGGAGCCGGGGACCCCCTGCAGGGTGATGAATAGAGCCAGGGATGAGAAAGAGAGATGTGGAGGAGGGGTGGATCCCCTGCACATACACACACACACACACACACACACACTCTCGCCCTGTCTGCCAAAACAGACAGCAGTATCAGACTGCAGCACTGGGCTGATTAAAATGAGATTGTACAGCTAAATCATAGCTAAACTGAAGATGCTTTATGATTTATTTTTAAATGTGCGTTTTGTATTTCATTTTAACTTTAACACAAACAGCCTCTGTAATAGAAGTAATAGAGCATCTCTGTTAGTAGTCTATATCTGTAGAATATTGTTAACAAAACTGTGTCCTTTATAGTACATATATATATATAACTTCATATATCAGTGTAGTTTGTAACCCTGCACGTCAACAACCTCGTCTACTACAATTTATGTTTCATTCACATTTTCAAGGACCCATAATCCTGCCGGAATGATATTTTCTGTCGGCATCAGTAAAACGTTCAGTGACAACAAATGTCTTCACTAAAATATCAGATATTCAGATAGCGACTGAGAAAACAATTTAGTGGTATATAAACATCATTTCAAAAGACAGGGTTGTTTAAGAAACACAACTAGTCGCACAATCTGTTGTAATAAATTATTTTTTGGTTTTAAAAATTGCTGTCGATTTTAAGAAAAAGATCGATATATTGATTTTAAAGTTTGAAGTGATATACTTCATATACTTTGTACCCTAAAGACAGATACTCCGCCTCTGTTGGATTTCATATAGACCAATACACAATGCTGCTAGGTGAAAGTTAATTTAGCCTGATTTTAATCAGTGTTGCTTCAGGTGGATGTTGCCATCACACATAAATGAAGACCCAGCAAACACCTGCAGTGACAGCTCCACGCAGGTGTTTGTCACACTGTCATCAACCTAACACTTAACAACCACACACTGAGACAACAGCACACTCTCAAACAAAAAAAACAGAACAAAGAAGGGACTGTTATGGAAACTGGAGAGAAAAAATAGAACTGGAAGAATAGATGAGGTTCATATTGTGTCAAATCAGCCCTGCTTGTTTACTAGATACACACTGATAAATAATCCAGAGCAGATTTGTGAGCGTGTTGACCAATTATTTCAGATTTTCTTCATAATTCACCCCCCCCCCACACACACACACACACACACACGCTTCTCCTTCTTCCATTCTTGTTTATTCATCCTGTGTACACATTTGTTTTTATTTTGTTCACAGATAATCGCTCATGTTGCATTTAAAATTTTTACTTTTACTTGAGCAGCATGAGACATCTCTACTGTGTCTACTACAAGTGTTTGGGGGATCGGGACTCCCTGCATTGGTTGTGAAATGATTAGTACAACTGGAGAGAAGTTAGGAGAAGAGTTTTCTTGAGGCTTTGCCAGCATGGCTTTATGGATGGAAATGTGAGCTATCAGTTGTTTTGCTCAACCCTTTTTCTCCAGACTGAAATATCTCAATAACTCGAATTGCCATGATATTATGTACAGTCATTAATGGTGTCCAGTAACTGACTTTTCTTTTAGCGCCACCATGAGGTTGGAAGTTTTGGTTGTGCCATGGAATCTGTCACATATATCTATACTCCCAGTGATTTAAATGGCCCTTTACTTTGACTTTTCATATAGCACCACCACCAGGTTTCTACCAACACACCAGAACTTGAGTTCCTGGTGACTGGAAAGAAGTAACAAGTAATTTACTACTAGTCTTTGCCCGTGTGTTAACCCTGCCTGCTCCCTGTGCCAGGCGGGTGTGTGCGGTTGCGAGGAGGGTTACACTGAAGTGATGACGTCTGACGGCCTGCTGGACCAGTGTACCGTCATCCCGGTGCTGGAGATCCCCACCGCCGGTGACACCAAGGCAGATGTCAAGACTATCCGAGCCTTCAACCCCACCCAGCCTGCAGCCAGCACACCTGGCAGGGCGGGACGCACCTGGTTCCTGCAGCCCTTCGGTGCAGGTATAACACACTTCCACACAGTCAGTGACATCTGATTGGTCTCATGTTGAATGATGATATTCTAAAACTATACAAATGCAGTTTGTGGAGGAAATATGTGTGATTGCTCAGAGAACAAAAATATTGCTTGCTAAGCTATAGAAGCAGGATTAGAAGCAGGGATTTTAATAGGAGGAGAGACAGAAGGAGGAGAAACAGAAGGAGGAGAGGATAAAGGAATTGAAGAGGAAATGGAAGGAAGAAAGCAAGAAGAAAGGAAGGATGAGGAGGGAATGAAAGAGGACAAGAAGAAAGGCAAGGTTAATGAAGATGGAATAATAATAGGTGGAGTAATGGATGACAGAGGAGAAAGGGGAAGAAAAAAACAACAATCACAAAAAAGGAAGAGAAAATACACAGAAAAATGATTTAATGGAGGAAAAGGAAGAAAAAAGAGGAGAAAAAACTAAGAATGTGTGAAAGGAGATAAACATGCAGAAAGGGAAAAAATAAAATGGAAAGGAAGGAAGAGAATTGGTGGGGCAAAGGTTGAAAGAGAATAACAAGGAAAGGAAATATACAGATCGAAGGAACAGAGAAAATAAAGCAGATAATAGAAAAGGGGAGAAGAAAAGGGAAGAAAGAAAAGAGAAAGAAGGGATCAAGGGTGAAAGGAAGGAAGGACGAGGGAAGGGAGTGAAGAGGAAAAGGGAATGAGGGGGGAAAGGGAAGAATAGCAAGAATAAAGAAATGTGAAAAGTGGAAAAAGCAAGAAAACGATACAAGAAAAAGAAGGAGAAATAAAAAATGAAGAAAATCAATAATAAATGACACAGGAAGTAAGGAAGGAGGAAAAAGGAATGGAGGAAGAACAGGTGAGACAAATTCATACACAGTGTACATATCTGACAGTTTCTAGATGTAAAGTGAAATATCTGTCTGCTTTTATAATTAAGAGTTCAGAAAGAATCCATAAATGTGACAGTGTGAGAGGAACACATATGTTATGTTATGCTAAGGGTTTAAGGTTAAGAAGTTCCCTGGCCATCCTAGGTCCTTTCTGTGTGGAGTTAGCGGTTTTTCTACGTGTTTGTGTCCACATCAATGCCATGTATGTTTGGTTTAATACTGACCACTGGCACCAGCAAAAAGAACTGGAGTTGGTCTCCGGGTGCTGTATCCTAGTATGTAGGCTGGTTAAATGCAGAGCATGCATTTCCTCCATTTAACTCTTTATCCTAATTTTAAACACTGATTTATCAGAGTGTATTTGTGAATGGAGATGTTGCCGTAAATCTCTCTCTCTTTCTTTAAGTGTGTTATTGATGTGTGTATCTTTACATTTATGATCCAGTGACCTGCAGTAATTCCACACTGATGTGTAGCAAAAAAAAAAAAGGATTTTACTGTGTATAACTCTACTGCCCCCCACTGCTCAAGGAAAAGAAATGTCACGCAGTATTTAACCATACTCCGTGTGTGTGTGTGTGTGTGTGTGTGTGTGTGTGTGTGTGTGTGTGTGTGTGTGTGTGTGTGTGTGTGTGTGTGTGTGTGTGTGTGTGTGTGTGTGTGTGTGTGTGCGTGCGTGTGTGCGTGTGCGCGTGTGCGCGTGCGTGTGCGCGTGCGCGTGTGTTTCTCTGTGCAGATGGGAAGCTGAAGACATGGGTGTATGGAGTAGCAGCGGGAGCCTTTGTTCTGCTTGTCTTCATAATCTCCATGACTTACTTAGCATGGTAACGTACCGACACTTCCACGTTACTACCGTGTGTCTCTGCCGTGTGTCTCTGCTGTCATCCTTTGATGTCATTCACCTCCTGAAGTGATGTAATGGAGATGGAAATGCCAGAATAAACACATCTGTGCAAATGAAACGTGGTTAGAGGTTAACAAAGGTATTCACTCATGCCTTTCTAATAAGGTTTAGGGCCGGTTTCCTAGACAATGATTTCGCCTGTCCCTATAACCTAAATATGTTTGCAGTGGATTATATCTGTACTCAAAAAAATGGATCCATTAAAAGAATGTGCTGGAAATATAATAAGTTTTCAACATAATTTGAGAAAGACATAATGATTCTATTGAAACCTTAATTTTCTAAAAATGTAACAACTGGCTTGATTGGATAAGTTTATCAACTGGTATTAATAATTTAAAGGGGAACTCCACTAATTTCATACATCATTGTTGCTAGCCATACTCAGCTAGTGAGAAGTTGTATAATGGAAGTCCCTCTGGAGGGAAATCAGGCCCTGATGATGTCATAGTGATGTCATTAGAGTATTTCAGCTTTGCTATGGAAACTGATGTTTCAGCAATACACGCTGTATACAATTACTTTGCAGTATATGCAGCACGCAGAGCTCATGAAGGTGTGTTGATGTAAATCTCCATTACATCACTACCCGTGTTTATTCATTCATTCATTCATTCATTTATTTTTTATTTTACTTTGCGTTCCTTCATCGTTTGTCCCTTCATTTCTTGTTTTTCTTTCTCCACCTCCATCATCACACTCTCTGCTCAGTTATTGTGGTTGTTGCCTTTGCTGCAAGTCGAGCTCCAAGTCTTCCTCAGACGGGGTTTACTGGATGGACCCAAACAGCTACACAGTGCCTTACACCTGTCCTGCCTGCCAGAAACTAGAGCAAGACGAGTTACAGCGGCACAGTCAGCTCCAACAACAGCAGCAACAACAACAACAACAACAACAACAAGAGCAGCAGCAACATGAGACACAGCATCAGCAGTCACCTCCATTAGAACAACAACCACAGCAGCAGGCATTGCCATCACCACCACCACCAGCACCACCACCTCACGTTGAAACTCTCATCACATAGTCAGGACCTCACCTCACCTCCATGTTACTCACTCCACCTGACATTCATTTGTGCCCCAACACCTCCAGTGCCTGTTTAGTCATTTTGGTGGATCACTTCCTGGAGGTGAGCAGCTTCCACCATCACACACATAGAGTTTACTGCAAATAGAAACTCTCTATGTAGCTATTATTTTTATTTTTTATTTTTTTTATATTTTTAGCAGTTGAGACGTAAAATTTCTTTTAACGTGTGTATATATATATATATATATATATATATATATATATATATATATATTCTTAAAAAAAGGAACTTTTTGCAAAACATTTAGCTTAATTTATCAATGTGAGTTGTTCAGATATTAAACTCATATTTGTGTGTTAAGCCCCTAACCTAGTGTAGCATAACAACTGAAGAATACTTACTGCTACTGTTGCATCTGCCACTGCTGCTTCCATTGTTGTCCTACAACTGCTAATAAGTTGCCATCAGTTTGGTTTAGCTAGTTGTTACAGATCTATATCCAGGATTTAAGAAATACTGAGATGTCTAAACCCCACTAACATCACCTCTCCCCCCCCCCCATCAGACACAACCAAAAGCAAAATATTCTTTAAATAATATATGGTTTGGTGTTTTCACATTTTCAAGGCTCTTTCCTACACCGTTAATAATATAATCCTAGTGATTATTATTATTTATTTTGTGTTTTTGTAGGCGTGAAAGTAGTCAAATGTAAATATATTCTAGGTGTCCTATCACGTCCCCCCCAGATTGCTACAATTCCCAAATCCCCAGAAAAGAACACAAAGAAGACGAAGTTTCATTGATAATACCTGCAGCCTGAGCCGTTATCATGTTTTCATCCATCATGATACAAAAGACTTTAAAGGGCAAAAACAACCTCTGGATAAATATAGAAACCTGTAGGCCTGTCATACTGTATCTTCTTCCCTTTGCTGCCATCCTGTGGTCATTCATCTACATTGCATGCAGGCACGCAAACATTCAAAATGATGTATAAAATACTGTCGCTGTTCTATATTGACGTTCTTTTATGTAGAGATGTTTTGAGTTTGCGCCTAGTTGCCATTTAGATGAGTGGGAATAATTTGAGCCTTTGAAGCTGATATATATACAATATATATTCAATGTGTTCTTAAAAGCAAAGAAGTAAACCCTTGTATTGCCCTTCTTGTTACAATGACGCACGGCACTCCTGAAGGTTGTCTAGTTTGGAGGAAAATCCAATAAATGACATGTAAATGATTTGATGTAATTTGGAGTAAAGTTGGTGGTATGTTCCTTAATCCATGAACCCAACTGACCAGATACAAGTCAGGAATGTGGAAACATCCTGACTCAGCTTCAGCAGCATTATTCCTCTCACAGTGAAGGCTGAGTATTTAAAGCTTGGGGTGAACAGTTGTAATATGATTCTCTAAATCTTCTCCCCTTTATCTGTTTGCACTGCAGCAAAAAGCCAAAGAAACCGCAGCGACGGCAGATGAACAACAGACTGAAGCCGCTGACTCTGGCCTACGACGGAGATGCCGATATGTAGAAAGTCTTCTTACTTACCACGCTGACCTACAGACATTCGTCCTACTGCAGGAAACGACGGGGTTTCTATGGAAACCCCTCTTGATATCAGGGCTGTCACTGGGCATTGTTCAACAGACAGCACGGACACCCTGGGAAGCAGAAAGAGAACCCTCAAAGATCATGACACTGAATCCATGTCCATTAGCAGCCTTGATGTTCCTGTCCTCTTTTTTTATTTTACATTTTGATACTTTGTTTCACAAGAGCCTTCATGAATTCTTTATCTTCTTCTGGAAGTCTGCCTTTGCTTCTCTACCATCCACTACTGCTGGTAAAAATCCAAGCCACGCTTGTCGGGGAAAGTTAAACAGATTAAACAGACAGAAGATTTTGCTGGAAAAGCACAAATCTTCATTCATCTTTTTTGTTGATTTCGTCACAGCTGAGTGGGATCACCTCTATAGGACACTTGACATTCTTTGTCCCATTAAGAACAGTCAGCTCCTCCTGTGTTATTGTGGCCTGGGTCCATTCTGCAAGAAAAGATGAATCCACCATCACTTCTGCCTGCCTCTCCCTTCTCCGTTTTACAGGCATAATTTTGCACTATATTAGTGCAGCATGATATGTACTTATGTCTAGCTTCGCCATAGGAAACTGCCTCTCTCAATACAAGATCGTGTACAGTCTTGTGCTAGAAATGTAAAAAAGTAGACTTTTTTTGCAAACAGAACTCACCAATGTTTGTTAATATTTTTCTTCTATTACCTCTTCTATGTGATACGATGGGACTCAGTGTAAATAGGATTTTTTCTGTGATCTCAACTTTACCTTTCTAGTATGTACAGCTACATGTCCCAAACTCTGCCTGACTTCAATTATTATCTGATTATTTTAAAGGTTTGGTTTTTTTTTTTTTTTACTTTGGCTTGAATCTTAATTTTTACTTTTGTAAATTATTGATACATGACACTATCATCGATTCAGACAGCAGGAAACGTATAGGAAGCCCTTACATTATGGAAACCATTGAGACATGACATGGGAAGCAGGAAAGAGCAAACAAAACCTGAACATGGACAATAGACTGACTTCAGGTGTACAAAGATGACATTAGGCCCTCTGACATTTATCCCATTAATCTTAAACCAAAATCAAAACCAGTTCAAATAAATAATTCATAAATTAATGCTGGTTCACATGACTCTTATTAATGAATTTTAACAGATATATAATTAATAATAAGTAAATGATTTATTAACCATTAGTGAAGTAATCGGTTATCACTTATAAACACTTTATCAATAATATGTTTTTACAAGGTGGTACCCTGACGTAAGTTAACTTTTTTTTTCCTTTGGCCTTAACCCTCTTCTGATTCTCGACTCATTTTGAATTTATGCAGGTCTCCAGGTATTTGAAATGTCCTGTATGAACTTCCCTGAAATTGAGTTTAATGTTGGATATTGGGGTACACCAAGAAATAGAAACGTCGAAAAATTTAATAAACATTAGCCTGTGATGTCATATAGCTCTAAAATGATGGCAGTTCCTCTCTGTTCACAGCTGCAGAATAACATTAACTATATTCAGTCTTCAAGGTTTTATTCGCCCATTTAAGTGTTTCATGGCATTCATCTGAATTAACTCTTCAGTCATGTATCACAGTGAGATCTTACCAATGAAAAGTTGTTGTGGTCTCCCTGTTTTAAAGAGCTGTTTAAGCCTTAACTGTATTACTCTGGGTGACTTTTAGTGTCGTATGGTGTAAAATCCTTTCCAGGAGCTTAAAAATACAGTCCAGAGAGTGTTTTCACACAAAAATCAAAAAGGAAAATCAGAAATAGCGAAGTCAACTCTGATGCCACACTGACATTATTTTGTAACTGCATATGCAAATGTGTCAATCAGAGTGTGATCACAAAAATCCTCATGCAAGATGAAGGTTCAGTCACCCAAAGTGAACAGTGTATTATTTATTAGTATTAAAACATGATAACATTTCCAGAGAATGGCAGTTTAATATTCTGTAAAGTTTGTTGCTAGTAAGTTAAGGTAATGTTTAATTTATATTTCTTGGAATATGAGTTGTAAATAAAGTGCTAAATATTTTTCATTTTTAATTTATTGTTAATGTATCATAATGTTTCCTTTTTTACCGCACAAGATGTTATGCAAAAAAAAAAAAAAAAAAAATGGAGGCGTGAATGTGGGTGTGCTAAAAGCGATATTGATAACCTTGTGAAAAACAAAGTCGCTGATGAAGTCTGTCCTTTTCCTACTGTTGGTTTATATGTATTTGACTAATTGCTGATAATAAATAAGGGAAATATTTGAAAATGTCATCTTGGCTACTTCAGTGCTGAAATGTAGTCTTTGGCTCAGAGCTTCACGCTAACACTTTAGCTTACACCACGCTGCATTTTATATAAACTACATGTTGGTGCTTATTTCTTAATATTTACATTTTATATAGAATCACAATATACTGATGACATGACAACAATGTAGTCGGGACTTGAGATGTTTCTGTCCAAGCTGTAAATAACCGATGAGACCTCAAGGGCTTGGCTCTCTGCTTATTAACCCTTAAACAGAACTTTTTCTGTTGCTCTGGGAAACTCTACTCCCTCGATAGCTGAGTTGTGGTGTCCCTCAAGGCTCCATTCTTGGCCCCCTTCTGTTCTCTATATACATGCTGCCTCTTGGCCAGGTTATTGAGAATCAAGATGTCCTTTATCATTTTTATGCTGACGACACTCATTTATACATCTTAATATAACACACAAATTTATATTAATTAATAAACAAGTGAACAGTGAACAACTCAGCTCTGTGTCTGAGCGCGAAGTGTGCTTTCCAGAAGTAGAGAAAGGCTGGGTGTCATAGTGGGGACCATCCTCAACTGCTGGAGTGGAGCATTTCTCTGAATATTCTTACTCAGGAAAAAAAAAAAATTTGGAAATTGTATTGGCATAACTGGAAATGGCTAAATGGCATGCGTAATCATCAAATAATGAAATAAATACTGAAAATATTGAAAAAATATTCATGTTTCTGATCTGTTGTACTTGATGATAATAAAACCAGTAGTATTCACTTTTACTTCAGATAGCAGTCATCAAAATCAAAAAGTCATCTTGAGCTCAAATTGAAGTTCGAGTAGTCAGAAAAATAGCCAGCTTTATTCTTTACAATTATTATAGATGTTTTAGGGCTGTAAAGTCCCTTACTACACACTTTATACACTTTTCTCATCTTTTCGCATTAACATTTTCACACTTTTCTCTCTTCTTTAAATGCTCTCAAAGTTCAAACCTTCATAGAAAAATAAGTCCAGATCAAAACCTGTTGAAACTTACAAACATACAGTACAGCACTGCTAGAGATCCAAGAGTTATGTCAATTTGGATTTATGCATCCTGTACTGTACAGGAGACACAACACGGAGGGGACTGACAATGGTCTGCAGCCAATCAGGAAGCAGAACACAATGCACTGTTTAAAAAAAAAAAAGGAAAAAAAAGCATGCACTAAATATTTAAATAAAGCAAATGAGTGATATTCACTATACATTAAATCATTGAAATCATTGTTTCAAACAAATTCAATATTTTTTTTACTTTACATACATAATTCCATACTTACAATTTATGCAATTGTAGTACATTAATATTTGTATTTATATTATTTCTCCAGCGATATGTCCCAAAAAACAGAAACCTAACAGCCCTGAGTTGGAGATGTTATCACTTTCTTCTCTCTTGGTGGCTGTTAACCGTGCCCCCCCACACCTCCAGCTCCCTTCGCCAAGATAGCATGTTGCAGACCATTCTGTCCACCAACAAAACCAAATTGATATCAGCCCTCCATCAAACTACCGGTGAGACAGCAATAACTGCAAGCAATAACTGGGATTATCAATTGCAATGTAATTACATCAAATTGTAATCTCTAACACTAACACTATTTATTACTGGAAACACTAATCACATTGTTGTAACCCCTTACAAAGAAACACATTACTGCCCAACACTGGTCTACCTTGACCTCCACCAACGTAATGTTCCAAACAGCTGTCACTTGTGATGTTATCATGATGTCACCAGTCCAGCCTTTGTCTCAGGGGAGGGAACACCAGAACACCCTTAAGACAGAATTTAAGGGCATTCCGGCAGAGATTTTAAGGTGCTGAATATGAATTGTGGTAGATGTTGACTCCTACTTGAAGAGTCTGGTGAGAAGTGTGTATCCTGCTAAGGTAGGGAGTAGACCTTGAGTAAGTCTTAATCAAACTAAATTTTAATTAGAACATTTGTATGACTTAACATGCAGTGCATCATGTTTGTTTTGGTGACCTGATGAGCATAAAACTCCACTATTAGAGACTCAGTGAAAACTGCAGAGTGGCTGTTAGATAGCAGAGATAATATTTGTCTGGAACTCATAATAAGAAGTGCAGCTCTTTGCTAAAATTCACCATAGGTATAGGTAGGTCATAGGTAGCTATTACTGTCACAGTCCGCACTGTACTGTATAGATGACAACATCGTTATATAAGGGTAAGCAAATGTTGCACTGATTGGGTCCATATGTTCCCTTCAACTCATACTACTCTAAAAGGTCATTGAGGAACCCAAATGTAATCTCATCTACTGACTCTCTGCCTGACTCATTGGAAAGCAGGAAGATAAACAGAGCATAACCAATACACTAAAAAGCTTGCCGTGTATCAAATGATTTGCACTAAATTAATTGAAAAGGTGTTTAAGAACACAGCAGCACTAAAGCAAAATACCATCTGGCATGATAAAGTCATTATATCATCCATAGGTTCTGTTTTATTTTCCAAACTTGAGGCTCTGTCTTGTCCCTGTGTATAAATCTAGGTTTAAGACCTGCATTAATTCATTTTTTGTGCTTACATGTTGCATATTGAATGCATGTGTTTAATTAAATCACCATAGTGCAAATCTGGAGCCAGGTATAGGCAAGCATAGAAAAATTGTACATGTTTATCCAATCATGCCTTATGCTCCTGTGCTGTTTGTTACAGTCTTATTGTGAAGTAGTATACTGCTTTATAGGTGAATCATACAGAGGAATCTTAGATGACAGTTGCTTTTTGCAGGAAATAAAACATCGAAAGGTGTTGTAATGTTATTTTTTCACCATCAGATGTCAGTAAAAGACAGCTAAAGGACTTTGGTCTGACGTGCAGTCTCATCACCTGCCTCAACACATGCAGTGTTGTAAAACTACGTTCAGAACATTTAGTCTCATTTTCATCGCTGTTTTGAGAGGGCTAATGGCCTTTATAGAGGTGCAACAATATTTGCAACACTTCCATAATGTTGATCTCAAACTTGTCTAAAACCTCAGCTAAGAACTCTTCTTTTGTCTCTTAGAAAACTTGGAGAGGGTTGGGTCAGTGCAAATTAACCTCTGTCATGAGAAATGTGTCTGAAAACACAAGAAAACTGGCGACATACACTGAGGGCAAGCATCCAGTACTGGCTCAGAAGGCTGGAGACTGATATTCTGCATTATTCTGCTATTTTTACCCACATTGTGTTTTTGAGTAAGGATTTATCCAGACTCTGTTGTATGGCAGCCATGTAGATAGACAATTGAGTCTAATTATTCTTTTCCTCCATTGGTTAAGTTGTTGTCCTCTGCTTGTTAAAGTAATGTAATTGCCTTTATCATCAGAGCCCCTGATTATGATCGGATGTTGGGAAGTAAAACAGAGACAGCCTACATGGTTTTGGTCTTCTCATTTAATCATCACTCCACATAATCATGTCTCTGTCTTCCAATTAAATTCCCTCTGCCAAGAAAAGGAAGCCCCACAGGCTGCCCTAATCAATTAAGTCATGTTGTAAAACTCACTTCAAACGAGTGACTTTGCTGCAACCTCAGAGACATCAAGATCTGGTGGAAAAATTTGATTAAGGATACTAGGTCAAACGCTAAAAGATCATCTACGCAGCATTCTTTGTT
Source organism: Pampus argenteus (assembly GCA_036937835.1). Lineage (NCBI taxonomy): Eukaryota > Metazoa > Chordata > Actinopteri > Scombriformes > Stromateidae > Pampus > Pampus argenteus. The sequence goes on from CM072879.1 coordinate 3,236,284, forward strand.
TCTAAGTTCTCTTCCCTTGAGCCTGAAAGATAAAAGATGTCTTCTTTAACTGATAATCTCCTCCTGATAAAAAATAAAGCACTGCCTCAGTCAAGGAAAGTGGTGTTCTGTCTTTAAAAAGGCTTTCGGAGAAGACTGCAAATACAGTGGTGTACAAGAGAAAAGGGTCCTCATTTCCACAGACACCGGTGGTCCTGAGAAGTCCTGACATCAGTAAACTGCACTGATAGAAAATGATCCGTACATGAAAAGGAGAATTCTGTTTGAGTCATTCTACTACGTTAAAGCATAATTCTGGTTTGTTACAACTTGGGTTTTACTTTTGTTTTGTCCTTCATTGTTGTAAAAGTAAGACTGTTCTCACCAAGTAATTTGCTGAGATCTTGGGACACTGCAGCGTCACTAAAAATAAGCCCCGAAAGGCAAGAAGAACTCAGCAGTCAGAAGATCAAGAAGGTTTTAAACAAACCCTCCTGACAAACATGTCTGTTATAAACATTCATCACAGGTTACAGACCACTGTCCTGCTTCAACTCGACCCTAATAACTTACTCGAGTTGTGTGCACACAGTTTTCCTGTGCAATGAGGGATTATTACCGACATCACTGAGGGTTGGTGAACTTTGGGTTTTATCTCTGAATTAAGTTGTTTAGCTGTTGTCTTGTTTACCTCGAAGTCCAACCCTTTCTTCCGTTAAGAATGTTGGTATCAGACGATTCCACAAAACCTCAGATTATGGTCTATGGTATTTGTTATTTAACCTGCAATGCCAATGTTTTTTTACAACTTGTTTTTACAAATTTAAAAGCTCAGCAATTAACTTTGTATGTGAAATGTTACCATGACTGATACAAGTGATGAAGTAAGACCCAGGTTGTAATAAACCAGATATATCTTTAGAGAATTATTGAAAACTCAGTAATGGTTTATAGTAGTATGAAGAAAGCAGGCATTCTAAGATGCAGTGCCCAAGATTAGTTCTGAAAGTTTTAGACGGAAATGTGTCTTCTCGCTGTCTTTCACTTGAAGACTTGTATTCACACCCTTCAATAAGCCAAATGGAAACTTGAGTTTCCGTCCCTGCTCCTCAATGCTGAAGCCGGCAGTCATTCTAATTGTGATGAGGAAGCAATTGATGCGCAGCAGCTGCATCCTGTGACCGACGCTCTGCTCAGCCATTTGTCTCTGTCAGCACCCCCCCTCAGCCCGCCCACCCTCTACATTCTCCTGAAAAGCACTGGCAGCCTCGACCGCGACTGCAGACCGCGGGGCCTTTTGTCGCCACACATGGCGTGAAGCGTGCCCTCAGTCCTTCTGGTCAAGCCCAGTTTGACTCCTATCCCTCGCCGTGGATGTGGAGTGACACTTCAGATAGCAGCTGGTTGGGCAGCAGCCACGGCAAACCTGCTGCCACCGCGTCACGGCCACGCCTGAGGGCCCGCAGCAACATCTGCCCTCACAATCAGCGGTGGAGCCGAGCCAGCCGAACATATTCATGCCACCGGGCGCCAGCGTCACTCAGCTGGGCAATCATCCTCTTCCTCTCTCTTGTCTTTATCTCTTGCCCTCCTCTTTGCAGCCCAATGGTAAGCTATTAGGAAGAGACTACCCTGTAATTTTCTCCCCCGGCACTGAATGGGCACCAAAAGGTGTGCTTGGAAAATTAGCAACTTGACCTCCTGATTATACTCCATCAATGAGCAACAATCTGGAGCTGAAAGAGGAAGCAGAGCAGGTGTTTGATTGAGAAGTAAGAAATGTTCTCTTTCTGCGTGTTCTGTATTGGTCGACAGGAGCTGGCTGTGTTCACATCACTCTTGTGAATGGTTTTCATTCCATGGCACTGACACAACTCAGCGGTTCAGTTCTATCTCTCTGTGCTTCACTGATGCTCCATAGTGCCCTTGAAATGCAATGAGACTCATACTTCCCCACTGACTGTCTATGTTGGCGACTGGATGCACATTCCAAAGCATTAGTCAAAAACTAAAGAGCATCTTCATTTTTATTATATACATTTTGACACCAGCAAGGCCAAACTGGGCTCAAACGATCTGTTTCTCTATATTTAATGTATGTATGAACCACTGTTACATTTAACACAATCAAACAAGTATTCTGTTATGAATTATTATGAATGTGACTATTTACAACATTTCACTAACTCTCTATTAACTTTAGGATTGCTGCATGAAACTAAACAGACTTAATATCAGCCCCGTAGGAATTACATTCATATTGAACAATTCCACACCTCAGCATTTACGTCCAGTGACAACATTCAGCTGGAAACATAAATCGGCTTACATTTTTTACTCACCAGCCTTTGACCAAATTAATTTCAGACACTTGGTCTGCACCCTGCATGAAGCCCAGTGACTGCAGCAATAAAATCCTGCTGTAGTCCTCTTCTTGCATCACTGTACCACAGGAAAAGAACAATGTTCTTTTTTTCTAGGTAACTGTAGCTTAGTTAATGGTCCACACTGGTGGATTTGCCTGATTGAACACATTTAATCCAAACCATGTATATGTTACATTTCTTTTGATCAATTTTTAAAATATAACTGTAAGGAATCTTTTTGCTTTCAGTATGCAGTGGAAATCAACTTGCAGAGACATGAACTTGAACTTGATTATCCTTAAATGGTAATCCAGTGTTCTGAATTATAATGTTACATATGGACACTTAAAAACATTTATTATATAAATTTGTGTTGACCTCTAGCTTTTGACAGATAAATGTTATGTTAGCCGTTGAGTGACGGGTTTTTGAATTCTTGTTCAAGTTTGCCATTCTTCACACAACTAGCCTCCCGCACTTTATGTGGTCATTTGGAAAATGTATGAAGACATTTGCATTAAGATTAAGGTTGTCACAGTCTGCCCCCCTTTCACCTGCCTCTCAGTAATTTTCCATTCCCTCTCCACTCACCTGCCAGCCACGCCCCCCTCATCAGACCTACTCCCCTCACCTGCTTGACTCATCTGCTTCCCATCACCAATCAAGCTAGGATTTAAGCTCTCCCTGCTCACTCACTCTCTGCCAGATTGTTCTAGATGCTCACGCAAGACTTTCCAGCACTCTTCTTCGGACTGATCTCCCGCTGCCGACTCTGCCTGCCTTGGACCAACCTGTTTGCTGTACTCCCGGTAACCGACCCTGCCTTCCGTCTTCGACCACGAGCTTCTGATCCCTCTGGATTCTGCCAGCTGGTGTCGGCCCAGCTACTGGTGGCTTGCTCCTGGTACATCTGCCTCAACTCCTGCCTACCTGCTTGCTGGACTGGTGTTCCCAGCCTAAGCCCCCGGACTTTCCCTGTGCCCAGAGAGACTGATTCCTGCGTGTGCTGCATTTGGGTTCTAATTACACCCCTTACAAAGTTTGTTTGAAACATACTGAAACGCATAAGGTTAAATAACACTTGGACAGAGTTAGGAATCGGTTTGGTTTTGGGATTGTCTGGTATGAACGTAATATACTGGAATACTTCCTCTACATTCTGACTTTACTGTACTCTGGATGACACCAGCATGAGGTCAACCTGCAGCATGGACGTTTCCAGTTGTTGTTCATGCTCACAATGATAATGATAATACTAGCATGTTGATGTTTAGTTGGTATAACACTTCCATGTTCTTTGTTGGTTTAGCTTGTTAGCATGCAAACATTTGCTAATTAGCACTAAACACAAAGTACAGCTGAGGCTGATGCGAATGTCATGAGTTTTGCAGGTATTTCCTATTGTTAAGTATTGGACAAAACCACATTTTGACTTGATCATGGTGCTATATGAACAGTTAAGTAAGAAGTCAAGCTCATAGTGGAGATAGAGGAAAAGTCCGACCAATGTTATACACCGTCTGGAAATCATGGATTTCTGAACATTTGTTCCAAATTTGTAGCAATCCATTGCTGTAGAGTGTATACTCAGAGACCTTAAATATTTGATGGAAATTTCATAGGAATCAATTTAACGTTTGTTGAGATATGTCACCCTGAACCACACACACAATGTCTACAAACAAAATTTTAGTCAATATCTTGATTTAACAATTTTGATCAACAAGGACGAAATATTGAGTTTATTCTGACTTATGAGGCCTCTAGGTTGCCGTAGCCCAGACTGTGCTTCATTATAGCCACAATGGAAGTCAGCCGGCCCCTGGTGATTTATCTCAGGCTGCTCTGCCGCTGCAAGCCATGCTGGGCCTGTGAAGGCTATCTGGGCCATTCAGAGCAGGATCCCATCAACCCTGCTGGCTGAATTATGGCTACAATGCCAGACCACTGCAATGTTGTAGCAATGAGACTGCTGGGGATTTATTAAAGCACAGCCCTTCCTGTCTTTTCTTTTCTGTTCACCTCCCCACCCCTTCTGTTCCCTGACAAAAAAGGATCCTATCTATCTATCCCCAACCCAGAAACACACACTCAGCATTTGAAGAGGCTTTACTCACCTTGTCCTGCCTCTGCTGGCGTGGAGGGCAGACTGAACAAGCGGGTAGCTCAAGGTCTAAAAAATGAAGTTAATACATTGCAAGTACCTTAAACTTGCAATATATTGCCAATGGCCAGCAGGGGACGACTCCACTGGTTGCAAAAACAAGTTGTACAGAAGTCTATGAATAAAATTTTTCCTAATGTGTTTATGGTCTCAACCACTGGTTTCAAGTCTTCTTCAATATGGCAAAATAGATGATAAATAAGGGTATGCTTCGGAGTGGCTATCTTGTGATTGACAAGTCACTACCACTGCAGTGCATGAGGTGATGCAATTAGACCCTGAGGAGCTCACACATTTCTCCATTTTACGTTCTTTAATGTTGTTCAGGTGTACGCATCCAGGATTTTGCAGAAACTACAGTACTGACGTTGTTGTTGTTGTTGTTGTTGTTGTTGCCCACAGATGGTGGTTGGGCTGTTTTTTTGTTTGTTTTTTAATCTGAGATAAGCCCACAACTTCGCTTGATCCCCCCATGTCTGACTCTAGATTCACTCTTAATAATAATCATTATCAATTCAATATCATTCAAGCCTCACAGCATGTACAGTTAACACCAACTATCCAAAGATAATAACTAGAATTAGATTGTTTTACTACACCTTTCAATGATTTTGCAGAATTACTTTCCATTGTAATAACTTTGATCATGTAATTATTACTGCCGATTTTAATATTCATGTTCAAAATTTTGGTCTCAGCATGTATAACAGCCTGCTCACAACAAAGGCCATGTGCTGGACCTGGTTATCTCATCTAAGGTCTTAATATAACCATGTCACGGCCCTTGATGCTGCCTAATCGAATCATTCTTGTGTTTTGTTTGATATGAACTGTAGACACTTACATTAGGTCTGAAACAGTCAGAAAATTATATTGAAAAAATAGTATTTTTTCAGGTAATTTCCATGATACCCTTTTCTTTGTCAACATGGGTGGATAACCTTCAGTTTAAATTCTAAAATCTTCAAAGTCACTTTTGGTAAGCAAAAGGCATCATGGAGAAAAACCCCACAGGTCAAACTTTAAAAAATAGCATAAATAGCAAAAGACTTAACTCCAAATTCACTGTGATCTCTACAAGTACTATTTACAGCTATAAAATGACATCATTCTTTTATTATTTATTCAGAGAACAATAATGCATGCACACTGTTTGCCTTTGTGGATATACTCACAAATCCACAAGTACAAATGCCTCTTGAATTCCATTCTATAAAGTTCTGTAATGTTCTTTTCCCCAGATAAATAAAAAGATCTATTTATCATCTAATTTAAATAACACTTCTCAGCAATCAAGTAGAACTAATCTAGTAAATATGATTCATTTTGATGTCATAAACCTCACAATTCTTGAAGAAGTTGATTTACATCTCACACCCTCCATGTGCTGCCTTGATTCTCTGCCTACAGAGTTTTTTAAAAAGGTTTTTAGTTGCTTGGCAACAGATGTATTATAGATAGTCGACAGTTCACTGCTTTCAGGGGTCCCTAAAGCCCTGAAAACTGCAGTAATCAAGGCACATTTAAAAAAAAAAGAAAACTAATCTGGATGCCAAAGAACTACCTGTCAATCATTAGTGAAATTATCAAGAAAGTTGTCTTCAGACAACTCAGGAGTTGTCTGGCAGTAAATAACTACCTTGACACCTTCAGTCTAGATTTAAGTCCCACTACAGAACCGAGACTGCTCTCGTTAAGAGACATTAACCTCAGGATAGATTTTGGTAAAGTCTCAGCAGTGAATTAGTTCAAGTCCTATCTTCAAGACAGGTACTATTTTGTATCAATTGGTAGCTGTATCTATATCTCACAAGAATTTGTGGAGTTCCTCAAGGTTCGATCCTTGGACTTCTGTTATTTAATCTTTACATGTTATCGTTAGCTGAAAAGTTTCTGAAATTAAGGTTTATTATCACACATATGCAGATTACATGCAAGTATAGACTTTTGGAACAGTGCATTAAACAAATTAGTCGCTGTAGGTTCCAAATTTTTCTCCAATTCAATGAAGACAAAACTGAAGTCATTGTATGTGAGGCCATTGAAGAAAGAGTGTGCTCACCTTAACCGTCCTCGAGGAGTAATAATCAAGTTAGAAACCTCAGTGTTATCCTGGAATAAGACCGGAATTTTGGTAGTCACATTAAATCAATCAACAAAATCAGCCTTCTATCACCTTAAAATATCACAAGGAGACTTGATGTCAAAACAAGATTTAGGGAAACTTGAATATGCTATTATCTCTAGCAGACTCGACTACTGCAATGGGCTGTTCACAGGTCTGTTTAAGACAGAGATCAGAAAGATTCAGATCCAGAATGCTGCTGCCAGGGTTGAAACAAAGACCAAAGAGCTCAGCATGTAACTCCAGTTCTTAGAGCACTACATTGGCTACCAGTTTCTCAATAAATCAACTTATTGCACAGTACTATTACTTGTCCATAAATCACTGAAGAGTTTATGTCCAAGATACATATCAGATCTTCTGACCCAGTATGAACCCTGCAGACCTCTCAGGTCAGCTGGTTCTGGATTAATGGTTCCCAGAGTCAAACCTAAACACAGTGAAGCTGCTTTTAGCTTCTATGCTCCTCAAATATGGAACAAATTGCCAGAAGAGACTTGAGACAATGCTGACTACTTTCAAATCCAAGCTAAAGACCATTGCTTTTAATTAATTATCTTTTTTATTCTTTGTGCTTTTAACTGTTTAATTGTTTTTATTCTGTGTGCTTTTGCTTGCCCACTTTTATTGTTTTTATCATTTATTTCTTGTGCTTTTTCCTGTGTATCCTGTAAAGCACTTTGGGTCACCTTTGATTATGGAATAGATAAGAGTTAACAGATAAATAAGTTTGCCTATTTGTATGGAAAGGGGCCAATTGTGCGGCAAATGTATTAATATTACTACAAACTATTCAAATGACCTATCTGTTAACTCCCCTTGTTCTTTCATATGTTTCTATATTCTGATGTACACTCACCGGCCACTTTATTAGGTACACCATGCTAGTAACAGGTTGGACCCCCTTTTGCCTTCAGAACTGCCTCAATTCTTCGTGGCATAGATTCAATAAGGTGCTGGAAGCATTCCTCAGAGTTTGGTCCATATTGACATGATGGCATCACACAGTTGCCGCAGATTTGTCGGCTGCACATCCATGATGTTGCTTTCATGTTGTTGACGCCAAATTCTGACCCTACCATCCGAATGTTGCAGCAGAAATCGAGACTCATCAGACCAGGCAACGTTTTTCCAATCTTCTATTGTCCAATTTCGATGAGCTTGTGCATATTGTAGCCTCAGTTTCCTGTTCTTAGCTGAAAGGAGTGGCACCCGGTGTGGTCTTCTGCTGCTGTAGCCCATCTGCCTCAAAGTTCGACGTACTGTGCGTTCAGAGATGCTCTTCTGCCTACCTTGGTTGTTTCTATCAGCTCGAACCAGTCTGGCCATTCTCCTCTGACCTCTGGGATCAACAAGGCATTTCCGCCCACAGAACTGCCGCTCACTGGATATTTTTTCTTTTTCGGACCATTCTCTGTAAACCCTAGAGATGGTTGTGCGTGAAAATCTCAGTAGATCAGCAGTTTCTGAAATACTCAGACCAGCCCTTCTGGCACCAACAACCACGGCACGTTCAAAGTCACTCAAATCACCTTACTTCCCTATACTGATGCTCGGTTTGGCCTGCAGGAGATTGTCTTGACCATGTCTACATGCCTAAATGCACTGAATTGGCGCCATGTGATTGGCTGATTAGAAATTAAGTGTTAACGAGCAGTTGGACAGGTGTACCTAATAAAGTGGCCAGTGAGTGTATGTTGTTTTTAACTCTGTATTGAGTTTTGTCAGAGTGATTGTTTAACTCTGTGCTCTACCCCATGCCTCTATGTGCATTTTTTTCTGCCTCTTTCTCATTCAAGAATTATGGAGGCTGCAGGGGAAATTTTAAATGAAAGTTTTTACAGGATTTTGTGTGCAAATTCAGAAGACTCATCTCCGTACAGTTACTGTAGTAAAATCAATTGCACCTGCAGAGCAGCCGCTCCACACTAAACCAGCAGCCTGTTCTCTCTTAAGTTAGGGTGCACAGGGTCCACACTAAACAACACATTGAAACTAGTGCATTACTATACAAAATGGAAGAAATTAAGCTTCATGTATGTAAATATACTGTATAAACAAATACAAATACATGTTTATACTTTAAAAGAGAATAATAAGAATTATAAGATCCAAATAACTAAATTAAAGGTGGCCATCGATACAGGTTCCTCTGTGTCAATAATCCGTTTACTGTTGGTACACAATGATTGCAAATGTACATTGGTATTGATTGATCACATAGTCAAATTCAATTGTTTCTACTTATTTCATACAAATATTTCTAAAAGTATTTGTTTTCTACTGTCTGTTTCTGTGTGATAAATATATAAATAGCTGCAGGTGTTGATATCTGGCAGCTGAGGCCCTTGGCTATGCAGGCCCTTGGCTATGCAGGCCCTTGGCTGTGCAGTTACCTGGTCTGGTAGGCTGGAGTTTGAGCCTCTCTGTTGGAACCATGTTTTTATTGTTGTAGCAGTTTATTGGAATACTGAATCTTTTGTGGTATGGAGTAATCAGACTGTCACAGTCTACTTTCACCCCTGATTTGTAATGTTGTGGTTAAGGTCTGGTTAGGTTTAGGCACAAAAACAATTTGGCTAGTGTTAGGGAAAGATTGTGGTTTGGGTTAAAACGCATTACAGCATGATTTGGGAAGAGTATACAATTAATAAAACGGTTGCAGTTAGGAACTGAATATGCGTTGACCGTTTACTTACTGTAAGTTTAATAAAATGCTTTGAAATGATTGTATGTTGGCATCAGTACAGTACAGAGAGTGTAAATTCAGTCTGATGTCACATTTGATGAAAACAAATCAGTTAAATTTGTTTCATTTTCTCCTGTAATGTTTGTTGTGAGTATTATATATATATATATATATATATATATATATATATATATATTAATGTTCGCCTAGTGAAATTTGAAGTACATCACTGTAACCATAGTACAACTTAGAACTTACAGAAAAATAACAGCAGACTGGCAGATAGCTCTACCGATTTACATCATTACACACATGCACACAAATAACGTGTAGCGTGTAGGTATGTCTGTATGTGCATGTATCATCTCCTGTTAATTCACACATTTGAATCCAGGGCTGATATGGTGGATTCCACCACTAACAATGCTATATAAATAGGTGACTATTAAGTGTAACTATATTTAAAGGGCCATGCACTCAAGAACAACAACACAGAGGCAGGATGACATTGCACTTAAAAATATAATTGTTCTATGATGCAACACTGTCTTTATATGGGTTGGGAAAATGTCATTGTTTGGGTTAAAATTACTACTTCATTAAGATTAGGGGCTGTGTGAGGGGAAGGGGCAAAAACATAAAGAGCACCTGATACATTCAATCCCCAATTAAGATTTTATAGAGTTCTCACTGGCATCTTAGACCGAACTGACCCAAAGACAATAGTACAATGTAAATGGGTGTAGCTAAGCAAACTGGTGGTTATTACTGTATCAAAAACTGAATGGAAGAATGTCTGCTACAACAAAATGTTTTATTTTCCTAATGCTCATAAAGGATGCATTCATTTCTACTGTAATGGCTGTAAATGTACTCCATCATAAAGGGTTCAGTATCTCATCTTTGTCTTAAATTTAAATTTGGTTTTACTTTTACATTTTATGTTCCATATATACAGATGTGTATATATATATTTTATTTTTATTCTATATTTGATATTGGGCTGCTCCAGGACCAGGGAAACCAATTTCGTTGCATCCCATGTTTACATGTGTTGCAATGACAAATAAAAATCCTTGAATCCTTGAATCCTTGAATCCTCATGTTCTCAAGGACACTTCAGCATGTTTTGCTCCCATACAGTGCACCCTGAAAAGGCACTTAACGTGTCATCATGTTTTCTGATACCTGGGGGCACCCTAACGTGAGGTAAGGCAGACTGGGACACCAGTGGGTGAAAAGTCTCACTGTAAGAGACAGTGCCCTTACAAGTATGAAGCCATGCTGTAATACTTATAATAGCACCGTCAATGAATCTATTAGCTTTGTATGTAAGTCTAGTGTGTAGTTATCTTTATTATGAGTATTGGTTATAGCTGTAACAGGCCTGCTGTATTTTATGTAGTATGAATTGGCATACGAGTACAAGTTCTATTTGACCACTTCCACTTTTATCAGAACTGTACAGAGAAATAAAGAACCACACTTCAGACAAAGCGTCATGTACAGGTCTAAAATAACAGCCGGAGTCGTTCTTTCACAATAAAAGCTGACAGCGGTTCATGACTTTAAATGAAATTTCGTGTCAGTGCAGCCCCAGCTTTGTGTTTCTGTGTTGAAGGAGGTTTCTCTGGTACATCCCCATCAGCATAAGCATCAGATGACTCCGCCTGCCGCCTCCATCCCTCCGCAACAACAACCACCAGAGGCTGAGATACAAACAAAACCAAGGGGGACGACAACGACCCAGTGAGCCGATGACACTCTCTCTCTTGCTCAAGCGTCCCACAGAGCAACCAGACCACAGCGATTTCTCCTGGTGCAGTCTGACACCACCCTAGAGGACATTTAATCCCTTTTTCCATTGAAAGGGCACCCAATGCTGCATTTCACTGTTAGATTCAGGGGAACCCTAAATGGCATTTTTCCCACTTTTTTTAACTAGAAGGGCCCCCATACAGAACCTCCAGCTCAGCCTGTTATAACAGCAACTCACGGGGAACTGCATAGCATCTTGCGGGGGTACTTTACAGGACACTATCATACTTTCTTCCACTGGAAACGCACCCATGAGGGTGCTTCATTCCAGACTGTCATATAATAGAAGCATTCTATAGGATACTTCATCCTGATTTACCCATAACTAAGTCAGCAATTACAGAAATGAGGTTTTTTTTTTGTGGGCTTTATATGTTTGCTCTACTGTAGAGAGCAATTTAAGGGGGCGTGGTTGGTCCTCAGGGCCACCCGAGTCTGCCAGTGGTCAGGAGATCTTCATCATCATGGTTACAATAATAAACACACAGTGTTCGAGATTGGCTGCAGTCACGGTGAAAGATAGCAGTGTTGACTGTTGGAAAGAAACACACCACAAACTGATGTGCCAGGTTAAAGTGTGATGTTTTGTTGGCCCAGCAGTCCACCGCGACCTGCTCCCACTGCTGACAGCATCCTAGTGCTTCCTCTTCCAGATGGACAGAAGTCCAGCCGCTCGAGGGCTTTGTCACTGCAACTTAAACATAACTGGCTTCTGTACATTTGCTGAAAAACGACTGATGCTGGAGGAGATAGCAAAAACAAACAATACATATTTGGATTTGATATGATGAAACCCTTAAGGATTATAAACAAATAATCTTTCAGTCTGTTTCCAGTGTGAACCAGCTTTACTTTAAGTAGCCTTTTTCTTTTTCTTGACTCAAGATCAAATAAATAAATAAAGAAACAAGTTCGTTTGTGTTGGCAAACGCTTTAAATATGAAATGAGATGGTTAATGTTTGATTTGATAAGATGCAGAGTTTAGCAGTGTAACACACTGAAGGGCCGTGAACCCTGCATCTGCTGCATCTGCTGCATGTGTGTGACCCTGTATGTGAATGCATAACACACAGTAGCAGATGTTAGAACTCGGTAGGTTCTGGCAGTGGTGAGTATTCATACATCGGTACTGCATCATGAACAACAGCTGTTGTGCTGTACTTGTCCAGGTTTGAGGCTCTTGTTTTGGGCTGGGTGGAGTGTGTGTGTGTGTGTGTGTGTGTGGGAGGGGGGGGGGGGGGGGTGCCTGGAGTTATTGGCAGCGGAGTTCTGAATGTCAGCTCATTCATCTACATCAAACCCACAAACCAGCAGCCAAGGTGAAACGCTGTTTCCTCACAAGCGTCTGTTTAAGAAAAAAAGAGGAAGAGAGAGAGAGAGAGAGAGAGAGAGAGAGAAATATTCGCTTTTTTTCAAACTCCCTGCGTCTTGGACCAATCTCCTCCCTTTTTATTTGTCTTTTCCTGCCTTTTCTCCCCCTCACCCTCATCACGTCCCTCCCCCATAGAGCGAGCGTGTCCCCGGTTGTGTTGTAGGCGCGCGTTATAAAGCAGAAAGCCCCGCCGTTCCCTTCAGATCGGAGCGCTCCGACCGCTGTGCGCGCCAGCTATCAGACAATCAGGACCCGAACCCTCTCCCAGCTATGACCCTGCTCCCCTCTCTACCTGGATTAACTCTCGAGTAACCGGTGTTTGACCCTCTAACACCACCCTCACCCACAGCAGCAGCAGCAGCAGCAGCAGCAGCCTCCTCACCGGCTCCTCCGTCCTGTGTCCCCCCCCCGGTCTCCAACTCTCTGCTTTGTTCCGCAGCCATGGGGTGCGTCGTGTCCTTTTTGCCTTGGCTGCTGAGGGGCTTGGCCGTGCTGTGAGGCGGATACCAGGTGGATTTATGGTCCGCAAATCCGTAACTACCAGCCGAGGGAAATTAGTGGAAGTTTGAGCTCCGGGAGGATGCAGGTGATGAGTTGGTGCGCCGTGTTCCTCCTGACGCCTGCGCTGTGCCTGGTGAGTTGGAGTCAGCATTTCTCACTCAACTTTTCTCCGCTGAACGCTCCCGAATTAAAGTGTAAAAGCCATGTTAGTTATCTGCTCTCACCTCACTAAGAGAGGACTTTTCTAGGTTCCGCCGTGCGCTTTACCTGTGAGTTTACACCGCTGCTGGGAAGGCGCGGTGTCCGAGGCTTTCATTGCGTGGCGCCGCTTAAAAATGCTGAATATGTAAAGAAAGAAATCAAACTTCATCATTTTTAATTTATTTTATTCATCAATTTATTCTTCTGTAACAGTTTGACGGTGAAACTTGCGCCATGTGGGCCTTTCCTGTGCGCAATGCCGCTGTGCGTAAAATGCAGTTGCTTCGTCTAATTGGGGAAAAGCATACTTTCACGCAGCGGGGAAGTTGTCAAAAAAAACACACCAAGTGATGAAGATTAAAGCTTTTGAGCATATTTCTGTGATGTTTGAATAACTGACAGCGATCAGCTGCAGGCTCACGGGCTCACGGGCTGTGGGATCGTCTCACGGGGGCGCCAGAACGAACCAGAACAGCGTGGACAGGCTGAGCGCGCTCACGCAGTGTGCAGCGGGGCAGGCTGAGGAGGGCTGCAGGTCGAGCCTGGCTTCAGCGGCAGGAAGGAAACACAAGTCAGAATGAACATGTGTTCGGTGGAGAGAGAGAGACTCCTCTCAGCCGTTAAAATGAGAGAAAAAATAAATAAATAAGTTCCAGGATTATTTTCTTTGGTTATGAACATAAAATGTGTCCCAAGACGCAGTTTAGTGTAAGCGGTTTAGTTCATCTCTACAGAGTAGAGTTAAGCTGTGCTTTATTTTACTGCGGGCTCATATTATAATAATAATAATAATAATAATTATTATTATTATTATTAATTTACGATAAGAGGGAAAAAATAGGAAAATAAATGATTTTTAATGTTTTAATCTCTCAACTTTTTACGGGATGTCAGGCCTGAGAATACAACAACAAACAAACATTAAGTCTAATAAATATTGCTTCTCTAATACACACGCCTCAAAGATTGGTTTTTATTTTAATTTTTTAATATGCACAGATGTTGTAAGATTCATTTGAACGGATTAAACTCTCTCCTGCTAGACCTCAGCCCAGCGTCAACAGGTGTAACCACGTTTACCTTCCCGTTCTTTTACATAATCAAATGAATAATTCTATCAAATATAGTTATTACTGACGCAATCCCGCATCAACCCGCAGTGTGTTAGTGTGCAGATGTGTGTGTGCGTGTGCGTGTGTGTGTGTGTGTGTGTGTGTGTGCGTGTGTGTCATTTCTCCGTTTAGAGAAACAACGGAAAACATTTACACACACTTCCTTTCAAATATCAGAAGAACGCAATCCGTGTGATTTAAGGAGAACAGGCCTGACCATAATCATATTTTAAAAGAGAAAAGGGACACTTTTAAACGGCCTGTTAATATTTAAAACTAACATTTAAAGTCTGACCCTTCTATGACACATCGTTGCTGCTCTTCTCCCTCCTGACATATTCCTCCTCATATCTCACAGCTGCTTCACCCCGAATTCAGTTCTGAACCTCGATGACATTTCTACACATCAAACACACACACACACACACACACACACACACGCACACACACACACACACATGTATTTTAAATCGAGGAAAAAAGTGTGTTTAAAATACTGGTGATTAAAAAATAAAAAATAATAAAATCCACTCGGGTTTCCCAATAAATCCTGTTCGCAGTGTTGTTTGAGTTGGAGTGAATTGTGTATCAGGGAAACACACACACGCGCGCGCGCGCACACACACACACGCACGCAGGCCGCCTGGAGTAAAGCGATCTCATTGTGCAGCCCGTTAACAGTCAGCCTTATCCACAGCAGCGGGGATTAGAGGTGAACTTTGATGCTTTTATTTCGTGTTAAAGGCTCTTGTCTCTGCTTAAGCCTCTTGTCTGAGACGCGCCTTGACCCCGATAACAGCGCAGCGCAGGTAGACAGGCTCACACACGCACGCACACACACACACACGCACACACGCAGAGTGTGTAACGCTCACCTATGGCTCCACTATTTAATTAACACACCTCTCATTAATCCTGGACAGCAGAATTCCATCTGGGATAACCGTGATTTTTGTCCATATCATGTTTCAATGCTGCTTCTATATATTTCATTCTGAGCATCTTGTATGGTTGAGAAGTCAAAGCTGTTATGTTGTTTATGTTTAGTTCGGCTCGCGTGACATTTGTAGGTTTGTTTGTTTGTTTGTTTGTTTGTTTTTGACATTTCACCGCCAAATGATGCTTTCCATCGTTTTTAATTCAGCAGAATTAGAATAAAACACCAAAATGTCAACAGGCTTTCTCATGTGTATTAATATTATAAATATGGAGAGATATTTGACAGTCAATTCAGAAATTAAAACAACTCTGTAATTTGTGCTTTTTGTGAAAAATCCACATGAGCATAAATGTTGTTGTTGAAATGTTTTTAATCCTTATTTGTTAAGTACATCCTTCTGCACGTGCTCTAATATTATTTTTAATATTAATTGCTCTTATTATTATTATATTATTATCATTCTTGTTATTTGCTGCTGCAGTGACTCTTTTTATTATTTTAGTAAAGGTTAGATTTCATCATGATTTCCTCATCACTTCCTCCTATAGTCACAGGTATAAAGTCAGAGTGCAGGAAGGATAACCGTGTTGACACTGCTGACAGCATTTTATAAAAAGATGGCAGAGGTGCTTCTTGTCTGAGCCGCGGTGTAGCGTTGTGACCTGAAGTCAGCCAGTGATGCCCCCCCCCCCTCCATTCATCCCCCCTCCCCTGCTAGAAACAGATGCAGTGGTCCCTCAGGCAACAATCACATTAAAGTGTTATTATCAAACGGTGCAAATTGGGCCTGTAGTGTCAAACAGTGGGGGGGAAAGAAAGTCCTACTGAGATCACTACAGCACAGTTCACACAGTGTGAACCCCCCCACCACATCCACCCGATGCACACCTTCACACCTCGACCACCATCTCACACACACACCCCCCCGCCTCAATCCACTGACTTCTAAATTAGCTCATAATAATAAAAAAATAGTGTGTTTTCATTGCACTGTTTGAAGCTGAATTCAAGAGCAGCATTAATTAAATCATATAGCAAAGGCATTCGTGCCAAGGCCCACATGCTGCGCGGCTGAACACACAAACACACACAGATACAACACACGCAGGCTGCATGCACTCACACAAGTGCATTGTGTGGCCATCAAGTAGAGGCCGTAGAGTGTG
Organism: Pampus argenteus; assembly: GCA_036937835.1. NCBI lineage: Eukaryota > Metazoa > Chordata > Actinopteri > Scombriformes > Stromateidae > Pampus > Pampus argenteus. The sequence continues at coordinate 3,252,718 of CM072879.1, forward strand.
TGTGTGTGTGTGTTGTGTTTTTTCAGCCCAGATGTCGACTAAGTGAACATTTCTCTTGGTTTCTTGTTCAACCTTTGTGCTTCTTAGCTTTTATAGCAGCATGGAGGCGTCACTTTAGAGCTATTCAAGCCTGCTGGAGAGAGCCGAGTACAAAAGGGCCGAGAGTTCAGTCTCAGAGAACAACGCTGCAATTCCCCCGCTGCTGTTTGAGTCACCTCAGCTCAGCCCGGTTTACCCAGCTCGGTTATATGCACCAGCTTTCTCTCACTGACTCCGCTGCCTCTCAAGGTGTTGACAAGTGGTCGCCAGCTGCAGTGAATGCTTTCATATACTTCAGGGGTTCTCAAAGTGGAGATCCTGGGGTGTTTGAGGGGCTCCAACAGGGGTTTTAGAAGTCCACGAGGAGGTTCCAGTGGTGCTTGAAGGGGTTTTTCTTGTTCTTAAGGAGGTTGCAGGTGTTATTGAGGAGGGTCTTTACCAGGTTTCATGGGAAGTTCAGAGTGTTTGAGGGGTCATTCAGGTGTTTTAGGTTCTAGATGGGATCCTTCTATGGGGGTTAAATCCTTCTACAGGACTTTGGGATGTTTTAGGGGTCCCGGAGGATGACGCAGAGCAGCTCCAGTATAATGAAGATGACATCGATTTACTTAACTACAAATGACCCAACCAAGGAGGGGCATGAATGTTTGTTTTTCATCCAAGGTTTCACTTTCACCGCTCATATTTTCCCCTCGACAATGACGCTGTTGTTGAATTAAACACTGAATATATAGAAATAGAAATATTCACATTGTAACCAAAACGAATGCTCACAGATTGTCCATATCCATACATTAGCTGTAGCCGCTTATCCATGGTTCACTGACATAAGGTGATCCCAGCCACGCACAGGTTCACAACCGGAGTCACTGAAGTGCAGTTAAAAAAACACATCTGTAATATATATATATATATATTAATATGTGTGTGTGTGTGTGTGTGTATGTGTGTGTGTGTGTGTGTGTGTTTTGGAGTCGACAGCACCAGTATATTAGGTTATTGAAGACATCATCAGCTAATCAGCTATTACAATTATTTACAAAACAATTTAAAGCGACCTTGTTTAAGTAAAACATTATATCATATTCAGTATAATTTATTGTGGATAATATTGTGGATTATATATTATATTATTATTACAATAATATAAAACCGAGAGAAGCAGCAAATCGTCAAGTTAAAGAAGCTTTTGATGATTTAGCTTGATAAATCTCTAAAACTCTAAATGATGAATAACTTATTGTAAAAGTTTCATTTCAGCCAATCTACTAATTGATTTATCGACTAATTGTTTGAGCTCCAGTCTCTGTAACTGCTTAATTGTCTCTCTGCATGTATGTTTTGTTGTGTTCTCCTCTGTTTACCCGTCTGTTGTCTCACTGTCTGTCTCACTAATTAATAGAAAAACTTTGGGGTCAATTTTTCATGGCTTACACTGTCAAAATTCTAAAAGAAAAAAAAAATGACCAAAAAAAACCAAAATCATTTCCCCCAAGTTAAAAAAGCAAAAGGAAGAGTTGACATCTGAAATCTGAATATAATTGAAACTGAAGATGCTAGTGTGGAGCTGACCTTTGACCTCCAATCAGAGTGCCGCTGCGCTTCTCGGCAGGCAAATTGATGGTGCACAACTTTGGAATTGACATGTCAAGGTGACTCAGTCTGGTTTTAGTGCTTCATTCTGCGTAAACTGTAACCTCTCTGATCCTGCCTGCGATTCCCGGCCCGTCTGATCTGAGCTCAGCCTCCCCAGGCGGCCACATGCTCCCACAAACAGCCAAAACAACACTTGACCTTGGTGCTTGACCATGAAGTCAATGATAATAGTACCTACTGTGGTGTCTGGAATCGGCGCTTTGGCCTCTTGCTTATTTTTCTTCCTTGCATCGTTGCAGGGATGACTATTCAGATCCAGAGGGAGGCGGATGAGGAAAATCTTTATGGTGTTAAATTAGAATCTCCTTTTGAATCTTCTCAGAACAACACCCAGTCTGACTTTACAGCCTGTCTGTGTGGTTTGTGTGTGTGTGTGTGTGTGCGCGTGTGTGTGTGGACGGTATGTTTGAAGCAGTAGGCGTCTGTGATTAATGACCACAGCCTCTATTCTCTCCTCCACGTGCTGCTCTAGATTTTCAATCGCGTTCACAGTTCAGAGGTCAGAGCTGGAGCTGATCGTTGAAGGGCGTTGTTCTCAGAAAATCCAGCCCGGCTTGCAACCCGGGTTAGATCCTGAGGGAAGCTACAATCCCCCCCCCATTCCTGCTTCCCTCTCCACATAGAGCAATCCTTTTATGGCAAAGCGTGTGGCACCTTGATAGCAGCACTTTGAAGCAGCCCAGGGAGAGAAGTGTCTCTGAAGGCAGGACTAGATAACCTCGTCCAACCTGCTTTACATCTCTAGGTGCTCCTGTGACTCCAGAGCCGGCCGCACGCTTGACTCGTCACGGCTCAGGTGATACAGCAGACCTCTCACTCATATCTGCATTCACATGAGATGATTCAACAGTCTTTTTGATGGAACTCTGGTCCGGTTTTTAGGCCTTGCTGTCTGATGTCATCCGGCATCTCATATTCACGTCACCTCTCCTATATAGTCTAAAGTTATTGTTATTGTTATTATTCCTATCTTTTAGGAGCATTTTTAATTGAGTCTTTGGGATTTTTCTATAGTTTATCTCTGATCATTAAAGAGTTCACAAAGACTTTTCCAAAACACCATCTTTCACATGTATCTCTTTATTTAACTGTGTTAACCTCATCAGCTGCCCTCATCTGTTATGAAGAAATCAGCCAACCACATTCATTTCTCAGGTTTAATACAGAATGCCTGATAAGCGCGTGTATAATCCAGTCACGAGAAGCTGTATTCTATGTACATTTACATCACTGTGTGGCCGTGTTTTCATGCACAGGATACTAGATACGAATCCAGGAATATCTACAATAATTCCATGATATCAGCTGTCTCCATTTACACACAAAGATGACAATTTAAAAAAATCACATTGTACGCATCTTATAAAAATGATCGACACAGTTTGATTTGTTGAAATAAGTAAAATTCTCATTACTTTAAAGATATTTTTGTGCCACTAAGAAGTAAAACTTCATTCATGATAATACAGCAGTGTGATTTCTGGATGGTATAAACTGATTGTTGGTCTCCACTTAAATCTCCCATTTCCCAATTCACATGTTGAGTCTTGATAATAGCAGCAATAGAGTGATTTCCATTATTTTAATGTTATTTGTTTTAATATACTGGAGAGTTCCAAACACAGGATATTATTGGACGGAAGTAAAGTGGAAATAGTTCATCACACTGGCAGGATTCTGTCATTTTAATATCTTGAAGGTTGAAATTGAGACTGATGACTTGAGTTTTTTACAGTGCATCCATATATGGAGGAGATAAGTGTTTCAGTGGCAGTTACTGAGGCTGAATGTAATGACTACATTCAGCTGTGGTAGAAAGATACAGTAGGAGGAACAGGTTCTGTACTGTGCTAGCGACTGGATACAAAGGCAGTGCAGGAAGTGAATTTGGACCTGTATAGTGATGGATCGCCTTACTTTCTAACCTGATGATGGGCTTGACTGACCAGTGAAACAGCAGACTGAGATGCTGCACCCCTTAAGGGAGGAGGAGGAGGTGGAAGTAGTGGAAATGGAGAGGAGGAGGAGGAAGGGGGTGGCGGTGGTGCAGAAATGCTTCCCTCCGCTGCGTCGGCAGTGATGGATCTGCCATCGCAGCTCACGTCTGCTGCACAGTCCGACAGTCACGGCGCCCACAGATGGGAATTACCAGCCATGTCCGTTATCTTCTACTTTAGATCTTTCCATCCTGTTAGGTTACAGTGACTGGCCATGCGGTTACTGTCGCCGCGCTCCAGAGACATGTATGGACGACTTATAAAAAAATCAATGAGTGATGGACACTCATGTGAGCACTCCGAAGCGAGGTTCAGACCTGTGTATTGGTTGACAATATTGGACTATTCCTGTAGCAGAGAAATCATTGCGGTGGAATGTGAGAGGATTTTACTCAGCAGCGTAAAACCTGCAATGAACCCAGCTACGGCCTGTCTAAAGAGCTGTTAAAGAATTCTATTAGTCTGGGCTTCACTGGAGAGTTTGACTTACTGATGCTCTAAGTGCTGTTCCAGTAGCTTTTTCATTCTAAAACTAAATCCCTGAGCAAACCAGTGGATGCTTGAAACTTCTTATGAACACTGGAGTCTGTGTCTTGATGCAGGATTGGTTTATCCTGCTTAGTTTGACCTTAACTCTTCTCTCAATGACAGGTGGAGTTAAAGCTAGGCTCTACATGTTATCTAATGCCACGACCCAAAGCAGCCGGGAGAAGTTTTTGACTTCCAAACACTCATAATCATATTAGCAACTATTATCATATTATTGCAGTATAAGATTGTCGTATTTTTCCTGTTGGTTTAGTGCAGCCTGTTACACTTTAACCTGACAACATAAAGAGAAAATAGAATATTTTCATAGACTTGTGTACTTTATATCAGTGCAGTATCATATAAATAAACAGCGCGCCCTCTCACACTGCATTCTCCTTGATGACATGTCAGGAGCTCATAAAATCAAGTCTCCCAAATTAAAAGACTAAACGTGCTGTTGATGTTGATCGTCAGCGGATGCTCTAACTTTCAAACAAAGCCACATTTTTAAAATAAGCTGATCTAATAGGGACTTTACTCCCTAAAATTCTCCATCAATTAACGTTATTGCAGCCGTCTTTTATGGAGAATGTTCAGATTATTCAGGGTCGTGTATTCTTTCTAGATATTTAACGTTCTGTCCAGGTATCTGCAACACTAATAAAAGATTCTTCTAAAACTTTCTTTCTAAAACTAAATTTCTTGCATACCCAAGTCACACATTTCACCACGCTTAAAGTGGCCTTTTTGGTAAATGCTGCCGTTATCCGCGTGCTGTATCTGTTCTCCCTCTCCAGTCTTCATATTAGAGCAAAGCAAAATCGTGCAAAGCCTGATGAGGCGAGAGAAATGTGAAAAGGAAGAGGGAAGAGGAGGGAGGTGAGCGCGAGTACAGTGCTCCCAGTTTGCCATCAACACCCACATGTCTGTCAGGCTGGGCTGTTTGTGCTGTTTCTGTCACTCCAAGCAAACAAGCTGATGCATCTAATACAGCGCAGGAGAAGCAGACTGTAAACTGTCAACACAGATGTTTTTTTCTTGTTTTTTTTTTTGAAGAGGAACAAATGATAAAGTCAGTAAGGTTTAACAACAAGCTGACGATGTCGTCGTTATCCCGCTCTCATTCCCTGCTCGTAGATGGAGGAAAGGGAGTGAGAGCAGTGAGGATCGGCAGCTGCAGGCTTGGACGACACAAGACATGTTCTTAAGTACAGTCATGAGCAAGAAAACTAAGGATTTGAGCAACCAATCGTGCTCAAATGGTCACAGAATGGAGAATATAAAGTATTTCCTTGAATGGCTTTTGTTTGCAGATGGCTCCCTGAACACAGTTTGGGAAGTAAAAATAAAGCAATCATGTTTTTATCAAACACAATAAGGGAACATTTTAATGGACCTATCTGCAAGTCATACAATGTGGACATGCTTGTTCAATATTCAAACAAAACCCAATTTCCCATCGCCTTGAACATCACCTGGGATACATGATGCAAACCTCAAACCTGACCATTGTACATTTAAAAATGTGCGTCATTGGTCATAAACTTAGTATTTGTCTGAGCTGGGATCATGGGGTTACAATGCAGCAATGTCCTCCAGCTGCATAAGTGGCTGAAGTTTATTATTGCTTAGACATTAAAACTGTCAGAAATCAAATTAATGTTTTTTTTTCTTTTTTTGGAAGGTTTATGGAAAAAAAGCAGAGCAGCACTACATACTGGCTACATACATAGTTAAAAATAAAATAAAAATGAAATGAATGAATAATTGCTCTTATTGATTAGACATAAGTTGCCACAGGTCAATCAATTGCTCCCCACTGGGTTAAATGGGCTGCAGCTGCTTTAAATTGCTGTTGTGTGTGTGTGTGTGTGTGTGTGTGTGTGTTTTTTGAGGATACACAGCTGCTGGGCACTTTTGCAAGATTATTGAGCGTAATTTTAACGATAAGAAACATAATTTCACTGCAAACACACTTAAATGCAGCTTATCCTGGTTAATTAATCAATACATTACAGCACAGACTTTTGTGTCCTTTACTTGTATCTGAAGGCGAGAGCCGCAGTGACGGTGGAATAGAACAATCAGAGCCCTTATCAGTTCCCCAATGCGGCAAATGACAGGCCTTCATTACTTACAGCAGCCCTGGAGAGTGCGGTCGTATTGATTTTCAGAATTACAATTCTATTTTTTTTTTGCCTGTGGATGGTTTCCAGTCACAGCGGAGGGCAGAGAAAAGTGCTGTGAGGAGCGCGTCTATGTGGCTGACAGCTGTCAGTCACGTGTCAGCGGGATGAGACTCATCCTTTAGAGAAGGAGGGAGAAGGCCTTCCATTCCTCCCTTACCTCTCTTTCTCATTTATCGCTTCTCTCTGTCTCGTTGTCTGGTTATCGTGCTCTCGCCGACTTTTTATTCTCCACAATCTCTCCTCAGACTCACATGAATACCTCTTCTTATCAAACTGACCCTCGACTTCATACCCCACCCCCCACCCCCCACACTCTTCCTTATTGTTTGCCATTTTTCCATATCCCTCCTCATTTTATCATTCCAATGCCATCAATTCATGTTTTATGTTTTCTACCTCGGGCAGAGAAAATGAATTCCATGCGGTGCGTTGTTCAAATATTCAGTGTAAACATGGCCACATGAATCTCCCTGTTTACTGTCAGCCTTCTGGATGCTCTCTGTAAAAACAAACTGAATTCAGATCCTGTGTTAGAGTGTATCGCCGGTGATAGAAACGCCACACCAGGCAGGGAGATGTTATTTTTTATAAATCAAGTCATTTTCAGTCAGCATGTTATGTGTCTGTTTGTTTGCGAATATAAGGCCTGTTTGGCTTATTTATCAGTGTTTTGTCAGAGAAGGACAGGACAGAAATGCAGCTAATGTGCAGGTAAGTCTGCTGCGTGTGGTGCGATATAACTCCACCAGAAAATTAATAAGAGGAATGTTTTGTTTTAAATTATTATTATTAGATTCACTGTTAAAGCTGGTTGAATTCTTCTCTATAGCTAAAACTGATTCTGACAAAGGCTGACAGATTATAATAATTTAAGGTTCCACTTACTGGCTTTTTTTCAGAGATTTCAGCCTCTTGTAATATAATAATATTACTAATAATAATAGAGCAACAGGATTAGCGAATCCACTGTAACTGAGCAAACACTCTGCTGGTTGAAAGCTCTGGGAAAAAAAGAAAGAAGAAAAAAGATGATCTTTGTCACTCAGTTACAGTCAGATTTATATTTAGAATGATGTTGTTTTATTCCCTTCATACTTCCTGGACTCCTCCTGATACTCATGTATTCAGAGAGCTAACAGATTACACATTTTTAAAAATGATCTCACCACATGATGGAAATGTTGTTTCAAAGACTAAACAAGATATGAGTGTAGATCATTAATAATAACACTACACTACAATAACACAAATCTGTAAACTCGCTCAAACTGTCAAAAACACTGAGAACGTGTCCTCACTGATACTGACTAGTGAAGGTTCCAGCTTGACTTTTAAAAAGATTTTTTTTTCTTTAGTATGAGTTAAATTAGAACTCGTATAATTTGTATAATGGTCAAATTTGAGAGTCAAGTGTCAAAAACAAAAGAAAAAGTTTACTGGGCCTGTGATTATAAGCAAGCTGTGAATTTAGAATTATTGACTCACCCCCACCCATCCAAGACACCAAAAAATAAATAAAAAGCCTCTAAAGCTTTTAATCATTTGAGTTTCTCATATTTCATTTGTTGAGCTAGCAGTTCAGTTGGGTTTTTGTCTCATAATTATTTTCTGCTTTTCTATAATTGGTATCAGATTAAACAGCTCTTTCCTGACAACTTCCTGGGAAATTAGGAGGAAATTACAGCCCGGTTAAATAAAGCATTATTTCTCTACATGAAAGCGGAAAAGGATTCAAATCTAAATACACTGAGTCTAATAATACTGTTATCAGTCTCCGCGTGTATATTCAGCAAGTTGCTAAAACTTCCAACTTCTCAGAAACAATATACTGAAGTTATGATTGAAGTGTCTACGATGGAAGCCATTGGCTTGGTTTAAAACCTTCATGGTAAAACATGCATCGTATCGACATGTTTGACCCAGTCTGCTGTGTGTTTTGAGGCAGTAAAGGCTATAAAGTAAGTCAGATCCATGTTTGAAAATCTAATTTCGTCTGAGGGGAGTGAAGATGTCAAGAGGTGAATAAAACATTGTTAGCCGCTGGAAACAGGCGTCCCGTTTTTAACAAACCTTCACAGAGTGGAGAACTTTTTCTCTGTCATTCTGTGTGGCTCTCTCTCTCCATCTCTCCCCTCATCTCTCATTCTGTGTATGCTCGAGCATTTATCAAATCAATTACTGCTGATGGGAGTACCTCCTAACAGGTAGTGAGGTGTCTCGGCACTAATTCATCCTGTCGCTTTGATGGATTTTCTCGGCTTTCCCGAGCATCGAGCCCACAGCTCGGGGAGAGCGTGGCCGATCTGTCAGGCCTCACAAGCCATTACTTAAAACATTAGCTGCTCAGGACACCATCGTGATGTACGAATGGTTTCTGTGTGACCGCCGTGTGTTTGAGGGTGGACAGAGAGACAGAGAGACACACATCACATCAGCCAGTTCAGGAGATGATGAAAATATGTATGAATCAGAGCAGCCTCTCAGGTCCCAGAGGAACCTTTACACCGTTCTCCAGTGCAGAGGGAGAACGTGTGGTGAGGCTGCATTTACTTCCTAATCTGGCAGCTGTTGGAACCTCCTCCCTGATGATCTGTGGAGAGCTGGAAAAATGTCACACACTGTATTTGTTCAAAACTTTTCGACACTTTTTGCCTTGAGTTTCCCAGCATCATCAATCATTGCCTTATTCTATTGTTTTTATTTGCTATCTTCTTTTACTTAGTTCCTTTTATTTGCTGTTATTATCTTTTTTTTTTAAATAGTTTTTCTCACATTTGTATTTGCATGTGCAATAGACACTGGAGTTATAGTATTATGGATGATGGATGCTATAAAAATGTACTTTACTTTCATAAATATAAACCTTTACTCTAATTCTATTAGAATCATTACATTTCTTGATTAATGACATTTACTGTCTGGTTGCACCTTTTTAAAACAACTGCAACTGTTGTATGTTTGTACAAACATACTTCTAGAGTCTACATATATATTTTTATAGTTACATACTTACCTCTACGTAACATGATTATATAAAATATTTAAATACTTTACATATACTATAATATGCAATGCTTACCAGTGCTGACAGTACATATATATCTGTGTTTTGTATCTGTTATAGTGTTACCCAGAAATAATTATTTACACATCTATATATTTCATATTATTTATAGAGCATAATACAGCAATAATATTATTTATACTCATACATTCATATACAGTATATACACAAAAACGGCCTACATTATTGTGGAATTGTTTTGAGTCACTGACTAGTGCATCAAATGCCAGAATCCTCCCCATCGTCATTGGTTAAAGGGCATCTACTTGAATGATGTGTCTACATGGTGAGTGTGTGGTTGAACCAGTGTGAAAGCAGAAAAGTGGCTGTGAGGAAAAGGTTAGCAGAGCAGTAAGTTGTAATTCTGACAGTAAATGTACAGCACAGGCTACAATGTGTCCATATATATACTGTATATAACCTGACCAGGCACACTTAGGGTGGACCACCTTCTCATTTTAATGTCAATGCTGCTGAGTCTCATTAAGACATTTTCAAGACATATAAAAAATACTCTGCTTAGAACAATAATACAAAAAAAGTTTTGTTACAGTGATCATGAATGATCAACTAGTTAGATGTCACAAATCGTGCTTGTACGTCCACAAAAACCATTTCAGTGGAGGGGGGCTTTAATTATAGTTACATCCTTACATTACATGTATACCTACAGACAGGTGACAAATTAAAGGGAAAAAAAACAACTATGTGCCACCAGAACAGCTTCACTGTGCCTCAGCATTGGACGGACACTATTCTTCCAAAAGAATGATAGTGGTAGGACATGTGATTCACATAGTTTTCATACTCATCAAACCATTGTGGATGGGGGCACTGTTATCCTGAAATATACTGAAAAAATGGACCCAGCACGCTAGCAAAATGTTCCCCACAGTGTAACAGCGGCAGCCACCAGATCACCTGCATTCGTGATGTTTCTCCACTCATTTATGCAGGTTTTTATATGCACTACTTAGATACAGTACATACTGTATATTACATATATAATTACATGAATGACATTTAGGAACCTATGTATATATGGATACATATATATATATATTTGAATGCAGTAAGACATCATAATCTTTAATCTTGCATTCACTATCCAAATATAAATAACAAGTGCCAAGAAGGTGGACAGTTAAGGTTTTAACAGACAAAACAACAAAAGAAACTGGAAAAAAAAAGTAATAGATAATTGTTTTTATTCAACCAACAAAGGTAGTCAGCACTGCAATTTGATGAATGGTGTGTGTATATGTATATGTATATGTATATACATATGTATATGCATATGTATATGTATATGTATATGTATATGCATATGTATATGTATATGCATATGCATATGGTGCGTGTATATGTACAGTAAGACTGCTCCTCTATATCCACATGCACATTTGGCCATATTATTGGAATGGAAAGAGAGTCATTCTGCAGACTGAGTAAATAACCTAATGAATAAACTTCCTTCCATCATAAACATCTGACCTAATATCTGAAGATGTGAACATATGCACTGTCTTTCAACACCTTCAGAGGTGTATCAGCATTGTTGGAGTGTAATGAAGTGTAATGAATTACTGTTGCCAGAAACTAATAAATAGTAAAATGACTTTTTGAGTAATGAGTCCAACAATACATAGAGCTGAATGCAGTATATTGCTGTTGCAGTGTGTAGTTGCACATTTGCCAATAAAACCCCAGTTTATATCTTCGACTCAGCTAAAATTTAAAAACTATTTGGCTCTTAGTCTCAAGTTAATGGCTCAGGCAGTAAAGCCATTCCAAAAAAAAAAAAATGGAAAAAAAGAAAAGAAGAAAAGAAGAAAAAAAAGAGCTCGAGTTAATTGAATGTGTTTGCTCTTGCAGATTTCTTACAGTCAGCATAAATGCACAGTTTAGGCTGCAGCAGAGCAGGAGGAGAAGACGGGGCAGGAAATACTGCTCTGATTAGAATAGTATAAAAGAAGCAGCCAGGCTGTGGAAAAATGTGTAATTATCAGAACAACTAAAACACATTAACAAACAACTAATGAATGATTATTTGTATGTTGTAAATTAATAAAAAATGAAGGGAATCAAAGACAAAAAAAAGTAAAAATATTTCTTCTTTATTTTATTTTATTTTTTTTTAGATTTATACAAAATGCTACTCCAAGAGATGCTAATATGAATAACCAAAAATCAAATGAAAAAGCAAATAAAGCAATCTGATAAATCTGAAAACTTTTTGTTGTGATTGTTGTGATTCATATGCTGTAGAGACCTTTGTAGACATTTTGACTATCGCCATCTTGGATTTCTGGAGCCAGAATTTGGACGGAAAGGTGGAGCTGTCGCTAATGCTATGTGCTAATTCAGTTAGCATGGTGCACAGTGTCTATGCTTAACTGTGATAATGCTAATGCTAATGGTTTAAAACAACTTAAAACAAACTGAACAGCAAACTCCTTAGACGAAGAAAACCAAAATGTACTCCCACTCTAATATGTAACATACAGTGTTGTCACCATGGCCACGTGCCTAATTATGCATAACGTTAAGCCTTAATACGTTTTAAATGGTACAGGTTTCATAAATAGGGAAAATGTGTTATAGAAACCAGCCTGTAAATATATTAATTTCTGCTGTACAGTTCTATGGGGATTTTTCAGCCCAGAGGTTTTATATGGCAGTTTATATGCTTTCAGTAGCATGTCACAGTGGTCGCTGTAGCTTTACGAATGACAAACTAAACGTTCTCATTTATTTTGTTCTTGATGCGTTTAGTGTTGTGGATTAAAGACGTCTTGCCTTTTCCTTTAGATTTTATGCTATATACAGTTTGCACTTCGGAGTAAACAAAGACAGTCCACAGGGCAGCTAATACCAAAGTGAACTGAAAATTGCCATAAGTGACCCCCCTTGAACAGTAACATAGCTGCTGTTAGCGTTAACAAGTGCTAACGTAAACGTGAAGACATTTTTTTTGTGGCAGTAAACAATTAATGAGCCAATAAAGAGAGAAAAGACACACACTAGGAGTAGAACCGCTATCCCAGCTCTTTTTCTTTTAGAGAAAGCTACCTACACTTTCTTTTTATTAACCCCTCTAAATAATGTGATTTCTATGTAGATGTATCTAGATAATCGCATCCATTTACACCTAATATTAATAAGCAATTATGTTATCAAGATTTCTACGCAAATTTTCATGGGATCTAAATATGCATATATGCAGTAGCTAGGCATGGCTGGCGGACTTTGTCAAAAACGTCAAGCTGATAGCATTCCGATCACAACATGTTCTGCATTTATATCTGAAATTAACATGCATTTCTCCTCATCCAGATAGGATATCTACATACAGATCTCATATAAATGACATAAAGCATAAAGCTGTCTTTCCAGCAGAGAAAAGGACAACCCAGCAGTAGCTGCTCATGGCTGGTTAGCTCTGACTATTAACACCATAGGGATGCATGTCGCCTTATATGATACAATGCGTGGCGGGCAGACATCCCCCCTCCACATCCCACACCCTTGCGTTGTCATGAACTACATAGATCCCTCACTCCTCTGTTACGTTCCTGGGGAGAGAAGATTCTTACAGATTTTGAAGGTGGTGTTTCTCTTCAAGGTCACTTTAGAGACTGAACAACAACCAGCATAGTGTGTCACATCAGCTCGTATATGATGAGGTTAGAGAAGTTTGCGGTGGCATTTGGTAGGTGTCCTATCTGGCTACGTGTCTGACTACTTGGGAGCCAGATACTGAGCTTGCTGTGTCTGATAGATCTGTAACAACTCACTGGTCAGAGGAAAGCAGGATCCCGTCACCATGTCATACACCTTAGCATCAATTACTATACCCCCCCCCCCATCTGCTCTAACGTGATGGCATAAAAAGCACCTGTCAGTTATAAATCACACTCTGTCATTATAAAGACATGAGCAGACAGAGTTTTTTTTACTAATGCATTACTCGCCCCGGAGGAACGTTTATGTATTTGGCTGAATGTTTTACACCAGGAATTATTTCTAACCATTAGCCTGAGGATTGTGTCTAATGAATCATGCATTGAAATTCAGCTGCTGATTTGTTATTGCATGTAAGACATGCACATTTCCCCCTCTCCCACTGTTTATTTAGCTTATTATGACCAACAGCAAAGCAGGTTGAATACACACACACAGACACACACACAGACACACACATGCCAGCTGTGCTCCAGCGCTGGCCTGTACTGGGGAATGCAGGGATGGAATTGGCTCTCTAATCCCTCCCTTTTTAAATAGTTGGACTAAATCCTCAATAGGTTTGAGCAGCTCTCAGTCACCAGGAGAAATACCCTGTACAGCTAATACTGCAGCTGTTCAAATGACTGTGAAATACTGTGGAAAATCTAGGAGTTTAACTCTGCCACATCACATCAGGCATTTTCTTTGTGCCAGATTCGAATAGAGGAGAGGAATTCAGACTGTACGCAGTGTGTGTGTGTGCCGTCAAGCAGGATGAGTCGTGCGGATCAAGCGGGCGAGATGTGACAGCTTAGTTCAGCCTGCAGAAATACAGATGTTGCCAAATAAAGACAGCTGTTTCTGAATGGATTAGTCATGTGTCTCACTTGGAATCACTGACTTATCGATCAAGAGTAGCGCTTTATATTACAGAAACAAGCATCATTGATGAGAGGAAGGATTGCTTGTGTTTTTATAACCATACTTACCTCCAGCCCATCCATCCATGTGATACGTGGACATATTTTCTCACTTCCTGCTAGATTTAGTGTAAGAATGTCCAACGCAAAACGAAGGTAGTAAAAATTATGACTTTTTTGTGGTGCGAGCAGCATTGACTTTCAGAGTCAGTGTCCCCTTGGCAACAGTTGTTATATTGACTATTTCTTTGATAGAAAGTAGTTTCAGTGAACATCTGTCTGCAGCAACATTTGTCCAAGTCCACTTTCACCTAGTTCAAGAAGTGGTGTCCCTGATGCTACAACAGCTTGCAGATATTTCCATGTAACCTAAAAGAAGATGAAGTTGGTTGGGGCACCATGGACACGCTGGGACATGGACACCATGGACAAGTTTGAGATGAGGGTTGAAGCAGACACACACACACACACACACACACAACGTTGCAGCAGCGATACGTAAGACACAGTGGATAAATTCAACATCATCCAGCATTAATTCAGAGCAAATGTTTGCACAGAAAAAGTATTTCCTACCAGAAACTCTCAGCATTGAACCCCCCGCCCCCCTCCCGTCTCCCCGATAACAGAGTGTAACGAATGCCATTTAAGGTTAAATCTAGCATTTTAAATCCACTTTCGTTTGTAAGCCCGCTGCTTTTCCTGCCCTGCCATGAGTGTGACTCATTCGCAGCTAATCTGCGTTCCTCTCTCCCTCACAAATTGTGTATCGCACACTTTGAGTGTAAGCTTCTCTGAATATCTCAGCCACAGAAGAGCCAGCGATGCAACACAACAGCGGTTCTCCAACAGATTTTATTGTACACCTAAAGAATGACCTGAAATGAATGGGCTAAAAGCAGTACTGTGTGTATGTGACTATACACCTGTTACACCTGCTGATTTAGTGTTGGAGGTTTTAAGGCTAAATTTGACTAGTCTGGTGTCCAATCTTAATTGATTGCACATTGCACCAGTGAGAGCAGAGTGTAAGGCATGGGGCTGGAACAGTGATGGTTTGGGTTGCAATATCATAGAATTCCGTACTTGTGCTACTAGACTACCGAACACACACACACATATATACACACACATATGTATATATACGTAATTCCATGATATTGCAACCTAAACCATCACTGTTCCATATATATATACATAAAATGTGCATGTGCGTGTGTGTGTGTGTGTCTGGGAAATCTGGTTGTAAATAACAGCTAAGTTTAAATTAATTCAATGCTGCGAGTGAATGTTCATTTTAATTACCATTGCTCATGGTGCAACCGGTGGTTCACTGATGTGTTTTTTAGGACAACAATGGAGCGAGCAAACAGGACATACTTTAGATACACACACATTATTGGTTTGGGTGTGCACATGGAATTTGTTAATGAGAAGAAAATATAGAATATGCATGACCAGTCTTTAGATTCGAAGGAATTCATGCGTCAAACCTTTCTCATTTCAAATGGGGGAAGGGGTTGCAATGAAGTTAGGTTACTGTTAGCTTTCTTTGGAGAACTTATCTCTGTTTATTTTTTTCAATTGTCCTCTTAAATACTAGATTGGTGTCTTAATGACTGCATATTTTCCAGAAATTAATTTGTATAATAAAGTTAAGTCTAGCATTCTCTATTCCAGCCACACTGGAGACAGATGGAGTTTCCCTATACACATGCAGTGGCACACACCCCTTCACCCTGTACACTCACACCACCATGCATATACACAGTGCCAAACGCTCCCTCTCTGGCCTGTACGATTAAGCCCTGCCTTTCCCATCAGTCTGAGGATGTCATTCGGCTGCTGTCCTCTGTGATTAATGGTACACAGCATCAGGCTGAAAGGCACAGTGGGAGGACAATGAGTATTTTAAATGGACATTATTCCTACAAAAGCCCCATCGTGCTGCTGGACAATAGGCAAGGTCTTGACACAGACAAAGTCAACCCGTGCACCTTTTGTTCAAATATCAGCGCTTGTTTTTGGAGCGAGCGCTTTACAAATGGGGAGTTCAGAAACATGGACTGTGTTGCAAATAGGTTTTATTCTGATCCGTATTACATATGCGAGGTTGAACATACTGGTGACCTACAACGTGAAGGGGTTTATTTTCAAATATATTACGTTGCAGAGCTGGCAACATACTCCTGTGCGCATTCATAGAGAGACAGCACATGGACGCAGTGGAAATCAATGTCATCTACACACATTTCATCTCCTGTTTTCCTCTTCCATAGCATTAAAGGACTATGCAAATCAGTAGTAAGAAGTATGGTAATGTCAATGAGTCACTGAGGTTGTCCTGCATGTTGGCTCGCATATCTCAATAAATCACAGGCAAGCTTGCTTAATCACAGTGGATATTCATGGTCCCCAAGGGGTAAATCATAATGTTTTTCTCCCAGCC
Organism: Pampus argenteus; assembly: GCA_036937835.1. NCBI lineage: Eukaryota > Metazoa > Chordata > Actinopteri > Scombriformes > Stromateidae > Pampus > Pampus argenteus. The sequence continues at coordinate 3,269,289 of CM072879.1, forward strand.
TATCAGCTCTAAATTCCCTCTTTGTCCAACACGTTGGTCCATGGCACGGTGTATTGAGGATGAATCCCAATGAGTTTGAGAGTCGTTTCTACAAGTCAAAATGTTGACTTGTACAAAAGAAATATAACCAATCAAATGGGATGATTTCCATGACATGTGTTGAGCATGTTCATGATCCCCAGGGGATGAAATTCTCCAACATCAGGATAAACGGTTAACGGTGGCATGAAGCTCGCTCGTTCGTGCACGTTCATGCACCCCAGAGAATGTCTTCCCTTTTGATTCTAAAGGTGTTTTGGACCGCTTGAGTGGGTTCTTGCTTTATTTGCACCTTGCTACAAATAATATTTTTTTTACTTGTAGTCATAAGGATGATTTTCAAATATTATTGATCCCCTATTCACTTAACATATCATTGGACGGTAGAGCATGTATTTGATTTCAACTATCTCTCCTACCTTACATCTGTGCCTTGACAAGTCTCATTTGCAGGTCATTTTACTGCTTTTTCTGTCAGGCATCTTGTCACTGTGACGGTCTGTCTGCAGCAATGTGACCACTACACACCCCGTTGCCCCCAGACGCACCTGCCGAAGCCCATCTGAAAAGGACTGTGAACACAGGTCTGTTTTATATCGTACCTCGACCGAGTGCTTTGATACAATGACATCACGTGGCCACTCATTCGGTTGCTGAAGTGAGCAGAGATCTGATATGGAATTAAAGGGCCAATTTGTCCTCAGGTAACGGATAACAGCTCACATTCCTCTGCTGAGAGAAAGACAGACACGGCATGAAATCTAGAGCGTGGCGTTCACTTAGCAGCCTCCACCCTCTGGCTTCAGACACGACATAGTCCTTTGATTTTCCTATTAGCAGCCGGAATAGAGCAACCAATGCCTAAACCTACCTGGCTTATGATGTTCAAAAATGAGCAGTGGAGATAGTGTTAGCCTAACCCTTCATCCCCTCCTTCCATCCCCTCACATAGGGGCTTCAGTCAGCATGATAAGGGCTAATCTCAGGCTAGCTGCTGTTCATTTACAGCTGAGCTTACCCACAATCCACATTAAAGTTGTGTGGCGGGCTTCATACGCACTCGCCTGCCCTCTCAGAGGCTGCTCTGAGATGCAGGTGAGCATTCAGCTTTATTGGAATGAAAATGAACTTCTCCCACACAGTAGTGTGTTTAAGAAGAGTGGAGGGGCAGCATGCTTTGAATAGGAAGCAGCTGGTGTGGATTTAATTGGAATAGACGGGTAAGGTTGATCTATTGGCCATCACTGTGATTCTACTTCTTTTTAAAAAGCTGTGGAAATATTTTAAATGTATGATTTGTGAGAAGTGATTTGAGCGTTTTCATTATTAATATATCATAATTTTGCTTCATTTCAAATGCTAACTTGTTTATGTTTAGAAGATGATCTCCATCTTTCATATCTATGTTCACAGTAGCATGCCAATATTTGCTATATTTGCATTAACTTGGACAAATTAGACTGACTGTAACTGGTTAATTTGACCATGTTAACTAATAATGGCAATAGCAGAATAGCCGTCTTCATTATGAAAATAATAAACTGTGTGACTTATTAACTGATTTTTTCGGAGCGCTCCTGCATCCATTGACTATTCATCCAGAGAGACCTTAATTGAGAATTCCTGATTCAGTGAATCATGTCACCTCATGACCTGAAAATCAATGATAGACAGTATCAAACTAAAAAGCATTTCTGAAATGCAATTACAGGCAGCCGATACAAAGAGCTGGAGCGACCCTGTAACTACATCTTATTGTCTCAGCTGAGTTAGTTATGCCCTCAGCTCTTATATCATATTGATTACAGCTTGTCATGGCTTTGAGATGAGGTCCTTTGGGGTCAGTAGAAGTAAAAGAAATGGTGGTTTATTGGATTATGGGTTTAATTTGATTTAAGGCAACAACTATGCATAATAATGAGATGTGGCTGCTCTCTCTCTCTCTCTCTTTCTCTCTCTCTCTCTCTCTCTGTGTCTACCTGACTGCAGTCACACCCCATCCTCATAACTACCACAGGTCAGCTCTACCAAAACACTCTCAATTCACATCTCTGCTCTTGAGAGAAGAACAAACTTCATTATGTATGTAAGAGCAAATCAAATAAAGCACCGGACTGGTCTCCATCCTATTTCTGAATATATATTTATGCAGGTGTCAAGGTCTGAGGAGAAGTCTGGGGTTTTACACCAGGGATGAGGATGTCATTCCAAGTAAACTAAGTTTATCAATTCTTGAGTGCTGACAGAATGATGAATAGACATTGTGATACACTGTTTAAACTTACTATATATATATAACATCTAATGATGCCTATGGCCAACCATGACTGTTGCTGTGTAAACTAAAAATGTATTATTATTATTATTATTAATATCTTCCTGATCTAAATGAGCTATAGTCAGCTAGCTACCCAGCTGACAGATAATTTACACCAATAAAAAAGACTTCATTTCTTTCGTCATTTCTGAATATTCTCCTAGGATATTCAAAAAATGTTAACAAGAACAAAAGACTATTTCCTCAATATTTAGTACCAAAGGATATACTGTAGTTTCTATTAAACAGAGTAGAAATAGAAATAAAAATTAATTTGGATACCACATACTGATAAAATGAGGCGTTACTGCTCGTGTAGGTTCATTAAGAAGGCGCATGCTTTATGGCCCATTTTGTATTTTGATGATTTTTTTTCTTAACATATCTGATGTAATAGTATAATACTATTGCAAGCCTGAAGAGTGTGTAAATATTAGGGACAGCATACACTTCTTATTTCTGCTGTCGTGACATATTTTGCAAATGTTTGTCGATTAACGTGATTACCGTCCGAAAGCTCTGCAGTCAGAGTGTGCAGGGATGCTGCTGATGTGTATCTGTATTTCAATCATCTGGGAGTAGGTGGGACCGTGTTGTAAGTGGGCGTGGTTTATATCGAACCAATGATGGCCCATTAAATAGTGTCTCTTCTAGAACGTCTTCTTTAGTGGTGTGAGGAGGAGACACTCCATCCCAGCTGTGCTCAACTGACTGATGCTAAACAATTCTATTAATTCTACAGCAGAGTGTTGAATCGAAATCAAACAGGTTGTGTGTCTGTGTGTTAAGCAGACAGCAGACTAACTGGGGAACAGAAACAGACTCTGCATCCTTCACCTCTGAGTCCAGCTCTCATGTTAAGGGAATACTACGAAAACACTCTAATGTCAGAGCTGTGAAAGTTTAAATCGGTGTTCCAGTCTGTCCTCGCTGCGTTGAGAATGCTCTTTCCATGTAGGAACAGTCATGCTGTTTCTGGAGATTGATCTAGAAGTGTATCATTAAGTCACACAAGAGGAGCTCGCTCAGTGAGTTCAGTTATTCTATTATAATTGATTCAAGACAATCCATAGGATTTAATGCTATGATGCAAATAGGAAATGGCCAGCGGTGCAGTTCTTTCTGAGGGAGTGGGCGGTGGTGTAAATTGAAATTTGGCGACATAAAAATCTAATAAAATACCAAAATAACAACAACAAAACTTAACACATATACAATAAAAAATAAATAAATAAATAAATAAAAAACCCTAAAATAAACACATTCTGGTGATATTCAGTCATTTCAATAATACAATTCCTCCAAAACAGCACACAACTGCGAATTACTGCAACTCACAAACACAAAAAACCTTCATGTGGCAGCGCTCATGCTGCACAGTGTTAATAATGAAGGGTTTGTCCAAACTGTTGGAATATGTGTGGACATATTTTGGATTTGAAGCAGTAGGCACATTACCACAAACTGACTGTGATAGTGGTGTTATCAACTGTTACAGATTCATGTTGAACCAAACTAACAATAGCTGAACCTCTGTGTGTGTGTGTGTGTGTGTGTGTGTGTGTGTGTGTGCGCGTGCACTTTGTGAAGTTGGAATTATAGTTATACAAAGATGCACAAAAGCCTCTTTGTGCAGCTATACAGAGGGGGTTTATGGGTAACAGAGGCTTGTAGGAACTCTGACATGCACACCTCCCAAATAACTGCCACCGACTGGAGGTGGGTTCAAAATGTAAAAGCAAAAAGCATAAACATATTATTATAAAAAGTGTTTATTTGGCAGAGATACACCGACGAGAACAGTGACTGTGTTTGCAAATATGAGTTTTGTGCCTTCACTGGGGAACGATCGGCTTTGTGTCCTGACTGAACCCAGACTTTTTACTGCTAGAGGGAAAAACAGGGTCCATTTTTATCAATCTACTAACAGTAAGTACATTAAAAATAATAATAATACATTTTAAGAAGGAAAACTATTTATCAAATTTCTTTTCACTTAAAAAGTCTTAAATGTATAAGACTGTGTGACTGTACACAATATCATTGGCCATGATGAATAACAAATTAGCTGAAGCAGTGTCATTAAGAATAGAACGATATTGTATTTTTTATTTTTATTATTTTATTCATATTTAATAGTGGTGATAAAAAATAATAATACATTTTTACATTTGTTTTGTTTGCCGTTGTTTATTCTGTAAGCATGTTTGCATTTCATCGTGGTAACAACTACGTAGCAGACTCCAATAAAATTAACTTATACAATTACACCTATTCTTGCACAATATCCTACCACTTAATAAACTATAAATATTTGTTATAATGGGAGTTGTTGTAAGTAGTGCGAGGTGCGTCTTGTTTTTGGAGTTTGAAAGATATGAGGCCTGATGTGTAAATGTTGCATTAGCACTCGCATAGCTCAGTGCCCCGACTGTATGTGAATGAGGTTAACAGTGAGAGAGAAAATGCTGTTTCATGAGAGAAAAAAGGCGACTAACAGGATCTAGTAAAAGCTACAGTAACATCTCTGTATCCACGCAATGCCAGAACGCTAATGTGTTGCTCTCTGTTAGATCCTCTCAGTAGCCTGAAAGATTAACTTCAACATCACACTAATCAAAACACTAATTACATTAAATAAAACAGCTTTTGTAGATGGCAACAGAACGGACTATTTCTATTTAATTCGATTAATGCCGATATGCATATTTATCTCATTGTCACGTTGCGTAATGACTCATTGTTTGTTATTCTCCAGGACTAGAGAAGCTGCAGAAAACTGCTCATTATGAATAATGGAGCAAATAACGACACACATTACATGCATGTTGTACTTTCAGCTGCATACTTGCACAGTGAATAATTTAATGCGATTTGTATAAGTAATAATCCTTCATAATGCATCCTTTACTTAGAAGAGGAATAGACAGAAGGTGCAGAAGTGGTCGATTAAAAGCGTCGGAGGCGTTTGGCGGGAACGGCGGCGGCGGCGGCGTGTGCTCGGGGAGTTATTGCTCCACTTACTTTACAAACTGAAAATCTCATTAAGTGTGACACTGAAGATTAGTTGAGAGGGACCAAAGTGGAAAGAGAATGAAGTCACAAAGGGGCTGTGAGGAGGCTTTGGCTTTGTTTGCCATCATTAATTCAGCATTGAAACAGCTCGGGGGGGGGGAGCTCCAAGCCGCTGATCAGAAGAGCTGCGCATATGACAGGCGAACAGGTGCCCTTTTTCCTCTCCAAACACTTTTCCCTTTTAGCTCCCCTCCTCAGGTCTTAATTGAGGTGAGTTGTGTATTTGGGCCATCTGCGTGCTGACAAAATAAAGCTTGCTTTGATTTATGGTACCTCGGGACATATTAGCATCTGAAATTTCACCAACGAGCCTCCAAACTCCGCTTGTAAACTCCAAGACAACAGCAGTCGGGAGGATTTTTCTTATATTTCACTACAATTTATACGTCAGGTGTAAAACAGGAATGAAACATCGCACGGTGCTTGTTTGATAACGAATAAATGCATCATTTATGCGTTCATATCTTGTAAATCAATAAACCAGTGTGTACATGTAGATGTTGCGCTGTCAAAGTAAAATAATGCATCTACTGCAACATGAATTGCAGACATTAGTATCGTGACATGGCAAGCTGCTTCTTTGAGGAGAAAAGGAGAAGCTGCAACTTGCCCGTATGAGCAGTGGCAATGGAAAACAGGTGGGTGGAAATCTAGCCATACTGCCGTGGCATCCTGGGACATTTTACTAGAATAAAATCATTGTTAATGGTTTTCATGATCATTATGAGTTGGGTTGACACACACACAGCATGTATCCATAGATTCATGTCAACAACGTGACATCTGACCGTACCATGTGCCTATCGCAGTAGAAATCCAGACTTTTTTTTCTGTCCATGTTTGGTGAACCAGTGTCTACTATTATCACAGTTTTTCTGTTCTTAGCAGAGAGCAGTGGAACCTTTTCTTCTGTAATTCGTTCACTTCAAGGTTTGACATGTTGTGAGGCCAGACATGCTCTTCTGCATACTGTAGAAGTGTCATTTGAGTGACTGTCACTTTCCTGTCAGCCTTAAACAAATTGCGCCATCCTCCTCTGACTTCTCTCATTAATAAGGCATTTTTGCCCACAAACCTGCTGCTTATTGAAAGTTTTTGTTTGTTTGTTTGTTTCATCATTGTATGTAAATTCTACAAGCACCCTGTCTGGCACCATCAATGGTCCTAATTCAAAATGCATCACTTGAAGCCACAGGAAAACATTCACTTTGTTTATTGGACAGATGTGTCTGGGGTTGGAGCAATAACATGAACACAGGAAGGTCCTGAAGAAGGTCCACAGGCTAATGGTACCAGCGTCATCAGTATCATCGTTTACTCTGTTCAGACCTGCCCAAACGAATCACACCGAGGAGGAAAACAAACCAGAGTCTGTGTTAGTCCCATTATTTGTTGTATTTCTTCAAATGTAATAGATCAAGGGAGAGAAACTAAGACACACACACACACAGTCTGCTCTAATGATATGTTGAACACTCTAACGTATATGACCATTAGACAGCTCTAGTACCTGGGAAAACTGTTATATTCCAGCAGCACTTAGCAGCAGTGTGGCGCCAAGCACCGATAGTTTAACTCATATTGTGTGGTGTGGTGATAGCTGTTAGTGGCTGTATTTCATGGCTTACGCTCTCTGAGGAACACTTTACGAGACGTGCACAATGGGACTGAAAGCAGCCTCTGAACGCTTCGGTCATGTTTGAATGTGCTGCTCGATGTACCGGAGCAGAAAACACATCTGAGAATAGTTTGTAGATATGTCACACATCCTCAAAAGTCTTTCCCCAAATGTAGAATTTATTTGTCCGGGCTTTTTTTTAAAAATTATATTACTTATTCGTTCAGTGCTGTTGCAGCAATGTTCAGTGATGTTTGTGCTGAGCAATGAAATGTCCCACATGAATGGCCACTGAGTTTCTACTTACTTTATATTGTGTGATAGAAATGTGTAAATCTAACATACAATACTTGTTATAGACAATCTTACACTATAGACTAACAGTGTTAAAATGGAAAAAAAAATCCAATACAGTCAAAGGGCTACATAGATACACAGCCACATATCTAAAGCAAATTTGGTGTGAAGTTTGACACATTTATATATATAAAAAAAAAAGATCCTCCCAGGCAACTATCTACTGTTCTCTGTGCTTTTACACCTTTTGCCTTTTGTCTTTCAGTGTCTCTCACTTCTCCAATCACTACTGACTTTAAGCCCTCGATTAACAAATGTCCACTTCATAAAAAGTCTCAAACTGTGTACAATGATGCCAAAAATCATATTTACAGTGAGAAAAAAAAAACAGGTGTCAAAATATGTCAGGGACACCACAAGAGGTGTGAAGTAACAAATCCTCTGATTTGAAGGAAATGTGTTCAATCTGAAGATTTATAATCGCTGTGGAGTACACTGTTAGTGAGGTACAGCAGAAGTGGATTTTAACAAATAGACAAGCTATAGAGAAGTCAGCCTCTGGCACCTTCTTTCCAATCACCAATGTACTGTACATAGTGCAATCAAGCGGACCACAGCTTGAGGTTGAAACCAAGGCTGAAGTACCTTAAAGTGCCACTGACGACCATTAACTACTCCAGCTGAATCCCATTCAAAAAGCCTGCAGTTATCTCTGGAAATACTAATTCTAACTCAACGTCTAAATTCTGGCCCTCTGTGCTGGTGGTCATTTTGTAAAATACGATTTGAAGACTTACAGTAGCTTTGATGTTCTCTGTGTGGTCATTGATTAACAGCTGTGATGGACAGTTTAACATTACCTGATTACAACAGCACTCAGTTTTCCCAGTAAGCTTGAAAGGCAACAGATATCTATCTCTTTATACAGACTATGGGTGCAATTTGAGAGAAACTGAAAGCCGTGGCTGTAGTCTGCCATGTCTCTCAGCCAGTTCAAGTGAGCTGAGAATTTATGACTCTATGATTGCCTAATCTCAACTCAACAACAAAGTCACATTGTCTTGTTTGTTCTTTTCTTGCTGTGTACTTGGTGTATGGTTCTATGAGCACCATACGAAGTCACATTTCCTGTTGAAGAACTTAAAAAGACTAAAACAAAACTGTTCTAATAATGTTGAAAGAGCCATTGAGTCCCTGATACTGGCAAAAAAAAATTTTTTCAGCTGAAATGACAAAAACAGTTGCACAGTCAATGATTATTATAAAAAAGGGAATTGTGATTTAACACATGTTGGAGTGTGCATGGGTCACCCTGTAAAAATAGCCTCCTTTCAGGCCTTTCTACCATCTTCATTTATTAGTGTACAGCCTGCGACGGCTCAGTTTTCTATACGACTCAGCTCAACTGAAGGTTAATTGTCCATATGTTCAGGGTCAATCCTCCTCAGTCTTCCTCTTCCTATATTGTAAAGCTAACAGCCTCATATTGTCCCCTCTTTCTCTTTTTCCCCCCTCTCTGTTTTCATTCTCTGGAGCTTTCATGAGGCTTCTTTCATACACCACATTGTGCTTGAGCCTTCATTCTTTGCCCAGTGCCCTTTATTCCAGCTCTGCTTCGCAGCTCTCTGTGCATGGATATGATGATTGGAATTTTTCAAAGGAGTTGGAGAATCTGGAGCTCATCTCATCTCAGATCTTTTGTCTTCTGTCTTATTGAACAGTTTAAAAAAAAGCAAATGAGAAGGCACAACTTATTTTCTAGAAACCAAAGCCTGGGATGTATTTCTGTTTGACTCAGCTTCCTTCTTGCCATTAACTCATGTTCAAAGTATAATTTACAATGCATGGTTCCTGGATGTATGTCTTTGTTGTTGCTAACCACTACAGTGTGTACAGTATGAATGAATACAGTCTAATCTCTCAGGTCATTTCCATCTCCCGTCACTGAGGTGCAAATTACCAAAGTGCTCACAATACAACATGGATTGCAATGCGAGTTTTGAAATTTGATTTATTGTTCCACTCTGAAGCTCTTGGCAAAACGCAGCCACATCAATGCTACCTGTGTGTTCAGCAAAAAGCGACAAGTTAATTACAAGAACAAATGAAATAAGTGCCAGGATAACTTTCCAGGAGTTCAGTGCACCGCGGGGGAAGTCTGTAGATGAGGGTTTTCCTTTGATCTATGAGACATAACAAGTTCTTAAAAATAGGACTTGATACTGGACAGTATGTTTAAGTTGTCATGAGTTCCAACATCAGACACTGGTGGAAGGCAGCCTGATTTTGGCAGGTGGGAAGTCAGTGAGGGATCATGTCTTTCTTTCGTACTGGGCCATATTTTAACAACTTTAGTGTTTTAGGTGCATACATCCATCCTGGTCCATGGCGATTTGGCCGTCTCCTCAGTACTGCATATCTGGGAATAGCGTTGACATCTTGTCCACACTGATGCAGACATGTAGACATGTTTCAGACTTTATATAGATTTCTAATGAAATCAAACTCGTGCAAGTGTATCAGTGAAGGAAGGTGGTAATCTGACAGGTGGTAAAAAGTGACTTAATAATCCCTGCATTGTGAATCAAATGGGCAACAACAACAACAACAACAGGGGCATCAGCATTAGGTCTCACCACACAACTATTGTTGCTGCTGAGAATAAATCCATCCATCATCTGCTTTGATTGACAGGCTGTCACATCCTGGGAGCAATGCAATGCTCGTTTATGATTGGCTGTGGGGAGGAAGTGGGAAACGTCGTCACACAACTGTAGACATTTAAGATACCAACAGTGGGAAAATATCTACTGTTTCAGTGGGTCTTTAATAAAATAAATAAATAAATAAACTTTGAATTGTATAGATTTAACATCAGTATATATCATGACTAATTGAATCAAGCAGTACAGAGATATTACTTTTGCATCATTTAGGTTATAAGTTTATTATTCAGCATAATTGTAATGTCCTTTATCAATTTGGAGTCATGGAATCCAGTTTTAATCCAAGCACTGTAAATGTTATTGAGTGGCTAATTGAAGGCTGTGGCAATGCTCCCAGATGTGTGGGTTTTTTTTACGTTATTACTTTGGTGCCCTAATGAGGCAAACACGTTTAATTAATCTCAGAATCAACACCTGAATATTTAACACCCTGTAATTTTAATAATAATTCCCAACATTCATAAACAGGCATATTAATCTCATTAATCCAAATACTGTATGTCCATCTCTATGAGTGACTGATTAAAAGCACGTAGCCAGTTTATGGAAGTATTTACCTTCACATAATGCTGCACTAAACACCTGCTGCCTGGTTAATCTTTCCTGGAAATAACTCTCAGTTGCACAAGTCTTAAGTCATAGAAATAAAGCCCAGCACACCAAGATAAATGTTATTCACAATAATGGTCATGAACACTGTGTGCTTATGACCACAAAGTAAAACAAAATAAGAAAAAAAAAAACATGGATCTCTAACTATAATATTTAAAATTCTGGTATACTGCATTTAATTTAAGTGAGATCATGCAGTATTGTGGCCCTAGTTGCTTCTGTTAAATAACTGCAGCAACCGACCATATGTATCTACTTTGTGTGTCTGTATTAAATATTACCAGACATCTTGCACGCTAACACATGAAACTGCCTCAGATGGTATAAGGCTGAGGTCAAAGGTCAAGAAAACTGAAAGCAATATAGGAGAAATTAAAAAATTAGGCAACACAGAGGGAGGAGTGAATTTAAGTTCAGAGCAAATTAAAGCAAACAGCTATTACTTTTCTGGTAAAATGAAAAACACACCTTAGGCAGGGAGAGGGAGATAACTACCTTATTTAAAAGTTTTACTGAGATTACAATCTTTAGGTTCAAGTGTAAAATACATTCAGAAATAAGATAAAGACAAAATGAATGTATAAAACACCCTTCAGAAGCACAGCGCTGGGAGCTGGTCGTCTGAACCAGCAGCTGTTCAGCATGCAGCTTTTATGATACTTTTATGTCTTTTTATTTCCATCCTCCCTGCTTGGTAAACTTTTAAACTCCACACCTTTTGTAACACAGACTTTCTGTTCAAGTCCATTTCTGATTTCCTCAAGGTTTAGAAGAGCAAGCAAACTGACATATAAAACCCCCCTTTCGCTTAACTTATGTCATAAGACGCATCTCCTAAAAGAAAGACAGTGAGTACGCAGTCATAATGTCTGCTTTACTTCTTTGTAGGTTGTCATGCAACTGAATAATCAGTCCATGTCTAGTACTGATGAAAGTCTGGTACCCAAACACCAAGTTGACACAATATTTATTTTCCTCAGGAAATAAATATTGCAAAAACCATCCAATAGCAGCAATTCACAGAAAAAGGAGAGGCAGTCCCTCCCCAGATTCTAATAATCATAAGGAAAGCACTTTTCTGTTGTTGTTATTCAGCCTTTCCTTCTTAAGAAACTCTTAAGTACACAGAAAAAGGTTTAAATTGTCCTCCCCTTACTGTACAAGGTGAATATAAGAACACAGTATTCATACTTAGCATAGGGTGGTCGTCATGACACTAACAGGAGGAGTTAAGGAGTTACTTTTGAGGGCAATCAATAAATGTAGAAAGTGCTTGACAGCATGTGCAGGGACTTTAGTATAGAAGTCATGTCTGGACTGGACAGAACAGACAGAGACTTTGCAGCTTGCCTTGCCCAGCAGTCTCCCTTGCCTGGGGGCAACCAACTGGCTGTCTGGCTGGTAGTCAGGTATCTGCAAGGCCTGTGCTGGCCACAGAGCTAGCCATGTTTACCAGATGCACCGTTCCCTCAGGTGAGAACACTACAGCTGGCAGCTGCAGGATCCAGTGAACGCACTGGCCCTCGGCCCAAAACATACTGGACGATGCCCGAGTCTGAGAGCTGCACAGATAAACATGTCTGTATGCACCGCGTAGAGCCCACCCACTGGACAAGACAAACAATGAGTACAGATAAACGGCTTATATGTATAGTTATATAGACATAGACTAGTTCATGCACCCTTTTTTAAACATTAATTTATCAGTATCAGTATCTTCAGAGTGGTGCGTATTCCCAGGGGAACATATTTGACCTAATTCAAGTAGATGATTAAGCACAAAATGAGTATAAATATTCTGAAAATAGAAAGTAAACGAGACACTGTTTCATCTGCTGAACAGACAGTGAAGAGCTTAAACTGCCTCTTAAAAACTCAAGGTGAGGTGGTTTATTGTGCTGGAGCTCTCATTCTAGCTATGAACGAACTGGCTTCATGTAAACAGCTGGATATCTAGGCTTTAAAACACAATATATAGATACGATGGTGTTATTCTATATGTAACCAACAATTGATTTTCAAGAAACAAGTATTGTGTGTGTGTATCCACATATATATACAGTATATATATACTGTGTCTTATTCCTCTGTGCCTCCACAGTTGCACTGGGTGACATGTTCCTTCATTACCATGAACACAAACACTGTGGTTTATTTTGACTCAGTCCCACATACACCGAATCTGGATTCCAAACCCTGAATTACTGCCCACTTCTGAGATCTGTTCAGAGATTCAAACAGGTCTGATGCCACGTGTGCTGATTGACGGCTGTTTCTTCCATCTGGAGAAACCATTGACTGTTCAGAGCTTTGTTGGTGGGATTAAGACTGGAGATGTCATCATTTTACACAGCACCATCCATGAAAACTGTCCACGAGCATATTTTAGCGTATATTTGATTGGAGCAGCTGTAGAGGTTGTTAGCAAATTGACTTACAGAAATAACAACTTAATATATCTTTGATCACTATAAATAATAATAATTTTTTAAAAAAAGTTCACAGCTGCTACCAACCACTACTCCTGCTCCTGTAGTGACTTAAAATATCATTAATTAAATAGGATGGGGTTATATTATGAAGTTAACATCAGCCCTTCTGCTGCTGCAAACACTCACAAGAGCACCAAATGTGTTGCTGAAAAGCACTCCTTCACAACCATGTACCATGTTGTACATTAGCTGAAAACTTTCAATCATTGCAATTAATCAAATTAAAATGTTTAAGATGGAAAGAAACAAGGTTACACACCAATGCTGCTGGTCTGTATTACGCTTTTTATGTGGGTTTCGTCAGCTGACTAAATGTTCAAAGACTAAATTTATATGAGAATTAAAAGGAAAAAAAAAAGATGATTTGACTCAAAGCTACTGCATTGTTAGTGTTCTGTCTTGTGTTTTTGTGTTCAATTTTTAACAAATTCCATTGAAAGCACTGTGAGAAAAAGGACTTTTCCAGATCCTCTTCATAAGCAGGCACATTATCATAAATCCATTCCAATGTAATCCTCACCCTCAACCATGGTGTTATATTCTTCAGTATGAGAAAGCCACCTCACCTGTTTGAATAGGAAATGATTGCTGAGTGTGTGCCTCACACCGCCAAGTGCTCTCTGAGTTTAACCCTTCAGGCTAAAGATAGATCCCCTGAGACCCTCTTCAGCTCCTCTGAGTGGGCTGTTACTTCGGCTTCTGTTTGTTTCTTCACTTTTGATTTCCCTCATGTTTAATGTAGAACATGATTTCCAGTGGGTGACTGGCTCGTGCTCTAAAAGTTTGCACTTTACAGGTTTGAATAAAATAAATAGCGTTTTGATGTGACAGTTTTTCGAATGAACCATTTCTCAGTTTGTACCTGTGATAGCCACGTTATTTAAAGTGCATGAATTTGATGTAGTTGTAGTTTTATGACTAAAACATATACATTAGTTTTAGTCACATTATGTCATTTTTTTATTCATTTTTTTGTCTATTTTTAGTCCAACATTTCAGTCTAGTTAGCAGCTATCATCATATTTGATGTGTACAGTTACTTGTACATGTCATCGCCTCATCCATTGCTACATTAGTGGAATTGCAGTTATTTCTCAGTTGCCTTGTTGCAGCTACTTTTGCTCCCCATTGTAGAGAGGCTGCTCATTCACTACAATAGTAATCACGGTCTGAGTATAACATTGATGCTATTCCTTAAGCGAACATCTGGAGAAAGAAAGAGAAAGGCCACAGCTTACATCATAGCCTTTATATATGGAAGATCTGAAAGTGAAGGTTCACAGTTAATGTTACTCGAACTGCAGGTAATGTTAACTTCACCGCTAGCTTAATGTTAGTTTTCCTTTCTATAAACGTTGCTTGCTGAGTGCTGTCCCAGCTGGTTGGTAGTTTTGTACATTTGTGGTGTTGTAGATACACTTAATTCATTAATTAGCTTCTTTCCTTAGAACTGCTAACATTCCTTTTTTTTTAATAAAAGGCCATAAATCTAATAACTTTTTTCTTCCAAGAACCAGATAGATCTTACAGCAACTTCTGAAATGTCTTTCTTTGTTGTAATACATTGTCTTATAGTTTCAGTTTTCAAGGCAAAAATGTTTGGCATTAAACAGTCAGTGAATATTCTTTGTCATAGTTTTTAATGACACATGATCACTGCTGCAGTAGGCTTCAATAGGACACAGTAATGTTCAGTATGCATATGTCCCCTACACCTATGACAACTGGAAATGCATGCCTCAACTTGTTAAAGAAAGATCTACACATATTCTTTTATAAATCACAATTATAGTTTTAGCAAATAGTTAAACACACTATACCTAATACACTTAAACACTTATAAAATGTAATCTCAAAAACCCTTTCATGTCTTACATTTCATTTCTTACTTTACAATACAGGTATATTCTCCTTGCAATAGTATATGTGAAGCCTGTGGTGGTGCAAGACGCCCTGTGAGGCAATCGAATTCGGAGAGGACCGACTGATAAGTAGCAAAACCCTTATTTTCCAAGTATTGATCCCGGGGCAACCCGCAAAATGCAAAAACCTCAGCAAGACAGATCTACTGTCACATCTTATTGTAGAAATCAGGCAATCAACGTCACCTACCTCCACTGGGGCCTGTATGAACCTAATTTCACTCATCGGCACTAAACAGTGAAAACCCTTGGGTTCATCAATCATCAATTCAAGTAGCACTGTTTAGTTAATTGTCTGGTCTGTACATGCTGAACAGCAACTGCATTTATCTATGTGAGCCGGTGGATAGTCCTTCTATTTGACAGAGGGAGGAGACGGGAGCAATACGTTTTACTTTGATTGCTGTATTCTCTTTCTTGCTCAGCTTGCTGCTCTATAATTCCCGATTTGGATCTGTCTGCCTACATGATTTTAAATTGAAGCTTGCAGCAAAGATTGATTATCTCTAACACCCACAGAATACATTTGTCAATTTTGTGGAAAATGGCATGCTTGAATGTGAAAGTCAATATTTCCTGAATGATATAGATGATACAGATAAGTAATGTTTCATGAGCCATCACTTCACCCAATACAGAAGTACGTTCTTGTATTGGCAGGGCTGGCTAAAGCCTTTCTAGGGCTCTGTAGTGAGATCCCCCACCCACCTTTTTGAAATTACATGATTCTTTAAAATTATATAAAAGTGATATTGTAAGGCAACACTAGCACTGGGAAATTAAAAAAAAATGTAATAGTAGTGCAGTAAACCAGCAAAATAAGACTTAGAGAGTACTTTACCTGTGAACTGCATTCACTCATGGCATTGAGCTAGAATAAAGCCATTACAACTGTGGTTCTCGCAAACCGTAGTTGCAGTAGGTGTTTTAGGCCACAGGGGGCAGTATAAGACCAATCTGGATTGGCACATTAACTAGCACATACTTAACATGTTAAAAGGACTAAACAGGACAATCACAAAGACATTGCAGATCATCTGATGGGTTTTTTTTCCCTCTCTTCCGCAGGTCACAAGTGCCCATGCATCGAAGTCAGACATTGTGAAGTCTGGGAGCCCCAAATCCACGCTAAAGCATATATGGACAGAAAGCAGTAAGGAAATGTCCATCAGTAGGCTGCTGTCACAGACTCTGCATGGCAAAGAGAACAGCACAGCCTTGGACCTTCGCTATGATACTCCAGAACCCTACTCTGAGCAGGACCTGTGGGACTGGCTGAGGAACTCCACAGACCTGCAGGACTCGCGGCCGCGGGCTAAACGGCGGCCTATGGTCAAGACAGGGAAGTTCAAGAAGATGTTTGGCTGGGGGGACTTCCACTCCAACATCAAGACGGTCAAACTCAACCTGCTGATCACCGGTAAGATTGTGGATCATGGCAATGGCACCTTCAGTGTCTACTTCCGCCACAACTCCACAGGCCAGGGCAACGTGTCCGTCAGCTTGGTCCCTCCCACCAAGATAGTTGAGTTTGACGTGGCAGCACAGCAGTCTGTCATTGACGCAAAGGACTCAAAGTCCTTCAACTGCCGCATAGAGTATGAAAAGGTGGAAAAGGGCGCCAAGAACACACTCTGCAACTACGACCCGTCCAAGACCTGCTACCAGGAGCAGACCCAGAGCCATGTCTCCTGGCTCTGCTCCAAACCTTTCAAAGTCATCTGCATCTTCATTTCCTTCTACAGCACCGACTACAAACTGGTGCAGAAAGTGTGCCCGGACTACAACTACCACAGTGACACTCCCTACTTCCCCTCTGGCTGATGTTTCCATACGCTCACATGCAGCATAGTGGATGAGTGGAGCACAGACTGGGGCCTCGACCCAATCCCAGAGAAATGTGTATGTTAGCCGTTCCGTCCCTAAACATGTCCATTACAATATCAGTCATCCTAACTGATTCCCCAATTTAATGTTCAGAATTTTATAGCAAGAGCTTTTAACTGATAAAGAAGCTGGAATAAAGGACTGTAGAATGCTTAAAATGACCTGAGAAACCCTGTGATTCCTAGAATTATTATCAATTAGATTTGTTTTCCTGAATTTTGTTTAGTCCCTGTTGAACCATGTGTAGATAGCAGGGGTTTATTGGTCCTTTTATTGGAGTTATCACTATTTAAACTCTACCCTTTGTTGTTTGCTTTATTGTTAGTTCACACTCCTTGGTGACTAGATGTTAATAACTTTGTTTTGCTCTTTCAGTATATTTATAATACAATGCATTAACTTTCTGGATACCAACATATAGACTGTTTGGCCCTGCTGTGCTATTTATGCTCTGCACATTTATCCTGCATAACTGGAAAACAAAATTAACACCTCATTTAAAAAGAATAAAAAAAAAAAAGAATTAATTAATTTTCAAAACTTGCAAGGCAGCTGAAGATGCAGTGAAGATTCTAATGTAAATGTGATGCTTTCAGAGACGTGGGGTGGTCTTACCCGTGTCAGGGTGAGCTGGGACTAAGTAGAATTCTCCCTCAGGCGATTTTCAGCGTTAACGCGCTCTGATACTGTAACACTGTCAATCCTCAGCTGTCATCAGAGTGCTCCTGCTAGTACAGCCAGGTGTTGAGTTTGTCGGGTGATCGGTTCATTCTTGACTGATTGAATGTCTGATTACGTGACTGATCGATCAGTTAGTTGTTTGTTAGGGGGTTAGGGGGCTTGCTCATTGTCACTTAATATATCAAATGTAATGTATTGAATTCTATATCTTAGAGCCTAATTTGTGTGAATGGTTTGTATTGTACATAGTTTATCCCAATTGCACTGCTTCTGTACATGCCCCCCATGAGCTGTGTGTTTACCCCCTTTTCCGCTAAGTCCTCTTGTTCACTCCATTTATGCTCGTTCTTGGTTCCTCTAACAAAGAAAATGATGTTGCTGCCCTAGATGTGAATTTCAGCAATCCTGTACAGAAGCTGTAAAACTGACTAAATATATTAAAAGTATTCACTGATTTTTTTTTTCTTTATTGGGGGTGGGTGGTAAGGGAAGGAGATGTACATATGAATTAAAGAATACAGTAAATTTTATCGATTAAATGTTGTTTTGTGTGAGTTCTTTCTGTCAGTCTGCCTGTTAATAATGAGTTGTTAAAGTTTGGTTGGTTGATTGAAGGATCCAGTGTGTAGTAATACATTGGCCTACAACAAAGTGGTTCAGAGTTCCCGGGAGCCCTGACAGCAGAACTAAGTAGCAAAAATAAATAAATAAATGATGGAGCTGTACTGTGCACTGTGTTGTGGATGCTTACAACATTGTTACTAGTGTATTGCGATTCATTGCGATATTGTGTTGTATTTTGGCCCTGGGTGCTGCAGTTCATTTTTATCGGAGCACTCAATAATGGCAGACTGCAAATCTCTGACCAGAGGACTTCACACATACTGATGTTACAGCTATCACCAAACAGAATGTTGATATTGGACATTTCTGCAAAATCAATACATTACAAATACAAATATAAATTTTTTTTTTAAATATAATAACTACGCATGACAATGTGAGGCAGTTAAAAATATTGGGATATTTGCTTAATCACTGTCTTTCCAGGAGTGAGAAGAGAAGAAGGACTGGGGGTTAGGGGAAACAGCTTTACTGTCCAAAGTAAAAACAAAAACAAAACAAAAGGTTGACTAACACCTCTATCACTCACTAATTAACATACAGCTCTGTTAAGACACAAACCTCATATGATTGGATTTCACTACCAATCTACTAATAACTAATAGCTAAGACTAATAATAAAAAATAAAAAAAAAACAAAAAATCAAAAAATAAACCACACAAAGTACAAATCACAAGTACTGAACCAAACATTCATCTCAATGCAATAACCGCCCCCACTCACCACTCACCACCACACTTTGCCCGACCAATGACATCACTGGTATTATCGGCAAGAGCCTAAACAAAGGAAGTGATGTGGTGACTCTATAGACATATATGCAGATGCCACATTGTCTGTTTCAACCCATTGCTGTGATATGTCAAGGCAGCCGGCCTGTAAACAAATAAGAGCCTACATGTACATCCTCTGATGATGAAATTTACATCATACAATTCAGGCGTGATCCAATCTCTGCTAGTGGCCTGAACCAATATGGCCAGTAACAAAACCTGGGATGTTATGTGAAAGCAATGCTAAAAAGACAGATATTTTCAAATTGCTATACAAGCTAATGACAAGTATGGCAAGAAATGGTGTGGTCTCACTCACTTTGGCACACGCCATATCACAACTTTATTTCACTTTAAAGAGCCACACTGCCAGGGTTGGTGGAATTTGTTTTTGGTACAGCATGGTAAAAAAAAACATGCAGCATTCATCATACGAACCTCCTCATACAACTCTTGATCAAAGAGGTATATAATATGTACGCTGTAGCAACACAACCAGTGCTGCGTTGTAATTTCACCTGTAACCAATCACACTATACTTCAGATCTAAATGATTCACCATAGACTTTGCACAATGCAGTGTAACATAAATCTGGCTACCAGACACAAGGGGTTACAGAGGTGAATACAGCAGTCCGCAACTATAGCATGGGTATTGATTTACAACAGCATTGTATCAGATTGCATTGATAGCACCATCCAACACTGGACGTATCTTACATGATCAGGCCATTATTACAAACCCCAATTATAGTGTTTACATTCTTTCAGGTATTAGATGGGGGAGATTTGCCTCGTCTCATTACTGAATAGGAGATTACTGCCATACAGTTACTGTGTTTATGATCTTGGGCAACAAGCATGTCCAAAACTCACCTGCAGACACTGAAGGCCTCACCAATAACAACAACAACCACGATCTACAATTCTGCAGCACTAGGAATGACTTAAAATTCTGTGAATTCAGTGCATTTTATGCCTCTTTTAGTGCTTGGTTATTACAATTCATACGGTAGTCAAAAACTATTATGGTTAAATGGCCTTAACCGTTTATTACACATGACTACGCGGCATACAGAAAATCTTTGCACCTCCATTATAAAGCAACATAATCACAGCCAGGAGTCACATTACTTCTCTACTAGTAAGTTTTGTCTAAATGACTAAATGATGGAATACAGATTTTTCAGAGCACTTCGTATGCATTATGACAAATTAAACAGTGAATAGTGTACAAACAGGGTGCATGTAAACAGTCTGTGGAAAGCGTCACTTTGCCTCCTCAGTAAGAGAGAACCAGTACACATAAGCTCTGCGCCTGACTATAATTACTTCTTGGAGCTTCTTCTGATCTCGCACCATGTGTGATCTAGCAGATTTCCTAATAATTGAGCGTGCCAGAAAGTTGGACACATAGAGACGAACTTGTATTTCAGTCCCTGGGAGATGTGGAGATTGGGATGCGAGACTGATAGCGTCTGTTCTGGGACTTCACAGTGGCACCTGCCATCAAATCCTCCGACTTGGCAGTTAGGATCAGCAGTCAGCTTTAAACAGATTAGAGCCTCTGGGGGAGGGAAATCCGCTGCCTTTAGCTGGCTCACAACTTATCAGTAATTAAAGTAGATGCCAGGTTTGTGTGTTCATTGGTGGTCCGTGGGGTGCTTTTATAGCTGTCCTCATTAAGGAACTGCCTCCAAAAGTTTGCCCTCAATGCTCACTTTTAACAAGCCAGCATGGATTTCTTGAACATGTGATGAAATATAATATCAGTGTGGAGGCAAACATGCAACACAACTATTCTTGCTCAGTTCAAATGTACTGAATATGGATACCAGTTTTACCTAACCTGGTGTCCAATTAAAAAAAAAGGTACAGCCCAAAAAAATAAAAAATGTTTTAACATCTGAAGGAAGAAAAACAATCAGATTCACTCAACCGTGAGTGAAAGACACCATAAGCCCCTTTCACACATGCACTGCAAGCCTGAAATTGTTCGGACATTAGCTGGTGGTGATGTGTGCAGGCAAATGTCTGGATCAGTCAGACCAGACATTAAATGGACTTTACCCTTGCCAGCTCACTAATACAAAGTCCATGTAATGTCCAAATGAGAAGTGTGTGTATGTGTGTGTGTGTGTGTGTGTTTGTGTGTTTGTGTGTATGTGTGTGTGTGTGTGTGTGTGTGTGTGTGCTGCAGCGGTGCAGAGGAGAGACAGACAGTGAACCAAATGAAGTAGACAACTTGAGTTGACAACAACTTGTTACTTTGCTGTAAGTGAAATAAAAATATTTGCTAGTAAAAACCCAATAAAAGTAATTTAATCCAACTACATAGGCACACACACACAGAGAGACACACACCATAATAGATCTCTTTGACACAGTTACACACACCAAGGTCAACAGAGATCTGCTTCACTCACACCACAGTTTTTTTGGTAAATGCAATCTCTTACCTTATGGCTTCATCTTTACCCTATTTTACAGCCATCATCATTCTACTTTATGGATGCAAAGCACTTTATAATGTATTTAAAGTCCATCTGTTTTAGCCAGTTCACACTCAACGGCAAATACATTGGCAGGTTATTGAGTCTTTATTATTTTCAGTTTACGGAAGGATCTCTCTCTCCTCCTGTCGCTGGTGAAGTGCAACACATCCTCAGTGCATTGCATATGTCAACATAAGCTATTTTCCTCGATCATTGTAGCTTTTGGGATCGGTGAGACTCCTGCATGTCCAGCTGCTAATGTTTTTGTGTCCCCCCCAATATGAGTCTCACTCAACCACATCATTATCTCATGCTCTCTACAGAAGTCGCTCTGAGTTCAAATCCTAGTCTTTGCTTTTATTGACATCATCCTCTTTCTCACAGGTGGTGGCTCCTTCAATGATGCTAGATAGTAGATGGTTTTAATATTCACATGGATTTTTGATAATGATAACCATAGCACTGTGTTTATCTAATTACTAGTCTCAGTTGGCTTCTCTCAAAGCATAAATACACCTACTCACTGACTTAACCACAAATCCTGCTGCCTTAAAGCAAACCTCGCAAAAGCATAGTCTGGCACAACAGCCTTGACACATATTAGAAGGCCCTCTGTAATGCCAGAGCTGCCTATTACTCATCACTAATAGAGCACTTTGGTGAGGCTAACAAAGAGTCATAACTCTATTGATCTATGTTAGTCCTATTGATCACAGTAATAATAACTTAATACATAATAATAGTAGTAATAATATTAACTAGGTGTTATTAGAGACAACATTCATCAACTCCTACCCTGAACTGGCACTGATATGTCCTCAAACACAGGACAACTATAAATAGCTGTAAAACCTGATATATATTTAGAGCCCCACCCCAACGGGAATGCTTAAGGATGCATTACAATTGATTACAACTTCTTTACTAGATATAATCAATCTGTCTCTATTAACAGGCTATATATCATTGAAAGTAGCTGTAATTAAAGCCTGTTCTTAAAAAGCCTATTTAGCTTTTTTAGCTTAGTTTTAGCCAACTATAGACCTATATCTAACCTTCCCTTTCTCTGTAAATTCCTTAAGAAAGCAGTCACCAGTCAGTTATGTGACTGGATTATTTCAATTCCTTATTATCGGATCAACAAGTCAAATCAAATCAAATCAAATTTTATTTATATAGCCCAAAATCACTAATATACATTTGTCTCAGAGGGCTTTACAATCTGTACAGGGAGTGACACCCTCTGTCCTTAGACCCTCGATTCTAGTGAGGAAAAACTTGCCCACCAAAAAACCTTTTAACCCAGGACGGACAGACGTGCAATGGATGTCACATGTACAGAACAAATCAACACACACATATTGTACCATCACAATGAATTAGTAATGAATTACAATGGATGATAAGAATAGGTTACAATGAATGATGAACTATTACAGTAGCAGTGTCTCTCCACCTGGTCCACAATGTTGATGCACATGGAAAGATATCATATTTCTCCCATATTAGCTTCTCTACACTGGCTCACAATAAAATCCAGAATACTATTTAAAAATCCTTCTCCTTACCTACAAAGCACTTAATGGTCAGGCACCATCATATTTTAAAGAGCTCATAGTAATATACATAAATAATATACATACAAACAGCATAGTATTAACTTACTAGAATACAGAACTCTCAAAGTGCAGGCTTCCCAGAGTGTCCAAAAGTACGACTGAAAGCAGAGCAACTATCAGGCTCCTCTCCTGTGGAATCATATTCCAGTTTCAGTCAGGTACGTTTTAGAGTAGACTTAAAACTTTCCTTTTTGATAAAGCTTATGTTAGGGCTGGCTCAGGGTAGCCTTGGATCAGCACCTATTTGCTGCTTTTGGTGAAGCGGCCTGTTGCAATGAAATAGAGGCGAATATAAAACATTACAAATTGGCATACAGATTACAATGGACAGGGGAAGCATGCCAGAGAAAGAGAAGTGCTGATATGGTTCAGACACAGACACGTTTAGATGGAAAATACATACCACCTTTGCCAAATGATAAAGGTAATGGGGGACAGAAATGGGGTAAGGGTAAACAGAAAATGTCTACTTGCTCATCCATGGCTAGAGGAGCCATCTCCGTAGGTACCTGACAAGACAGGAAAACGCTTAGGGCAATACCCTATACCCAGTGTTAGGAGTAAAAATCAGAGCTGCAGGACAGATGGAAGGAAAATTTACTATAAACTGGAACTCACAGCCTGGAGAGGAAGAGGATAATATGAGTTAGAATAATTATGAAGAAGGAAATGTGGATCGGCGAGATGGAGAAAGAAGCACACATTCAAGCATGGAAACAGATGGGAAGAAAAGGATCAGCACCATCAAGCAGAGCCAGAGCCATGATGACATGTTCAGCAATACTAAATCATCAGACAGAAGAATATATAACGAAGCTATGAGAAATAAGAGCCCATCGGACAATGACAGGAGACAGTACTGAGCACTGAAAGAGAGGACACAGCAGAGAAGAGCAGCCGAATACAAAGTCAGCCTTGACAGAGGAGCCAAGCTCATGAGAACCAATCAGCTAGGGACCTACTACTGTCCAAACAAGACAGCACCCCAACAAAAGTCAGAACCAACAGTCACAAGCCCATGCAGCTGAAGAAGTAGCAGAAGGAGTTCACCAACAACTAGACCACATTCAGAAAACACTCACCGAGATGATCCAGATAAGCCAGCTGAGAAAGACTGACCTGGAACAATACAACGGTAGCATGACACTCAGAAATGAGAGACAGGTGGGACATGGTTGTCCCCAGAAGCCATATCAACAATCAAACTATGCTGCCACTAGTGACAAAAGGTCAGCTTCTCCCTCAGTATGTGCCATGGTCATTTTGAGACATGATTGGACTACCAGAAAGATTGCCAGACCTTAATGAAGGAGCCAATAAATGTATCATGGCTTTGGAAGAAAACAGAAGAGGAATGACTCTGGCCTTGCTAAACATCAAAACATAACGTCTATGGTGAATTAAGAAAATAACATCCAGAAAAAAACTGATCCATCTGAGCTGGATGGAGAAATGCTGGGAGTATCCAGATGAAGAGTGTCCAGCTAGATTCCTATGATCTTTTCAGACAAAATGGAGGGAAGAAACAGGACAGTGTGGAAACACTGGACATCGGAGCAACTAGGAATTGCACACAAGCTGCAGCTGCCACACTATTGTGCTTTAATGTATGTTCGTTCGTTCGTCTTCTTCCGCTTATCCGTTTGTCGGGTCGCGGGGGCAGCTTCAGCAGGGAACTGGGGGTCGGACCGCCAGGGTTCCCACCTCCGACTGCCGCCCATCTCTCTTCGCACTGTTAGACCCCTCCCATGGGTGGTGGGCCCATGGGAAGGCTTTAATGTATGATGAAGAGCAAATATACAGATTGTAACAATGGTTTCAAGTCCCGAACTCCACCCCACGTCACCCTTATGATAGCAAATGGACGTGACTTACATCAACTCGGTGTTAGTACGTAATAGTTCACCTACAAGCTGCCTGTCACAGCAGATTACAATACACCGCTGCAACAAATACCACAAGGAATTTGGTTTCAGCACAAAACAAATGTAGGGTTGGTGAAATCAGCACAACCTATTCTTATCAAGCTCAAAACTTCATCCGTCACCCTGCCTTTGTCTCCTGGCCACGTCGGTCATTCACCCTTGTTAGAGTTTGCCCATGTCTTCGCTGGATTCCCCTTTTCTTTTTTTACCAGCCATGGTTACTTCTGTTTGTAATTTTCTATGTGTGCTTTTGGGTGAATCCTGGTCAAAGTAATGGCTTACTGTTTTTATTGATTTCGTGGGATATCACAAAGCTGGTCTTAGTTGCTGCATCCCTGGATGTGTGAGGCTTGGTAATAAAAAAAAATAAAAATAAAAATAAAAAGCCTTGTTGCTTTTGCAGCTTTTTCAGCATCAGTCAAGTTTTTGTATTTCTCTCTGTGTTTCATCTCGTAATGCTGACTCAAATTGTAGTCTGTAATTTATGTTATTTCCAATTAAACTTACATGGACCAGTCAGAGTCAGCCAAAGGGCCGTATGTGGCCAGGGGGCTGTACAATGCCCAGGCCTGTTCTTGACAGTTGCATAACCGTCCGCCATCATACCTGGGTATGTATTGTTTATTTTCTGCCCTTCTCCACATGTTGAAAGCCATGTTAAAAGACTTAAAATTACTTTGAAATGTTTATATATAGTTTTGTACGTTTATCAATTTTGCTTTTACTTTGAAAATCTATTGTACAGCAACTATAGCTGTTGACTCTACAGCACCTACCTGCTTTAAACAAAAGGACCAAAGGGAGCAGGGAAGCTGGCATCACCTTCTACGTGTCAGTATAGAGTAGATGAGAGATTCATTTTTTTATAGTATTACATATGTGTCAACTAAAACTACAAACACTTTGTAAACATAGTAACTTGACTTTACTGTTACCTAACGTTAAGTTACCAAGTAACACACTATCTGAAACCAATGTTGTTGCTGAAACCTAGCTGTCCACAGCATCGTCCTGTCAGTAAACAGATAAATTATTATAAACATTATTTTAATGTTAGCAATTTAGTAACTAAATTTAACATTTTGTAATGTTATTAAAAGTTATTAATATTACCCTAACATTTGACTGCTAAGCACCTGGTTCCCAATCAAGTATGAAGTAAACATGCGTATGTTAACAACAAGGAGAAGTGCTCGTTCTTACCCCGTAGCCCAGACAAATCAACACAGCAGTAGAAAGAAGATTTGTAATTATGGTACTGGTGCTATGAGGGTATAGGCTACTGTTTATCGTAAACCTATTTTAATTAAAAAATAATAATAATCTGAGCACTACAATCTGTCATAACCTCCTGTAACAAGATATTCCATACTTCCATACTTCCATACATGTATACAGCTGTGACTACAAGCTGTCCTCCATGAAGGACAAAGATGCTACAACCCTTTAGAAACGCAGTGTTTGATTCTGAAAGCATAGTGTAGTGTTCAGTTGAGTTTTCCTTTAACCTGTAGCTGATAGGCTTCAGCAGACTGTATTAGTAAAATTACAGAATTAATCAGAGCTATGGTGTTTTTGGTTGAAAACTATTTGTCAACATGCTGTTAAACTGTGCAACAGCAGCCATATTGTAAATGTATTGCATGTCACATAATAGGATACCAGATGGGGCTAATAGAATCTTGGTCATAATCTATGCCAGGCTGTATGATACCAATTTGAGGCTGTCAGTTTGCGCATGTATGGTGAATTGTTGTGCTATGATGTAAATGGAATGAAAGCAGAGACACATGATTAGCTTGTGTCATTTGTGTTGCTCCGATTAAAAACGGATGTTCATGTCACATAAGCTGATTTTTTTTAAATTTCATCTCCATTGTTTTTTTGTTTGTTTGTTTTTTTGTTTTGTTTTTTTTGTTTTCTTTCTCGATTTGCTAATTGTGTCGCTTATAAATCTAACAAGAAAATGACTATTCAGCAGAGGTGGAGGTCTTGAATCACATGACTTGATTAGAGCGAGATTCGAGACTTGTTTGACTAACATTGATAAAAGACTTGACTTTACTTGACTTTGACTTGCATATACCAATCAGTAAGATTAATTGGTATTTTTCCCTGGAGGTGCAATGACCAGCACACTGCTATTTTCCTGAACCTGAAACTCGCTTTGCCCATCTGTGTGATATTTTAGTCCCATCATTCAAATGAAGCAGAGCAAAGTCATTTGTTGTATTTTAGTTGAAATTTGGTCCTAGACGTAATGTACTTTCTGGCGCTTTAGTGATTTTATCAATAAGATGTGCTGCAACAACACATTAATGCTTTATTTACTTATTATATGAATAATGTATTACAATAAAACACTCTCCAGTCAGTCTACATTGATCTATGAATGAATGTGAGTGATTGGAACAGCATCTAACAGATTTAACTGTATGAAAACTTCTCCTTTAGTTCATTAAATCTCTGCAGAATCTGAAGGCAGCAGTTGCTGGTATGTTATCCAGAAAATGGGTGTAAATGTATTAGAATAGTGTATTTGTGACAATATGTATATAAGATCAATGAAATATGGCAATGTTTTTCCATCTCATGCAAGTGAGTACACTATGAATACGATCTGATATGAAATAAAGTATGGCCCACTCACAAACCAGTTATGTAATTTGCCTAATCTGTAAATCTGACAGATTGCTTTTGTTTCTCTCCTGGCTCAGGACATTTCATTTACATGACTATAGTAACTATTATAGAGAGACAGAACATTCATGAGTATCGGTGATGGAACATTCTGAACCACTGCATCTTCATTCACCAGCATAGTGCATTATTTCATGTCAATATTTCCTTACACAGGTTGTGTCCCACTCAGCTGCATGATGAATGCTTGTAATAACTGCAGATCTGATATGCAGCCTGGCGTCCTCTTGTTCATGATAAGGATTCGTCCCATGAGAAGACATGTCTATGAAATCAGGGCATCAGAACAATGAGTTTGGGATCTTGCCCACATTAAGCCATCTTTGCCAATCCCACACTGACCTAAACCGCGCTTTTTCCCTCAACAGAATTTCTGTTTTAATCAAAAGCGGAATGGAAAAAGGACCCTGCGTGCCTCTGGGATATTTTTCCATTAACCATTTTGACACATGACTGACTGTGGGGGATTATTGGTTTTTGAAGAACTATTAACAGCTGTACATTTGCATTTTAATACAGTTCTCCTCAACTTACTAATGCAATTTGCTTCTCAGCTTTGTTGCCACCTCATTCCTGCGGCAATTCAGACGAAGAGCAAAAAGCCCTCCAGCTTTAATTATTTTAATTGCCATGAAATATTAGTTTTCATTAATCACTTCTGAATCTTCACAGTAAGACACTGGCCATCGCAACTCCTACCTGAACTGTTGCTCATCGCTTCGCAAGGTTTTGGACAATATCCGCAGAGAGGCCACATGGAATTGTAAGTGACAAGAAAAGGTTTGACTTGGGTCAAATAAGATGCATGTTTTTTTTTTTGTTTTTTTTTTGTTCTAGAGAACTTTTTTTGTTCAGGAACAGAGGTAATAATGGTAACATTCATTCCAGGAAGCTCTCCTATATCCCTAACCCTAGCATTGAAATTCTACAGTGCAGAACCTGAAATAACCAATATAATTACAGAAATATTAATACAATAATAACTCCAATTTCTATTTCCCATCCCTGGCTGGTCTTGTGATTGGTGGGTGAAAAGGTTCATGGAAGTTGTCAGATGGATGTCCCTGAAGGTCTCTTCAGCATAGTGAAAAAGTTCCGCTGGTTTAGTCACTCAGATCTCTCAGCATTCTCTCAGCTCTTAGGCCTTTTCTGCAGAGAGACATACCATCTCTACATCCGAGTTCCCCTCATCTGTCATATTTATGCTCAGCAGGAGCTTGTCCACTTTCTTTAGCAGAATACATTAGTCCCTGAATGTTATCTGACAGTGACTGAACAGGAAGATGATGCATCTAAGTATTTGCATGACATTTTCAAAGGGCAAAAGTAAACTGAAGGAGTGCTTTTTATTTCTACTTTGTGTTATTTTGTGAATTATAAGAAAGGGAC
The DNA here is from genome assembly GCA_036937835.1 of Pampus argenteus. NCBI lineage: Eukaryota > Metazoa > Chordata > Actinopteri > Scombriformes > Stromateidae > Pampus > Pampus argenteus. The sequence continues at coordinate 3,298,481 of CM072879.1, forward strand.
AAACAAATAATCTTATTCAGAAAAGTATTTCAGTTGCGGGTAACTTTTTATGTAGATGTCTTTCAGTGGCAATGCTGGAAAGGTAGATAGACAGATGCTGGAAATGTATATTGTTGGCCTTCATATATTTGAACTTATGGAAAGACTTTTGCACAAAGGGCTCAAAAAGTCAACCGGTGAGCCATCAAATTCTTTAAGGCTTCATGGTGGAGCAATCATGAGCTTTTATGGACTCAGCAGTAACACAGGTAAAAAGTCTAAGTTTTTTGGGCGTGATAATAGTCAAATATCAACTTACTTTTGAGAATATTCCATTAAATTCCATTAAAACTTTGTTTTGATTGATAAATATTTTGATATGATCTCATAATTTAATTGATAAACTCAGACATACCGTACAGGGTTGTGAAATTCACTGGTATCTGTTCCTAATTTTCATTTTATAGTCTAGGTGTTAGAACTATCCCAAGTTTCACTGTTACTGTAATAATTCATCATTCATTGTAAACATTCTCATTATATCATCCATTGTGATTCATTATAATTCATTGTAATTGTACAATATGTGTGTGTTGATTTGTTCTGTACATGTGACATCATTGCACGTCTGTCCGTCCTGGGAGAGGGATCCCTCCTCTGTGTCTCTTCCTGAGGTTTCTTCCACCTTTTTCCCTGTTAAAAGGTTTTTTGGTGGGCAAGTTTTTCCTCACTCGAATCGAGGGTCTAAGGACAGAGGGTGTCACTCCCTGTACAGATTGTAAAGCCCTCTGAGACAAACGTATTTTGTGATTTTGGGCTATATAAATAAAATGTGATTGATTGATTGATTGATTGACTACCACTGTGTAACATTTTAAACACCAAAACTCAGCCTAAAATTTAGAATTTGTAAAGAGATCAGTGGAGTCCTTCTTTTACAGGCTGATAAAACGAGTGGACAAGCACCTTTTGTAGGACACTTTAAAGTACCTATTCTGTTTTGACATAATCATTAATAACACATCACACACATAATACGGGAACATCAGTGAAAATCACCTGAATTAATGCATCTTGACAAACTTTATCAAACTTATAATATCCTCCCACTCCCATTCCCAAATTCCATTAGACCTACATCAGTGAGTCTGAAATGACACGGAGGTAAAGGTTACCCTCATATTTAATGATATACATTTCCCAAGGGACTCAAAGAGAGCTTTCCAGACAGCTATAAGGGGCTTCTCAATGAGTGTTTGTTATCCTTATTAAAAGTTCAGTAACATTATGGAAAACAATTTAATTAATACTGATTGTGTCTAAAAGAGCACTGCCTCAGGGCCTTAGAAAATGTCTGATGAAACAGGATAATTAATTACCTGCTAAAGTACACTCCCATCTTTGCCACATCCCTTCTAGGCCTTATCGTTGTGATCTTTTCCTTTCTCCTCCTCCTCTCCTTTATTTAAGCACACTTCCTGCTATAACTAGTGTAATACTGCTCCTTTTCATAAACTGTCTCACTGATGAACTCTAGCAATAACAGAAGTATCAGACTCTACTAACTGGGGGTTAATAGAGTCAAATGCAGGGCAGGTCACTTTCTATACACATAGATTTGACCTCATGGGAACAGGCTCAAGTGTTAGTGGTAACAGGGAGGATTATATGTATGTGTTTTGGAGATACTGAAGAAGGCAATTTTTTCCACGCTTGTAGTGAAATACTATTAAGTCAAAAAGTTCATTATCTGCTCTGCCCATGAAAAGATAAACGATGTAAAACCCGCCTACACACATTATAAAATACTCTGACTACTGCCATAACAGCAGCACGAGTGAAATTTAAATACGGAAATACAACATCAAGTTAAAATGGAAATGTTTGACTAATCACCATTTAAATATTCTACAAAGATCAGTTTAAGCTTCAATGGATCATTGTCAAATTGAGGTTATAGCTTATCTTATAGGTAAAATTGCTGTTAATTAACGAGACCCTTTATCTAATGTGGTTTGAATTTGATATGAAGACCACATTTCCCTTACATGTAAGGACATTAAAGGTCATATAAGATCCATTACTGTAAAGCTTTAGCTCAGTGTGTGTGTTGTGTGGTACAGCTCTGCTTTTCTGTTTTGTGCTGGAAGCCAATCCAGAAGATTTCCCTCCGTGACAAAATGTGAACATGCTAAAATAAGACGGTGAACATGCTAGAATAGTTAGCAGCTCGAAGCTACATTAGCCTCTACTAGCATAACACACTTGAATATATGCAGTCGAGTGAATCGAGTTGGAAATTAAATAAGTTGTGGGTAATATTGGCATTTTTAAAATTTTCATCTTTTTTTTACCAAAATTGTTCATAAGTCTGACAGTGATGTAAGACAGCATTCATGATCACTGGGGATTTGCTGCTACAGTCTTACTTGGTCTGGTAAAACCAGTCGCTTATGATGGCATGTTAGCTAATGTTAGCAACCTATATATAGTTGCTATAACTGACATTTTAATGGGTTTGCTGACTTGAACTCTTGAACTCTTGTGTCTACTTGTGTCACATTACATTTACTTCCATACAAAATCGTATTCCATACTACACTAACTTTTAGCCTTTAGCACCATTGTGTAATTGTCACTTGTGCTTATAGCGACTGCTGTTTAGCAAATGAAACACTGATTTGCTTTAAGGTGAGTGAAATATTGTTATACTAAAAAAAAGTTTTGGTCTGAGACAGGACTAGAACCACTGGGTGCTATTAAAGTCAAACATCTTACATGACCCTCCACAAACTCCTCATCATTCTCCATGCTCGTACAGATTACACTACGTCCTGCAGTGAATGCTGGTATTGGATGTAAATCATTTCCTGCTGAGTTGCCCAATATGAATGTAATTCCTGGAGCGACTGGAATCCCTGATGAGGTCCCTGATGAGCCAACTAAAGCAAGGGCAAGTGGCTGTTTAGCTCTCTGATTGGATACTTGACGCCAAGTCAGCCAAAGTGCAGGCTTAGAGAGAAAGAGAGACAGAAAGACAGCGATGGAAGAAAGAAAGACAGGAACGGACAGGACAGGAAAGGAACAAGGAAATAAATAAAAACTTATTAAACTTTGTGATTTTCTGTCGTCCATGTTAAACATTGTCATAGTTCCAAAACCTGAGGTGTGTGTCATGTAAAAATGTTCGGTGTAAGACAAACCCTAGGTTTCAACCAGCACTGCACTACATTTTGAATGGTCTCTTTTACTTTCGTCACACATCTCACTGTCCTTCCCTTAATCTTTGTTGCTGAGGTTATTGTGATTTGGGTCAAGGTCAAGTTCTTCAAAGTAGGAGTGGGCAGATCGATCCCAAAATATCGATACTACAGATATTACGCCTCGTTTTTGTAGACTGATTGACAGCGTCAAGATCGATACCAGTTTCACTTTCAGTTTCTCTCTTCTATGTTGCAAATCTTAGTACATGCACTCTTTTTGTGCACTCTCGAACATTTAATTATCTGTCTGTACCTGGTTCTTTGATTCAGTGGTAATAGTACCATAGTAGCTCTTTAATAAAAAATAATAATCATAATAAAAGTGAGTGGATGAAAAATATTTTTTCCAAATATTTAAATATAACAATACAATTATTATTATTATTATTATTATTATTATTATTAGTGTTGTTATTATTATTATTATTATTATTATTAACATCATCATCATTGTTGTTATTATGAATAATAAAAATAATAATAATAATGATAAAAAAATAAACATAAGGTTCAACCCCTGTTCTCAGGCAAATAATTTGTATACAGTCCCTTACCACATTTCAACATCACCAGTCATATGAATGGCAAAGTGTTGCTGTTAAGAGTTTAGAGTCTGCAAAACATATTGCTTTATGAAAAGGAAAGATTTGTCAACAGATACAATGCCGAAGAAAAATTCTCTCTTCTGCAGCTGAACAAAGCTCTTGTCTTATTTTCCTTTTGTTTCATTTTGACGGGGTTATCAATTACAGACAATAACAGGGGACCCAATGGGTGGGGAGTGTGGGTGACAAGGGTAAAAGAGCTATTTGGATTTCTAGAGCCACACTCCAGGCTTTCAATAACAGGATTAATGTAGCCCCCGGTGCTGCTGTTCCGGTTGGAAAAGGATCAATCGGAAAAAGGCAAAAGCGTGTTAAAAGGATTATAGATTAGCAATTAGATGTCTTCTGACTGGGGGTTAGAAAGCTCTCTCACACAGTATTTTGAGTCTTAAGGTGAGCTGGCATCCTGGTCCACTTCCTCACCACAACAGATCTTCTCCAGTTTGAGTCTGAGTCCACATTGTCTGCCGCTCAGAGATCCAGACGGATCTTGTCTTTGGTTTTTTATTAAACTTCCTTAGCACCACAGAAAAAATATATACCATAATCTCGTTGCCTGCTTTCTTTTATTATTATCAGTTGGTTATGGTTAATATGTACTCAATGAATAAATTGTTCACTGTCATTCATTATTCACAGAGAATGCATCTTATTGAATTTACTGACCACTAAGTTATTCACTATGAGGTTGACATATTTGGATTACTATTATATTTGGTCCCAAGAAAATGACTTCTAATATTTTTGACAACTCTCTGATTGTTGGTGCCATCAGCCATAAGTTTTTACTTATCAAATGAAATATCTACTATGACTGTATTGACGAGACATGTTTGTATGAAAAGCAAATATATAGCTTCCCGTCTTACCGTATCTTATTTTCAGATCAAATTTGCCACATAAACATATGGCTACCATTCATTTAGCACTAGCTGTGGATGATCACTCATGTTTGTAAAGCCAGAACTGAATCACATCTTTCCTGCTTCATTTGGTGTCTTCAACTGTGTCTTTTGTATAGAAAAAAAAACAAAAACAAGAAATATCCTTCAGGAAGTGAGCTGTGACAGGCTTCACGTGGCATCAGCTGCGTCTGTGCTGTCAGTGTGAGCTGTCTGTATCATTTATTATGTCCAAGGTGACTCTGCAGGGTCACCACAGGCAGGTCTGGATCCAGGAGAATAAGGGATATGTCTACAGCTTCACATCAAACGCACTTCATAAGTCTACTCATCATCTGTCAAATTATGAAATAACAAATTGCAAAATAAAAGTCACCAAGGTCAGTACCAAGTTGATCTTAAAGCGTTGATTCAATTTTACTATAGCACGAGAAAAACGTTCTTCCGCTTTGGTAAGACATCTTTATGTGAATTCTGATGGAAAATCATGGGATACAATGAAACATGACAGAGAGCAAATGTCCATTTTTAACAGCAGGCATTAATTGGCTGACTGAGCACACTTTAAACACTTTTTTTTTTCATTCAGTCCAAGGCCAAAAGCAGTTTTTATTACTTCCATTTATCTGCTTCTAAAAGTCTCTTACAAGTTTTAAGTATGGATGTATATTTTGATTTTTTTTCAGCAAAAAAATTACTTTGAGAAAATATTCTTAATGGTGAAAAGTTGCTGACAAAACACCCCATTTAGTCCATTTAGTAGCTGTTCTGGAGCTTTTTAATCATCAGATATACAAGGGAAGGTTGTGTGATACAACCGAAAGATCCAAAACTGCCAGTAAATGGACCTTGTAGTGAGATTGCAATTTTGACTGTTAAGCAAACATGGACAAGAAGTCATTTGAATATGTACTCACTGTTGAAATTCTGAATATGACATTCAGAGATGGACCTGCTAGTTGGACAAAATCACTGTCATCCCGGTCCAACCATCGCACAGTAAGTGAACCTCTGAGTCAAGATCATTTTGTAATACAAGTGTACAGTTGTGATGATGTGTGTTGTTCCAACAAGCCAGGCATCACAGCTAAATATGATGTCTCATTTTCAGGAGAGACACACCGGTTGGATGGAACAGAAGCTGGTTCCTCACTGCTCCTGTGGGACTGCTGGGCTTTTCCCTTTATTTCCTGGGTGACGGTGGGGAGTGACAGGAAACTGTGGAAAGAACAAAGGGTAACATGAAACAAGGGTCCGCACTCGGACCGGCATCTTACCGTGCTGGACCACCAGCTGGTTTTCGTTTCTTTGACACAATAATCAATCTGATTGTTATTTGTAATCAATGTGACCATAAGTGACAGTAGAGATCCAAAAGAAATGTCAGGGGAGATTAAATTAATATTTTTGCTTTGTTATGTATTCTTCTTGGCCCAAGGTGCGTGCACGTGTGTGTGTGCACGTGTGTGTGTGTGTGTGAGTGCATTTCATCCCCTCCCCCTTAATTTTTTTATCTCCCTGAAAACTCTCTTGGGTCGTGCTGCTCTGACCAGATGGCCGACCAGTGCTTAGCCAGCTCCAGGGGAAAGCCCTCAGCCGTATAATATTAAACAGGTCTCTGTGTTTCCCCAGCTCTCTGCATGAGAGTTATACATTAAAGTACACTTTAGCATGAAGAATGGAGATAATAATAATGAGTTGCACACTCATTTTACCTTCAGCATCTGTAATACTTAAACATTTCTACACTTCACAGAATGCTTCTTCAGAATGTGATGACCCAGGTACTTTTTGCCATATCGCATTTAAACTTACATAATAAAACTGAAACTAAACTGAAAAGTATAAATGAGTGTTTTTATGGTTGGATGTATCCATGAATCTGCATTTTCAGAGGAGGTGTATTTGCATAATAAGCCCCTTGTTTACTGTAGAGCTGGCAGCAGGAAGCTGAAAGATCTTTTGGTGGGCAAGTTTTTCCTCTAATCGAGGGTCTAAGGACAGAGGGTGACTTTTTTTTTTTTGACTTTGTGATTTTGGGCTATACAAATAAAATCTGATTTGATCTTCTGTATGTACATATTAACAGTATATAAAGAGCTATTCACTCTATATATATTCATTCATACTTGTATATTTTCTTAGTATCTTTAGTTTAATCTAGTCATTCAGTATTTAAGAACATGTTGATTCAGTTTTTCTTTAATTCTGCCACAATACAACAATATACATGTGACACACTTGTTCACCTGTCGGGTTTCAGGAAGGGAAAAAAAAAAAGAACAATTGTGCTCTCAAATAATCATTATGAATAATACATTCATAGCCTTTTAAACATGTTCAATGGGGAAATAAAGGAGTGCAATTTCATATCTGTTGCATTCTCACTCCCTTCTGTTTGTTAAGGACTATCCAACCTTTGTGTATGGGACACAATGCTGAGTGAGGAATGTATCACCTGTAATGACGTGCTGCTCACTGTGATACACAGAGTGAGGGAGAAGCGTGCATACTGTATATATAAGGCCACCATAATCGAGTGCAGACAGAATTGTAGATTGTACGATGTTCTTTCAACTAGCAGAAAGGAAACACAATTTGTTTCAATAAAAAAAATCCAATTTTGATTTGCTGGATAGATGCTCCACATGGGTCTTAAATGTGAGTCTGGTATCCAGTCATAGGTATTTATAACAGTCAACTATTTCGATTTCAGAACCCTAGGAGGGTACTGTATGGATATGGGCAGTAGGCTGGATGCTCTTAAATGACTTAGAGAATACTATAGAATAGAATAGAATACTATGGTATATTTCTATTATATTGTTTCATTATTTTTAAATTGTATCATATACTTTATTTTACTTCTTTCTTACTTTAATGTTCTTTTTATAATGCTTCTATTTTCATTGTATTGCCATTTATTTTGCTGTTGTGAAGCACTACACAAAAACTCCTTATTATTATCATGACTTAGTTTTACTTATGTTTGATGAGTCATTGTAACATTTCTTGTTGTTTTCAAGTTACTGCCCTCCGATGCACCTGTCATATTTTTTATCCGATCTTACAGTAGAATATCTGCTGGTAGTAACTACAGTATTAGGCTCTGGCAGCACTGGGACTCAGTAGAACTTTTTTTTTTTTTTTTTTTTTTGTTCTTTTCTCCACATAGACAACACATAGATTCAATACATTGTGTTTATTTACACACGCAAATAAACACACGGTTAACATCATTTTTTTTACATAGAGTGTTGATACTTTACAGACCTAAATGGAAGTCTTGATATGCAAATTCAGTTATTATAGGTGTTGTGCAGATCTCTACCCTTTCTATTTACTTAATAAAACCTGTAAATACACCCATAAAGGTAACCCAGACGTTATTGAGGTAAACCAGTCTCAACCTGTTTACCGCAATAGGTGTGTTCTCCCCTGCAACCTTTCTGACTAAAAGGAGAACTGAGGCAGGAAGTGGACTGTGTCCAATCTCTATTGATTTTTGGTCTAGCTTGCCCTCTGTACTGGTATTGGTGTAAATGTGCAGCATGGGAACGCTGAGAAACAAATGGACACCTTTATTGTTTGTGACAGCTGTACAGGATTTGACAGACAGGAACTAATTTTTCCATCATATGCAAATAAAAACAAAAGAAGGAGAGCCAGTAAGTGGCTTATTAGAAGCAGGTGCTGAGCAAACCCTATAAATGGATTTTGTTTTTCCATCATGGTAGATTTGGTGTCATTTATTTGATTCTTCGAATATACGCTTTATATTTTCAAACTATTCCTTTACTTATTTATTTGTTTATGCTTATGGGATGGAATTGATATGTTTTCTCTACTGCTGTTTTGCTGTTACCTTATTGTTATTTTATTTTATTTATGCTATTTTTGTGAATTCACACTTCTTTTTTTTTTAAATCTGCTTTGTAAGTAACCTTGATCTGATTTGAATATAGAATGTTACATTTAAATTTTCTACCTTTAATCCAGACTTAACCATATCTAAATGGAATAACGGGAATAATTAAAGTAATTTGTTCTTAATCATATCTAAAGCTGGGGCTTTTTGCTCAAACGTCTACAGATGGATTTAAAAAGTTGACGTTTTGAGTAAAGAATGAGTAAAAGTGAAATCTATGTTGTGTTTTGTGCAGCAAATTTTGTGATGACTAAAAATAAATGATTATATAAGGTAATTAGAAATTATTCAAATCAGTGAAGATTATTAATTGGGATTAATAGTAACAGGGTACCACCCGGAAACCAGGATCAATAACAGTGGATGCAGTGGTGTTCACCTGCCAGTATCTGGGATATATTAGCATTTACACTCACCAGCCACTTTACTAGGTACACCTTGTTAGTACCAGGTTGGACCCCGTTTTGCCTTCAGAACTGCCTTAATCCTTCGTGGCATAGATTCAATAAGGTGCTGGAAGCATTCCTCAGAGAGTTTGGTCCATATTGACATGATAGCGTCACGCTGTTGCTGCAGATTTGTCAGCTCATCCATGATGCAAATCTCCCGTTCCACCACATCCCAAAGGTGCTCTATTGGATTGAGATCTGGTGACTGTGGAGGCCATTTGAGTACAGTGAACTCATTGTCATGTTCAAGAAACCAGTCTGAGATGATTCCAGCTTTATGGCATGGCGCATTATCCTGCTGGACGTAGCCATCAGAAGATGGGTACACTGTGCTCATAAAGGGATGGACATGGTTAGCAACAATACTCAGGTAGGCTGTGGCATTGTAACAATACTCAGTTGGTAGTAAGGGGCCCAAAGAGTGCCAAAAAAATATCTCCCACACCATTACACCACCACCACCAGTCTGAACTGGTGATACAAGGCAGGATGGATTCATGCTTTCATGTTGTTGACGCCAAATTCTGACCCTACCATCCGAATGTCGCAGCAGAAATCGAGACCAGGCAACGTTTCTCCAGTCTTCTATTGTCCAAATTTGGTGAGCCTGTGCAAATTGTAGCCTCAGTTTCCTGTTCTTAGCTGACGGGAGTGACCATCAGCCTCAAGGTTCAACATGTTGTGCATTCAGAGATGCTTTTCTGCATACCTCGGGCGTAACGAGTGGTTATTTGAGTTACTGTTGCCTTTCTATCAGCTCAAACCAGTCTGGCCATTCTCTTCTGACCTCTGGCATCAACAAGGCATTTTCGCCCATTGAACTGCCGCTCACTGGATATTTTCTCTTTTTCGGACTCTGTAAACCCTAGAGATGATTGTGCGTAAAAAATCCCAGTAGATGAGCAGTTTCTGAAATACTCAGACCAGCCCGGCAAGCACCAACAGCCATGCCACGTTCAAAGTCACTTAAATCACCTTTCTTCCCCATACTGATGCTCAGTTTGAACTGTAGCCGATCATCCTGACCATGTCTACATTAGATTAGAAATTTGTGTTATCGAGCAGTTGGACAGATGTAAAAATTTATAAAACACACAGAGAGAAGTGTGTGTTAGGACGTCTGTGTGTGTGTGTGTGTGTGTGTGTGTGTGTGTGCGTGCGTGTGTGTGTGTGTGTGTGTGTGTGTGTGTTTGTGTGTGGTTGGAAAGGGGGCGGAGAGACAAGATAGGAGTCATGTCACAGGAGCACTCACCCAGAGCAACGGACCTTGATTTAATGGCACCTGCCAGTCAAACATATGTAAAAGAGAATGATTCAGGAGGGAAGCTGGACCTTCCACCTGAATCACTCAAGCACCCAAAGGTGTGCAGATGTGTAAATGTGTGTTACTGGAAGAAAGCAAGAACGCAAAAGCATTCGTAGATGTGTCTGTAGGCATGCAAATGTATATGTGTGTGTGTGTGTGTGTGTGTGTGTGTGTGTGTGTGATAATATCCTATAAATTTGTGTCAGGTGGTTCTTAGCCTCCACGTCGTCCATGAATCATGCAAGTGTATTAACTCACAAAATGCAATATGTAATCAAATTAATTTTATTCATACATTTACTTACATATATATACATGTGGGATAGGCTGCTTGTTCCGGAAGTGTTTGAACCCTTTCTGCATTTCCATTTTTCTTAACACAGAAACATGGACTCTCATGTATGATACAACCATCATATATGGTTATGTTATGATTATCAGTTTCTATTATTTCAAGTATATCTAAAAAAAAAATCATGTTTAAAAAAAAAAAAAAAAAAAAAAAGCTCTTTAAAAGCCTCAGTTCGATCACAATGATACTACAGTATCTCCTCTAATAGTTCACATCAACTGCAGAAGGTACCATGCATTTAATATAAGCAGGCTCCTGTTAGAGGGGGGGGCTTTATTACTAAAGCATACTCATAAACATATTTGCTCATATTTTAGTATGAAACCTCATTGTTTTCTTATCTGCTTACATTTGCTCAGTTAAATTATGTTACTGCATTACCGATAATTATAGTAATCCGCTTACTACTATGTGTGGAATAATAATTCTAGCGCTTGGGTTCCACCTGGAACATTTTGGCAGTGGACAGCATGCGAGTAGGATGCTCATGGTTTTAATAAAATATGTGCCATTATCACAATATTTAAACAATATGGTGTCTACTACATCCCCTTCCCGCAGCCTACCCCAGCTTTTAATTGACTACACTATTAGAGGAAGTATGGTAAACAAAGAATAACTAATAATGATATGTAATGGAATATCATTCTGACATTGTGTCATGGAAATACCCAGCCTCACAGTGCACAGCATCTTGTTTGTTTACAGAAACCCATCTTTTCAACGTGTTGCATGTTTTTTGCTTGATCACATTATTCATCATTTTAAAAGGCAATCATGCTTGAACATCCAGAACAAGACTATCACTGTGCTAAATGCTCTCATGTTTTTATATGCATATACTGTACACATACAGCCCTTGTGTGGCTGTTTGTAGTATTATTTTTAGACATCAGCCTATAAAGGTCAACCTGACCATAGCAACAGAAAAAATAGTAATATTTCATACACTTTCAATTATGATTAAGTTAATCAATTTATTTAAAGTTGCACTACACAATATGATCACTATAACAAATAACTGTCATTCTTACAAAGACTTATTACAACTCTGCTCCTTTTGACTCTGTTTGACACTGTTGCCAGTGCCCTATTTCACAAATGATCAACACTCATAAAATGCAGATAAAGAGCCCTGCAGGCCTCTCGCATGTTCATGTATGGGTCTTTTGATGAGAGGAAACATTGTAAATCCCACAACCTTTTTTCAAGCAGCAGGTGGAAAAAAAACCATCTAATAAATCCACCGTACATCACTTCTCCAATACCATACAACATACAGACACAGTTAGCTAAAGAGCCAGATACACAGTATTTCTCAGGCTTTGGAGACTGACTTAGCACTAATAAAGAGCGAATTGGTTTTAAATTCAAACAGAAATTCTACTAATGTTACTGGATATGTAAATAAAAATAAATAATAACTGACTGCTAACATCTTACCTATAACAACTTAATGAAAAATGTCTCTGAAGTTCAGTGAATATTAAAGTCATTTTTTTAAAGCTTTTGAGAACTTCAGTCTGGGTCTTTTTTGTTGTTATGTGCTTTATTCCTATCATTTATAGGTTCAAATTATATTTATCAAGTAATTGCTGAGAACATGATAATATAACACCAACAAAGTCTGATAGGTCGAGACACACAATCAGTCAGAAAAGGGGGTTATAATTTTACTCTTCGCCTTTATTATCTCTTCAAAATACGTTTGGCTAACCTAGAGGTGTGCGATGTGTCTCATCAGATTTCTTTTTTCAAGTCGCTGTTCCCTGATTTTAGTCTAAAACTAAATAAATAATATCAAACCGAATCCTTTAAAACAAAGAGGGAAATCCTGCCATATTACCAAAGAGCAGAGGAACAAGTAAGAGTTGAGCAGCCTGAAAGCAGAGCCAGGAGTAGGAAAAGGCCTGCTGGATGAGACTGCAGCAGCTGCACTATGCGCAGGACAGGAGGGTGGTATCAGCTCCAGCAAGGAAGCCTATCTCAAATAGGATCTTCATCAATCAGTTGGACTGCTTTAGTGAGCCAAGGGTTTCTGTGACTCTCCACGAGAGCAGAGAGATATGTATCAAAAGGAGAATTAATATCCACTCTGCTCTCTCCTCCTGTGACAGGCTCATCACACATCAGACACCAGGTTGCTGCTTCATATGGATCATATAGAGAGCAGATTCAACACTTCAACACACACTCATGGACCTAAATACTTAGTGTATGAGGCAGATTTTGACTGGTCTGTGTAGGGTGGTCTGTCTCTGATAGAGGAGATGTATTCAGGAGTTTTAAGCATTATGTGCTAATGGAACACAATTGTTTTTATTTTGGGTTTATAATCATCATTATTTTTATATTATTATATTATATTTCATTAAATTTCTGTTTCGAATGTCAGCATTAACGTTTGAGGTCAGGTTAATTAGTGTAATAAATTTCACATAATCATGTATTTGAGTCCATATGTAGAGCCACCACTTCATTTAAAATGATGTTGAAGGAACAGGTCAGTAGCCAGGAGTATGTGGTATTTATTAACAGAAATGATAATTACAACAGGCAAAAATGAACCCTAGAAATGAAGGAGAAATAATCAAATACTAAAAAATAAACTGCAGCCTACCTTCTGCAGGATACAGGAGTAAACATGAGTATAAGACTAACTTTACACACTACACTCATTTCTACCGGTAGATTTTTTTCACAGTGTAACAGGGCTGGTGGAGGTGGAGGAAGCTCGCAGCATGTAAGAGATAGCTAGCTAGTATCCACTAGTCATACATGCAATTTGGAATCACAGCAAAACCATAACAATTCAAAATATGCAAAACCTACTTTTTTGCCTCGGTGTCCTGGTAAATCATCAGTCAGCGTACTTTCTGTCCTAGTTGCGGCGCATGCTGGTCCCTGGTACACCCGCTTGAAAGTATATTTTTATAATTCATTACTTGACTGTTTTTGTATGGGGACGCTTTAATCTGAATTTATTCAAATGAAAAATGATAATACTATGTAAGTTTCAATCACTAAAACACTTGTATTGTTATTACCTTGGGTTTCAGTGGAGAGTGTTAATGTCCCATAATCTAAATGTGCAGCTTACTAGGTATAAGGTATAAATTATAGAGTAATTAGAATGCTGCAAATGTGTGAAATGTTTCAGTGGGAAATGTCTAAGGTGATTACACTCAATGAGTTCAAAGCACTTACCTCAGGACCATTAAAACAGCCATTACAGCTCCACAGATGACAACTTAAGGTGTTGGAATGATGAGGGTAAGGTGTGTGGGGCCACGTATTTGTGTTTGTGTGTGCATTTACACTGGTGCATGTTGGGAGGTGGGTGGAGGATCAAAGAATGCATTGCACCGCATGTTTAAAGATTATTATTAAATTACTCTTTTTGGCAGGAGTCCAAAATGGCCATAAGTAAATTTTTTTAATAACTTCCCCAAAAAACCTGTGCAGTGATTTCAATGAAGCTCTGTACCCATAAACCAGCTCTAAGCAGCATTTTGATGATAAAAAAAGTCTTGAGGTAGGTTAGTTTAAGAGTATGTTGTTTGTCCTAATGCTCAACTATGGCAGAACCTGACTACGACTTATAGCATCGCCCCCTGGTGGCTGGTTGCAGTATCTGTCACAAGTTCTGCTCCCTCCATGTCAACATATGGAACATGAGCCAAACTAAAAAGATTAAAGTGCATATAAAAACACATGTTTCTGTCTTCTTGGGTATTTCTTATCACACCGATTCTTTGTTTATAATTTAATGATGTAAAAAGGACATCGACCCTCCGTTCAACTCTACCGCAACTGATGTCACAACACACTTTTGCCGCACCATCCTTCTTTATATACAGTCTGAACATGTACTTAGAATGCTTTAAGCTAAATGCTAATGTAAGCATGCTAACAACAGACTGCCGTCACCATCACTGGAGCTTGTGTGAAGCCTAGATTTGCAGCCTATATTCAACGCCATTTTTTTCCACTTGGAGCCAGGACCTTCCAAATAAAGAGTGTGGGGTGTTGCCTTTCACACTTTCACACTTTGGAAACACAAACAAAGCTAATGCTAGCTTTCTGGGAACACCGATTCGCCCACTACCTGAAAAACCATAGAGGGCCTATAGCTTGAAGGTAATTTGTCCAAAAGATATTTACATTTAGCTTGTCTTTAGATATGACTTCTGCTTCTATAATTGATTGCCTTTATGATGTCGTATACTATACATGTTTGTTTGGTTTTTACTGTATTCCTCGAAATGCATGAAACTTGATGCATGAGATGTTTTGTAATGGTTACACAAGGATTTCGGTCACACGTAGCTTAAAAAATGGAAAATTTAACTGTCAAGTGATTGAGATTGACACAGAGGAAGTAAAGAGCCAAACTACTGTTTATCCACAACAAGAACAGTTTCTAAATTCAGCCTGTAGACTGACTGACAAAAGAGGTTTCTGATTGTTTGGATTCCATCTTCTCTCCTATATTAGATGTCCTCTGTCAGCCCGGGTCCAGTAATGTGGTCTTGACAAGTTCCTAGTCTGCATAATCACTCCTGTCACAGCAGACGAAGGGGAGACCATGAAGAATTTCCTCCAGAGTCATCATTGTCATTGTGTGGAGCCTTATACTTAGCCCTGTCACCTGCAATTAATGTCAGAGGGAAAGTGTAGCCAGGCTGACGCTGACTTTAACTCTATGACAAGCTGTCAGGTGTTGGGTTTTCTCCATCACTGTGCCTCCCTCTGTGGCTCACGAAGGGGAGTATTAGAGGAGCCAGACTGAGATCTGTCTCTTCTATCAAATGAAATATGAAATATGTCGGTGAGAATCAAAAACAGTACAATTACTGGTTGACAGTTTAACGAAGAGCATAAATGCTTAACTTTAGTCACTGATAAAAAACTATATATGTAGCTGTGTGTTGTTTTTCTGTTTCACTGATTTTTTACCAGTCCAATACTTATTCTAGATGGGAAATTTTTGTGTTTATGACCTGTGAACATTTGTGCCATGGAATCACTGAATTAATTAGATTAATAATTTATCAAATAAGGTCGTATTATCTTGAACACTGTGGGTCATGTGAGGCATTCATGTTTCTTGGATTTTTCAGGTGTTTTTTTTTTGTTTTTTTTTACCATCGAGATGGCTGTGCTGGCGTTTTCAAGTTCCAATTAGGACTTGGATATTGAAGTCAACAGTATTTGCAAGTCAGAAACTGGTATATACAGTCACTGAGACATGACTAAAATGCACAATGAGTACAAAAAAATTCCCTTTGTTTTTCTCTTCCATAATTACAAGGTGTTAGGTGTTTCTTGTATTATTCAGAACCAAACTGTCCAGTCTTGATTTGGCTTATTGTGGATTCTATCAGGCCAAGCGGCACCAGACAACAAGATCTAATGAAGAGCTAAAGTGAAAATACAGGGCCTTTTGTCATGCTACATTCTGTCTGCTTAATGGTATTAGTGTTTCGTTTTTCAGAGGCTAATGATGTATTGTGCTCCTACCTATTTGCACTCTGAGCCAATGTCTCTACATTATGAAACGTTTTTAATCGGCTTTGGTTGCCTGTGTCTACGAAAACAGACTGCGTGTAATATCATCCAGGCCCAGGTACCGCTGTTGCTATAGCAATCGTAATTACAAAAGGTTCATTAACTCACAACAGTTTTGCCAGTCAAAGGGGGGTTCACATTAACAAAATTTACATATTGAGGAAATTAACACAATTGGCATGAAACCAGGGTCATTAAAATGAGAAGCAACCTAACAAAGAGGAAGGGAAGCTGCTGGATGCGTGCAGGGGGATAGAGTTAACACGTGTGCACCGCAACTTTCTTCTTCTGAATTTCTGTTGTGGATATCCCTGCTTTCAAGTTTTTCTTTCCTCTAGGGATCAATACAGAGGTTAACACAGCGGTTAATTACACGGTATGACCAATTACATATAGACATAACCCTTCCTCTCAATGTTCCCTGAGTCAGAGACCAAGTTAAAGTAAAGTAAAGGAAAAAAGGATTTGCACTGATTTTATTTTATTGGGTGTTCAAAATCAAAAGCTGATGGATTTGCATATGACTAACAGAGCCATGAGTTTGAAGAGTTATCATTATGGTGTATGGTACTGTGAGACAGGATTTTACAATCACAATTTGTTAATTCTTCTTCTATATGACTATTAGTACACACTGTGAAAACATAGTGTAGTTTATCTGTCTTATCTAAGATTTTCTGGCATTATTTTGGTCCATATGTCTATTAGGCATCTAGGTCACAGGATATATATATAGGCACTAAATTAAAGCAGCATTAATATATTTTTGACTTGGCTGATACAGACATATTATCATCTCATAAAGTTATTGGCAAATGTGTAAGCAAACAGTTTTGCATCTAAGCGTAGAGACACAGCACAACATTGTGTCCACCTTCTTTTGGTTTTTGTTTTCATCAAATCCTGAGAAATATCTGTCTCTTTAGCTGCTAAATGTTCCACTATGGTGGATGGAAAAGGAAACAATGAGCGAAAAGATGCTAAAAAGCTCATCAGAGCTGTGGGAAACTGCACTGTTGTATGTTAATTGCCTGTGGCATAGTCATTCAATACATTATTAATATCAAAATATTAAATAGTAAAGTCAACTGGAGTCTAAATGTTTTTTTCACTGACGGAAAGGGCTTTTCACATCTACTATTAGTGTGGAGTTTTAGGGGTCTTTTGCCCCTCGATGCCACATAAGAGTTGTTGTTGACTGACTGCTCAACTCTGGAAGGGCTCAGTTAAGTCTTCTAGACCACTGAATCCATGCCGAACAATGGACGTTGAAAAGTTTCCACTGGTTGGAGACACAATCAACTAATCAGAGCTTTGCAGGCAGGATCAAGAATGATGATGTCGTCTTTCTATATTGCTACCTGACTGCTAGTTACATTCATGGAAAAAAAAGCGACAGAACATGGCTGTCAGACTAGATGAATGGAGTGAACCAAAATAGCAATTCCCTTTTCAGATGATCAGGCTCTTTATTGTCTAAACAGATCACAGAACAATACAGGTCCGTTTTGTCAAGATAACAAAATTGTCCTGCCAAATAGATATACTGTATACTGAATATACTGTCATTTAGTTTAGTGGACTTATTGGGTAATCAGGGCCTGTACAGGGCCCCAAAACAAGACCAGGGGCAGCCTTCAGTGCAGTTGTGCACAATATGTTCCTTATTAGATATACATGAATCCCAAATTTTATTGTATTTATTATTATGTGTAGAAAAAATTCCACTCCTTTGAGAATTGTCAAGTCAGTTTTGTGATCAGATTTGGGATCTGATCACATTTGGGATTTAAAAAACAATGAAGCAATAAAATAAACCAGACATCACCTGATTTTAATAACCGATAACAGTGAGGCTCCCTTCATGCATGCATACATGCAGTGAATATGTCTTTAACATGCTGCAGGAAAAAGATGAATTAAGAAAATATTACTCATATGAAGCACTGAAGACGTTATTATACTATGAGCAACTAGTGATTTTATGACTACAAACTGCCTTGAAAACATGTATCTGTATAATTAGCATGTGCAAGTGCACATAGTAATAATATGCACAGGAACACACCTAATAACATCTTTCTGTAAATACAACACAATTATCTGCTTTTTTCACTTAACCAAGGTTTATTTTTCTTTCGCTGCATCACTCAGCAACATCAACGAAATGCTGATAAAAAGGTCAATAAATATATTGCTTCAGTCATTAGTTACATGGATGCATTTACCAAAATTAGATATTGATTTGTTGCATTCAAGTGCATTAAAAGCTATAATATACAGGTTAGATGATTATACACTTCATTAAAAAGTACACATCTCTGAATGAACTTAAGTGGAATCATCAAACATATGCAATTAAGATTTTGAACTACTGCTAGTGCTACCTAATATGTTGATTTAGTGCTCCATATTAGTTTGAAATGGAGGTATTTAATGAATTCTTGTTGAGAGAATATGAGCTTTGGAAAAGTCATTCAGATTCAGAACAGCAGCTGAACCCATCTGCTGATCAATCCTCTCTGTAATGAAAAGCACCATGGGACCCAACACGTTCTCTCATTCCACACATGAATAAAAATTAACCTTTACAATACCGAGATTTTCTTTATGAAAAAAAAACTGGATCTAATGGAGGGAAAATCTTTCTCCCCATCATCTCATACTGATTTATAAAAAAGCCACATAAATAAATGTGTATTAATATTCCAGAATTTGAGTTTCTGAATTAATTCTTGATCTCGGGACCAATATGTTTGACAAATAAACTTAACTCTTGCCTCAGGTGTGTGGAACAATAGTCATGTAATAAAAAGCACTCGCGCAGTACTGTTTGGGCAAGACATAAGATTTTCACTTTAACCACCAATTACAACATAAAAGGTCAGTGGTGGGAATTCTCCTACACAGAGTTCAACATCTTATCAGTGAGGAGGAGGATGAAGAGGAAGAGGATGAAGAGAAGTCAGTTTGTCAGTTGTCAGGATGGCCGAGCGGTCTAAGGCGCCAGACTCAAGAGTTGACTCCTTCCTCATCAAAGGGACTTCTGGTCTCCAAATGGAGGCGTGGGTTCAAATCCCACTCCTGACAGATTTTTGGGCGGCAGTAGCTCAGTCCATAGGGACTTGGCTTGAAAACTGGAGGGTGGCGGTTCAAGTCAGTTAAAAAAAAAAAACAGTATAGCTACATAACTATGATTGATAAAAGCACTGCTCCACATCCTGTTCACTGTTCACAGGCAATGTATGCTAATGCCTATAATGATTTCCAGACCTTTCCACAAGAGCCATCATGAGGTTAAAAGTTGCAGATTAGACGAGGGAAACATCCATGTTTATCAGGTCAAAGTTTTAATTTTTCCAGTACTATGTCCAAAGTATATGTATATAGTATGCAAGCATTCCTCATGATGGGTTGAGCACCATGGATACACCGCCGTCTGTACCAGATCGACTTTTTTAAAAGTGGTGCCTGTGTGAGGATTTATAACGCTGTGCTACAGATATTAACCAGAGGCAGAGGACACCATTGATCAAGGAGCTCAATTACTGTGCTGTTTCATTACCGTTAACAGTTATGAGTAGAAGTAATACTGGGTTAAACACCGTAACAAATGAAATGAATTATAACTGTATAATGAAATAGAATTTCTTCGTTATTATCTTTAAGGTCACTGGGGTCTCTCAAAGATTCTCAAGAGGTTCATCCAGTGTCATTTAGAAATTCCTTCAAAGCTTCCTGTCAGAGACTGTAGACTGTCCCTTTTATTACTTTTTTTTTTTAAAGTCACTTATTATAATTGCTATATGAGGTTAATGCTTTTTATAACGTCCTAAATAACTAGTCTAATTTAAAAAGTTTAACTGACTTATTCAAATTCATTTTATTTTCGAATGCTTTCAACCTGTGATTGCTGTTGACATTTATTGAGTTTTAATAAGGTTAGACGAAAAACTTAAAATAAAATAAAAGAGATGTTCTGGTTTTGCAGTTGTTCTACACACACTGTACATACACTGTGATCTCTCTCTTATAACATTATATAAAACATAACATTCATTTCTGCTTATAAAAATATGTCAGTTTGAACTTGGTTGCTAGATTTATTGCACCATAAAATGTGTAATAGGCCCATTATGTCCTTAGGCTTCCTATTATATAAACATGTTTGGTACATTTGCCATTTTACAATAGCCATCCTTAAATGAAATAAATTCTAAATAAAATAGACATACCTTGTATCTAGTTTTGCAGGTATAATATTAGACCACAAAGCCTTTGACTAACTTGACTGCTTCGTCACACAGCTTGACTTTAACTCTGTACTAATCCAAGAACAAAACCCAAAACACTGATGCCTTCTCGGTCACATGCACATCCAACATAAAGCCTAATTATTATTATTGTCTGTATATTACAACACTGGTAAACCAAAATAAAACTGTGCAACTAAGTGCTGTCTGAAATATGTTATTTGTTTTTTTTCCATGTTGTAAAATGATAATTATTTCTACCTCTTCCATCAACCCAAAATACTTAAAACTAGTGGTGGGCATAGATAAACATTTTTTAATCTAGATAAATTTTACTGAAATCTTGAAATTAATCTAGATTAATCTAGATTAAAATGGCTCGTTCAGAATGCGAAATACCTAAGTACTGACCAACAGTAAGTCTTTGAGAACGGGTTTCTTAAGCCAGGGGATGCATTAGAACAGGAGCCACAATGCATCACTGACTGCTTATAGCAAAGGGATGCTTTGCGTTAAGGTGGTATTTGACACTGAAAGAACTCCTACAGTAAACCTATTCTGCATTGCATAAGGTGAACACAACCTTAGTCTTGTTGATGCCACCATCGGGAAGCTTCTTAAAAATGAATTTTCCCTGAAGCAAGCCTTGCGGCTTCGTGGCTGCATCCATGATAGACTATCACGTTTGGTGTGGTAGTTCGGTAATTCACAGGCGCATAGAGTTTCAAAAACTAGTTCTCGCCCCCTACAGTGCAATTCGGCTATTTATACATCCGCGCAAAATATCACGTTGAAAGTCATCAGTTTGCTTATTATAGGACCCAGCTCCAAACCCAATTTTGATAATACGGCGGTATTTTTTATATCGCTCAATAATAGTCTCACATATCGCAGTGTGTTAACGCCGTTAACGGCCTGCCACTACTTAAAATAAACAATCTGAAAAGGAAAATCTCTCTTTAGTAAAAACACAAACAAATCATGTCCACACTGTGGTAACCTGTCATAAATGTGATGAATAATGAATTATGTAATGTGGCCATAAGCCAGAAAAGTTGCAAACCAGTGTACTGTACTGACTGTACTATACTATACTGCACTCTAATAATATGGAATGGAAGTCTGAATAAACTGAATGAAGATGAAATTATTAATTGGACAGACATTGCGAAGTGGGTGTATTTTAATAAGGTGTTCTCTGTGAGCGGTCAATGCCATTATTGCCAAAGACTAATTAAGATGATTGTTATCTGACTTAAAACGGAATATGATGACTGGTTTATAATTATGGATGCTAATACAAAACTTGTGACAAAACCAGGGAAATTATTCTGCCCTTCCTAAAACATGCTGGGGGCAGAAATGTTGAATTGACAATATGAATTATTTCATCATTGGATTGCCGTTGTCAAAGTTCTCACACTCTCCTACTGTATGTACTACTACCTGGTTTTATCTCGTATGTTTAGGAGGAAACATAATTGCATTATGTTATATTATGTTATAAGCATACGATGTGCAGGACTTTGACAATGAAGAACAGACTCTACATGCTGCGTCCTGCATGTGTTCAGGTTTCATGCTTTGGATAAGGATGGAACACCTGTGCGATCTAATATAATCCAGTTCAGCTCTGCTATAAATTATACTTTTTACTTTTACATTTTCAGCTCTTGTTGATATTTTCAGAAAGATGAGATGGTCCATTATGGAGGTTGTACGGGTGGTGGTGGTACACTGAAATGCATTGTATTGGAAAGTGTTCCTAATATTTTGTCCACCTCCTACAACATGCATGAAAGGGAATTTATTTATTTATTTGTTAATTTTCACGAGGGACAGTTCTTAGTTCCATCCTGTTTACTCTCTACATGCTGCCCCTTGGACGCGTCATCAGCAGACCAAGATGTCTTTTCATTGCTATGCTGATGACACCCATCTGTACATCAAAACTGCCCCAAGTTCTTCTGCAGCCATGCCACGCCTCAGCTCCTGTCTTATGGAGATAATGTCCTCAATAAGCACACATTTTCTCCAGTTAAACAGCAGCAAAACTGAAGCGCTCTTTGTTGACACTTCATACCAGATTTAGTCATCCCTGATACCTCATCTCACTTCTACCATCTCAAAAACATTTCTAACTCCTGACTAAGGCAGGTGAAATGGGCATTGTAGTATTTGCACAGGCATGAATGATATATTCTATATCTATATCTATATTCTTTTGACATAGGAAACAAATGGACCAATATGCTGCAAAATGCAATTTGTAATAATATTCAAGGCCATTAAGAATAAGCTCAGTTTTGAGAGAATTTAGTTGAAGAAAGTTTATCGCAGTTAAACAGTTGTGGGGAGCGTCTGGGTTGCTAAAATCATCTGGTATTACAGAAAGACATGACTGTTGTGGACAAACTGACAACGGAGAAATGAGTGTTAGGATATACAACCAAAGCAACTGATCATCTGGCCCAAGGTAAGCAGCTGTCCTAAATCGATTAGGGACATAACCAGATGTGAGGGACAGGTTTATAGTAGGTAGGACATCTTTAAAGAATTTAAAGAATTCGGAGGGTATGATATCAGGAACAAACCAGTATTAAGCTCCACGCTGGGGGGTCGAGCCTCTTCATGTTGTCTTCATGATCTTCATGTTGTGTGTTGTATATTTAGCATGCAGCGCTTTCGGATTCACAGAAAAGTGTAATTAGTATTATTATAATACTTTGTATATATATTCATTAGAGTTGCTCCGATTGATCGGCTGCCGATCATGATCGGCCGATATTGTCTAAAAATAGCCTGATCGGCGATCGGAAAAACATGCCGATCAGGAAGCCGATCACGAGACGTACATTATTAGCGACGTTTCAAATAAAGGCATATTATTTTCCGGATGTGTGTGTGTGTGTGTGCGCGCGCAGGCCGCAGTCATTGACGGAGCTGCTCCGTCGCAGGTATATAATATTATTACACCCTCACCCCGTCAAAATGGAAAACCGAAGCAATTCCTATGATGCAGCTTTTAAGTTGAATGCCATCGATCTGGCTATCCGTGAAGGAAACAGTAAGGACACGTCAGCTTGCCGTTAATGAATCTATGTCATAGATTCATTAACGGCAAGCTGACGTGCAGCCGCGGTGAGACGATATGTGATGAAGATTATCTGACGCTGTTCAACTCTGACACTGAAGAGGACGACTTCAGAGTCTTCAGTGCGCAGAAGAAATGAAGTGACAGTGGTATGGTGTTCATTAGTTTTAAATGCTCAGGAGGAAGATAAATAGTGACGTGTGGCTTCATTTCATGAGAGAATGAAGCGACTTTAATAGTTGCACAGTTGCGCTTTAACAGCGCTGTCACCTTTTCCTGCACACTGCACAACAATGGTTTCAGTACGCAGGAGGAAGATAAATAAAACCATCAATGACTTTTCTGTTTTGTTTAACAGCACTTTTATTGCCGCGTTTGATGCTGCTTTTATTGCGGCACTGTTGGTAAACAATCAGTTCAGTATATGAATAAACACTTATGTATCGGGTATGTATATATCGGCGACTTATAGTCCGGTGCGGTTTATATGTGACAAAATATATATTTCATTCAAATTATAGTGGGTGGGCCTTATATTTAGGGTATTTTATATAGTCCGGAAAATACGGTATTTAAAATTTTAAATTCATTCTTTGATCGGCAGTGATCGGCAATCGGCCGATCAATTTTTTTGGTGATCGGTATCGGTGATCGGCCCAAAAAATGGCGATCGGAGCATCTCTAATATTCATATAAAGGAGATTGTTTACTAACTCAATCAATTTCCTTGGATTCATGAATCTAGATGACACGAACAATAACACGCTATCATGATGGCAACATTCCACTTAATGCTGATGAAAGAGAATGTCAGATAATCACCATGCTCTGTGTAAACATAAAAAAAAAATAATGAAACCAAATATTCATTAAACACTGAGGAAAATGTGACTTCCTGCAGCAGGGCCTTTTTAACTGCTGTCTCTGCTGCTGCCGCTGCTGCTGCTGCTGTTGCTGTTGCTGTGTATAATACAATCAAACTGTAATCATGCTTAATTATGTATATATTTGGGTTATGTCATGTTTCCCCATGCATCTCCAGCCACGCGTGCTGTAAAATATAATCACACCAGGAGGTCTCTCCTCTCTCCGGGCCCATTATGACTGCCAGTTATTGACCCTTCTTGTCACATCATGTACAAGCTTACACTCTGTATTGCCATTCAAGCACATAATTAATCACCATGGCAGTGTGTTGTGACTTGTAGCGAGGAGCGGGCACTGTAGACTTGATAAATCACCCGTAGATCGAAGTACACTCTACGCCAAAGGGCTTTGAACAAAATACAGCCACCAATGAGACTGAGATCAATGAGGCTCTTGACCCGCTCTCACACAGCTCCAGGTTCAACTTATAAAAATGTGGATGCTAACAGAGAAAAGGCCAGTGACTAACTGTAGATATTCTGCACCTAAAGTGAATATTTTTCTCAGAAAGAGAAAACTGCTTGACGCTTTTTGCCTTTTCATTCACACTCATGAGTCGTGGAATGTGCTCCCTCAGCTGTGGCAGTTTATTAATGACAAAACTATTGAGCTAGTACAAAACTAATTTGAGCGGTAATCAATTTGCAAGTCAAGATTTGAGAGCGTGCAGAGATGGATTCATAAGGCTGAAAGAAGAAGGAGCACAGACGTGATTCCCCGTCTGCTCGCTTCTGTCTGGGCAAATTCTGAGGCCAAGAGTGGGTCTGGAACAGGACATGCACACATCTGCTTGTTGTATGAAAGCCTACTGACTAATGAAAAAGCTGATGGAGCACAGTGGGAGTAGTCTAATGTCAATTAATGACATAACTACTGAGAGATTACAAAATAATCCAAATATTACCCACTTTTCACCCTTTAAATTAAGATTTTAGAACATTTGAGGTTTATAAACACGACACAGTTTTGAAACTAACGACAATATGTGGTGGCAAAGTTTTATTCAGCTACTGAACTAATCAACTAAAAATACATGAACAGTAAAAAGTCTGTCCAACCTCCACAATCGAGATGTGAAAGTGTTTTGTTGAGTAGTTATTAAACCTGGCAGGAATTACTCAATGGCTTACTCATATGATTTAAATCATATCACATCAATCAAACTCCATGATTTCATGCACTGCAGCGAGGAGAAACACTGACTGCTCACCTTCAGTCCATGTAGACAGACTGTAGCTCTTGTTGGTCCTTTGGCCAGAAAGTGATTGAAACATGAGGATTTGATTAAGATTCATTAGAGTAAATGAACTCCACAGTATAGAGGGTTATGGCTTTTTTGCTTGGACTGAATTTTGTAGAGATGTTTAAGTATTTTAGAGTATAAGCTTTATTTTATTGGCTTTTGAGGGCCACTCTTCCACAGGATCTCCTGGACAGATTTCTTGGCAGATATCATTTACATACATTACAGTGACATACAGCGACACACTATCGCATGGACACAAATTGTCTTTTCTTTTTGGGACTTGGAATCTGTTACAAACCAACCATCCATCAGAGCTTTGTAGATGCAATAAAGGATGAAAATATCCTCTTTGTACATAGTTACCTACCTACAGTAGCTACAGTCACGAAGAATAGCGACAGAAAAATTGATGTGAAATGCAAAAAACAAACAAAACATAATATACAGCCTTCCTTAGCAGCTTAGCACCCTACATCCCAAGGCCATAATTATTCAAGGTACCCAGGTAGTTCTAGCTCAGTATAAATAGCGTGTAAAATAGTAAATAGTATAGTAATAGTATAGACACATTATGCAGCAAATGTATGAAACATGATTGATGTTTAAACAGACAATGTAGCAGATAAAAATCATAATTTTAGACATTTTTCTGTTTGACTGCAAACAAGCTTTTCTTTCTGGTGCAAACATCAGCCAATGTATACTGTTGTATTCTGCTGGTCTACTCTAATATGTGGAGCCGTACTGTCATGTTGTTACGGCTCTAATGGGGTTGGTATGTGCATTGAAGGTTTTATAACCTGACATGTTAAAGAGTAAAATAGGGAGATACGTAAACTCTACTACAGGTAGATGACACTCACTGACCCAATAAAAGGCCAACATTGACAAAACCATAAAGCAGACTTGTATTCCTCATCCATACAGATAACCATGTGTCCTCAGGGAATCAGAGGAGGTCAGAGGAGGAGAAATATGGATGTTTCAGACACACAGAAAAGTGCCCTTGCCGCTGCTATGGAATTCAGAGGGGCATGTTGTAATCAAGGGCAGAAATATAAAGAAAAAAAAGAGAGTAAGAAAGCAGATTCCCTGAAGCCAGTGTGAGTGTGAGAGCTAATAATCAGTTTGTACTTTGCTGATTACAGGCTAATCAGGGCTATGAATGCAGGCACCATCGCCTGGAATATATTTACGGATGTCACACATCCACTCCAGCTCTTCTCTGCTGTGTCACATGAACAGCAACCTGTGGTGAGAAGAGAATTAAATCAATATCTATTATCTATTAAGAAGCCTCCCTGGGGCTCTTAGGGTGATAATATTTACATTATGAGATTAAAGATCCTAATTTGCATCCAGGCGAACACACACCGAAGCCAGCAGTAAATTACATTGAATCTTTAAAAATGAATCAGAATGTACACCCGGCACACTGAGCGAACATACTCAACATAACAACAAAAATATATATATATATATTTGTGCAAAACTCAAAATATGAATATATTTAAAATACTTTCACAATACACCAAATCCCACAGTTTCAAATTCCATAGAGCAAAAAATAATCCAACTCAAAATTCCACCACTATGTGAAAACCGGAGTGTGTCATTCTTAAACCCAGGCTGGGTTGTGGGTGAATGACTGAGCAGAGTGGATATGGATATGGGAGAATGAAGTGGATGGTTGATCAGAGGATGGCTGATCTGCAGCGGATGAAAAAAAGGGATTACAGGCCTTACTGTTTTTACCGAGTCAACAAGCGCGTTGCTCCAGTCCGTCTCCTGCTCTCCTCAAATACACCGAATTAGTTAGAAGATTTTGGAAATGGGTGCTTACAGGGATGTATACTGGTGGTAAAATCCCATGATAGAGCTCACAGGATTAATTGCTTGCATGTTCAAACCATATCAGAGACAGGAATTTACCCAGCATGTGCCAAAACTGTCAGTTTAAACACCCGTACATGTTATCAGTGCCATGTTGTTCAGAAAAGCATACAGTATATTGTACAGTCATTCCAAATGACTGTTTCAGACAATGAATACTCCCCTCCAACATATGTTTATGTTTATGTCAATACGTCAGATGTTTAACAATTTTGATTTGTAACTTTGAGCACGAGAGGGAAGAGTGCACGTACATATGTACACATGCAGTCAATCAGTTAGACCACAGATTTAAGAATAAATGACAATGTATGAAACAAAAATAAATGTTGAGATTAAATCAAATCAAATTTTATTTGTATAGGCCAAAATCACAAAATACATTTGTCCCAGAGGGCTTAAAGTCAATCCAGGTATCTTTTCATCATTATTCAAACCAGATATCTGATTGATAGCAGTTACAAACAGACAGTTTTTGTCCTTTTAAACACACAGTATTGAGAGTAAATGATCGACTGAGCCACAAAATAAATAAAACTACAGCCAAAATACGATCTCCTCCAGACATATTTTAAGATTATTGCTTGGAACAATAAAATATGTCTGATATGGCAAGAAAGAAAATATTTGCATTAATCCTTTAAATGACATTTAAATAAATACATGTGTCATGTTAAAATATTTAGTGTAGCATCTATTCCATCTTCCTCCTCATAAAAATCTAATATGTGTGTATATGCAAATATATTTAATTTCAGTAGTTTCCACAAGCTTGTCTCTTATTTCATTGTAAAGTCCTTTCATCCACATCACACTTGTACGTGTAAGTTGAATACTGGACCAGGATTGGCTCCAAACTAGTTAATACATCAAATCAGGTTTTCAGTGAACGCAGAGAATCTTTTCACTTTCAGCAGATGAACGTGAAAACAAACTCAAACGTTCAACTGTAGGAGAAAACAAGGAGAAAAACTGTTTGAGTGCAGAAAGACTGCAATGATACGACAGAGAGGTTCAGCAGGTGAGCAACTGCTGCTATTGGATGAACACCTCAGGTTACATTTACTTAACACTTGCTGTTGGTGAAATGACACAGAACACAAGTTGAGTGCAGTTGAATGAAACAAAATATGATTAAAATGAAAATGAAATATGATTATTTGACTATAATAACATCTATTGCATCAGGTGAGCCAGCAGATGTCCAGAAACATCCCTGATTTCCTGCTTTCAAGAGCTTGAAGGAAAAGTGCTGATAAGTGAGAAGTATGACTGTATCTGACTGTAACCCCCATTAATTATTGCTTTGCCTAAAAAGCGGAGCTCGGGTCTGAAAGCCAGAGTGAAGCTCAGCAGAAACCTCAGGTTCTTTAGCACGGAAGCATGAATCTCCCTTTCATTAGGCACATGCAGCACGCTGGAGGATGGCAAATTGGGCCGAACTAATTACAATTTAAACGAAACCATAATTGGACATTTTGCGCTTGTCATACGATGAGAGACAGATGGGTTTGTAATTACATTACAAGTCTGACATCATGGCGGCGTGTTACAGCGCACACCTCCCCGTGCCCTTCATGGAGTGCTGTGGTGAAGTGTCCCACGTTCAAAAACAATTTACTGTTGATTTTCATAATCAGTCAGTGTCGACACCGGGATACTTCATCAACCAAATCAGGATAAATCACCACACTTATCAACATCATGTTAGTTTAATTTCAGGCTAATCAGGGAAAATGGGATGAAATCTGGAGAATCTGCGGATGAAATTTTACAATAAAAAAGAGAAAAACCCGCAAACTGTTCATGAAATCAGGCGCCGTTTATATTTTATACTTTTTTATCGTTGGATCATTTAACACAAGAATCATTTCTAATAGAAATCCAATAGTGGTCTAACAGAAAGTAATATAATATTCTCATTCTCAACACCACTAGTCCACTTAACTGGCAGAAATTAAACGTCTGAATGAATAATTCCATATAAACCAAATCATATTGTATAATAAAATCAATACCAGTCTAGAATATAAACACTAGATCCAAATAAAAAGCTTAGCGGACTCTCTAAAAAAACATTTCACATTCGATTTTTAAGAAAATGCAAACAGTGTCTCCTAAAACTAAATGGATCTCTCTATACTACTGATTTTATTTTTTTATCTAATATGTTTTAAAGTAAATAATTTGTGCCTGGATTATGTTCACTGGAAAAAAAAGTATAATTACCACATTAAAAACAGAGGGTACTGCACAGAGAAATAAAATATATCACACACACAATACTAGTAAGTAGATCAGTTCATCGCTGGTTTGGTTCTAAACATGAGATTTGTTGACAGTAAAAAAAATATAGAAATTTGCCACATCCTTTAAACTTAATGGATTATTTGGAGACGCTATAGTGTTACATGCTGGCAGTTGCCTGGAATGTGTGTATTGCCACTGGACCTATGGCTTACTGGCTAGTACAAGTTATAATGTCATGTGTAGTGACAGGCAGCTGTGCAACTGTTTGTGCTGTCAGTTATTTTTATGTGTGAGAAAACCTTTGTCAGGTTCAGTCAGGTCGAGTCTGAACGCTATGGGCTGGTTTCAGACCTTAGTGTTAGGCCTGTGCACAACTCCAGCGTGTGTGACGTTCAAAACTGCAAAAGATAAACTTATTACCAACAAACAAATAGTCATATGTACGTTTAAAAGGGTAGAACCCAGAGTAGAATATAATAGTTCACAATCATATCATAGTTTATTTAATATAAAACAATACAGAGGTGCAAGGTGCTAGGTAAAGCTAACTCAGTACTCTATTTTCATGTTTTTAATGTTTTTTTTTTTAATGTGTATACTTTTGTCACATACTGTTGTCAACCCGATTTTTATGTCTTTTTTTTTTTCAAATGATGTTAATTATACTGCTTTGCACTGTGATTAAAATAATTACACATGCTCATTTTCTGTATAAAAAGCTCTTCTCATTTTGCATAATACTTTATGAAGCAATCAATTTACCCAATATTTATATTCCCTTGAAAAGAAAAGGTGACTTTTTCATAGATAGGCAGAGTAAACTGAGTGAGTTTACCTTCTACTAATCCCTACTTATCCAGAGAAATTCAACATCCTATATATCAAGTAGCCTGAGCTACCGCAAACAAAGTGTTCAGGAGTCAGGGAGCTGTCATTGTTCCATAACCTGTGTGGTTTTTAACTAGCTGTTTGGACACACAATGCTATTTTATGGCACCCGCTGCTGCCAACATCACCATGGCAACACAATTCATTTCCCCAGTCGGAAGTCATGGTTTTGGGATATGTGCGAGATTATGACAATCTGTATATTTATCTTGATTGGTTGCTAGTGAACACCTCAGTCTCTTCACATAAAGGTGAACTCCACAGAATTTCCACATGAGTACACATGTATTTCCAGGGGTTAGGGAGTAGTACTGCATACCAGACCTCCGTATAGCTGTATATTCAATAGCCTGCTCATTCTGTTAAACAGAAAGACATTTCCAACTGAACAGACCTATCCTAGTCATTGTCCCCTCAATCTTACACTATAGAATCTTTCTTCATACAAAACAACCTACTGAACCTAATAAGGAATATATATATATATATATATATATATATATATATAATATGCAAATGCTATAAAGAGGAAGTATATCAGCTCTTATTTTATGGATCATATCAACTATTAATAATAATCATCATCAATGAATACTGTACTGTATTATTAATATTTTCAGTATAAAGTTCTTTATTAATATTTTTATTTATTTTTCTATTTTTGTAGTAAGCCCAAGAAAAGTTGACTGTAGTCGTGCTCTGAAAACAAGCTGATCACACATGACGCTCAGATGTCTGCGTTTACAAAAATAATGCATTTGTTGAATACTTATTGTTGCATTTCTATCTCAATGTTCCAACTGAACCTGAACTGTTAATGTCATCGTACCTTTTGGGGAATTTTGGTATATTGCTGAAAATGCAAGTCTTGTGTCTGTGTTGTTCCATAGACTGTACCAGCAGTAATCCCCGCTCTCTGCTATTCATACCTTCTGTCAGGAAATGATTGACTCTTCCAATCCCCATGAAATAAAACATTCATATTAATTTAGGTTCATAGCAGGTGGAGGGCTCTTTTTGTGGCTTTATTTGAAGGATCAGAAAATCCCATCTAGATCAAAATGAAACTGCTAAACCCCAAACTTTGTTAGATATCATCCCCTGGCAAACATGAGTGGATCTGGTTTTAATAGCTGCCTTTAATCCCTGTGATGTGATTTAACTTTTAAAGAAGTGTGGGTCAATGATGGGAAAAATATGATTATGTTATCCGGAAATATTTGAACCCCAGAGAATTACCTGTCACAGGTTGTGAAGAGGGGATGAATGGCCCAGATTCTCATTCGGAATTACATTCTGTTCCTTTGTATACAAATCGGCTTACTTATTGTTTTGACAGATTGCACAACAATGCTGTTAAAATTCAGCTCAGCCTCCAGCCTTCGCACTGTGGAGTCTATTGGAAGTTTGAAAATTGTACATCAACAACTGTGCACACCATGTCCTGGATGCAAACGAACACACACACACACATACGCACAGAGAGAGAGAGAGAGAGAGAGAGAGAGAGAGAGAGAATAGGACTGCCTTGTAAGCCCAGGAGTAATTACATGCATGCTTTAGCCAGACACCGAGTCTCAGTTTTAGCAGGAATATTAACAAGCTGCACGTCTGTGGATTTAAAACAACATCAGCATTACAGTGTTTGACCCATTTACAACACACATCGCTGTTATGAGTTTTGATTCAGCCTCTTGGGGGCAGTTTGAAAGGGCTTTAACAGCTTAATGTACAGCACATTGCTGTTTCAGGAGTTTAAAGGGTTACTCTATCAAGTTAGTATCGCACTTCCATAAAGCTGAGGGACTTTTTACAGATAAATAGTTATTAGCAACAATTATAAAAATAAAATAGTATATCTAATTTATATGATATGTTTTGACGAATTGTACTGTTTAAAGTGTTTCTGGTCTTGGGATTAGTTATCTAATATTTATTGATATATGGTTGAGCTTTGGCTATAATGTTACATCAACAGTCATGACAGAAAAAACTTGTTTGATCATTTAAATTAAAAGGCAGAGATATGTTGACTTTTAGTCTTTAATATGTGGGAAGCAAATAACAAAAAGGGAAAACAGTCTCCTTGTTATGACTGTTATTTTATAATGCAGGATTTCTGATACAAATTTGTAGACTTCAGACTCAAACGCAGATGATCCTGACGCCATCATTTGTGGAGCGACCCTTTAATGAATCTGATTCATTTATGAAAACAATGCAGCTGACTCTCATGTTAACTAACAGCTTACATTCTTAAATTCATTCTTTCTTACAGAGACATTCCACCGATTTAAGACACTAGATCAGTTTAGTGGCCTTTTTATTCATTCAGCAAAGTAATTGTACATATTCACGTCAGGCCTAAAACAAATACACAATAAATACAAGAGAGGTGATCACATCAGCAACCTAATGAAAACACTACAGCACCCTAACCTCTAGGCCACAGGGTAGCACCCTGCAAATTACATTAAATACATTATGAATGTCAAATAAATATAAATTTTAATATTGGAACCCTGTTTTAAAAGAGCCAAAAAATGAATGCAAGAAGTGAATTCAGTGCAAGAAGTAAAGGACAGAACGTTGTGAACCAGTATAATAAGAAATGTATACTTTGTATCAAGACTATTACGATGACTCATATTATCATATTAACAATTAATATCAGCTAATGAGTTGACCATTATCTTTAATGACATTAATGTGAGTGGCTTTAAAAACATCACAATTTAAATCAGACCCAAATTTCATTTCGTCACGCTGAAAAAGTAGAACAGACACAAACATGAGATTAGTATTGATCTTCTCAGCTCACTCTGGGGAATGTTGTTTAATGCAAGCGAACTGCTCTTCATCAGTTTGTGGTCTGAGCAAAATAGCAGCCGGCATTGTGCTGCGCTGCCTTTTGCATGAACAAAACATCAGCTGCTACTCTGAAATACTGCTATACTATTCTCTAAATGTTAGCCCTAACAACTTTTGTTCCACTGCCCCAAAATGGCTTAAACATCAGTTAAATCAACTGTAAAGGCAAAATCATAAGGCCTGGATGCCATGAAAAAATGTCTGCCATGCTATGCGCAGGTAACTATGAAAATTGCATTAAATTACCAAATAGGAAAAAGCACTAAAATGAGTATAGATGCAACATAAAAGGTGTTGGAACTGAGTTTGCACCTCTATGAAAATAAATCTTATGGAGTGTAAAAATGAATACTAAAGAGAAGCTAATTTACTATGTCACAGTCCTGTAACCTTCATCTAACAGTCTTATATCTGTTGCGTGATGGTTCATGGTCGCTGGGAGTTTTGGGACATAAGTCAAATCAAATCAAATCAAATTTTATTTATATAGCCCAAAATCACAAAATACATTTGTCTCAGAGGGCTTTACAATCTGTACAAGGAGTGACACCCTCTGTCCTTAGACCCTCGATTCGAGTGAGGAAAAACTTGCCCACCAAAAAACCTTTTAACAGGAAAAAAAGGTGGAAGAAACCTCAGGAAGAGACACAAAGGAGGGATCCCTCTCCCAGGACGGACAGACGTGCAATGATGTCACATGTACAGGACAAATCAACACACACATATTGTACACTCCACATATTGTACAATGAATAATAATGAATTACAGTTGAT
The DNA here is from genome assembly GCA_036937835.1 of Pampus argenteus. Taxonomy (NCBI): domain Eukaryota; kingdom Metazoa; phylum Chordata; class Actinopteri; order Scombriformes; family Stromateidae; genus Pampus; species Pampus argenteus. The sequence continues at coordinate 3,333,032 of CM072879.1, forward strand.
GATAAGAATAGGTGCTGTGTTTCTAATAGTCTATGGTCATGGGAATCTGGTTTAATACCTTCCTTGTACCTGTGTAAAACTCCTTTATGTGGGCACCACGGAGAATAACTGGAATAACCTCTACACACCTCAACTTTATTTGGGCTCTTATTGCAATATGTAATCATTCAGCCATGATGGAGCACATATACACCCGGTGTGTCTGTGAGGACAAGATGGGAATCTGCTTAGTCGGACAATACACATGGAGTAGAGCCCACCAAACAGATCAGCAGTAATTTCACGCCTGGAGGGAGAGAGGATAGATCCATGCAGCAGGCATAAGAACACAGGCATCAGGGTGGGATTAGGTAGTGCAGGTATTATGTATGCAACATATGACTGTTATCAGGAATCAGGTGATTTCTGACCTGGTTCCAAATCTCCTTTAGCAGGTTTTATTTTTTGCTTTCATATCTCATTAATCGGCTCACAATCCCTTACATTTATCCTGTGAAGTATTGGTGGGTTTCTGACTTCGTCACCCAGTCAGTCCGACTCTGATGTGCTTTAAAACATGTTCAAATTTGAAGATATTGTTAAATAAAACTAATAATAGTCGACTTAGAAATTATTGAACTAATGACATCAACTTGATCGAAATCTGATGCAAAAATGAACCCGAATGAATGGCAGAGAACAATCACTGCCATTAAGGTTCAACAGTATTTTAGTATTAAGATTAGATTTATAACTATCAAAACATATTCCATACTATAACAGACTAAGTTGACCAAGCTACGATCCAGATAGAGAGAGAGTGAGAGAGAAAAAAAAAACACAATGTGCAATTATCAATCAAGGCAGCAGATTGGAGCATTTAAAAGGACTCATTCATACAAAGATATGTGGCAGCATTTCAGTGCCTCTGATTAGAAACCTAGAATTGTAAATTGTGGCTAATTATGCTGTCATGGGTTCATTAAGGGCTTCAGCGACTCAGCTCTCCCTCACCTGCATGTATATTAAAACTCATTAGCCTCCTTGTCTGAGACACCACTTGCATTAATTGTCATTGATGCCCTGGCTCTCAGCACAGGGGCCCTTTCATGCTCCCATGCACAGCATAGTTAGCAACATTAACGTCCTTACACAATAAGCATTTTTTTTTCTCTCCTTTAGTTTTAATCTTATGTCTGCAGTTTCTAGTATAAGATTTTACTTTACATCCATGTGAACACCGTTGTAAAACAACAGAGACTGCAACAAAAACACAAACCATGAGCATGAACGTAGTGCATGAAAAAGGGAAAGCAAAGTTTTGAGCTTTTAATGAATATCAAGCATCATTCCTTCATTTAGGGGCTCTTATCTGGCCCCGGTCATATTGGCAGCAGGGTGAATAAGGTAGAACAGAGTCTTTCTCCCTCGCCACATCCTCTAGCTCCTCTTTGGGGGATCCTGAGGCCTTCCATGTGAAGGTATTCCAGGGAACATCCAACTAGGAGGGAAATCTAATATCAGTTCCACACTGGAGGAATTACATACCCCTTCTGGCCTGGGAACAGTATCAAGCAGTAGACCTACATGCCATTCAGTTCTTATAACTGAAATGACAGCTGTGTCTTTGTTATTTTTGTGCTGTGTATCTAGATGTCTAGACACCTTTTGAACTGCACACTGACAAAACAAAGCTTACTAACACATACAGAGTATATATACATATACATATACATATACATATACATATACATATACATATGACCTGGGGATGTATTTACAGCAATGATGTATGATACAGAAAGTAAAAGCAAAAGCAATCTTGTGCAATGGCATGTTTGCACATAAAATATGCACATCTGGCATGTGTTTTCATGAAGTATAAAGTGGCTTTGTTGCATGGAGTCATCCTGCCACCAAGGTCACAGGTCTGGTTCTGTTTCAGATAGAGTCTGCTGCACACCTGTCTGTGCAGTGGACTGTGGATCCCCTGGAGGAAAGAGACACTCCAACACACAACCTGGAACATATCTTACTCTGTGGAGCATCTGCTGACAGTTACACATACAAGTTGGTGTATTATATATATATATATATATAACGACAATATGAATAACCACAGAAATATATAATAATTAATCACCGGGGATAATGTTTAATAAAGTAATACTCAGCATCAATCTTTAAATGTATTCAGTTATTCATTTAATCCCGCCCACAGACAACCAGTGCAGTATTGATCAATTACAGAATAAGTAAGTGATCAGTCAAACTGTATCAGAGGTGGAACACACACACACACACACACACACACACTGGACCGGATACCAGTTTGAGCTAAATGCAAATACTGCCTGCACATTAACAAGAGATAAAGGCTTGTTTCATGTCAAAAAGTTATTTATGCTCAGTAGGTTCAGAACAGGCCAGCTGCCAAGATGAAATGACAGCTGATGGATGCCAACCCACACTCCATTAGGCTCCAACATTTATGGAAGTACCAGCACACAGAAGCTGTGCAATAGCAGTGTTGATCCTCAAGGTGAAAGTCTCCACGCGTTTTTAGTGTTAGAATGCAGCCTGGATGATGTCTCAAGATGCTGCTGGGAAAAAAATGTTTCCTACAGATGATCTGCATTCTATATGTTGACAGCAACATTCAGGTGTGTTTCAGTGACTAGACAAGCATGACGTGGTTGTCGGCTGAGTATTTCCAGAGATCATAATTCTGATAAAAAGGTTACACGTAGAGGGATTCCTATTGGACTGCTCAAAAAGTATCGAATAGAAAAAAAGCTTGACTTACACCATTTCAATTCTGTATAACCAAAATGATTATCAAAATGCAATTCCTGTAACAGTATAAATGGAAAATTTATTCTATAATTTTAATTTCTACCTGAAGTTTTGAAAAGATTTGGAGAAATATTTAGATGATATAGGTTATATTAAATATGAATTATATTATTTTGCAAATGTAACAAAAAGCATTTTACAGCTTGGAAATAAATCACCAATAGGTTACAGATGGTGATATTAATCTTATTTTAAATGTGTAATTATCTACGATATGATTTCCAGCCAGGTGTTCGTCATAGAGGGTTCACCGTTAGCTGCTAGCTTAGGAGGCTAACGTGGAGGGGAAAAAAATAGTGTTTCCTGTTTGTGTAACTTCACAGTGTGTTTCTGACTAATTAGCACCCTTTGATTTTCGATTCCTGTAGTGCATGATAGACGTGGAACGTGGACATCTCGCTGATACACCTTATTAAATGATGGCAATCAGTCATCACCGACTATGACAAATGGGACCATTTGCCACCAGCCAGTTGGTGATATGAGTGTGTGATGTCTCCATATATGACCATGAAAAGTCAGAATAAAGTAATGCTTTTAAGTTTAAAGATAAAGCATGAATGTCTGAATAACTTAAAAGTGTCATCATGTCAGGAAGCCAGTGCAGTTACTTCTAGATCTCTTCTTCTTCTAGGCTCTTCCTGAGGTTTCTTCCACCTTTTTCCCTGTTAAAAGGTTTTTTGGTGGGCAAGTTTTTTTAATTTTCTAAAATTAAATTCTTATTGAATCGACAATTGTATTTTGTGACTTTGGTCTATACAAATAAAATTTGATGTGATTTGATTTGATTTATTAAAGAGACCACAAAAACAAACTCCTAAGGGAAAAAAAAAACTTTATAATGATTATACAAAAAATATTAAATCAAGGGAGGTGAAACTAACGATCAAACACACTGGAGGGAGACAAAGGGAGACACAGAACCTATATAGACACACACAGATGGGTAAAGGGGAACAAGTGGAGACAACCAAGAATCACAGCAACAGGTGACACATGGGATCTGAGACGAGAGGACGGGTAAATTTCAAAATAAAACAGGAAGTCACAAGACAAACACCAACATATCACTTTGTTGTGACAACATAAACATTTTTTGGAGTCTTGTTTGTGTTCACCTGATGAATTTAAGTTCAATATTAACTGCTTTTTGACTCTGGTTTGGTCTTCACCACTTACAGTGAAGACTGTAAAACCAAAACAATGAGCTAAAAGAGGCTTCATAGAGCAGAGGTGAAGTACTAGTTATTTCATCCATCATTGGTATAAAAATTGATTAGTGCAGCTTTAATTTCCACCTAGTTTGATGTGACAGCATTTTCATAAGAACTTCATGACTAGATAGATAGATAGACACAGCACACAATGATTTTTGTATTAACTGTATGTCAGTCACATTCTTTGCTAACAGTCACAGTGTGGGCAAGCTTTGAAAGACATTTCCCTGACTCCCTGTAACCTTTCTTTAGAAGCGAACAAAGTGTGAAAGTGAATTCATCACGACAACGGAAACAATACAACGTGAACATTGATTAGCCGAGGAGATATATCACAACCCTGCCATGAGGAAAAATGCATTTTACTGGTAGACGCAGAAGGGAGTGAAATGCAACATGGAGAATGTTAAGGAATGAGACCTGAAATAAAACCATCCAAGCGAATTATAAGGTGAGGAATTGCTCCTCTCATCCCATCGTGTGCAGAAGAGAGCAGCGGCTGTGTGAAAAGACTGTGTGCTATTATCATGCTGTGGGGGCTTTCATTAAGGCCTTTAAGTGAAGCCTACTTTTGAAAATGCAAATATAGAATATCCCAGAACAAGCACTGCACCCGCTGATGCACTTCTGACTTCTGCAGGTTGTGGAATTGTGGAATTATATGTGATTTGCACACAGGGCATCCACACTAGAAGATGTTATAAAAACTGAAGCAAAAATAACTTGACTGATTATTTGAGGTGAAGACCAGGGGACCACCAAAGCTATAAAACTCCCAAAACAGAGTTGCAAATTCAAAGTTTGAATGCAGTTTAATTAAACCAACGTTTCATACTTTTGGTGCTATGATACTTACCCTCTCAGTTTACATGAGGTTTTGGTTTTTTTTACTTTTTGAACATCCTTTAATAATTTGCCATGTTTGTAGAACTTTATAACATGTAGAGACCCTAGTATTCTGTGCATATGCTCAAGATTTATAGCTCACATCCTGTAATGGGGACTCTCGAGCCTGTGAAGAGAAAAAAGATCAGAATTAAAGGGGCTCTGTAGCAATTTAGTATGTCAGTTCCATAAAGTTTAAAACTAAAGCAGTAGAGACTGACTTTTAGTCCCTAGTACTGTTGAAGCTTCAAAAACACTGAATCCTACAATTCAACTGCATCTTTCTGTCAGGACTGTCTGACTTGGACTTTGACTGGAGGCTGGGTGTGTGAGTGACAGGTGTGTGGGTGTGTTGCTGTGTGCTTGTGTTTCCCCATTTGTCCTTTCTCCCAGGTCTCCTGAAGTTGGTGGGAGTGCCCTCTGGCTCTGACTGTGGCACACCTGCATTCTATCAGCCTTATTGACACTCTAGTATCACCGCACACTATTTAAGATCTGCCCAGCTCTCCAGTCCTTGCCGGATCGATGTGTATCACCGTTGGTTTTCTGTCAGCTATCTATCTAACCAACTCAATCTGACCTTTGGTTTGGTTTATTTTCCCAGACAAAAGCTCTTTCTGAGTCACAGAAGACAACTATTCTCAAAGCACTCTTCATGACTTTATGTCCAGACAGAGAGGTGAAAATTAGCTTTGTTTTGTTGGAACGTGCAAAGCTCCCTTTTAGTTTTAAATTGGATTAGATTCACTAGATTCCAGTTTTTTTTCCATCCAATCAGGAAGTGTAAATAGTAGAATTAGATGCTTACGATATATGGTTATATAAACATGAAATATGTACAGATAATAAAAAGAAGGTGTTGACCAGGTGATATTTACAGATAAGGTGTAAGCAACATTGCATTTACTTCATATTAAACACTGTTCAGCACTTTTTACTTAGAATACATATTTTACATATTCTATAAATGACTTGGATTTTGCTGTACTTCTCTTTAGACACCATAGGTGGTAAAATGCATGCAGCATTTCTTTCCCTTTTTTTATCACAGCATCATTTGATTTCGTTGCAGGTCTAATCAATTACACAGATGGAATATTGCCTTCAAGCCAAAGGACCCCTACACTGACATGAAGAAAAAAAAGGGAAGAAGAAAAAAAAAATGCAAAAGTTGTAGTCATCAGGCATTTGTATCTAATGACAAAAATTTCACCCCCATGAAGATGAAGCACATCAGCATCTTGACAACATTTTTGTTCCACATCATTAATCTGTAGAAGCTTCCTTAGCGGGAAAAACAAAATGGAATTAATTAGGAAGATGCAGGAAACCAAGTTGAGGAATTAATAAAACAGCGTTCCTTGTTAATGGACACAAAACAAATGACGCCATTATTCTTTAAAAGGCAGACTGGCTCAGTGCGCTGGCTGCTCATTTCTGACTCAATTACAATGCAGAGAGAGCGCCGTTCTCTACCTTTCTGAAATGAGGTTTCAATGAGAAAATTTAATTAGGAATTATAGCCCAGCGAGGACGGCAATCGAAAACAAAGCTTCTCACTTTCACTTTGCAACTTTTCCATACAAGTTTGTGTTTAGTTAGGAAAGCAGTCTCAACACGAGTGATTTTTATTTTCCGAAATCTCATGAGAAGTGCTTGTATTTGGAATACCAATGTCTGGCGTGCAGCTCATGGGAGAAATCCATTCTATTAATCTGATATTTGGTGCTATAAACAAATAGAGCATCAGCAATCTATTTGTGCCATTATTCTTTGATATTTCTGACAGCAGCGCACACTAACAATCAGCAGATGTAAGCAATGAAATGCATTCTAGCCCAGAGGATAAAGATAATGGTCTCACTGTGTGATCGTAGCTGTACGTCACCAACAACTGTGCCAGAGGGCCAAATCCATTTGGCCACAGTGTAGACTTGTTGTACCCCCCACACCGCGGCTCCAGTAAACACGTTTGGTAGGCAAAGCCGTGGGGGCACAAGTGGTGGAGGAGTTAGCGGGGGTCAAGCAGGAGTGGAAGGAATCAATATGTGATGAGTCAGAGGGAGTAGAGGCCTGCCTTACCTGAGGACAGTCAGACCTTCCTCTAATCTACTCAGGGAGAAAATTGCAGAGCTCAATTTAAGACCTAACCCATGAAATTAACACCTCCAGCTCTCTTTTCTGCTACCAAGAGTGATTTCACAGAATGGGCAGCCTCTTTTAAACTTTTCAAAGTGAGAGAGGCCCCTGACTTTATTTCGGGATTCACCTTATGTGCCTTCTCTTCCACAGGGGGGTTCAATATGACAGAAATGTGGAGGGAGGAGCAGTGAGGTGAAGTATTGTTCAAACAGAGACATGTAGAGGTAGATGTTACATGTACTCCTAAAAACAGGAGTACGGGTGCTGTTTATTTCAATGCACACGGATGATGGATCATTGGTTCTTTCTTCTCTTTTTTTTATTTAAAGTACCATGTGCCTCAAAATACAACGAATGTCTGACCCTTAAATGTGTTGTTGCACGACTGGTTTTAATAATTATTACATACAGAGACATCTTCAATTTCTAGTTTTTATTTCTTGTGTATGTGTGTGTCAGTACTTAGATCAGTAGATGTAAGCGTATTAATATACTGTCATGTGGTTTCTTGTTTTGGATTGTCACTTTAAAAGCACTATTTGTGACGCAAGTTAGTCTGACAGCCTATTTCTAAATCTGCTTCTAATCTAGCCAACCAATTAAACTGTTGCCATTGGATTTTCCAGACTGTGCCTGATTTTTAGTTTGTCACCTTCCCTTCTACTGTCAAGTTGTACATAGTTTTCAAAGCACTATGTCATGGCTACTAACCTGTTTACAGATATAACCTTATCAGTCATTTCAGTCTGTCAATACAATAGCAGGGAAAGCACAGGTGGAACTGATAACATTAACAATGTTCCATTTAACTGATGGACAAACACTGTACACTGTACTATAGAGGACATGCATGTGGAAAAACTGGAAGTGGAATTCCGCAGCCATCTAATCTCCTCCTGATCCCCTCATACCCTCGTCAGCTCACCCAGAACATATACCTGCAACATTCCTTAATTTCCCTGCCAGATATTGTTATTGTTATTGAATTGTGCCGTCTTCCTTAGTGTCCAGTCATCCTGTTTTTTTCCCTGCTATAACCTGCCAGGCTGGCCTTCTTGTTTATGTGCCTGTTTGAAATAACCACCTGCAAACAAACGTTGCTTTGCATTTGGGACACCGTGGACTTTGTTTTAACTTTGACAGCCTGTGAGTTGTGCTTATGAGTGCATTCTCTGTAAAACTAGGTCTTTACACACTAGGGTTCAGTATCAAATAATGAGTTAACATTATCACTTGTAACCTCAGTCAAGCTTTAAGGTATGGATGCCTCATTTAAAATGCTAAAATTCTGCAGCAAATTCAATTAATTCCAATGGAATTCCCAGGATGAATGGTTTTCAATTGTAGCAGCAAAGTCAATCCACACTGGTTTTTCATATCGACTTCATGGAGAAGTGGAGAATCCAAAATGGAGGAAGATATCACAGTGTATAAGCTGTCTTGCACCATTCACTTTTTAAACCCTCTTTATCAGAGTAAAAACACAAAAGAACAGCCAAAACAGTGATAAGACAGGAGTCTGTGGTACAAATACAACTTTTCAACCATGGACAGTTATTTTGCCATCAGTGATGACTTCAGTGATTAGCACAGGTCTAGTCTAGACATCAGACATTTCCCTACATACCAATCATCTGAGGATTTCCTTGTACAGGATTGTAGACAGGGAGTATTTTAAATTTGCAGTCATTCCTGATGTTTGTTTTAGCTGCAGTGATGGAATGTGAGTGCAAATGTGAAACGACATGACATCCATTCAAGACTGCAAGCCCATTAGGAAAGAAAGATATTCAAGGCAATTACATTTTAAATCTGGGGTGGACAAAAACATGCAAAAGAAATTAGCTTATATCTGTTATGTAACTGAATTCCAACTCTACAGGAACACCTACACAGTTAAAACAAAACAAATTGCAGTTTTTTTTTAAATAAAATAATACAATTCAAACCTATTATTATTTCCTAGGATCATTAATGTCTTTAATGAAGTGTCTACACACATTGGTGGATATGACAGAGTCAGAAACTCATGTCAGTCTTGCTGCCGATCTGCTTTACCTCCTGCAAATCAACACCTCCCACTGTTCGCAAAACTCCATTAAAACAGCTTGTAGAGACAAACTGCATCACTGACTAATGTCATCGTTTTAAATGAGACCACTATGGTAATTTTTCCTACCACAACTTTACTACACAGCTAATTATGGTGCCTAATTGAAATATTGTAACTTTATTTGCAAAACACCACATGGATGTGGAAAGTGGATAATCATTCATACATACTTACACTCACTGAGAGTGTCTGAGTTCGGTGGTCATATATAATATGGCAGCCTCTACAGATGTTGACCATTCACTGGTCTCTCTTTGCAATTCTGCTGAACACTGGATGAGCTTCACCTCTGTAACCAAGCATGTCGTGGTCCTTAATTGTTACTGGCAGTACTTTACGCAACTATCTCTTCATAATTAGTTCTAGTAAAATCACTGTTAGAACTGCAAGCCTTGTGATCTTATCAGCCCATGTCTGGGACAAAAGTAAGTGTCCATGCAAGTGGTTCTATGGGATTTTAGGCATTTGGGCATAAGTCATTGTTAACATGTAGACATCCTCTGGAGACCATGGAAGTCTACTGGATACATGGTAGTACATCCGCTAGTTGATGAGAAATTTTAGTCTGGACCGAAGGTCAACTCAACCACGGAGCCGCATCAATAGAAAGGCTCAAGATGTAGTCTGGAAACAGTCACGACTGACATTGACAGTCGGATGCTGGAAATATCAGAAACTTAAAGGGTGTCTAGATGATCACATGATCTGTGTCTTAAAACTCCCAAAGTAACAAATTGAACAAGTTCTCACAGAGATCATCACTTTAGGCAATAAAACACTGTACAAAGAGCAAACTACACTTTACTTGCAGCAGTATTTTTTACTGTATTTTTGCATCAGCAAGTCTGGCTAGTCAGCCTTAAACATGAAATCCTAAAGGTGGACAGATGAAAAAGCATGTCCCCACCTCATTCAAAGCCAGACTACCTTCGATAACTGGAGAAACATGTTCTACAGATCTCTGATAAAAATTCAGGTGACACCCGCTGGGGCTCTGGATGTACTTTCAGACCATAGAGCAACAATTAGCATGACAATGACATCATTAATGGATCCTCAATCTAGCTGATTGTTTAATTAGGACCAGCAGAGGATAAGGGTGAGGACTAAATAAAGAGTCCTCTGTCCCTCACTGGTATTGTCAATATAGAACAGTCATTGGCGAACCAATCAAAGGTTCATCACATGGCACATTTAAAACAGTCACTCACGCTGCCAGCCGAGGCCAACTGATGGCTCATTATCCTGCCTCTGAAAATTGCAGCCATCCTGAACAGAATTTCAATTATGCACTTCTTAAAACACTCACCGGATTAAAGATGTTACAAAAGGCCACTCACTGCAATCAGGCCAACTGATTAGCTTTTCATATAGAGGATGAAAGCTGTGCTTCCGAATACATTGAATCCTTTTTCTTTTTTTTTTTGTGACTCACAAGCTGCTTCTTTTGTGCTCTTGTCTACCTTTTTCACATTTCTTTCAAAGTGGTGAATTTCAATAATGGAGGGCAATACTAGAATAAAGTTCCTGGAAACAATAGACAGCGAGAATTTGGTGATATATTTAACTGCAGAGATGTGTCTACAATATACAGTGCAGGTATGGTTTATAGAATATGATGTGTAGCATAAGTGACTTATTTAGTGTGAATTACTTTATTGATTGCAATACTGTGAATGCAGCAGGATATATGTTGTAATATTCAGCAAAAAATAAAAAGTATGTTCTAACATCAATATAATTTCTTTTATCTGGTTTGTATCGTGTGACTTTGTCCAACTCAGATGAGATAGATTATTATATGAATATAAAATTAGCTTGATATTTATGCTCTGACCTCATTTTTCCCAACAAGAAAGCAGCAAACAGCAGGATCAGGCAGTGAAGATAACTTCCACCCCTAAAGGAAGGCAGCCTTAGAGGCTACAGGTGGATGTTCAGCTGGGTGGAGGTGTGACTTTTGAAATCTCAGGTGAGAGGTGTGGCAAAAGCAGTTAAATTTAAACAATGATGGATTAAATACATTGTCATGATTGAAAGGATATGTTTTGTAGGGACTGTCTGCCAGTTGTGTGTCACATGTGCTACAGCAGTCAAAACTGAACATTGACTTGTGGTCTATAACACTCACCACCACTGCACTATCAGCACCAGCTTACCACTGTGTAATCCACAGGCTGTCGGTCCAGACTGGGTTTCCAGAGTTCATTGCTGGACCTCTTGAAGCCTGTACCATACAGATGATGCCTGCCATGACAATATCTCAGACAAATAAATTCTTCCATGCTAACAAGTACTAGAATTATTGCATTTTACCACTCTTAACCCAAACCCTAACCTGACCCTAACCAAAAGGTTTATGTGCCTAAACCTAACCAGACTTTAACCACAGGGTTGTTACAACGTAAAATCAGGGGTGAAAGTAGGACTGCGTCTGTCACATCCAGAAAAAAGTGTTAATGTTTTGTTGTCCTGTCACTTCCTGTTTTATGTTGAAAATACCTGTTCCCTCGTGTTTCAGTTACCTTGCCTTTCCGTGTCTGTCTGATTGTTTTCCCCGCCCTAATTGTTTGCACCTGTGTCTCATTTCCTTGTGTGTGTGTATATATAGTCCGTGTATCCCCTTGTCCTGGGCCAGTTTGTCTCGTCCCATAGTCAGGCAACCAGCCTCTTTCTCATGCTTTGCCAAGTCCTTACTTACGGTTTGTTTCTTGATTTTTGTTGCTACTTTGGATTTTGCTTCTGTTCCCTCATTAGAGTGGTTTTGAGTTTGTTCTTTGATTTATTTTGCTACTTTGTGTCTCTAATCGTTTTCCTCCTCCGAGTGATTTTTGGTTCATACTTTGTGTTTGTTTCCTCCCTAGTGGAACTTTTTTGGTTGTTACTTTTGTCAAATAAACGTCCTCTATTTGTACTTTGTTTTCTGAGTCGTGCATTTGGGTCCAAACCTAGTCCAGGCGTGACAGCGTCCAGTCTGGTAATCTGGTAGCACTAAAAGATTCAGTGCCAGTATCATTGAAAATGGGGCAGCAGGTGTCTGCCAAGAAACTACTGTAGCAAAAGGGGGTCCTAAAGAAAACAAAAATAGAAATGCTACGTAAATGCTATTTTTTAATTTTAAGGTATACCTTCTGACGGATGTAAGCAGCATTGTTACTTACTGTCTTGTGTTTAGCTAATGTTCAATTCCAGCAACTTTTGACAGGAATATTAATTGTAGAGAAAAACATCACCTGAAGAAGTACGTTGGCTGTATCCTTTTGCCTTTCATGCATACAGCCACAAAAACATTTACTTATAAAGTAGGACTGACTTGTATACACAATTGATCAAATCTTAACATTCCTTCTGTTTTACTTACTGTACCTCACATTCCTCAATATTGACAGATTGAGGATAACAGCTTCCAAACAGTATCTAGCGGTGCAATGTGGCCATTCTGTATGTGTACTCACTGTGACTAATCAGCAGCACTGCAGGCTTTGTTTTATCTATCCAGCCAATGTGTCCACGATGGCCTGACATAGGGTAGTAAAATGTTGATTTTTGGTTGTTCGGGTCCAATTTGGCTGCTTAAATGCTCAACTCATAAGTGAAATTTCTTTCATACTCCCTGTGTGTTCACAAGGCTATAAGTGGTCATACTTCATAAAATAATACATTGTCAGACACCAATGTATCATTTAAACAGTTTAGGGAATTATTTATACTTGCTTGCAGTGTTGGCGTCATCAGTATCTGGTTCTTTATCTGAAGGCGCTTGATTTTTATTTTATTTTTTTAAAGTGGGTCAAAAAATGCCACTGCTATCCACAGAAGACGACACAACATGAAATGTGATGGTATTTTATGATACGTCCAATTAAAAATAATGATCTTGGATTAACATTTCGAGCCACTCTGGGAACACCCACAACAGTGAAAAAGGAAAACCTGATTAGAATTCACCCTTAGCTGTCACCTCATCTGGCTGGCTGCATAACAAAGGTTCCTGGCAGGATTCCTTGTGTGGTATGTTCTTGAACCGAAGCCATTTTTTTCACAGCTCGACCTTTTTTCCGTTGGCCTGCACTTCTATAACCCAACCTTTCTGCTTCTATAGCTCTGAAAGCTGCACAGCAAATAAAATAAAAGCTGCTATAAACACATTGACTTTTTTACAGTGTGGAGAGAGTGCTTTCTGGAGTTATTTACAGGAGGATACAGACTGCGTCCAAGTGAAAACTCATATTCTCACCGCAGATTCTGGACTCTCTGCTGTTGCACTTTGATGGTGTGTTGTCATAAAACATTTCAGTGCAGAGGGTTTATGGGCTGGCTGGCTCTCCCAGCAGCCCTGGCCTTTTCAGGCACTTTATGACTGTTGCTATCCAAAGATATGACACTCAGATACACCTGACAAATCCAGGGACTCTCTGATAAATGCCCCAGTCTGTGTTGATTGTATTCAGCTGAAAGAGAGAATGATCTGTTAATATTAGGGAGTTGTTTTCAATCAGAGCTTAATGTGCAGTGGTCAAAATAAGTGGTTGTAGTTTGCACATATTTCTGTAAATGTATAGTTCTGTGTTATGGTTGCTGTCTTTTAGCTCAGGATCACAGCATGTAAACATGATCGCAGTGATATAGTTTACCAATTTAGTGTCAGACATTCTGCTTAAATTATCCATAAGATGCCGTAAATAATTGATAGTGGAAGTGGAGTGATTTGAGAAAAATATCTAATTGCATTATATTTATATCAAAACAAATCAAATCAAATTTATATAGCCCAAAATCAAAAAATACATTTGTCTCAGAGGGCTTTACAATCTGTACAGGGAGTGACACCCTCTGTCCTTAGACCCTCGATTCTAGTGAGGAAAAACTTGTCCACCAAAAAACCTTTTAACAGGGAAAAAGGTGGAAGAAACCTCAGGAAGAGCCACAGAGGAGGGATCCCTCTCCCAGGACGGACAGACGTGCAATGATGTCACATGTACAGAACAAATAAATAACAGTTACAGTTCTGCAGTTAATAGCTAGGTTTCCATCCGAAATTTTGGAGACATTTCAGTTTGTTTCATGGATTAATTTGAAAATGTTAATGTCTCCTTATCACTCACTGATGTCTAGGTCACGTGCGTCATGATTTATTTGTCTTTTCCATTGCACATTGCATTTTGCTTTTATCGGTACAACTTTTTGTGATATCAAATTTTCTGCATTTCCACTTTCTGATTTTAAGGCACAAACTGAAAATGAGAATGGAAATAGGTGGATGGATACACATCTATAGATTGACTGCTCATAAACCTCTGCAACAGTGAATAAATGAGAACCTACCAATAATTCAGTTAATCATATCATATTGTGCTTACCTAATAAAGTTGTGTTAAATCAAACAGCCCTGACAGTACCAACCAAGTGCAGCCAAGAACTTCCAAAATTCACCTATATTTGAGCATCGTTTCATATCTTTGACTTTGTTGCTTGTTGTGTTCTTTTTGCTTTTGTGTTTTTTTTTCCCATGACTTCAGAGCTTCAGAGTTTTTTTAATCATGTATTTTTCTGTAAAACACCAACATTCTCATGTGTCTTCTCATATTTCTCATGGCATAACTCTGCTTTAAGGATAATGAAGCAAAATCCTGTGAGTGCATTTTGGATATCTGCAGTGTGAAGAAAATGGCTCTCACTCCATCTTAAAGAGAGACAAGTATGGCATTTTATGCTCTGAATTGCAATGAGGGTTTTTATGGCTGTGGACTTAGGATGTCTGAGACTGTCTGCTGCAACATTCATTAAACTGAACTGAACATGGAGACTTGACAAATAATATGTTTCCACTGTTATATAGTTTATAGCAAAACTGTTGACACACTCAATCTGGGAAAAAAAATAGTATTTTTATTTTAGTTGTGAATTAATTCAAAAAGGAAAATATGGAAATTGCATATTTTCAATAAATAGTTATCCAAAATTTATTATTTTTATTTATATAGCCCAAAATCACAAAATACATTTGTCTCAATATAGTGTAATATGGATATAAAACTTCATATTCCCCTTTGAAATCCAATATGTTGGTAAATAAGTTTAAAAATACATTCATCTGTTTATCTTTCACATTTTACTTCCTCATATTTCTCACAGAAGAGTTGTCTTCTCTTTTTTTAGCTGTATATTTTATTTTATTTTATTTTTTTTTTTTTTGAAGTTTGGAAGATTGGAAGTTTTTACTTTAGTTTGACATTTAGAGAAGTTAAACCATACACTTCCGCACAATTGTCTTACTTAATTGTCGAGACAAAATGTTTTAATTCTAAACCAATAGGAATAATAAAACTTAAATAAATAGTAAGTCTTATTGAATTATTAACTTCATCTTAAATCTTACAGAATCTCTAGTTTTCTCTGTGTTACCAACTGACTGGAGATTTATATGTATTTATACATTGCATAATAATGATTTAACCAACTGTATTATTTGTTCATGTTGAATACATCAATAAACAATAACATTACTTGTTACTGTATTATTTACTAATGGACTAAGTTAAATGTTTGTCTGATAAGATTTTTCTTCCTTTTGTCATTTTTAGGGCTCTATAAAGAGGGAGGCATATGTGCGATAATAATTTAAATTGCTCCCTAATAACAAATCATCACATAACTTGTGTTGTTTATTTTCAAGTATCCAGACAATTGAACTAAATCCCTTAAAGCTACCAGACAAAATCTCAGTTAGTGCCTGTTGCACAGCCAATTAATTTTCTCCAACTGAACATCTTTATTCTGGCATTCAAAGGTGTGGCTTGCCTGATGGCAAAACATTTTTTAATTATTATTTTTTTTGCTTGCCCTCGAGGCCAACTGAAATGTTATAAATAGACAACACATCCTCTTTTGTCCCTCTACTCGTCTTCCTCTCTCTCACTGGCTCACCATTTGCCAAGGCGGAAGCTTGTAATATTCCTGCTGATGCTATCTGTGTTATTATAGGGCTAGATAAACATATCAACATGGGAAGTATTTAGCACAATCACTCTCCATTTAGTGTACTTGTGCATTGTGGTGACTGATTTGTGTTTTCCAGCTTTATGGTGGTTGGAATCATCTACACCATTAACCGTTGTATAAAGTACCTCTGCATTAGACGAGCTGCGGGAAGTTCAGTGTTCAATGTCAGGTGTCAGGGATGGGGTAAAAATTATACATTAAAGATACATTTTAATTAATATAAAGATAAAGTTTTAGGTAAAAAAAAACAAACATCATTCTTAGAAATGCATTAGAGAAAAAGCTATCAACATATGTTTTAATCTTTCTCTTTAATCTTCAATCTATGTTTTAACCAAGATATACTGATTTATTTTTTCCCATGGACAGGTTTACCTATCTCTGCAAACACCGACTCACTGGCACATGATGGAGCTTCTAATAACATCAAAACTGAACAGTTATATTTAAATATATTTTTCAGTGTGTTTTCTTCAGTGTTTTACTGTGTGCATGTGTATCATCAAATCACTTTGTAAAGAGTCAATTTTGTTTCCCCCATAAGCCTAAATTGCATTGATGGTGGACTAACGTATAGTGATGAGGCATTGTTTCATTCGAGCATGGCTAGGTGTGCTGTCATGGTGATTTGAGCACGTTCTAAATGTCTAGCTGACCAATCAGATTGCTTAGTCGAAACTACCTGTTCTATCATATCTCTAACATCACTTGGACTCACTCACTAGTTTTCTTGGAGCCAGCATCCAGTGTTTATTAAATTAATTTATGAATTTATGAAATTAAATCCTGCTTTTTGATATTATTTATGGTCAACCTTTTTTCCAGAAATAGCAATTCAATGTATTTCCATTCTGTGATCAGCTCTCTAAGTATAAAGTATATATATAGTAGATTTTTATTGCTACTGGTGGAGTCCACCATTCCACAATGGATTGAAATCACCTTCCCACATGCAAAGGATTCACGGGAAATGATACATGCATGTGATCTATTGATATCAGCCTCACTCTGACATTTTAGAGCTGTATTAAGTTACTGCCAATGTAAACACAACATTCCCTACCATTATTGCAGCGAGTGATGGAACAAGACGAAGCAGCCACAGTGAGCTGTTAGATGAAGAGCTGCAGGCAATAGGCTCGTTATTGTGCCCTGATGTTTTGTGGAAAACTACTTGTGCACTGTGTGCTGCATGAAATCACATTGTGCTTGCAGTTGTGATTGACTTATTTATTAAAATAATGTAAATATGTTTGATAGCATAAACAGATACACCAGCTGCTCTTCTGTTGGATTTCTGACAAAGTAGCTGCTCAACAACTGTTTGCTTTAGTATTAAACCACACTTTCTGTTACCACCAGTAACCATGCGTGTCGCCAAATGAACGATGACTGAAATTGGGGAGTTGCAGCTACAATGCTATAATAATAATAATAATATTTGTCTCCTGATTGAGATCTGACTGCTCTGTCCGACAACCGAATCTCACATTCTCTTCTAGTTTGCGCAGGTCTATAATCTATTGTTAATTCTGTCTATTTTGACGAAACAATCAAATAGTAAAGTTATATCATTTAGAACAGAAACACTAGGGATGAGTGAATAGTCATTACGCTCTATCCCACCCACTGAACACAGTCAGTCCAGAGAGGCAAATTATCTCTCATTCACTGAGAAATACCGACCACTCCCTTCAAGGAGAGGAGTTGTGGTCTTTTCCAAAACGTTGCTATATATGTAGCTAGCTGCATTTAAAAAAAAATCAGTTCGGGAGGTAGTCAGATCGCAATCTGACCTTAGTGTATCATGGGTGCATTTACACCTGTACTTTCATGTAATCAATATCTATCCGATCACCCAAAATACATTTTAATGCAAGGCGTAAAAGGGGGCAATGTTTCTGTGTTGTCCCTGTTAAATAAACCAATCAATATTTGCTGAATTTTGGGATGGCAATGACATTGTGAAGCTTAGCAGGCGAAGCTTTTTATTATGTCATCTTTGAGTTCTGACTCTTTTTAGTCCAAAATTAGCACAGAGAAGAATGGAGAGATAAAAAACTTCCCCATGAGGGGAATTTAAAATCAGAGCCTGAAGAGTTCAGCATACTTGAAACGAACTAGGTTTGCATTATGTACCACCATACCATGTTTTAAAGCATAAGTGTTTATGCCTGTTCTAAATGGCCACACTCAAAGACGGGGTCTGAAATGGCTCAAGTCAAGATTTTATAGAAAAGAGAAGAAGAAACCAAACAGCTACAGTCGTGGGTGTCATCTCAACATCTTGGTTCATTATTTAGATGTGTGTTCAAGTTTGTGTTCAAGTCATAACATCTGTCTGCAATTCTTTGCGAGGAACTGGAGGAATTAAGTTAGATGTACAACGCGATCACTGTGTACTTATTGTAAATTTTTCTTTATTTAGTCTATCTAACAAAAGCCTGCTCAATGCCAGCGTATCCCTCCACTTGAGTAACAAGTGAGCTCACAACAGATCTTTCTTCTTCAGACAGCCCTCTCCATCCTCCTGTCTCACCTTACTGATGCTTATGAATATGACACAACTCAATGGCATTAAAGCCACAGTGACATCAACCAGGAGGAGCAGAATAATGGTCCCTTTCCTTTCCTTTCACTTGATAGAAAAAGTCATTTGAAGCTGTGGGTCTTGAAGAGGCAGTTCAAACAGAGGTTGGCCATGGCCTGGTGTTTGCTCTCCTCCGTCTCCATCTTCTCCCCTGCTCTCCCAGGACATCAAGGGAGATTTACTCCAGCTTATCTATAAAGGGCCAGGATGAGCCTCGGCAACTGAGCGAAACAATTACTCACAGCTGCTCACTATCTGTCCCACCGTGAGCAATTCCACTTCAGCAGCTGACGCCAACACTTGCATTCAGATGGATAACGCGTCCCCAAATATGCCCGCCAACGTTCAATACAGTCCTCACAAGCCGGTTAACCAGTTTGTCCTACAGACACTGGGTCACTCAAAGTCACCGTTTCACTTTCCTATTTTAAACGTTTTGTGGGCAGTTCTCAATGTGAAGACTGCCCTGGAAACACAAGGGGCATTCCACTGGTCCTTGGAGAAGGTCTATTGATCTTGGTGCATGTAGAAGCAACAAAACACAATCCCCAAAAAGTATCCACAAACATTTACGCTCTACTGTAACACTGGATAATAGAAGGGTAACTCGTGATAAAGATATGCATAAAGGCTGGAAGCAGTGGGGAACAGCTAGATTGGCTCTGGACAAAGTGAAAAGACACACTTACCAAGATCTCTTCAACTTGTTAATCAACCCACTGTAAAATGTAAAAAAAAATCAGATGGAGATACATGCTAATACTATTTCTTGACAAACAACAGCTGGGCCCAGTGACATGCACAGACATGCTGGATGGATGAACTATTGCGCAAATGAAATTGTTTTTAGTATTTTTCTAGCCATTCCCCCTGCTTCCTGTCTTTATGCTAAGCTAAGCCTTAAAACTTGGTCACAAATCATGAATATTTCAATTTATCATGAAACATCTACCCATAAATCAAGGTCTTTCTGACTGTATGTCAGAATGTGGTTTTACACTTGCTGGGTGTATTGATTATAGGCCCAAGGACGTGCACTGTTTTTTTTTGTTTTTTTTGTACTCCATAATAACAAAAATCGTAAGCATGAGAACAGCTGACGATCAGAGCTGTACAGTGGGTTAAAGATTTATTTTTTTTCCCATGGTGTGCTCTAAAAAGAAAGAAGTAGACAGTGATAACAGCTTTTAATCAAGAATGAACAGACTGTTAGGCTACTTCCCACGGCCAGTTAAAAACGAGTAAATCTCATATAAACACAAGTCCTTCAAGCAAATACACTAAGTCAACAGATTCAAACTGAAGTCTCAAAAAATAAATGATCTAACACCCCCATATGATCGACCCACTTTATTTTTTCTCCCTGTTATGTACATCTTTAAGAGTTTTATATGAAGAATTTGACTCTGAAACTTAGCTAATCTCCGACAGTGTGGTTGTGGTTTGATTATATTTGATTGGCAGTGACCAAACAACTGACCAGCTGTCCTCAGATTCATGTTTCAACTTTTCAACATCAACTTTGTTCCAACAAGTGACAAGATCACAAAAAGCAAAAATGCAGAAATCCTTTAATGCGAAATAACCAAAGCTGTTCTAATTTTTGCAGAATTTTTTTTTATATCCCATCAGATGTTGTAATAAGCTGATTTAGAAAATTAGATTTCAAGTCGATGACTTTACAAAGTCTATTTAATCTTTTCTTGGAAATGTCTCCTTTAAAAATAATTACAGTACAGTATAAAGCCTAGTATAAAACCTCTCTCAGTGTGCAAAGTTTATTGTGGAAACCCCTTTATCTTGTGCACTCCACTTGCATTTTAAAATGAATTGCACCGTTTGCTCATTTTCAATTACACAACAAATAACTAAGCAATTGGCTGTTTTCTTTTAGCATAATAATATTGAATTTAACCCATTGATGACGTTAAATTACCAGATTTCAAGTAGTTAGTAAGTAGTCGTCATAGTTGAAAATGAAACAGCATGTGTCAATTTGTGTGTGTTTATATATGTATTGCCTCCAATAATTGTAATCTGGTTTTATCTGTCCCACTTTAACATTTTGAACTTTCTGTGCCTGCAGCAGAGAGCGGAGGCTGCTTTAAATGAGCAGCAGCAGTAGTCAGTTAGCTGATTAAAGTTTCCTGCCGTCTGTGGAATGAAGAGAAGCATCTCAAACATTTTGCAGCAGATATGGGCTTGGGGCATAAAATCCTCGTGTTTCATTCTGCAGTGTGTATGCTGGTGATGTTGAGGGTATGCTATGTGGTACTACAAAACTGTGGGGTTTCAGCAACACAGAGCCATTGGTTTTCTGGGCAATGTTATACTACATCAACTCATCAAAGAAAGCCATTTTATGTGCTGTGTAATGGAACTGAAAGCGCACATATGAGGTCCCATTGAGCATTTAATTCACAACTGCTATATGTAGTATTATTAGCTTTATTAGCTGTAGTACATCATCACATTATAGACTACAAACTGTAGCATCATTTTCATAAACTAGATAAAGCAATACTAACAATTTCAGAATTTGGTCAAGCTACTAACTTTAAGAAAACCAAACATATGGTAACATCAAAGCAACAAGATACTCCAAACTGCCAACTGTACATCTGTAACCACATGATTAAACAAAAGAACAATTTTAAATAACAAAATGATGCTAGAAGTATTTTTTTTCTTGCAAATTTATGATTTTATATTTTCAGAAATTCTTTGTTATTTCTGAGAATATTACCCCCTACCCCAGCTCCATAATTTTATTTTTATTTTATTTAACCTACCGTGGCTCTAATACTGTTGCAGATATTAGTATTAGCAAATTAGTAATTGAATTTACACATCTGCTTATCATACAAACTATATGCATCTACATGATTATGCACAGTAATTTGGCAACCATGGTCATACTTACTGTGCATTGGCAAGATATCTTTGGCAGTCTTTCATTAAAGGAATAGTTCAGAATGTTGGTAAATATGCTGATTTATTTATTTTCCACAAATTGGTAGTTTGGTAGCCTTAAAGCTTAAAATAAAGACTGGGATCAGGGGAAAACAGTTAGTTTGGCTCTTTTCAAAGACAGATGTACCTCTTAGACTGATTAAAGGTTTGATACACATTTTTTTACTTCACAGAAGCGTAAAAAAGACACACACTGCACACAATCACTACATCCAGCAGTTGTTTGCGAAGAAATAATTAAAGCTTGTACATTCCGCTAAGAGTGCTTAGTTTTCCTGGATTTTTAGCTTTATGACTTCTGAATCAAAGGTATAATGCGTTTAGCTTTTGTTTGTATGATGCTTTGTGTTTTTTAAAACGTGAAAACGGAAGCATAGTTAGTATGCTGTGTTCTATGATGTCCTGTTTCCTGTGCTATGAGTTCAGGTTTGTTGTTTTCACAACATTTGTTGTAATGTCAACAAAGTTTACTCTGACTCTGACCACAAATTGTAATTATTACATTTGTTTTAGTGCACAGATGAAACAATTAATATACATTATGTTAGTGAGTAGTTTTTTGAGATTTTGGAGTAGGTCTATTTTGAAACTTTGGATAGAGCCAGGCTAGCTGTTTCTACCTGCTTTCATTCGTAATGTAGGCTAATTACCTGCAATCTGGTTTAACAATCTAAGTTTGTAAAGTAAATAAGTAAATAATAATAATCTTCTTTGAAAAGTGAATAAAATGTAGCAATCACTCTTTATTTGACAGCAACTAGTAGTAAAGCAGATGCAGGTTTCCTGACAGTGTTAGCTGGAGCTCAATCAACCTTTCCTAAATGTTTAACATGTAGTGCATTACCTGCCACTTGTTGAGTTGGAGCATATTTCTTCAGTTGTGGAGTCAGATCCAGTTCTGCAGTTAGTTGGTGATTCTCTGTCGGAGCTGAGCGGCCTTCCCTCCGGGTTGCCCATGTGATGAGGAGTGACAGGCACCGGTAATGCAAAAATAATCTGCTAATCTCGACTGTAATTAAACAGATGGAATGAGGTCTTTACTGCTCGCCTCAAATAAGCCTTAAGTTGCCCCAAGTCACAGACCGAGATGTGTATAAAGCAGCAATGAGTAGAAGTGCAGTGAGACCAGAGTATGACTCTGTATCATGACCTGTAATCTGCTCCTTTCTATAAAATACATTATTATATCAGATAGGAGATATCCTTATTTAACAATTATTATGTGTAAAATAGTGGTGTATTTGTAGATGTTAAAAAAAATTTATCCTCCATAGCTGAGATAAGCTCATACTTGGGCATTCAGCAATGGAAGAAATACTCAGGTCGTTTAATTCAGTAAAAGTACGAAAACAACAACGTGAAAATATTCCATAACAAGTAAAAAGTCCTGCATGAATAAGTTACAATACTGCAGTAAAACTAATAGTTTGGTTCCTCTGCCTGGTAGATTATTATATATGACATCATTAGATAATTAATACTGAACCGTCAGTGTAAGAGCAGCATATTAATGTTGTATGTGGAGCTAGTTTCACACACAGTTAATAAGTGAGGATAGAAAGCAGTCAAAGGCGATGCGTTCAAGTTGCAGTGTCCCCTGACAAAAATCTGACAAAAGAAATCTTGATTTTATTCTGTAATTGAAGCTCCGCACCAATCAACAGGCAAATACTTTGTGATTCCTAGTTCACGTATTACGTTCTCCAGTGTAGATTAATGTGTGCATTTAGCATACGAAACAACATTATATGCTTCACAGCTCAGTGAAATCAACTGTTTGGAGTAGCAATATCCAAACTCTTGTCGTAAACTTGATGTTTTAGACAAGACCAAAGTCATGGCTCAAAAAAAGTGCTAGAATATAACAGGTAAGGAGTCAGGATGGCCGAGTGGTCGAAGGCGCTGCGTTTAGGTTGCAGTCTCCCCTGGAGGCGTGGGTTCAAATCCCACTTCTGACAAATGGAACCTCAATTTAACATTTATTCTGTAATTGAAGCTCCGCACCAATCAACAGGCAAATACTTTGTGATTCCTAGTTCATGTGTTACGTTCTCCAGTGTAGATTTATGTGTGCATTTAGCATACGAGACAACATTATATGCTTCACAGCTCAGTGATATATCCCTAATTTTGAGAATGATGTCACATGGTCGTTTCCCACTTTCAATTTCATATAATTCATAATTTAAAACACAGTTCTAATGATGTCTGTACACAGGTATGCAGTGTATATTCGTTACTCATCTAAAACTGTCGAAATAAACTGTTTGTAGTAGCAATATCCAAACTCTTGTCGTAAACTTGATGTTTTAGACAAGACCAAATTAATGGCTAAAAAAAAGTGCTAGAACTTTGCAAGTAATGAGTCAGGATGGCCGAGCGGTCGAAGGCGCTGCGTTTAGGTCGCAGTCTCCCCTGGAGGCGTGGGTTCAAATCCCACTCCTGACAAGTGGAACCTTAGTTTAACGTTTATCCTGTAATTGAAGCTGTGCACGAATCAACAGGCAAATACTTTGTGATTCCTAGTTCATGTGTTACGGTCTCCAGTGTAAATTTATGTGTGCATTTAGCATACAATACAACATTATATGCTTCACAGCTCAGTGAAATCAACTGTTTGGAGTATCAATATCCAAACTCTTGTCGTAAACTTGATGTTTTAGACAAGACCAAAGTAATGGCTCAAAAAAAGTGCTAGAATTTTACAGGTAAGGAGTCAGGATGGCCGAGCGGTCAAAGGCGCTGCGTTCAGGTCGCAGTCTCCCCTGGAGGCGTGGGTTCGAATCCCACTTCTGACAAATGGAACCTCTATTTAACATTTATTCTGTAATTGAAGCTCCGCACCAATCAACAGGCAAATACTTTGTGATTCCTAGTTCATGTGTTACGGTCTCCAGTGTAAATTTATGTGTGCATTTAGCATACAATACAACATTATATGCTTCACAGCTCAGTGAAATCAACTGTTTGGAGTAGCAATATCGAAACTCTTGTCGTAAACTTGATGTTTTAGACAAGACCAAAGTCATGGCTCAAAAAAAGTGCTAGAATTTCACAGGTAAGGAGTCAGGATGGCCGAGCGGTCAAAGGCGCTGCGTTCAGGTCGCAGTCTCCCCTGGAGGCGTGGGTTCGAATCCCACTTCTGACAAGTGGAACATTAATTTAACATTTATTCTGTAATTGAAGCTCCGCACCAATCAACAGGCAAATACTTTGTGATTCCTAGTTCACGTATTACGTTCTCCAGTGTAGATTAATGTGTGCATTTAGCATACGAGACAACATTATATGCTTCACAGCTCAGTGAAATCAACTGTTTGGAGTATCAATATCCAAACTCTTGTCGTAAACTTGATGTTTTAGACAAGACCAAAGTAATGGCTCAAAAAAAGTGCTAGAATTTTACAGGTAAGGAGTCAGGATGGCCGAGCGGTCAAAGGCGCTGCGTTCAGGTCGCAGTCTCCCCTGGAGGCGTGGGTTCGAATCCCACTTTTGACAAATGGAACCTCTATTTAACATTTATTCTGTAATTGAAGCTCCGCACCAATCAACAGGCAAATACTTTGTGATTCCTAGTTCATGTGTTACGGTCTCCAGTGTAAATTTATGTGTGCATTTAGCATACGAAACAACATTATATGCTTCACAGCTCAGTGAAATCAACTGTTTGGAGTAGCAATATCGAAACTCTTGTCGTGAACTTGATGTTTTAGACAAGACCAAAGTCATGG
This sequence comes from Pampus argenteus, assembly GCA_036937835.1. NCBI lineage: Eukaryota > Metazoa > Chordata > Actinopteri > Scombriformes > Stromateidae > Pampus > Pampus argenteus. The sequence continues at coordinate 3,358,520 of CM072879.1, forward strand.
CTCAAAAAAAGTGCTAGAATTTCACAGGTAAGGAGTCAGGATGGCCGAGCGGTCAAAGGCGCTGCGTTCAGGTCGCAGTCTCCCCTGGAGGCGTGGGTTCGAATCCCACTTCTGACAAGTGGAACATTAATTTAACATTTATTCTGTAATTGAAGCTCCGCACCAATCAACAGGCAAATACTTTGTGATTCCTAGTTCACGTATTACGTTCTCCAGTGTAGATTAATGTGTGCATTTAGCATACGAGACAACATTATATGCTTCACAGCTCAGTGAAATCAACTGTTTGGAGTAGCAATATCCAAACTCTTGTCGTAGACTTGATGTTTTAGACAAGACCAAATTAATGGCTAAAAAAAAGTGCTAGAAATTTGCAAGTAATGAGTCAGGATGGCCGAGCGGTCGAAGGCGCTGCGTTTAGGTCGCAGTCTCCCCTGGAGGCGTGGGTTCAAATCCCACTCCTGACAAGTGGAACCTTAATTTAACGTTTATCCTGTAATTGAAGCTGTGCACGAATCAACAGGCAAATACTTTGTGATTCCTACTTCACGTATTACGTTCTCCAGTGTAGATTAATGTGTGCATTTAGCATACGAGACAACATTATATGCTTCACAGCTAAGTGAAATCAACTGTTTGGAGTAGCAATATCCAAACTCTTGTCGTAGACTTGATGTTTTAGACAAGACCAAAGTCATGGCTCAAAAAAAGTGCTAGAATTTCCCAGGTAAGGAGTCAGGATGGCCGAGCGGTCAAAGGCGCTGCGTTCAGGTCGCAGTCTCCCCTGGAGGCGTGGGTTCGAATCCCACTTCTGACAAATGGAACCTCTATTTGACATTTATTCTGTAATTGAAGCTCCGCACCAATCAACAGGCAAATACTTTGTGATTCCTAGTTCATGTGTTACGGTCTCCAGTGTAAATTTATGTGTGCATTTAGCATACGAAACAACATTATATGCTTCACAGCTCAGTGAAATCAACTGTTTGGAGTAGCAATATCGAAACTCTTGTCGTAAACTTGATGTTTTAGACAAGACCAAAGTCATGGCTAAAAAAAAGTGCTAGAAATTTGCAAGTAATGAGTCAGGATGGCCGAGCGGTCGAAGGCGCTGCGTTTAGGTCGCAGTTTCCCCTGGAGGCGTGGGTTCAAATCCCACTCCTGACAAGTGGAACCTTAATTTAACATTTATCCTGTAATTGAAGCTGTGCACGAATCAACAGGCAAATACTTTGTGATTCCTAGTTCACGTATTACGTTCTCCAGTGTAGATTAATGTGTGCATTTAGCATACGAGACAACATTATATGCTTCACAGCTCAGTGAAATCAACTGTTTGTAGTAGCAATATCCAAACTCTTGTCGTAAACTTGATGTTTTAGACAAGACCAAAGTAATGGCTCAAAAAAAGTGCTAGAATTTTACAGGTAAGGAGTCAGGATGGCCGAGCGGTCAAAGGCGCTGCGTTCAGGTCGCAGTCTCCCCTGGAGGCGTGGGTTCGAATCCCACTTCTGACAAGTGGAACATTAATTTAACATTTATTCTGTAATTGAAGCTCCGCACCAATCAACAGGCAAATACTTTGTGATTCCTAGTTCACGTATTACGTTCTCCAGTGTAGATTAATGTGTGCATTTAGCATACGAGACAACATTATATGCTTCACAGCTCAGTGATATATCCCTAATTTTGAGAATGATGTCACATGGTCGTTTCCCACTTTCAATTTCATATAATTCATAATTTAAAACACAGTTCTAATGATGTCTGTACACAGGTATGCAGTGTATATTCGTTACTCATCTAAAACTGTCGAAATCAACTGTTTGTAGTAGCAATATCCAAACTCTTGTCGTAAACTTGATGTTTTAGACAAGACCAAATTAATGGCTAAAAAAAAGTGCTAGAACTTTGCAAGTAATGAGTCAGGATGGCCGAGCGGTCGAAGGCGCTGCGTTTAGGTCGCAGTCTCCCCTGGAGGCGTGGGTTCAAATCCCACTCCTGACAAGTGGAACCTTAGTTTAACGTTTATCCTGTAATTGAAGCTGTGCACGAATCAACAGGCAAATACTTTGTGATTCCTACTTGACGTATTACGTTCTCCAGTGTAGATTAATGTGTGCATTTAGCATACGAGACAACATTATATGCTTCACAGCTCAGTGAAATCAACTGTTTGTAGTAGCAATATCTAAACTCTTGTCGTAAACTTGATGTTTTAGACAAGACCAAATTAATGGCTAAAAAAAAGTGCTAGAATTTAACAGGTAAGGAGTCAGGATGGCCGAGCGGTCAAAGGCGCTGCGTTCAGGTTGCAGTCTCCCCTGGAGGCGTGGGTTCGAATCCCACTTCTGACAAGTGGAACATTAATTTAACATTTATTCTGTAATTGAAGCTCCGCACCAATCAACAGGCAAATACTTTGTGATTCCTAGTTCACGTATTACGTTCTCCAGTGTAGATTAATGTGTGCATTTAGCATACGAGACAACATTATATGCTTCACAGCTCAGTGATATATCCCTAATTTTGAGAATGATGTCACATGGTCGTTTCCCACTTTCAATTTCATATAATTCATAATTTAAAACACAGTTCTAATGATGTCTGTACACAGGTATGCAGTGTATATTCGTTACTCATCTAAAACTGTTGAAATCAACTGTTTGTAGTAGCAATATCCAAACTCTTGTCGTAAACTTGATGTTTTAGACAAGACCAAATTAATGGCTAAAAAAAAGTGCTAGAAATTTGCAAGTAATGAGTCAGGATGGCCGAGCGGTCAAAGGCGCTGCGTTCAGGTCGCAGTCTCCCCTGGAGGCGTGGGTTCGAATCCCACTTCTGACAAGTGGAACATTAATTTAACATTTATTCTGTAATTGAAGCTCCGCACCAATCAACAGGCAAATACTTTGTGATTCCTAGTTCACGTATTACGTTCTCCAGTGTAGATTAATGTGTGCATTTAGCATACGAGACAACATTATATGCTTCACAGCTCAGTGAAATCAACTGTTTGGAGTATCAATATCCAAACTCTTGTCGTAAACTTGATGTTTTAGACAAGACCAAAGTAATGGCTCAAAAAAAGTGCTAGAATTTTACAGGTAAGGAGTCAGGATGGCCGAGCGGTCAAAGGCGCTGCGTTCAGGTCGCAGTCTCCCCTGGAGGCGTGGGTTTGAATCCCACTTCTGACAAATGGAACCTCTATTTAACATTTATTCTGTAATTGAAGCTCCGCACCAATCAACAGGCAAATACTTTGTGATTCCTAGTTCATGTGTTACGGTCTCCAGTGTAAATTTATGTGTGCATTTAGCATACAATACAACATTATATGCTTCACAGCTCAGTGAAATCAACTGTTTGGAGTAGCAATATCGAAACTCTTGTCGTAAACTTGATGTTTTAGACAAGACCAAAGTCATGGCTCAAAAAAAGTGCTAGAATTTCACAGGTAAGGAGTCAGGATGGCCGAGCGGTCAAAGGCGCTGCGTTCAGGTCGCAGTCTCCCCTGGAGGCGTGGGTTCGAATCCCACTTCTGACAAGTGGAACATTAATTTAACATTTATTCTGTAATTGAAGCTCCGCACCAATCAACAGGCAAATACTTTGTGATTCCTAGTTCACGTATTACGTTCTCCAGTGTAGATTAATGTGTGCATTTAGCATACGAGACAACATTATATGCTTCACAGCTCAGTGAAATCAACTGTTTGGAGTAGCAATATCCAAACTCTTGTCGTAGACTTGATGTTTTAGACAAGACCAAAGTCATGGCTCAAGAAAAGTGCTAGAATCTCACAGGTAAGGAGTCAGGATGGCCGAGCGGTCAAAGGCGCTGCGTTCAGGTCGCAGTCTCCCCTGGAGGCGGGGGTTCGAATCCCACTTCTGACAAGTGGAACATTAATTTAACATTTATTCTGTAATTGAAGCTCCGCACCAATCAACAGGCAAATACTTTGTGATTCCTAGTTCACGTATTACGTTCTCCAGTGTAGATTTATGTGTGCATTTAGCATACGAGACAACATTATATGCTTCACAGCTCAGTGATATATCCCTAATTTTGAGAATGATGTCACATGGTCGTTTCCCACTTTCAATTTCATATAATTCATTATTTAAAACACAGTTCTAATGATGTCTGTACACAGGTATGCAGTGTATATTCGTTACTCATCTAAAACTGTCGAAATCAACTGTTTGTAGTAGCAATATCCAAACTCTTGTCGTAAACTTGATGTTTTAGACAAGACCAAATTAATGGCTAAAAAAAAGTGCTAGAACTTTGCAAGTAATGAGTCAGGATGGCCGAGTGGTCGAAGGCGTTGCGTTTAGGTCGCAGTCTCCCCTGGAGGCGTGGGTTCGAATCCCACTTCTGACAAATGGAACCTCAATTTAACATTTATTCTGTAATTGAAGCTCCGCACCAATCAACAGGCAAATACTTTGTGATTCCTAGTTCATGTGTTACGGTCTCCAGTGTAAATTTATGTGTGCATTTAGCATACGAGACAACATTATATGCTTCACAGCTCAGTGAAATCAACTGTTTGGAGTAGCAATATCCAAACTCTTGTCGTAAACTTTATGTTTTAGACAAGATCAAAGTCATGGCTCAAAAGAAGTGCTAGAATTTTACAGGTAATGAGTCAGGATGGCCGAGCGGTCAAAGGCGCTGCGTTCAGGTCGCAGTCTCCCCTGGAGGCGTGGGTTTGAATCCCACTTCTGACAAATGGAACCTCTATTTAACATTTATTCTGTAATTGAAGCTCCGCACCAATCAACAGGCAAATACTTTGTGATTCCTAGTTCATGTGTTACGGTCTCCAGTGTAAATTTATGTGTGCATTTAGCATACAATACAACATTATATGCTTCACAGCTCAGTGAAATCAACTGTTTGGAGTAGCAATATCGAAACTCTTGTCGTAAACTTGATGTTTTAGACAAGACCAAAGTCATGGCTCAAAAAAAGTGCTAGAATTTCACAGGTAAGGAGTCAGGATGGCCGAGCGGTCAAAGGCGCTGCGTTCAGGTCGCAGTCTCCCCTGGAGGCGTGGGTTCGAATCCCACTTCTGACAAGTGGAACATTAATTTAACATTTATTCTGTAATTGAAGCTCCGCACCAATCAACAGGCAAATACTTTGTGATTCCTAGTTCACGTATTACGTTCTCCAGTGTAGATTTATGTGTGCATTTAGCATACGAGACAACATTATATGCTTCACAGCTCAGTGATATATCCCTAATTTTGAGAATGATGTCACATGGTCGTTTCCCACTTTCAATTTCATATAATTCATTATTTAAAACACAGTTCTAATGATGTCTGTACACAGGTATGCAGTGTATATTCGTTACTCATCTAAAACTGTCGAAATCAACTGTTTGTAGTAGCAATATCCAAACTCTTGTCGTAAACTTGATGTTTTAGACAAGACCAAATTAATGGCTAAAAAAAAGTGCTAGAACTTTGCAAGTAATGAGTCAGGATGGCCGAGTGGTCGAAGGCGTTGCGTTTAGGTCGCAGTCTCCCCTGGAGGCGTGGGTTCGAATCCCACTTCTGACAAATGGAACCTCAATTTAACATTTATTCTGTAATTGAAGCTCCGCACCAATCAACAGGCAAATACTTTGTGATTCCTAGTTCATGTGTTACGGTCTCCAGTGTAAATTTATGTGTGCATTTAGCATACGAGACAACATTATATGCTTCACAGCTCAGTGAAATCAACTGTTTGGAGTAGCAATATCCAAACTCTTGTCGTAAACTTTATGTTTTAGACAAGATCAAAGTCATGGCTCAAAAGAAGTGCTAGAATTTTACAGGTAATGAGTCAGGATGGCCGAGCGGTCAAAGGCGCTGCGTTCAGGTCGCAGTCTCCCCTGGAGGCGTGGGTTCAAATCCCACTTCTGACAAGTGGAACATCAATTTAACATTTATTCTGTAATTGAAGCTCCGCACCAATCAACAGGCAAATACTTTGTGATTCCTAGTTCACGTATTACGTTCTCCAGTGTAGATTTATGTGTGCATTTAGCATACGAGACAACATTATATGCTTCACAGCTCAGTGATATATCCCTAATTTTGAGAATGATGTCACATGGTCGTTTCCCACTTTCAATTTCATATAATTCATAATTTAAAACACAGTTCTAATGATGTCTGTACACAGGTATGCAGTGTATATTCGTTACTCATCTAAAACTGTCGAAATCAACTGTTTGTAGTAGCAATATCCAAACTCTTGTCGTAAACTTTATGTTTTAGACAAGACCAAAGTAATGGCTCAAAAAAAGTGCTAGAATTTTACAGGTAAGGAGTCAGGATGGCCGAGCGGTCAAAGGCGCTGCGTTCAGGTCGCAGTCTCCCCTGGAGGCGTGGGTTCGAATCCCACTTCTGACAAATGGAACCTTAATTTAACGTTTATCCTGTAATTGAAGCTGTGCACGAATCAACAGGCAAATACTTTGTGATTCCTAGTTCATGTGTTACGTTCTCCAGTGTAAATTTATGTGTGCATTTAGCATACGAGACAACAATTATATGCTTCACTGCTCAGTGAAATCAACTGTTTGGAGTAGCAATATCGAAACTCTTGTCGTAAACTTGATGTTTTAGACAAGACCAAAGTAATGGCTCAAAAAAAGTGCTAGAATTTTACAGGTAAGGAGTCAGGATGGCCGAGTGGTCGAAGGCGCTGCGTTTAGGTTGCAGTCTCCCCTGGAGGCGTGGGTTCAAATCCCACTCCTGACAAGTGGAACATTAATTTAACGTTTATCCTGTAATTGAAGCTGTGCACGAATCAACAGGCAAATACTTTGTGATTCCTAGTTCACGTATTACGTTCTCCAGTGTAGATTAATGTGTGCATTTAGCATACGAGACAACATTATATGCTTCACAGCTCAGTGAAATCAACTGTTTGTAGTAGCAATATCCAAACTCTTGTCGTAAACTTGATGTTTTAGACAAGACCAAAGTAATGGCTCAAAAAAAGTGCTAGAATTTAACAGGTAAGGAGTCAGGATGGCCGAGCGGTCAAAGGCGCTGCGTTCAGGTCGCAGTCTCCCCTGGAGGCGTGGGTTCGAATCCCACTTCTGACAAGTGGAACATTAATTTAACATTTATTCTGTAATTGAAGCTCCGCACCAATCAACAGGCAAATACTTTGTGATTCCTAGTTCACGTATTACGTTCTCCAGTGTAGATTAATGTGTGCATTTAGCATACGAGACAACATTATATGCTTCACAGCTCAGTGAAATCAACTGTTTGGAGTAGCAATATCCAAACTCTTGTCGTAAACTTGATGTTTTAGACAAGACCAAAGTAATGGCTCAAAAAAAGTGCTAGAATTTAACAGGTAAGGAGTCAGGATGGCCGAGCGGTCAAAGGCGCTGCGTTCAGGTAGCAGTCTCCCCTGGAGGCGTGGGTTCGAATCCCACTTCTGACAAATGGAACCTCTATTTAACATTTATTCTGTAATTGAAGCTCCGCACCAATCAACAGGCAAATACTTTGTGATTCCTAGTTCATGTGTTACGGTCTCCAGTGTAAATTTATGTGTGCATTTAGCATACGAGACAACATTATATGCTTCACAGCTCAGTGATATATCCCTAATTTTGAGAATGATGTCACATGGTGGTTTCCCACTTTCAATTTCATATACTTCATAATTTAAAACACAGTTCTAATGATGTCTGTACACAGGTATGCAGTGTATATTCGTTACTCATCTAAAACTGTCGAAATCAACTGTTTGTAGCAGCAATATCCAAACTCTTGTCGTAAACTTGATGTTTTAGACAAGACCAAATTAATGGCTAAAAAAAAGTGCTAGAAATTTGCAAGTAATGCGTCAGGATGGCCGAGCGGTCGAAGGCGCTGCGTTTAGGTCGCAGTCTCCCCTGGAGGCGTGGGTTCAAATCCCACTCCTGACAAGTGGAACCTTAATTTAACGTTTATCCTGTAATTGAAGCTGTACACGAATCAACAGGCAAATACTTTGTGATTCCTACTTCACGTATTACGTTCTCCAGTGTAGATTAATGTGTGCATTTAGCATACGAGACAACATTATATGCTTCACAGCTAAGTGAAATCAACTGTTTGGAGTAGCAATATCCAAACTCTTGTCGTAAACTTGATGTTTTAGACAAGACCAAAGTAATGGCTCAAAAAAAGTGCTAGAATTTTACAGGTAAGGAGTCAGGATGGCCGAGCGGTCAAAGGCGCTGCGTTCAGGTCGCAGTCTCCCCTGGAGGCGTGGGTTCGAATCCCACTTCTGACAAATGGAACCTCTATTTAACATTTATTCTGTAATTGAAGCTCCGCACCAATCAACAGGCAAATACTTTGTGATTCCTAGTTCATGTGTTACGGTCTCCAGTGTAAATTTATGTGTGCATTTAGCATACGAGACAACATTATATGCTTCACAGCTCAGTGATATATCCCTAATTTTGAGAATGATGTCACATGGTCGTTTCCCACTTTCAATTTCATATAATTCATAATTTAAAACACAGTTCTAATGATGTCTGTACACAGGTATGCAGTGTATATTCGTTACTCATCTAAAACTGTCGAAATCAACTGTTTGTAGTAGCAATATCCAAACTCTTGTCGTAAACTTGATGTTTTAGACAAGACCAAATTAATGGCTAAAAAAAAGTGCTAGAAATTTTCAAGTAATGAGTCAGGATGGCCGAGCGGTCGAAGGCGCTGCGTTTAGGTCGCAGTCTCCCCTGGAGGCGTGGGTTCAAATCCCACTCCTGACAAGTGGAACCTTAATTCAACGTTTATCCTGTAATTGAAGCTGTGCACGAATCAACAGGCAAATACTTTGTGATTCCTACTTCACGTATTACGTTCTCCAGTGTAGATTAATGTGTGCATTTAGCATACGAGACAACATTATATGCTTCACAGCTCAGTGAAATCAACTGTTTGGAGTAGCAATATCCAAACTCTTGTCGTAAACTTGATGTTTTAGACAAGACCAAAGTCATGGCTCAAAAAAAGTGCTAGAATTTAACAGGTAAGGAGTCAGGATGGCCGAGTGGTCGAAGGCGTTGCGTTTAGGTCGCAGTCTCCCCTGGAGGCGTGGGTTCGAATCCCACTTCTGACAAATGGAACCTCAATTTAACATTTATTCTGTAATTGAAGATCCGCACCAATCAACAGGCAAATACTTTGTGATTCCTAGTTCACGTGTTACGTTCTCCAGTGTAAATTTATTTGTGCATTTAGCACACGAGACAACATTATATGCTTCACAGCTCAGTGAAATCAACTGTTTGGAGTAGCAATATCCAAACTCTTGTCGTAAACTTTATGTTTTAGACAAGATCAAAGTCATGGCTCAAAAAAAGTGCTAGAATTTTACAGGTAATGAGTCAGGATGGCCGAGCGGTCAAAGGCGCTGCGTTCAGGTCGCAGTCTCCCCTGGAGGCGTGGGTTCAAATCCCACTTCTGACAAGTGGAACATCAATTTAACATTTATTCTGTAATTCAAGCTCCGCACCAATCAACAGGCAAATACTTTGTGATTCCTAGTTCATGTGTTACGTTCTCCAGTGTAAATTTATGTGTGCATTTAGCATACGAGACAACATTATATGCTTCACAGCTCAGTGAAATCAACTGTTTGGAGTAGCAATATCCAAACTCTTGTCGTAAACTTTATGTTTTAGACAAGATCAAAGTCATGGCTCAAAAAAAGTGCTAGAAATTTTCAAGTAATGAGTCAGGATGGCCGAGCGGTCGAAGGCGCTGCGTTTAGGTCGCAGTCTCCCCTGGAGGCGTGGGTTCAAATCCCACTCCTGACAAGTGGAACCTTAATTCAACGTTTATCCTGTAATTGAAGCTGTGCACGAATCAACAGGCAAATACTTTGTGATTCCTACTTCACGTATTACGTTCTCCAGTGTAGATTAATGTGTGCATTTAGCATACGAGACAACATTATATGCTTCACAGCTCAGTGAAATCAACTGTTTGGAGTAGCAATATCCAAACTCTTGTCGTAAACTTGATGTTTTAGACAAGACCAAAGTCATGGCTCAAAAAAAGTGCTAGAATTTAACAGGTAAGGAGTCAGGATGGCCGAGTGGTCGAAGGCGTTGCGTTTAGGTCGCAGTCTCCCCTGGAGGCGTGGGTTCGAATCCCACTTCTGACAAATGGAACCTCAATTTAACATTTATTCTGTAATTGAAGATCCGCACCAATCAACAGGCAAATACTTTGTGATTCCTAGTTCACGTGTTACGTTCTCCAGTGTAAATTTATGTGTGCATTTAGCATACGAGACAACATTATATGCTTCACAGCTCAGTGAAATCAACTGTTTGGAGTAGCAATATCCAAACTCTTGTCGTAAACTTTATGTTTTAGACAAGATCAAAGTCATGGCTCAAAAAAAGTGCTAGAATTTTACAGGTAATGAGTCAGGATGGCCGAGCGGTCAAAGGCGCTGCGTTCAGGTCGCAGTCTCCCCTGGAGGCGTGGGTTCAAATCCCACTTCTGACAAGTGGAACATCAATTTAACATTTATTCTGTAATTCAAGCTCCGCACCAATCAACAGGCAAATACTTTGTGATTCCTAGTTCATGTGTTACGTTCTCCAGTGTAAATTTATGTGTGCATTTAGCATACGAGACAACATTATATGCTTCACAGCTCAGTGAAATCAACTGTTTGGAGTAGCAATATCCAAACTCTTGTCGTAAACTTTATGTTTTAGACAAGATCAAAGTCATGGCTCAAAAAAAGTGCTAGAATTTTACAGGTAATGAGTCAGGATGGCCGAGCGGTCAAAGGCGCTGCGTTCAGGTCGCAGTCTCCCCTGGAGGCGTGGGTTCAAATCCCACTTCTGACAAGTGGAACATCAATTTAACATTTATTCTGTAATTGAAGCTCCGCACCAATCAACAGGCAAATACTTTGTGATTCCTAGTTCACGTATTACGTTCTCCAGTGTAGATTTATGTGTGCATTTAGCATACGAGACAACATTATATGCTTCACAGCTCAGTGATATATCCCTAATTTTAAGAATGATGTCACATGGTTGTTTCCCACTTTCAATTTCATATAATTCATAATTTAAAACACAGTTCTAATGATGTCTGTACACAGGTATGCAGTGTATATTCGTTACTCATCTAAAACTGTCGAAATCAACTGTTTGTAGTAGCAATATCCAAACTCTTGTCGTAAACTTGATGTTTTAGACAAGACCAAATTAATGGCTAAAAAAAAGTGCTAGAACTTTGCAAGTAATGAGTCAGGATGGCCGAGCGGTCGAAGGCACTGCGTTTAGGTCGCAGTCTCCCCTGGAGGCGTGGGTTCAAATCCCACTCCTGACAAGTGGAACCTTAATTTAACGTTTATCCTGTAATTGAAGCTGTGCACGAATCAACAGGCAAATACTTTGTGATTCCTACTTCACGTATTACGTTCTCCAGTGTAGATTAATGTGTGCATTTAGCATATGAGACAACATTATATGCTTCACAGCTCAGTGAAATCAACTGTTTGGAGTAGCAATATCGAAACTCTTGTCGTAAACTTGATGTTTTAGACAAGACCAAAGTAATGGCTCAAAAAAAGTGCTAGAATTTCACAGGTAAGGAGTCAGGATGGCCGAGCGGTCAAAGGCGCTGCGTTCAGGTCGCAGTCTCCCCTGGAGGCGTGGGTTCGAATCCCACTTCTGACAAGTGGGACCTCAATTTAACATTTATTCTGTAATTGAAGCTCCGCACCAATCAACAGGCAAATACTTTGTGATTCCTAGTTCATGTGTTACGTTCTCCAGTGTAGATTTATGTGTGCATTTAGCATACGAGACAACATTATATGCTTCACAGCTCAGTGATATATCCCTAATTTTGAGAATGATGTCACATGGTCGTTTCCCACTTTCAATTTCATATAATTCATAATTTAAAACACAGTTCTAATGATGTCTGTACACAGGTATGCAGTGTATATTCGTTACTCATCTAAAACTGTCGAAATAAACTGTTTGTAGTAGCAATATCCAAACTCTTGTCGTAAACTTGATGTTTTAGACAAGACCAAATTAATGGCTAAAAAAAAGTGCTAGAACTTTGCAAGTAATGAGTCAGGATGGCCGAGCGGTCGAAGGCGCTGCGTTTAGGTCGCAGTCTCCCCTGGAGGCGTGGGTTCAAATCCCACTCCTGACAAGTGGAACCTTAGTTTAACGTTTATCCTGTAATTGAAGCTGTGCACGAATCAACAGGCAAATACTTTGTGATTCCTAGTTCATGTGTTACGGTCTCCAGTGTAAATTTATGTGTGCATTTAGCATACAATACAACATTATATGCTTCACAGCTCAGTGAAATCAACTGTTTGGAGTATCAATATCCAAACTCTTGTCGTAAACTTGATGTTTTAGACAAGACCAAAGTAATGGCTCAAAAAAAGTGCTAGAATTTTACAGGTAAGGAGTCAGGATGGCCGAGCGGTCAAAGGCGCTGCGTTCAGGTCGCAGTCTCCCCTGGAGGCGTGGGTTCGAATCCCACTTCTGACAAATGGAACCTCTATTTAACATTTATTCTGTAATTGAAGCTCCGCACCAATCAACAGGCAAATACTTTGTGATTCCTAGTTCATGTGTTACGGTCTCCAGTGTAAATTTATGTGTGCATTTAGCATACAATACAACATTATATGCTTCACAGCTCAGTGAAATCAACTGTTTGGAGTAGCAATATCGAAACTCTTGTCGTAAACTTGATGTTTTAGACAAGACCAAAGTCATGGCTCAAAAAAAGTGCTAGAATTTCACAGGTAAGGAGTCAGGATGGCCGAGCGGTCAAAGGCGCTGCGTTCAGGTCGCAGTCTCCCCTGGAGGCGTGGGTTCGAATCCCACTTCTGACAAGTGGAACATTAATTTAACATTTATTCTGTAATTGAAGCTCCGCACCAATCAACAGGCAAATACTTTGTGATTCCTAGTTCACGTATTACGTTCTCCAGTGTAGATTAATGTGTGCATTTAGCATACGAGACAACATTATATGCTTCACAGCTCAGTGAAATCAACTGTTTGGAGTATCAATATCCAAACTCTTGTCGTAAACTTGATGTTTTAGACAAGACCAAAGTAATGGCTCAAAAAAAGTGCTAGAATTTTACAGGTAAGGAGTCAGGATGGCCGAGCGGTCAAAGGCGCTGCGTTCAGGTCGCAGTCTCCCCTGGAGGCGTGGGTTCGAATCCCACTTTTGACAAATGGAACCTCTATTTAACATTTATTCTGTAATTGAAGCTCCGCACCAATCAACAGGCAAATACTTTGTGATTCCTAGTTCATGTGTTACGGTCTCCAGTGTAAATTTATGTGTGCATTTAGCATACGAAACAACATTATATGCTTCACAGCTCAGTGAAATCAACTGTTTGGAGTAGCAATATCGAAACTCTTGTCGTGAACTTGATGTTTTAGACAAGACCAAAGTCATGGCTCAAAAAAAGTGCTAGAATTTCACAGGTAAGGAGTCAGGATGGCCGAGCGGTCAAAGGCGCTGCGTTCAGGTCGCAGTCTCCCCTGGAGGCGTGGGTTCGAATCCCACTTCTGACAAGTGGAACATTAATTTAACATTTATTCTGTAATTGAAGCTCCGCACCAATCAACAGGCAAATACTTTGTGATTCCTAGTTCACGTATTACGTTCTCCAGTGTAGATTAATGTGTGCATTTAGCATACGAGACAACATTATATGCTTCACAGCTCAGTGAAATCAACTGTTTGGAGTAGCAATATCCAAACTCTTGTCGTAGACTTGATGTTTTAGACAAGACCAAATTAATGGCTAAAAAAAAGTGCTAGAAATTTGCAAGTAATGAGTCAGGATGGCCGAGCGGTCGAAGGCGCTGCGTTTAGGTCGCAGTCTCCCCTGGAGGCGTGGGTTCAAATCCCACTCCTGACAAGTGGAACCTTAATTTAACGTTTATCCTGTAATTGAAGCTGTGCACGAATCAACAGGCAAATACTTTGTGATTCCTACTTCACGTATTACGTTCTCCAGTGTAGATTAATGTGTGCATTTAGCATACGAGACAACATTATATGCTTCACAGCTAAGTGAAATCAACTGTTTGGAGTAGCAATATCCAAACTCTTGTCGTAGACTTGATGTTTTAGACAAGACCAAAGTCATGGCTCAAAAAAAGTGCTAGAATTTCCCAGGTAAGGAGTCAGGATGGCCGAGCGGTCAAAGGCGCTGCGTTCAGGTCGCAGTCTCCCCTGGAGGCGTGGGTTCGAATCCCACTTCTGACAAATGGAACCTCTATTTGACATTTATTCTGTAATTGAAGCTCCGCACCAATCAACAGGCAAATACTTTGTGATTCCTAGTTCATGTGTTACGGTCTCCAGTGTAAATTTATGTGTGCATTTAGCATACGAAACAACATTATATGCTTCACAGCTCAGTGAAATCAACTGTTTGGAGTAGCAATATCGAAACTCTTGTCGTAAACTTGATGTTTTAGACAAGACCAAAGTCATGGCTAAAAAAAAGTGCTAGAAATTTGCAAGTAATGAGTCAGGATGGCCGAGCGGTCGAAGGCGCTGCGTTTAGGTCGCAGTTTCCCCTGGAGGCGTGGGTTCAAATCCCACTCCTGACAAGTGGAACCTTAATTTAACATTTATCCTGTAATTGAAGCTGTGCACGAATCAACAGGCAAATACTTTGTGATTCCTAGTTCACGTATTACGTTCTCCAGTGTAGATTAATGTGTGCATTTAGCATACGAGACAACATTATATGCTTCACAGCTCAGTGAAATCAACTGTTTGTAGTAGCAATATCCAAACTCTTGTCGTAAACTTGATGTTTTAGACAAGACCAAAGTAATGGCTCAAAAAAAGTGCTAGAATTTTACAGGTAAGGAGTCAGGATGGCCGAGCGGTCAAAGGCGCTGCGTTCAGGTCGCAGTCTCCCCTGGAGGCGTGGGTTCGAATCCCACTTCTGACAAGTGGAACATTAATTTAACATTTATTCTGTAATTGAAGCTCCGCACCAATCAACAGGCAAATACTTTGTGATTCCTAGTTCACGTATTACGTTCTCCAGTGTAGATTAATGTGTGCATTTAGCATACGAGACAACATTATATGCTTCACAGCTCAGTGATATATCCCTAATTTTGAGAATGATGTCACATGGTCGTTTCCCACTTTCAATTTCATATAATTCATAATTTAAAACACAGTTCTAATGATGTCTGTACACAGGTATGCAGTGTATATTCGTTACTCATCTAAAACTGTCGAAATCAACTGTTTGTAGTAGCAATATCCAAACTCTTGTCGTAAACTTGATGTTTTAGACAAGACCAAATTAATGGCTAAAAAAAAGTGCTAGAACTTTGCAAGTAATGAGTCAGGATGGCCGAGCGGTCGAAGGCGCTGCGTTTAGGTCGCAGTCTCCCCTGGAGGCGTGGGTTCAAATCCCACTCCTGACAAGTGGAACCTTAGTTTAACGTTTATCCTGTAATTGAAGCTGTGCACGAATCAACAGGCAAATACTTTGTGATTCCTACTTGACGTATTACGTTCTCCAGTGTAGATTAATGTGTGCATTTAGCATACGAGACAACATTATATGCTTCACAGCTCAGTGAAATCAACTGTTTGTAGTAGCAATATCTAAACTCTTGTCGTAAACTTGATGTTTTAGACAAGACCAAATTAATGGCTAAAAAAAAGTGCTAGAATTTAACAGGTAAGGAGTCAGGATGGCCGAGCGGTCAAAGGCGCTGCGTTCAGGTTGCAGTCTCCCCTGGAGGCGTGGGTTCGAATCCCACTTCTGACAAGTGGAACATTAATTTAACATTTATTCTGTAATTGAAGCTCCGCACCAATCAACAGGCAAATACTTTGTGATTCCTAGTTCACGTATTACGTTCTCCAGTGTAGATTAATGTGTGCATTTAGCATACGAGACAACATTATATGCTTCACAGCTCAGTGATATATCCCTAATTTTGAGAATGATGTCACATGGTCGTTTCCCACTTTCAATTTCATATAATTCATAATTTAAAACACAGTTCTAATGATGTCTGTACACAGGTATGCAGTGTATATTCGTTACTCATCTAAAACTGTTGAAATCAACTGTTTGTAGTAGCAATATCCAAACTCTTGTCGTAAACTTGATGTTTTAGACAAGACCAAATTAATGGCTAAAAAAAAGTGCTAGAAATTTGCAAGTAATGAGTCAGGATGGCCGAGCGGTCAAAGGCGCTGCGTTCAGGTCGCAGTCTCCCCTGGAGGCGTGGGTTCGAATCCCACTTCTGACAAGTGGAACATTAATTTAACATTTATTCTGTAATTGAAGCTCCGCACCAATCAACAGGCAAATACTTTGTGATTCCTAGTTCACGTATTACGTTCTCCAGTGTAGATTAATGTGTGCATTTAGCATACGAGACAACATTATATGCTTCACAGCTCAGTGAAATCAACTGTTTGGAGTATCAATATCCAAACTCTTGTCGTAAACTTGATGTTTTAGACAAGACCAAAGTAATGGCTCAAAAAAAGTGCTAGAATTTTACAGGTAAGGAGTCAGGATGGCCGAGCGGTCAAAGGCGCTGCGTTCAGGTCGCAGTCTCCCCTGGAGGCGTGGGTTTGAATCCCACTTCTGACAAATGGAACCTCTATTTAACATTTATTCTGTAATTGAAGCTCCGCACCAATCAACAGGCAAATACTTTGTGATTCCTAGTTCATGTGTTACGGTCTCCAGTGTAAATTTATGTGTGCATTTAGCATACAATACAACATTATATGCTTCACAGCTCAGTGAAATCAACTGTTTGGAGTAGCAATATCGAAACTCTTGTCGTAAACTTGATGTTTTAGACAAGACCAAAGTCATGGCTCAAAAAAAGTGCTAGAATTTCACAGGTAAGGAGTCAGGATGGCCGAGCGGTCAAAGGCGCTGCGTTCAGGTCGCAGTCTCCCCTGGAGGCGTGGGTTCGAATCCCACTTCTGACAAGTGGAACATTAATTTAACATTTATTCTGTAATTGAAGCTCCGCACCAATCAACAGGCAAATACTTTGTGATTCCTAGTTCACGTATTACGTTCTCCAGTGTAGATTAATGTGTGCATTTAGCATACGAGACAACATTATATGCTTCACAGCTCAGTGAAATCAACTGTTTGGAGTAGCAATATCCAAACTCTTGTCGTAGACTTGATGTTTTAGACAAGACCAAAGTCATGGCTCAAGAAAAGTGCTAGAATCTCACAGGTAAGGAGTCAGGATGGCCGAGCGGTCAAAGGCGCTGCGTTCAGGTCGCAGTCTCCCCTGGAGGCGGGGGTTCGAATCCCACTTCTGACAAGTGGAACATTAATTTAACATTTATTCTGTAATTGAAGCTCCGCACCAATCAACAGGCAAATACTTTGTGATTCCTAGTTCACGTATTACGTTCTCCAGTGTAGATTTATGTGTGCATTTAGCATACGAGACAACATTATATGCTTCACAGCTCAGTGATATATCCCTAATTTTGAGAATGATGTCACATGGTCGTTTCCCACTTTCAATTTCATATAATTCATTATTTAAAACACAGTTCTAATGATGTCTGTACACAGGTATGCAGTGTATATTCGTTACTCATCTAAAACTGTCGAAATCAACTGTTTGTAGTAGCAATATCCAAACTCTTGTCGTAAACTTGATGTTTTAGACAAGACCAAATTAATGGCTAAAAAAAAGTGCTAGAACTTTGCAAGTAATGAGTCAGGATGGCCGAGTGGTCGAAGGCGTTGCGTTTAGGTCGCAGTCTCCCCTGGAGGCGTGGGTTCGAATCCCACTTCTGACAAATGGAACCTCAATTTAACATTTATTCTGTAATTGAAGCTCCGCACCAATCAACAGGCAAATACTTTGTGATTCCTAGTTCATGTGTTACGGTCTCCAGTGTAAATTTATGTGTGCATTTAGCATACGAGACAACATTATATGCTTCACAGCTCAGTGAAATCAACTGTTTGGAGTAGCAATATCCAAACTCTTGTCGTAAACTTTATGTTTTAGACAAGATCAAAGTCATGGCTCAAAAGAAGTGCTAGAATTTTACAGGTAATGAGTCAGGATGGCCGAGCGGTCAAAGGCGCTGCGTTCAGGTCGCAGTCTCCCCTGGAGGCGTGGGTTTGAATCCCACTTCTGACAAATGGAACCTCTATTTAACATTTATTCTGTAATTGAAGCTCCGCACCAATCAACAGGCAAATACTTTGTGATTCCTAGTTCATGTGTTACGGTCTCCAGTGTAAATTTATGTGTGCATTTAGCATACAATACAACATTATATGCTTCACAGCTCAGTGAAATCAACTGTTTGGAGTAGCAATATCGAAACTCTTGTCGTAAACTTGATGTTTTAGACAAGACCAAAGTCATGGCTCAAAAAAAGTGCTAGAATTTCACAGGTAAGGAGTCAGGATGGCCGAGCGGTCAAAGGCGCTGCGTTCAGGTCGCAGTCTCCCCTGGAGGCGTGGGTTCGAATCCCACTTCTGACAAGTGGAACATTAATTTAACATTTATTCTGTAATTGAAGCTCCGCACCAATCAACAGGCAAATACTTTGTGATTCCTAGTTCACGTATTACGTTCTCCAGTGTAGATTTATGTGTGCATTTAGCATACGAGACAACATTATATGCTTCACAGCTCAGTGATATATCCCTAATTTTGAGAATGATGTCACATGGTCGTTTCCCACTTTCAATTTCATATAATTCATTATTTAAAACACAGTTCTAATGATGTCTGTACACAGGTATGCAGTGTATATTCGTTACTCATCTAAAACTGTCGAAATCAACTGTTTGTAGTAGCAATATCCAAACTCTTGTCGTAAACTTGATGTTTTAGACAAGACCAAATTAATGGCTAAAAAAAAGTGCTAGAACTTTGCAAGTAATGAGTCAGGATGGCCGAGTGGTCGAAGGCGTTGCGTTTAGGTCGCAGTCTCCCCTGGAGGCGTGGGTTCGAATCCCACTTCTGACAAATGGAACCTCAATTTAACATTTATTCTGTAATTGAAGCTCCGCACCAATCAACAGGCAAATACTTTGTGATTCCTAGTTCATGTGTTACGGTCTCCAGTGTAAATTTATGTGTGCATTTAGCATACGAGACAACATTATATGCTTCACAGCTCAGTGAAATCAACTGTTTGGAGTAGCAATATCCAAACTCTTGTCGTAAACTTTATGTTTTAGACAAGATCAAAGTCATGGCTCAAAAGAAGTGCTAGAATTTTACAGGTAATGAGTCAGGATGGCCGAGCGGTCAAAGGCGCTGCGTTCAGGTCGCAGTCTCCCCTGGAGGCGTGGGTTCAAATCCCACTTCTGACAAGTGGAACATCAATTTAACATTTATTCTGTAATTGAAGCTCCGCACCAATCAACAGGCAAATACTTTGTGATTCCTAGTTCACGTATTACGTTCTCCAGTGTAGATTTATGTGTGCATTTAGCATACGAGACAACATTATATGCTTCACAGCTCAGTGATATATCCCTAATTTTGAGAATGATGTCACATGGTCGTTTCCCACTTTCAATTTCATATAATTCATAATTTAAAACACAGTTCTAATGATGTCTGTACACAGGTATGCAGTGTATATTCGTTACTCATCTAAAACTGTCGAAATCAACTGTTTGTAGTAGCAATATCCAAACTCTTGTCGTAAACTTTATGTTTTAGACAAGACCAAAGTAATGGCTCAAAAAAAGTGCTAGAATTTTACAGGTAAGGAGTCAGGATGGCCGAGCGGTCAAAGGCGCTGCGTTCAGGTCGCAGTCTCCCCTGGAGGCGTGGGTTCGAATCCCACTTCTGACAAATGGAACCTTAATTTAACGTTTATCCTGTAATTGAAGCTGTGCACGAATCAACAGGCAAATACTTTGTGATTCCTAGTTCATGTGTTACGTTCTCCAGTGTAAATTTATGTGTGCATTTAGCATACGAGACAACAATTATATGCTTCACTGCTCAGTGAAATCAACTGTTTGGAGTAGCAATATCGAAACTCTTGTCGTAAACTTGATGTTTTAGACAAGACCAAAGTAATGGCTCAAAAAAAGTGCTAGAATTTTACAGGTAAGGAGTCAGGATGGCCGAGTGGTCGAAGGCGCTGCGTTTAGGTTGCAGTCTCCCCTGGAGGCGTGGGTTCAAATCCCACTCCTGACAAGTGGAACATTAATTTAACGTTTATCCTGTAATTGAAGCTGTGCACGAATCAACAGGCAAATACTTTGTGATTCCTAGTTCACGTATTACGTTCTCCAGTGTAGATTAATGTGTGCATTTAGCATACGAGACAACATTATATGCTTCACAGCTCAGTGAAATCAACTGTTTGTAGTAGCAATATCCAAACTCTTGTCGTAAACTTGATGTTTTAGACAAGACCAAAGTAATGGCTCAAAAAAAGTGCTAGAATTTAACAGGTAAGGAGTCAGGATGGCCGAGCGGTCAAAGGCGCTGCGTTCAGGTCGCAGTCTCCCCTGGAGGCGTGGGTTCGAATCCCACTTCTGACAAGTGGAACATTAATTTAACATTTATTCTGTAATTGAAGCTCCGCACCAATCAACAGGCAAATACTTTGTGATTCCTAGTTCACGTATTACGTTCTCCAGTGTAGATTAATGTGTGCATTTAGCATACGAGACAACATTATATGCTTCACAGCTCAGTGAAATCAACTGTTTGGAGTAGCAATATCCAAACTCTTGTCGTAAACTTGATGTTTTAGACAAGACCAAAGTAATGGCTCAAAAAAAGTGCTAGAATTTAACAGGTAAGGAGTCAGGATGGCCGAGCGGTCAAAGGCGCTGCGTTCAGGTAGCAGTCTCCCCTGGAGGCGTGGGTTCGAATCCCACTTCTGACAAATGGAACCTCTATTTAACATTTATTCTGTAATTGAAGCTCCGCACCAATCAACAGGCAAATACTTTGTGATTCCTAGTTCATGTGTTACGGTCTCCAGTGTAAATTTATGTGTGCATTTAGCATACGAGACAACATTATATGCTTCACAGCTCAGTGATATATCCCTAATTTTGAGAATGATGTCACATGGTGGTTTCCCACTTTCAATTTCATATACTTCATAATTTAAAACACAGTTCTAATGATGTCTGTACACAGGTATGCAGTGTATATTCGTTACTCATCTAAAACTGTCGAAATCAACTGTTTGTAGCAGCAATATCCAAACTCTTGTCGTAAACTTGATGTTTTAGACAAGACCAAATTAATGGCTAAAAAAAAGTGCTAGAAATTTGCAAGTAATGCGTCAGGATGGCCGAGCGGTCGAAGGCGCTGCGTTTAGGTCGCAGTCTCCCCTGGAGGCGTGGGTTCAAATCCCACTCCTGACAAGTGGAACCTTAATTTAACGTTTATCCTGTAATTGAAGCTGTACACGAATCAACAGGCAAATACTTTGTGATTCCTA
Source organism: Pampus argenteus (assembly GCA_036937835.1). Lineage (NCBI taxonomy): Eukaryota > Metazoa > Chordata > Actinopteri > Scombriformes > Stromateidae > Pampus > Pampus argenteus. The sequence goes on from CM072879.1 coordinate 3,380,066, forward strand.
CTTCACGTATTACGTTCTCCAGTGTAGATTAATGTGTGCATTTAGCATACGAGACAACATTATATGCTTCACAGCTAAGTGAAATCAACTGTTTGGAGTAGCAATATCCAAACTCTTGTCGTAAACTTGATGTTTTAGACAAGACCAAAGTAATGGCTCAAAAAAAGTGCTAGAATTTTACAGGTAAGGAGTCAGGATGGCCGAGCGGTCAAAGGCGCTGCGTTCAGGTCGCAGTCTCCCCTGGAGGCGTGGGTTCGAATCCCACTTCTGACAAATGGAACCTCTATTTAACATTTATTCTGTAATTGAAGCTCCGCACCAATCAACAGGCAAATACTTTGTGATTCCTAGTTCATGTGTTACGGTCTCCAGTGTAAATTTATGTGTGCATTTAGCATACGAGACAACATTATATGCTTCACAGCTCAGTGATATATCCCTAATTTTGAGAATGATGTCACATGGTCGTTTCCCACTTTCAATTTCATATAATTCATAATTTAAAACACAGTTCTAATGATGTCTGTACACAGGTATGCAGTGTATATTCGTTACTCATCTAAAACTGTCGAAATCAACTGTTTGTAGTAGCAATATCCAAACTCTTGTCGTAAACTTGATGTTTTAGACAAGACCAAATTAATGGCTAAAAAAAAGTGCTAGAAATTTTCAAGTAATGAGTCAGGATGGCCGAGCGGTCGAAGGCGCTGCGTTTAGGTCGCAGTCTCCCCTGGAGGCGTGGGTTCAAATCCCACTCCTGACAAGTGGAACCTTAATTCAACGTTTATCCTGTAATTGAAGCTGTGCACGAATCAACAGGCAAATACTTTGTGATTCCTACTTCACGTATTACGTTCTCCAGTGTAGATTAATGTGTGCATTTAGCATACGAGACAACATTATATGCTTCACAGCTCAGTGAAATCAACTGTTTGGAGTAGCAATATCCAAACTCTTGTCGTAAACTTGATGTTTTAGACAAGACCAAAGTCATGGCTCAAAAAAAGTGCTAGAATTTAACAGGTAAGGAGTCAGGATGGCCGAGTGGTCGAAGGCGTTGCGTTTAGGTCGCAGTCTCCCCTGGAGGCGTGGGTTCGAATCCCACTTCTGACAAATGGAACCTCAATTTAACATTTATTCTGTAATTGAAGATCCGCACCAATCAACAGGCAAATACTTTGTGATTCCTAGTTCACGTGTTACGTTCTCCAGTGTAAATTTATTTGTGCATTTAGCACACGAGACAACATTATATGCTTCACAGCTCAGTGAAATCAACTGTTTGGAGTAGCAATATCCAAACTCTTGTCGTAAACTTTATGTTTTAGACAAGATCAAAGTCATGGCTCAAAAAAAGTGCTAGAATTTTACAGGTAATGAGTCAGGATGGCCGAGCGGTCAAAGGCGCTGCGTTCAGGTCGCAGTCTCCCCTGGAGGCGTGGGTTCAAATCCCACTTCTGACAAGTGGAACATCAATTTAACATTTATTCTGTAATTCAAGCTCCGCACCAATCAACAGGCAAATACTTTGTGATTCCTAGTTCATGTGTTACGTTCTCCAGTGTAAATTTATGTGTGCATTTAGCATACGAGACAACATTATATGCTTCACAGCTCAGTGAAATCAACTGTTTGGAGTAGCAATATCCAAACTCTTGTCGTAAACTTTATGTTTTAGACAAGATCAAAGTCATGGCTCAAAAAAAGTGCTAGAAATTTTCAAGTAATGAGTCAGGATGGCCGAGCGGTCGAAGGCGCTGCGTTTAGGTCGCAGTCTCCCCTGGAGGCGTGGGTTCAAATCCCACTCCTGACAAGTGGAACCTTAATTCAACGTTTATCCTGTAATTGAAGCTGTGCACGAATCAACAGGCAAATACTTTGTGATTCCTACTTCACGTATTACGTTCTCCAGTGTAGATTAATGTGTGCATTTAGCATACGAGACAACATTATATGCTTCACAGCTCAGTGAAATCAACTGTTTGGAGTAGCAATATCCAAACTCTTGTCGTAAACTTGATGTTTTAGACAAGACCAAAGTCATGGCTCAAAAAAAGTGCTAGAATTTAACAGGTAAGGAGTCAGGATGGCCGAGTGGTCGAAGGCGTTGCGTTTAGGTCGCAGTCTCCCCTGGAGGCGTGGGTTCGAATCCCACTTCTGACAAATGGAACCTCAATTTAACATTTATTCTGTAATTGAAGATCCGCACCAATCAACAGGCAAATACTTTGTGATTCCTAGTTCACGTGTTACGTTCTCCAGTGTAAATTTATGTGTGCATTTAGCATACGAGACAACATTATATGCTTCACAGCTCAGTGAAATCAACTGTTTGGAGTAGCAATATCCAAACTCTTGTCGTAAACTTTATGTTTTAGACAAGATCAAAGTCATGGCTCAAAAAAAGTGCTAGAATTTTACAGGTAATGAGTCAGGATGGCCGAGCGGTCAAAGGCGCTGCGTTCAGGTCGCAGTCTCCCCTGGAGGCGTGGGTTCAAATCCCACTTCTGACAAGTGGAACATCAATTTAACATTTATTCTGTAATTCAAGCTCCGCACCAATCAACAGGCAAATACTTTGTGATTCCTAGTTCATGTGTTACGTTCTCCAGTGTAAATTTATGTGTGCATTTAGCATACGAGACAACATTATATGCTTCACAGCTCAGTGAAATCAACTGTTTGGAGTAGCAATATCCAAACTCTTGTCGTAAACTTTATGTTTTAGACAAGATCAAAGTCATGGCTCAAAAAAAGTGCTAGAATTTTACAGGTAATGAGTCAGGATGGCCGAGCGGTCAAAGGCGCTGCGTTCAGGTCGCAGTCTCCCCTGGAGGCGTGGGTTCAAATCCCACTTCTGACAAGTGGAACATCAATTTAACATTTATTCTGTAATTGAAGCTCCGCACCAATCAACAGGCAAATACTTTGTGATTCCTAGTTCACGTATTACGTTCTCCAGTGTAGATTTATGTGTGCATTTAGCATACGAGACAACATTATATGCTTCACAGCTCAGTGATATATCCCTAATTTTAAGAATGATGTCACATGGTTGTTTCCCACTTTCAATTTCATATAATTCATAATTTAAAACACAGTTCTAATGATGTCTGTACACAGGTATGCAGTGTATATTCGTTACTCATCTAAAACTGTCGAAATCAACTGTTTGTAGTAGCAATATCCAAACTCTTGTCGTAAACTTGATGTTTTAGACAAGACCAAATTAATGGCTAAAAAAAAGTGCTAGAACTTTGCAAGTAATGAGTCAGGATGGCCGAGCGGTCGAAGGCACTGCGTTTAGGTCGCAGTCTCCCCTGGAGGCGTGGGTTCAAATCCCACTCCTGACAAGTGGAACCTTAATTTAACGTTTATCCTGTAATTGAAGCTGTGCACGAATCAACAGGCAAATACTTTGTGATTCCTACTTCACGTATTACGTTCTCCAGTGTAGATTAATGTGTGCATTTAGCATATGAGACAACATTATATGCTTCACAGCTCAGTGAAATCAACTGTTTGGAGTAGCAATATCGAAACTCTTGTCGTAAACTTGATGTTTTAGACAAGACCAAAGTAATGGCTCAAAAAAAGTGCTAGAATTTCACAGGTAAGGAGTCAGGATGGCCGAGCGGTCAAAGGCGCTGCGTTCAGGTCGCAGTCTCCCCTGGAGGCGTGGGTTCGAATCCCACTTCTGACAAGTGGGACCTCAATTTAACATTTATTCTGTAATTCAAGCTCCGCACCAATCAACAGGCAAATACTTTGTGATTCCTAGTTCATGTGTTACGGTCTCCAGTGTAAATTTATGTGTGCATTTAGCATACGAGACAACATTATATGCTTCACAGCTCAGTGAAATCAACTGTTTGGAATAGCAATATCCAAACTCTTGTCGTAGACTTGATGTTTTAGACAAGACCAAAGTCATGGCTCAAAAAAAGTGCTAGAATTTCACAGGTAAGGAGTCAGGATGGCCGAGCGGTCAAAGGCGCTGCGTTCAGGTCGCAGTCTCCCCTGGAGGCGTGGGTTCGAATCCCACTTCTGACAAGTGGAACATCAATTTAACATTTATTCTGTAATTGAAGCTCCGCACCAATCAACAGGCAAATACTTTGTGATTCCTAGTTCACGTATTACGTTCTCCAGTGTAGATTAATGTTTGCATTTAGCATACGAGACAACATTATATGCTTCACAGCTCAGTGAAATCAACTGTTTGGAGTAGCAATATCCAAACTCTTGTCGTAAACTTGATGTTTTAGACAAGACCAAAGTAATGGCTCAAAAAAAGTGCTAGAATTTTACAGGTAAGGAGTCCGGATGGCCGAGCGGTCAAAGGCGCTGCGTTCAGGTCGCAGTCTCCCCTGGAGGCGTGGGTTCGAATCCCACTTCTGACAAATGGAACCTCTATTTAACATTTATTCTGTAATTGAAGCTCCGCACCAATCAACAGGCAAATACTTTGTGATTCCTAGTTCATGTGTTACGGTCTCCAGTGTAAATTTATGTGTGCATTTAGCATACAATACAACATTATATGCTTCACAGCTCAGTGAAATCAACTGTTTGGAGTAGCAATATCGAAACTCTTGTCGTAAACTTGATGTTTTAGACAAGACCAAAGTCATGGCTCAAAAAAAGTGCTAGAATTTCACAGGTAAGGAGTCAGGATGGCCGAGCGGTCAAAGGCGCTGCGTTCAGGTCGCAGTCTCCCCTGGAGGCGTGGGTTCGAATCCCACTTCTGACAAGTGGAACATTAATTTAACATTTATTCTGTAATTGAAGCTCCGCACCAATCAACAGGCAAATACTTTGTGATTCCTAGTTCACGTATTACGTTCTCCAGTGTAGATTAATGTGTGCATTTAGCATACGAGACAACATTATATGCTTCACAGCTCAGTGAAATCAACTGTTTGGAGTAGCAATATCCAAACTCTTGTCGTAGACTTGATGTTTTAGACAAGACCAAAGTCATGGCTCAAGAAAAGTGCTAGAATCTCACAGGTAAGGAGTCAGGATGGCCGAGCGGTCAAAGGCGCTGCGTTCAGGTCGCAGTCTCCCCTGGAGGCGGGGGTTCGAATCCCACTTCTGACAAGTGGAACATTAATTTAACATTTATTCTGTAATTGAAGCTCCGCACCAATCAACAGGCAAATACTTTGTGATTCCTAGTTCACGTATTACGTTCTCCAGTGTAGATTTATGTGTGCATTTAGCATACGAGACAACATTATATGCTTCACAGCTCAGTGATATATCCCTAATTTTGAGAATGATGTCACATGGTCGTTTCCCACTTTCAATTTCATATAATTCATAATTTAAAACACAGTTCTAATGATGTCTGTACACAGGTATGCAGTGTATATTCGTTACTCATCTAAAACTGTCGAAATCAACTGTTTGTAGTAGCAATATCCAAACTCTTGTCGTAAACTTTATGTTTTAGACAAGACCAAAGTAATGGCTCAAAAAAAGTGCTAGAATTTTACAGGTAAGGAGTCAGGATGGCCGAGCGGTCAAAGGCGCTGCGTTCAGGTCGCAGTCTCCCCTGGAGGCGTGGGTTCGAATCCCACTTCTGACAAATGGAACCTTAATTTAACGTTTATCCTGTAATTGAAGCTGTGCACGAATCAACAGGCAAATACTTTGTGATTCCTAGTTCATGTGTTACGTTCTCCAGTGTAAATTTATGTGTGCATTTAGCATACGAGACAACATTATATGCTTCACTGCTCAGTGAAATCAACTGTTTGGAGTAGCAATATCGAAACTCTTGTCGTAAACTTGATGTTTTAGACAAGACCAAAGTAATGGCTCAAAAAAAGTGCTAGAATTTTACAGGTAAGGAGTCAGGATGGCCGAGTGGTCGAAGGCGCTGCGTTTAGGTTGCAGTCTCCCCTGGAGGCGTGGGTTCAAATCCCACTCCTGACAAGTGGAACATTAATTTAACGTTTATCCTGTAATTGAAGCTGTGCACGAATCAACAGGCAAATACTTTGTGATTCCTAGTTCACGTATTACGTTCTCCAGTGTAGATTAATGTGTGCATTTAGCATACGAGACAACATTATATGCTTCACAGCTCAGTGAAATCAACTGTTTGTAGTAGCAATATCCAAACTCTTGTCGTAAACTTGATGTTTTAGACAAGACCAAAGTAATGGCTCAAAAAAAGTGCTAGAATTTAACAGGTAAGGAGTCAGGATGGCCGAGCGGTCGAAGGCGCTGCGTTCAGGTCGCAGTCTCCCCTGGAGGCGTGGGTTCGAATCCCACTTCTGACAAGTGGAACATTAATTTAACATTTATTCTGTAATTGAAGCTCCGCACCAATCAACAGGCAAATACTTTGTGATTCCTAGTTCACGTATTACGTTCTCCAGTGTAGTTTAATGTGTGCATTTAGCATACGAGACAACATTATATGCTTCACAGCTCAGTGAAATCAACTGTTTGGAGTAGCAATATCCAAACTCTTGTCGTAAACTTGATGTTTTAGACAAGACCAAAGTAATGGCTCAAAAAAAGTGCTAGAATTTAACAGGTAAGGAGTCAGGATGGCCGAGCGGTCAAAGGCGCTGCGTTCAGGTAGCAGTCTCCCCTGGAGGCGTGGGATGAATCCCACTTCTGACAAATGGAACCTCTATTTAACATTTATTCTGTAATTGAAGCTCCGCACCAATCAACAGGCAAATACTTTGTGATTCCTAGTTCATGTGTTACGGTCTCCAGTGTAAATTTATGTGTGCATTTAGCATACGAGACAACATTATATGCTTCACAGCTCAGTGATATATCCCTAATTTTGAGAATGATGTCACATGGTGGTTTCCCACTTTCAATTTCATATAATTCATAATTTAAAACACAGTTCTAATGATGTCTGTACACAGGTATGCAGTGTATATTCGTTACTCATCTAAAACTGTCGAAATCAACTGTTTGTAGCAGCAATATCCAAACTCTTGTCGTAAACTTGATGTTTTAGACAAGACCAAATTAATGGCTAAAAAAAAGTGCTAGAAATTTGCAAGTAATGCGTCAGGATGGCCGAGCGGTCGAAGGCGCTGCGTTTAGGTCGCAGTCTCCCCTGGAGGCGTGGGTTCAAATCCCACTCCTGACAAGTGGAACCTTAATTTAACGTTTATCCTGTAATTGAAGCTGTACACGAATCAACAGGCAAATACTTTGTGATTCCTACTTCACGTATTACGTTCTCCAGTGTAGATTAATGTGTGCATTTAGCATACGAGACAACATTATATGCTTCACAGCTAAGTGAAATCAACTGTTTGGAGTAGCAATATCCAAACTCTTGTCGTAAACTTGATGTTTTAGACAAGACCAAAGTAATGGCTCAAAAAAAGTGCTAGAATTTTACAGGTAAAGAGTCAGGATGGCCGAGCGGTCAAAGGCGCTGCGTTCAGGTCGCAGTCTCCCCTGGAGGCGTGGGTTCGAATCCCACTTCTGACAAATGGAACCTCTATTTAACATTTATTCTGTAATTGAAGCTCCGCACCAATCAACAGGCAAATACTTTGTGATTCCTAGTTCATGTGTTACGGTCTCCAGTGTAAATTTATGTGTGCATTTAGCATACGAGACAACATTATATGCTTCACAGCTCAGTGAAATCAACTGTTTGGAATAGCAATATCCAAACTCTTGTCGTAGACTTGATGTTTTAGACAAGACCAAAGTCATGGCTCAAAAAAAGTGCTAGAATTTCACAGGTAAGGAGTCAGGATGGCCGAGCGGTCAAAGGCGCTGCGTTCAGGTCGCAGTCTCCCCTGGAGGCGTGGGTTCGAATCCCACTTCTGACAAGTGGAACATCAATTTAACATTTATTCTGTAATTGAAGCTCCGCACCAATCAACAGGCAAATACTTTGTGATTCCTAGTTCACGTATTACGTTCTCCAGTGTAGATTTATGTGTGCATTTAGCATACGAGACAACATTATATGCTTCACAGCTCAGTGAAATCAACTGTTTGGAGTATCAATATCCAAACTCTTGTCGTAAACTTGATGTTTTAGACAAGACCAAAGTAATGGCTCAAAAAAAGTGCTAGAATTTGACAGGTAAGGAGTCAGGATGGCCGAGCGGTCAAAGGCGCTGCGTTCAGGTCGCAGTCTCCCCTGGAGGCGTTGGTTCGAATCCCACTTCTGACAAATGGAACCTCTATTTAACATTTATTCTGTAATTGAAGCTCCGCACCAATCAACAGGCAAATACTTTGTGATTCCTAGTTCATGTGTTACGGTCTCCAGTGTAAATTTATGTGTGCATTTAGCATACGAAACAACATTATATGCTTCACAGCTCAGTGAAATCAACTGTTTGGAGTAGCAATATCGAAACTCTTGTCGTAAACTTGATGTTTTAGACAAGACCAAAGTCATGGCTCAAAAAAAGTGCTAGAATTTCACAGGTAAGGAGTCAGGATGGCCGAGCGGTCAAAGGCGCTGCGTTCAGGTCGCAGTCTCCCCTGGAGGCGTGGGTTCGAATCCCACTTCTGACAAGTGGAACATTAATTTAACATTTATTCTGTAATTGAAGCTCCGCACCAATCAACAGGCAAATACTTTGTGATTCCTAGTTCACGTATTACGTTCTCCAGTGTAGTTTAATGTGTGCATTTAGCATACGAGACAACATTATATGCTTCACAGCTCAGTGAAATCAACTGTTTGGAGTAGCAATATCCAAACTCTTGTCGTAAACTTGATGTTTTAGACAAGACCAAAGTAATGGCTCAAAAAAAGTGCTAGAATTTAACAGGTAAGGAGTCAGGATGGCCGAGCGGTCAAAGGCGCTGCGTTCAGGTCGCAGTCTCCCCTCGAGGCGTGGGTTCGAATCCCACTTCTGACAAATGGAACCTCTATTTAACATTTATTCTGTAATTGAAGCTCCGCACCAATCAACAGGCAAATACTTTGTGATTCCTAGTTCATGTGTTACGGTCTCCAGTGTAAATTTATGTGTGCATTTAGCATACGAGACAACATTATATGCTTCACAGCTCAGTGATATATCCCTAATTTTGAGAATGATGTCACATGGTGGTTTCCCACTTTCAATTTCATATAATTCATAATTTAAAACACAGTTCTAATGATGTCTGTACACAGGTATGCAGTGTATATTCGTTACTCATCTAAAACTGTCGAAATCAACTGTTTGTAGCAGCAATATCCAAACTCTTGTCGTAAACTTGATGTTTTAGACAAGACCAAATTAATGGCTAAAAAAAAGTGCTAGAAATTTGCAAGTAATGAGTCAGGATGGCCGAGCGGTCGAAGGCGCTGCGTTTAGGTCGCAGTCTCCCCTGGAGGCGTGGGTTCAAATCCCACTCCTGACAAGTAGAACCTTAATTTAACGTTTATCCTGTAATTGAAGCTGTGCACGAATCAACAGGCAAATACTTTGTGATTCCTACTTCACGTATTACGTTCTCCAGTGTAGATTAATGTGTGCATTTAGCATACGAGACAACATTATATGCTTCACAGCTAAGTGAAATCAACTGTTTGGAGTAGCAATATCCAAACTCTTGTCGTAAACTTGATGTTTTAGACAAGACCAAAGTAATGGCTCAAAAAAAGTGCTAGAATTTTACAGGTAAGGAGTCAGGATGGCCGAGCGGTCAAAGGCGCTGCGTTCAGGTCGCAGTCTCCCCTGGAGGCGTGGGTTCGAATCCCACTTCTGACAAATGGAACCTCTATTTAACATTTATTCTGTAATTGAAGCTCCGCACCAATCAACAGGCAAATACTTTGTGATTCCTAGTTCATGTGTTACGGTCTCCAGTGTAAATTTATGTGTGCATTTAGCATACGAGACAACATTATATGCTTCACAGCTCAGTGATATATCCCTAATTTTGAGAATGATGTCACATGGTCGTTTCCCACTTTCAATTTCATATAATTCATAATTTAAAACACAGTTCTAATGATGTCTGTACACAGGTATGCAGTGTATATTCGTTACTCATCTAAAACTGTCGAAATCAACTGTTTGTAGTAGCAATATCCAAACTCTTGTCGTAAACTTGATGTTTTAGACAAGACCAAATTAATGGCTAAAAAAAAGTGCTAGAAATTTGCAAGTAATGAGTCAGGATGGCCGAGCGGTCGAAGGCGCTGCGTTTAGGTCGCAGTCTCCCCTGGAGGCGTGGGTTCGAATCCCACTTCTGACAAGTGGAACATTAATTTAACATTTATTCTGTAATTGAAGCTCCGCACCAATCAACAGGCAAATACTTTGTGATTCCTAGTTCACGTATTACGTTCTCCAGTGTAGATTAATGTGTGCATTTAGCATACGAGACAACATTATATGCTTCACAGCTCAGTGAAATCAACTGTTTGGAGTAGCAATATCCAAACTCTTGTCGTAGACTTGATGTTTTAGACAAGACCAAATTAATGGCTAAAAAAAAGTGCTAGAAATTTGCAAGTAATGAGTCAGGATGGCCGAGCGGTCGAAGGCGCTGCGTTTAGGTCGCAGTCTCCCCTGGAGGCGTGGGTTCAAATCCCACTCCTGACAAGTGGAACCTTAATTTAACGTTTATCCTGTAATTGAAGCTGTGCACGAATCAACAGGCAAATACTTTGTGATTCCTACTTCACGTATTACGTTCTCCAGTGTAGATTAATGTGTGCATTTAGCATACGAGACAACATTATATGCTTCACAGCTAAGTGAAATCAACTGTTTGGAGTAGCAATATCCAAACTCTTGTCGTAGACTTGATGTTTTAGACAAGACCAAAGTCATGGCTCAAAAAAAGTGCTAGAATTTCCCAGGTAAGGAGTCAGGATGGCCGAGCGGTCAAAGGCGCTGCGTTCAGGTCGCAGTCTCCCCTGGAGGCGTGGGTTCGAATCCCACTTCTGACAAGTGGAACATCAATTTAACATTTATTCTGTAATTGAAGCTCCGCACCAATCAACAGGCAAATACTTTGTGATTCCTAGTTCACGTATTACGTTCTCCAGTGTAGATTTATGTGTGCATTTAGCATACGAGACAACATTATATGCTTCACAGCTCAGTGAAATCAACTGTTTGGAGTATCAATATCCAAACTCTTGTCGTAAACTTGATGTTTTAGACAAGACCAAAGTAATGGCTCAAAAAAAGTGCTAGAATTTTACAGGTAAGGAGTCAGGATGGCCGAGCGGTCAAAGGCGCTGCGTTCAGGTCGCAGTCTCCCCTGGAGGCGTGGGTTCGAATCCCACTTCTGACAAATGGAACCTCTATTTAACATTTATTCTGTAATTGAAGCTCCGCACCAATCAACAGGCAAATACTTTGTCATTCCTAGTTCATGTGTTACGGTCTCCAGTGTAAATTTATGTGTGCATTTAGCATACGAAACAACATTATATGCTTCACAGCTCAGTGAAATCAACTGTTTGGAGTAGCAATATCGAAACTCTTGTCGTAAACTTGATGTTTTAGACAAGACCAAAGTCATGGCTAAAAAAAAGTGCTAGAAATTTGCAAGTAATGAGTCAGGATGGCCGAGCGGTCGAAGGCGCTGCGTTTAGGTCGCAGTTTCCCCTGGAGGCGTGGGTTCAAATCCCACTCCTGACAAGTGGAACCTTAATTTAACATTTATCCTGTAATTGAAGCTGTGCACGAATCAACAGGCAAATACTTTGTGATTCCTAGTTCACGTATTACGTTCTCCAGTGTAGATTAATGTGTGCATTTAGCATACGAGACAACATTATATGCTTCACAGCTCAGTGAAATCAACTGTTTGTAGTAGCAATATCCAAACTCTTGTCGTAAACTTGATGTTTTAGACAAGACCAAAGTAATGGCTCAAAAAAAGTGCTAGAATTTTACAGGTAAGGAGTCAGGATGGCCGAGCGGTCAAAGGCGCTGCGTTCAGGTCGCAGTCTCCCCTGGAGGCGTGGGTTCGAATCCCACTTCTGACAAGTGGAACATTAATTTAACATTTATTCTGTAATTGAAGCTCCGCACCAATCAACAGGCAAATACTTTGTGATTCCTAGTTCACGTATTACGTTCTCCAGTGTAGATTAATGTGTGCATTTAGCATACGAGACAACATTATATGCTTCACAGCTCAGTGAAATCAACTGTTTGTAGTAGCAATATCCAAACTCTTGTCGTAAACTTAATGTTTTAGACAAGACCAAAGTAATGGCTCAAAAAAAGTGCTAGAATTTTACAGGTAAGGAGTCAGGATGGCCGAGCGGTCAAAGGCGCTGCGTTCAGGTCGCAGTCTCCCCTGGAGGCGTGGGTTCGAATCCCACTTCTGACAAGTGGAACATTAATTTAACATTTATTCTGTAATTGAAGCTCCGCACCAATCAACAGGCAAATACTTTGTGATTCCTAGTTCACGTATTACGTTCTCCAGTGTAGATTAATGTGTGCATTTAGCATACGAGACAACATTATATGCTTCACAGCTCAGTGAAATCAACTGTTTGGAGTAGCAATATCCAAACTCTTGTCGTAAACTTGATGTTTTAGACAAGACCAAAGTAATGGCTCAAAAAAAGTGCTAGAATTTTACAGGTAAGGAGTCCGGATGGCCGAGCGGTCAAAGGCGCTGCGTTCAGGTCGCAGTCTCCCCTGGAGGCGTGGGTTCGAATCCCACTTCTGACAAATGGAACCTCTATTTAACATTTATTCTGTAATTGAAGCTCCGCACCAATCAACAGGCAAATACTTTGTGATTCCTAGTTCATGTGTTACGGTCTCCAGTGTAAATTTATGTGTGCATTTAGCATACAATACAACATTATATGCTTCACAGCTCAGTGAAATCAACTGTTTGGAGTAGCAATATCGAAACTCTTGTCGTAAACTTGATGTTTTAGACAAGACCAAAGTCATGGCTCAAAAAAAGTGCTAGAATTTCACAGGTAAGGAGTCAGGATGGCCGAGCGGTCAAAGGCGCTGCGTTCAGGTCGCAGTCTCCCCTGGAGGCGTGGGTTCGAATCCCACTTCTGACAAGTGGAACATTAATTTAACATTTATTCTGTAATTGAAGCTTCGCACCAATCAACAGGCAAATACTTTGTGATTCCTAGTTCACGTATTACGTTCTCCAGTGTAGATTAATGTGTGCATTTAGCATACGAGACAACATTATATCCTTCACAGCTCAGTGAAATCAACTGTTTGGAGTAGCAATATCGAAACTCTTGTCGTAAACTTGATGTTTTAGACAAGACCAAAGTAATGGCTCAAAAAAAGTGCTAGAATTTTACAGGTAAGGAGTCAGGATGGCCGAGTGGTCGAAGGCGCTGCGTTTAGGTTGCAGTCTCCCCTGGAGGCGTGGGTTCAAATCCCACTCCTGACAAGTGGAACATTAATTTAACGTTTATCCTGTAATTGAAGCTGTGCACGAATCAACAGGCAAATACTTTGTGATTCCTAGTTCACGTATTACGTTCTCCAGTGTAGATTAATGTGTGCATTTAGCATACGAGACAACATTATATGCTTCACAGCTCAGTGAAATCAACTGTTTGTAGTAGCAATATCCAAACTCTTGTCGTAAACTTGATGTTTTAGACAAGACCAAAGTAATGGCTCAAAAAAAGTGCTAGAATTTAACAGGTAAGGAGTCAGGATGGCCGAGCGGTCAAAGGCGCTGCGTTCAGGTCGCAGTCTCCCCTGGAGGCGTGGGTTCGAATCCCACTTCTGACAAGTGGAACATTAATTTAACATTTATTCTGTAATTGAAGCTCCGCACCAATCAACAGGCAAATACTTTGTGATTCCTAGTTCACGTATTACGTTCTCCAGTGTAGTTTAATGTGTGCATTTAGCATACGAGACAACATTATATGCTTCACAGCTCAGTGATATATCCCTAATTTTGAGAATGATGTCACATGGTGGTTTCCCACTTTCAATTTCATATAATTCATAATTTAAAACACAGTTCTAATGATGTCTGTACACAGGTATGCAGTGTATATTCGTTACTCATCTAAAACTGTCGAAATCAACTGTTTGTAGCAGCAATATCCAAACTCTTGTCGTAAACTTGATGTTTTAGACAAGACCAAATTAATGGCTAAAAAAAAGTGCTAGAAATTTGCAAGTAATGCGTCAGGATGGCCGAGCGGTCGAAGGCGCTGCGTTTAGGTCGCAGTCTCCCCTGGAGGCGTGGGTTCAAATCCCACTCCTGACAAGTGGAACCTTAATTTAACGTTTATCCTGTAATTGAAGCTGTACACGAATCAACAGGCAAATACTTTGTGATTCCTACTTCACGTATTACGTTCTCCAGTGTAGATTAATGTGTGCATTTAGCATACGAGACAACATTATATGCTTCACAGCTAAGTGAAATCAACTGTTTGGAGTAGCAATATCCAAACTCTTGTCGTAAACTTGATGTTTTAGACAAGACCAAAGTAATGGCTCAAAAAAAGTGCTAGAATTTTACAGGTAAAGAGTCAGGATGGCCGAGCGGTCAAAGGCGCTGCGTTCAGGTCGCAGTCTCCCCTGGAGGCGTGGGTTCGAATCCCACTTCTGACAAATGGAACCTCTATTTAACATTTATTCTGTAATTGAAGCTCCGCACCAATCAACAGGCAAATACTTTGTGATTCCTAGTTCATGTGTTACGGTCTCCAGTGTAAATTTATGTGTGCATTTAGCATACGAGACAACATTATATGCTTCACAGCTCAGTGATATATCCCTAATTTTGAGAATGATGTCACATGGTCGTTTCCCACTTTCAATTTCATATAATTCATAATTTAAAACACAGTTCTAATGATGTCTGTACACAGGTATGCAGTGTATATTCGTTACTCATCTAAAACTGTCGAAATCAACTGTTTGTAGTAGCAATATCCAAACTCTTGTCGTAAACTTGATGTTTTAGACAAGACCAAATTAATGGCTAAAAAAAAGTGCTAGAAATTTGCAAGTAATGAGTCAGGATGGCCGAGCGGTCGAAGGCGCTGCGTTTAGGTCGCAGTCTCCCCTGGAGGCGTGGGTTCAAATCCCACTCCTGACAAGTGGAACCTTAATTCAACGTTTATCCTGTAATTGAAGCTGTGCACGAATCAACAGGCAAATACTTTGTGATTCCTACTTCACGTATTATGTTCTCCAGTGTAGATTAATGTGTGCATTTAGCATACGAGACAACATTATATGCTTCACAGCTCAGTGAAATCAACTGTTTGGAGTAGCAATATCCAAACTCTTGTCGTAAACTTGATGTTTTAGACAAGACCAAAGTAATGGCTCAAAAAAAGTGCTAGAATTTAACAGGTAAGGAGTCAGGATGGCCGAGTGGTCAAAGGCGCTGCGTTCAGGTCGCAGTCTCCCCTGGAGGCGTGGGTTCGAATCCCACTTCTGACAAGTGGGACCTCAATTTAACATTTATTCTGTAATTGAAGCTCCGCACCAATCAACAGGCAAATACTTTGTGATTCCTAGTTCATGTGTTACGGTCTCCAGTGTAAATTTATGTGTGCATTTAGCATACGAGACAACATTATATGCTTCACAGCTCAGTGAAATCAACTGTTTGGAATAGCAATATCGAAACTCTTGTCGTAAACTTGATGTTTTAGACAAGACCAAAGTAATGGCTCAAAAAAAGTGCTAGAATTTTACAGGTAAGGAGTCAGGATGGCCGAGTGGTCGAAGGCGTTGCGTTTAGTTCGCAGTCTCCCCTGGAGGCGTGGGTTTGAATCCCACTTTTGACAAATGGAACCTCAATTTAACATTTATTCTGTAATTGAAGCTCCGCACCAATCAACAGGCAAATACTTTGTGATTCCTAGTTCATGTGTTACGTTCTCCAGTGTAAATTTATGTGTGCATTTAGCATACGAGACAACATTATATGCTTCACAGCTCAGTGATATATCCCTAATTTTGAGAATGATGTCACATGGTCGTTTCCCACTTTCAATTTCATATAATTCATAATTTAAAACACAGTTCTAATGATGTCTGTACACAGGTATGCAGTGTATATTCGTTACTCATCTAAAAGTGTCGAAATCAACTGTTTGTAGTAGCAATATCCAAACTCTTGTCGTAAACTTGATGTTTTAGACAAGACCAAATTAATGGCTAAAAAAAAGTGCTAGAAATTTGCAAGTAATGAGTCAGGATGGCCGAGCGGTCGAAGGCGCTGCGTTTAGGTCGCAGTCTCCCCTGGAGGCGTGGGTTCAAATCCCACTCCTGACAAGTGGAACCTTAATTTAACGTTTATCCTGTAATTGAAGCTGTGCACGAATCAACAGGCAAATACTTTGTGATTCCTACTTCACGTATTACGTTCTCCAGTGTAGATTATTGTGTGCATTTAGCATACGAGACAACATTATATGCTTCACAGCTAAGTGAAATCAACTGTTTGGAGTAGCAATATCCAAACTCTTGTCGTAAACTTGATGTTTTAGACAAGACCAAAGTAATGGCTCAAAAAAAGTGCTAGAATTTTACAGGTAAGGAGTCAGGATGGCCGAGCGGTCAAAGGCGTAGGCGCTGCATTCAGATCGCAGTCTCCCCTGGAGGCGTGCGTTCGAATCCCACTTCTGACAAATGGAACATTAATTTAACATTTATTCTGTAATTGAAGCTCCGCACCAATCAACAGGCAAATACTTTGTGATTCCTAGTTCACGTATTACGTTCTCCAGTGTAGTTTAATGTGTGCATTTAGCATACGAGACAACATTATATGCTTCACAGCTCAGTGAAATCAACTGTTTGGAGTAGCAATATCCAAACTCTTGTCGTAAACTTGATGTTTTAGACAAGACCAAAGTAATGGCTCAAAAAAAGTGCTAGAATTTAACAGGTAAGGAGTCAGGATGGCCGAGCGGTCAAAGGCGCTGCGTTCAGGTCGCAGTCTCCCCTGGAGGCGTGGGTTCGAATCCCACTTCTGACAAGTGCAACATTAATTTAACATTTATTCTGTAATTGAAGCTCCGCACCAATCAACAGGCAAATACTTTGTGATTCCTAGTTCACGTATTACGTTCTCCAGTGTAGATTAATGTGTGCATTTAGCATACGAGACAACATTATATGCTTCACAGCTCAGTGATATATCCCTAATTTTGAGAATGATGTCACATGGTCGTTTCCCACTTTCAATTTCATATAATTCATAATTTAAAACACAGTTCTAATGATGTCTGTACACAGGTATGCAGTGTATATTCGTTACTCATCTAAAAGTGTCGAAATCAACTGTTTGTAGTAGCAATATCCAAACTCTTGTCGTAAACTTGATGTTTTAGACAAGACCAAATTAATGGCTAAAAAAAAGTGCTAGAAATTTGCAAGTAATGAGTCAGGATGGCCGAGCGGTCGAAGGCGCTGCGTTTAGGTCGCAGTCTCCCCTGGAGGCGTGCGTTCAAATCCCACTCCTGACAAGTGGAACCTTAATTTAACGTTTATCCTGTAATTGAAGCTGTGCACGAATCAACAGGCAAATACTTTGTGATTCCTACTTCACGTATTACGTTCTCCAGTGTAGATTATTGTGTGCATTTAGCATACGAGACAACATTATATGCTTCACAGCTCAGTGATATATCCCTAATTTTGAGAATGATGTCACATGGTCGTTTCCCACTTTCAATTTCATATAATTCATAATTTAAAACACAGTTCTAATGATGTCTGTACACAGGTATGCAGTGTATATTCGTTACTCATCTAAAAGTGTCGAAATCAACTGTTTGTAGTAGCAATATCCAAACTCTTGTCGTAAACTTGATGTTTTAGACAAGACCAAATTAATGGCTAAAAAAAAGTGCTAGAAATTTGCAAGTAATGAGTCAGGATGGCCGAGCGGTCGAAGGCGCTGCGTTTAGGTCGCAGTCTCCCCTGGAGGCGTGCGTTCAAATCCCACTCCTGACAAGTGGAACCTTAATTTAACGTTTATCCTGTAATTGAAGCTGTGCACGAATCAACAGGCAAATACTTTGTGATTCCTACTTCACGTATTACGTTCTCCAGTGTAGATTATTGTGTGCATTTAGCATACGAGACAACATTATATGCTTCACAGCTAAGTGAAATCAACTGTTTGGAGTAGCAATATCGAAACTCTTGTCGTAAACTTGATGTTTTAGACAAGACCAAAGTAATGGCTCAAAAAAAGTGCTAGAATTTTACAGGTAAGGAGTCGGGATGGCCGAGCGGTCAAAGGCGTAGGCGCTGCGTTCAGGTCGCAGTCTCCCCTGGAGGCGTGCGTTCGAATCCCACTTCTGACAAATGGAACCTCTATTTAACATTTATTCTGTAATTGAAGCTCCGCACCAATCAACAGGCAAATACTTTGTGATTCCTAGCTCATGTGTTACGGTCTCCAGTGTAAATTTATGTGTGCATTTAGCATACGAGACAACATTATATGCTTCACAGCTCAGTGAAATCAACTGTTTGGAGTAGCAATATCGAAACTCTTGTCGTAAACTTGATGTTTTAGACAAGACCAAAGTAATGGCTCAAAAAAAGTGCTAGAATTTCACAGATAAGGAGTCAGGATGGCCGAGCGGTCAAAGGCGCTGCGTTCAGGTCGCAGTCTCCCCTGGAGGCGTGGGTTCGAATCCCACTTCTGACAAGTGCAACATTAATTTAACATTTATTCTGTAATTGAAGCTCCGCACCAATCAACAGGCAAATACTTTGTGATTCCTAGTTCACGTATTACGTTCTCCAGTGTAGATTAATGTGTGCATTTAGCATACGAGACAACATTATATGCTTCACAGCTCATTGAAATCAACTGTTTGTAGTAGCAATATCCAAACTCTTGTCGTAAACTTGATGTTTTAGACAAGACCAAAGTAATGGCTCAAAAAAAGTGCTAGAATTTAACAGGTAAGCAGTCAGGATGGCCGAGCGGTCAAAGGCGCTGCGTTCAGGTCGCAGTCTCCCCTGGAGGCGTGGGTTCGAATCCCACTTCTGACAAGTGGAACATTAATTTAACATTTATTCTGTAATTGAAGCTCCGCACCAATCAACAGGCAAATACTTTGTGATTCCTAGTTCACGTATTACGTTCTCCAGTGTAGATTAATGTGTGCATTTAGCATACGAGACAACATTATATGCTTCACAGCTCAGTGAAATCAACTGTTTGGAGTAGCAATATCCAAACTCTTGTCGTAAACTTGATGTTTTAGACAAGACCAAAGTCATGGCTCAAAAAAAGTGCTAGAATTTAACAGGTAAGGAGTCAGGATGGCCGAGTGGTCGAAGGCGTTGCGTTTAGTTCGCAGTCTCCCCTGGAGGCGTGGGTTCGAATCCCACTTCTGACAAATGGAACCTCAATTTAACATTTATTCTGTAATTGAAGCTCTGCACCAATCAACAGGCAAATACTTTGTGATTCCTAGTTCATGTGTTACGTTCTCCAGTGTAAATTTATGTGTGCATTTAGCATACGAGACAACATTATATGCTTCACAGCTCAGTGAAATCAACTGTTTGGAGAAGCAATATCCAAACTCTTGTCGTAAACTTTATGTTTTAGACAAGATCAAAGTCATGGCTCAAAAAAAGTGCTAGAATTTTACAGGTAATGAGTCAGGATGGCCGAGCGGTCAAAGGCGCTGCGTTCAGGTCGCAGTCTCCCCTGGAGGCGTGGGTTCAAATCCCACTTCTGACAAGTGGAACATCAATTTAACATTTATTCTGTAATTGAAGCTCCGCACCAATCAACAGGCAAATACTTTGTGATTCCTAGTTCACGTATTACGTTCTCCAGTGTAGATTTATGTGTGCATTTAGCATACGAGACAACATTATATGCTTCACAGCTCAGTGATATATCCCTAATTTTGAGAATGATGTCACATGGTCGTTTCCCACTTTCAATTTCATATAATTCATAATTTAAAACACAGTTCTAATGATGTCTGTACACAGGTATGCAGTGTATATTCGCTACTCATCTAAAACTGTCGAAATCAACTGTTTGTAGTAGCAATATCCAAACTCTTGTCGTAAACTTGATGTTTTAGACAAGACCAAATTAATGGCTAAAAAAAAGTGCTAGAAATTTGCAAGTAATGAGTCAGGATGGCCGAGCGGTCGAAGGCGCTGCGTTTAGGTCGCAGTCTCCCCTGGAGGCGTGGGTTCAAATCCCACTCCTGACAAGTGGAACCTTAATTTAACGTTTATCCTGTAATTGAAGCTGTGCACGAATCAACAGGCAAATACTTTGTGATTCCTACTTCACGTATTACGTTCTCCAGTGTAGATTATTGTGTGCATTTAGCATACGAGACAACATTATATGCTTCACAGCTAAGTGAAATCAACTGTTTGGAGTAGCAATATCCAAACTCTTGTCGTAAACTTGATGTTTTAGACAAGACCAAAGTAATGGCTCAAAAAAAGTGCTAGAATTTTACAGGTAAGGAGTCAGGATGGCCGAGCGGTCAAAGGCGTAGACGCTGCGTTCAGGTCGCAGTCTCCCCTGGAGGCGTGGGTTCGAATCCCACTTCTGACAAATGGAACATTAATTTAACATTTATTCTGTAATTGAAGCTCCGCACCAATCAACAGGCAAATACTTTGTGATTCCTACTTCACGTATTACGTTCTCCAGTGTAGATTATTGTGTGCATTTAGCATACGAGACAACATTATATGCTTCACAGCTAAGTGAAATCAACTGTTTGGAGTAGCAATATCCAAACTCTTGTCGTAAACTTGATGTTTTAGACAAGACCAAAGTAATGGCTCAAAAAAAGTGCTAGAAATTTACAGGTAAGGAGTCAGGATGGCCGAGCGGTCAAAGGCGTAGGCGCTGCGTTCAGGTCGCAGTCTCCCCTGGAGGCGTGGGTTCGAATCCCACTTCTGACAAATGGAACATTAATTTAACATTTATTCTGTAATTGAAGCTCCGCACCAATCAACAGGCAAATACTTTGTGATTCCTAGTTCACGTATTACGTTCTCCAGTGTAGTTTAATGTGTGCATTTAGCATACGAGACAACATTATATGCTTCACAGCTCAGTGAAATCAACTGTTTGGAGTAGCAATATCCAAACTCTTGTAGTAAACTTGATGTTTTAGACAAGACCAAAGTAATGGCTCAAAAAAAGTGCTAGAATTTAACAGGTAAGGAGTCAGGATGGCCGAGCGGTCAAAGGCGCTGCGTTCAGGTCGCAGTCTCCCCTGGAGGCGTGGGTTCGAATCCCACTTCTGACAAATCGAACCTCTATTTAACA
The DNA here is from genome assembly GCA_036937835.1 of Pampus argenteus. Lineage (NCBI taxonomy): Eukaryota > Metazoa > Chordata > Actinopteri > Scombriformes > Stromateidae > Pampus > Pampus argenteus. The sequence goes on from CM072879.1 coordinate 3,401,312, forward strand.
TTTATTCTGTAATTGAAGCTCCGCACCAATCAACAGGCAAATACTTTGTGATTCCTAGTTCATGTGTTACGGTCTCCAGTGTAAATTTGAGATGAGATGAGATGAGATTCAACTTTATTGTCATTGTGCAGAGTACGAGTACAGAGACAACGAAATGCAGTTAGCATCCATCCAGAAGTGCAAAAACAGCAGAAAGTGCAGAGTATGTGCAAATGAACAATATAAATATAAATAGTGGTATGAAGAGCAGGTATGGGAAGTACACTAGATGAGTGAGTTGGATATGTGTGCATTTAGCATACGAGACAACATTATATGCTTCACAGCTCAGTGATATATCCCTAATTTTGAGAATGATGTCACATGGTCGTTTCCCACTTTCAATTTCATATAATTCATAATTTAAAACACAGTTCTAATGATGTCTGTACACAGGTATGCAGTGTATATTCGTTACTCATCTAAAAGTGTCGAAATCAACTGTTTGTAGTAGCAATATCCAAACTCTTGTCATAAACTTGATGTTTTAGACAAGACCAAATTAATGGCTAAAAAAAAGTGCTAGAAGTTTGCAAGTAATGAGTCACGATGGCCGAGCGGTCGAAGGCGCTGCGTTTAGGTCGCAGTCTCCCCTGGAGGCGTGGGTTCAAATCCCACTCCTGACAAGTGGAACCTTAATTTAACGTTTATCCTGTAATTGAAGCTGTGCACGAATCAACAGGGAAATACTTTGTGATTCCTACTTCAAGTATTACGTTCTCCAGTGTAGATTATTGTGTGCATTTAGCATACGAGACAACATTATATGCTTCACAGCTAAGTGAAATCAACTGTTTGGAGTAGCAATATCCAAACTCTTGTCGTAAACTTGATGTTTTAGACAAGACCAAAGTAATGGCTCAAAAAAAGTGCTAGAATTTTACAGGTAAGGAGTCGAGATGGCCGAGCGGTCAAAGGCGTAGGCGCTGCGTTCAGGTCGCAGTCTCCCCTGGAGGCGTGGGTTCGAATCCCACTTCTGACAAATGGAACCTCTATTTAACATTTATTCTGTAATTGAAGCTCCGCACCAATCAACAGGCAAATACTTTGTGATTCCTAGTTCATGTGTTACGGTCTCCAGTGTAAATTTATGTGTGCATTTAGCATACGAGACAACATTATATGCTTCACAGCTCAGTGAAATCAACTGTTTGGAGTAGCAATATCGAAACTCTTGTCTTAAACTTGATGTTTTAGACAAGACCAAAGTAATGGCTCAAAAAAAGTGCTAGAATTTCACAGATAAGGAGTCAGGATGGCCGAGCGGTCAAAGGCGCTGCGTTCAGGTCGCAGTCTCCCCTGGAGGCGTGGGTTCGAATCCCACTTCTGACAAGTGCAACATTAATTTAACATTTATTCTGTAATTGAAGCTCCGCACCAATCAACAGGCAAATACTTTGTGATTCCTAGTTCACGTATTACGTTCTCCAGTGTAGATTAATGTGTGCATTTAGCATACGAGACAACATTATATGCTTCACAGCTCAGTGATATATCCCTAATTTTGAGAATGATGTCACATGGTCGTTTCCCACTTTCAATTTCATATAATTCATAATTTAAAACACAGTTCTAATGATGTCTGTACACAGGTATGCAGTGTATATTCGTTACTCATCTAAAAGTGTCTAAATCAACTGTTTGTAGTAGTAATATCCAAACTCTTGTCGTAAACTTGATGTTTTAGACAAGAAAAAATTAATGGCTAAAAAAAAGTGCTAGAAACTTGCAAGTAATGAGTCAGGATGGCCGAGCGGTCGAAGGCGCTGCGTTTAGGTCGCAGTCTCCCCTGGAGGCGTGGGTTCAAATCCCACTCCTGACAAGTGGAACCTTAATTTAACGTTTATCCTGTAATTGAAGCTGTGCACGAATCAACAGGCAAATACTTTGTGATTCCTACTTCACGTATTACGTTCTCCAGTGTAGATTAATGTGTGCATTTAGCATACGAGACAACATTATATGCTTCACAGCTAAGTGAAATCAACTGTTTGGAGTAGCAATATCCAAACTCTTGTCGTAAACTTGATGTTTTAGACAAGACCAAAGTAATGGCTCAAAAAAAGTGCTAGAATTTTACAGGTAAGGAGTCAGGATGGCCGAGCGGTCAAAGGCGCTGCGTTCAGGTCGCAGTCTCCCCTGGAGGTGTGGGTTCGAATCCCACTTCTGACAAGTGGAACATTAATTTAACATTTATTCTGTAATTGAAGCTCCGCCCCAATCAACAGGCAAATACTTTGTGATTCCTAGTTCACGTATTACGTTCTCCAGTGTAGTTTAATGTGTGCATTTAGCATACGAGACAACATTATATGCTTCACTGCTCAGTGAAATCAACTGTTTGGAGTAGCAATATCCAAACTCTTGTCGTAAACTTGATGTTTTAGACAAGACCAAAGTCATGGCTCAAAAAAAGTGCTAGAATTTTACAGGTAAGGAGTCAGGATGGCCGAGTGGTCGAAGGCGCTGCGATTAGGTCGCAGTCTCCCCTGGAGGCGTGGGTTCAAATCCCACTCCTGACAAGTGGAACCTTAATTTAATGTTTATCCTGTAATTGAAGCTCCGCACCAATCAACAGTCAAATACTTTGTGATTCCTAGTTCATGTGTTACGTTTTCCAGTGTAGATTAATGTGTGCATTTAGCATACGAGACAACATTATATGCTTCACTGCTCAGTGAAATCAACTGTTTGGAGTAGCAATATCCAAACTCTTGTCGTAAACTTGATGTTTTAGACAAGACCAAAGTCATGGCTCAAAAAAAGTGCTAGAATTTTACAGGTAAGGAGTCAGGATGGCCGAGTGGTCGAGGGCGCTGCGATTAGGTCGCAGTCTCCCCTGGAGGCGTGGGTTCAAATCCCACTCCTGACAAGTGGAACCTTAATTTAATGTTTATCCTGTAATTGAAGCTCCGCACCAATCAACAGTCAAATACTTTGTGATTCCTAGTTCATGTGTTACGTTTTCCAGTGTAGATTAATGTGTGCATTTAGCATACGAGACAACATTATATGCTTCACTGCTCAGTGAAATCAACTGTTTGGAGTAGCAATATCCAAACTCTTGTTGTAAACTTGATGTTTTAGACAAGACCAAAGTCATGGCTCAAAAAAAGTGCTAGAATTTTACAGGTAAGGAGTCAGGATGGCCGAGTGGTCGAAGGCGCTGCGTTTAGGTCGCAGTCTCCCCTGGAGGCGTGGGTTCAAATCCCACTCCTGACAAGTGGAACCTTAATTTAACGTTTATCCTGTAATTGAAGCTGTGCACGAATCAACAGGCAAATACTTTGTGATTCCTACTTCACGTATTACGTTCTCCAGTGTAGATTAATGTGTGCATTTAGCATACGAGACAACATTATATGCTTCACAGCTAAGTGAAATCAACTGTTTGGAGTAGCAATATCCAAACTCTTGTCGTAAACTTGATGTTTTAGACAAGACCAAAGTAATGGCTCAAAAAAAGTGCTAGAATTTTACAGGTAAGGAGTCAGGATGGCCGAGCGGTCAAAGGCGCTACGTTCAGGTCGCAGTCTCCCCTGGAGGCGTGGGTTCGAATCCCACTTCTGACAAGTGGAACATTAATTTAACATTTATTCTGTAATTGAAGCTCCGCACCAATCAACAGGCAAATACTTTGTGATTCCTAGTTCACGTATTACGTTCTCCAGTGTAGTTTAATGTGTGCATTTAGCATACGAGACAACATTATATGCTTCACAGCTCAGTGAAATCAACTGTTTGGAGTAGCAATATCCAAACTCTTGTCGTAAACTTGATGTTTTAGACAAGACCAAAGTAATGGCTCAAAAAAAGTGCTAGAATTTAACAGGTAAGGAGTCAGGATGGCCGAGCGGTCAAAGGCGCTGCGTTCAGGTCGCAGTCTCCCCTGGAGGCGTGGGTTCGAATCCCACTTCTGACAAATGGAACCTCTATTTAACATTTATTCTGTAATTGAAGCTCCGCACCAATCAACAGGCAAATACTTTGTGATTCCTAGTTCATGTGTTACGGTCTCCAGTGTAAATTTATGTGTGCATTTAGCATACGAGACAACATTATATGCTTCACAGCTCAGTGATATATCCCTAATTTTGAGAATGATGTCACATGGTCGTTTCCCACTTTCAATTTCATATAATTCATAATTTAAAACACAGTTCTAATGATGTCTGTACACAGGTATGCAGTGTATATTCGTTACTCATCTAAAACTGTCGAAATCAACTGTTTGTAGTAGCAATATCCAAACTCTTGTCGTAAACTTGATGTTTTAGACAAGACCAAATTAATGGCTAAAAAAAAGTGCTAGAAATTTCCAAGTAATGAGTCAGGATGGCCGAGCGGTCGAAGGCGCTGCGTTTAGGTCGCAGTCTCCCCTGGAGGCGTGGGTTCAAATCCCACTCCTGACAAGTGGAACCTTAATTTAACGTTTATCCTGTAATTGAAGCTGTGCACGAATCAACAGGCAAATACTTTGTGATTCCTACTTCACGTATTACGTTCTCCAGTGTAGATTAATGTGTGCATTTAGCATACGAGACAACATTATATGCTTCACAGCTCAGTGAAATCAACTGTTTGGAGTAGCAATATCCAAACTCTTGTCGTAAACTTGATGTTTTAGACAACACCAAAGTAATGGCTCAAAAAAAGTGCTAGAAATTTGCAAGTAATGAGTCAGGATGGCCGAGCGGTCGAAGGCGCTGCGTTTAGGTCGCAGTCTCCCCTGGAGGCGTGCTTTCAAATCCCACTCCTGACAAGTGGAACCTTAATTTAACGTTTATCCTGTAATTGAAGCTGTGCACGAATCAACAGGCAAATACTTTGTGATTCCTACTTCACGTATTACGTTCTCCAGTGTAGATTATTGTGTGCATTTAGCATACGAGACAACATTATATGCTTCACTGCTCAGTGAAATCAACTGTTTGGAGTAGCAATATCCAAACTCTTGTTGTAAACTTGATGTTTTAGACAAGACCAAAGTCATGGCTCAAAAAAAGTGCTAGAATTTTACAGGTAAGGAGTCAGGATGGCCGAGTGGTCGAAGGCGCTGCGTTTAGGTCGCAGTCTCCCCTGGAGGCGTGGGTTCAAATCCCACTCCTGACAAGTGGAACCTTAATTTAATGTTTATCCTGTAATTGAAGCTGTGCACGAATCAACAGGCAAATACTTTGTGATTCCTACTTCACGTATTACGTTCTCCAGTGTAGATTAATGTGTGCATTTAGCATACGAGACAACATTATATGCTTCACAGCTAAGTGAAATCAACTGTTTGGAGTAGCAATATCCAAACTCTTGTCGTAAACTTGATGTTTTAGACAAGACCAAAGTAATGGCTCAAAAAAAGTGCTAGAATTTTACAGGTAAGGAGTCAGGATGGCCGAGCGGTCAAAGGCGCTGCGTTCAGGTCGCAGTCTCCCCTGGAGGCGTGGGTTCGAATCCCACTTCTGACAAGTGGAACATTAATTTAACATTTATTCTGTAATTGAAGCTCCGCACCAATCAACAGGCAAATACTTTGTGATTCCTAGTTCACGTATTACGTTCTCCAGTGTAGTTTAATGTGTGCATTTAGCATACGAGACAACATTATATGCTTCACAGCTCAGTGAAATCAACTGTTTGGAGTAGCAATATCCAAACTCTTGTCGTAAACTTGATGTTTTAGACAAGACCAAAGTAATGGCTCAAAAAAAGTGCTAGAATTTAACAGGTAAGGAGTCAGGATGGCCGAGCGGTCAAAGGCGCTGCGTTCAGGTCGCAGTCTCCCCTGGAGGCGTGGGTTCGAATCCCACTTCTGACAAATGGAACCTCTATTTAACATTTATTCTGTAATTGAAGCTCCGCACCAATCAACAGGCAAATACTTTGTGATTCCTAGTTCATGTGTTACGGTCTCCAGTGTAAATTTATGTGTGCATTTAGCATACGAGACAACATTATATGCTTCACAGCTCAGTGATATATCCCTAATTTTGAGAATGATGTCACATGGTCGTTTCCCACTTTCAATTTCATATAATTCATAATTTAAAACACAGTTCTAATGATGTCTGTACACAGGTATGCAGTGTATATTCGTTACTCATCTAAAAGTGTCGAAATCAACTGTTTGTAGTAGCAATATCCAAACTCTTGTCGTAAACTTGATGTTTTAGACAAGACCAAATTAATGGCTAAAAAAAAGTGCTAGAAATTTGCAAGTAATGAGTCAGGATGGCCGAGCGGTCGAAGGCGCTGCGTTTAGGTCGCAGTCTCCCCAGGAGGCGTGGGTTCAAATCCCACTCCTGACAAGTGGAACCTTAATTTAACGTTTATCCTGTAATTGAAGCTGTGCACGAATCAACAGGGAAATACTTTGTGATTCCTACATCACGTATTACGTTCTCCAGTGTAGATTATTGTGTGCATTTAGCATACGAGACAACATTATATGCTTCACAGCTAAGTGAAATCAACTGTTTGGAGTAGCAATATCCAAACTCTTGTCGTAAACTTGATGTTTTAGACAAGACCAAAGTAATGGCTCAAAAAAAGTGCTAGAATTTTACAGGTAAGGAGTCGGGATGGCCGAGCGGTCAAAGGCGTAGGCGCTGCGTTCAGGTCGCAGTCTCCCCTGGAGGCGTGGGTTCGAATCCCACTTCTGACAAATGGAACCTCTATTTAACATTTATTCTGTAACTGAAGCTCCGCACCAATCAACAGGCAAATACTTTGTGATTCCTAGTTCATGTGTTACGGTCTCCAGTGTAAATTTATGTGTGCATTTAGCATACGAGACAACATTATATGCTTCACAGCTCAGTGAAATCAACTGTTTGGAGTAGCAATATCGAAACTCTTGTCGTAAACTTGATGTTTTAGACAAGACCAAAGTAATGGCTCAAAAAAAGTGCTAGAATTTCACGGATAAGGAGTCAGGATGGCCGAGCGGTCAAAGGCGCTGCGTTCAGGTTGCAGTCTCCCCTGGAGGCGTGGGTTCGAATCCCACTTCTGACAAGTGTAACATTAATTTAACATTTATTCTGTAATTGAAGCTCCGCACCAATCAACAGGCAAATACTTTGTGATTCCTAGTTCACGTATTACGTTCTCCAGTGTAGATTAATGTGTGCATTTAGCATACGAGACAACATTATATGCTTCACAGCTCAGTGATATATCCCTAATTTTGAGAATGATGTCACATGGTCGTTTCCCACTTTCAATTTCATATAATTCATAATTTAAAACACAGTTCTAATGATGTCTGTACACAGGTATGCAGTGTATATTCGTTACTCATCTAAAAGTGTCGAAATCAACTGTTTGTAGTAGTAATATCCAAACTCTTGTCGTAAACTTGATGTTTTAGACAAGACCAAATTAATGGCTAAAAAAAAGTGCTAGAAATTTGCAAGTAATGAGTCAGGATGGCCGAGCGGTCGAAGGCGCTGCGTTTAGGTCGCAGTCTCCCCTGGAGGCGTGGGTTCAAATCCCACTCCTGACAATTGGAACCTTAATTTAACGTTTATCCTGTAATTGAAGCTGTGCACGAATCAACAGGCAAATACTTTGTGATTCCTACTTCACGTATTACGTTCTCCAGTGTAGATTAATGTGTGCATTTAGCATACGAGACAACATTATATGCTTCACAGCTCAGTGAAATCAACTGTTTGGAGTAGCAATATCCAAACTCTTGTCGTAAACTTGATGTTTTAGACAACACCAAAGTAATGGCTCAAAAAAAGTGCTAGAATTTCACGGATAAGGAGTCAGGATGGCCGAGCGGTCAAAGGCGCTGCGTTCAGGTCGCAGTCTCCCCTGGAGGCGTGGGTTCGAATCCCACTTCTGACAAATGGAACCTCTATTTAACATTTATTCTGTAATTGAAGCTCCGCACCAATCAACAGGCAAATACTTTGTGATTCCTAGTTCATGTGTTACGGTCTCCAGTGTAAATTTATGTGTGCATTTAGCATACGAGACAACATTATATGCTTCACAGCTCAGTGATATATCCCTAATTTTGAGAATGATGTCACATGGTCGTTTCCCACTTTCAATTTCATATAATTCATAATTTAAAACACAGTTCTAATGATGTCTGTACACAGGTATGCAGTGTATATTCGTTACTCATCTAAAACTGTCGAAATCAACTGTTTGTAGTAGCAATATCCAAACTCTTGTCGTAAACTTGATGTTTTAGACAAGACCAAATTAATGGCTAAAAAAAAGTGCTAGAAATTTCCAAGTAATGAGTCAGGATGGCCGAGCGGTCGAAGGCGCTGCGTTTAGGTCGCAGTCTCCCCTGGAGGCGTGGGTTCAAATCCCACTCCTGACAAGTGGAACCTTAATTTAACGTTTATCCTGTAATTGAAGCTGTGCACGAATCAACAGGCAAATACTTTGTGATTCCTGCTTCACGTATTACGTTCTCCAGTGTAGATTAATGTGTGCATTTAGCATACGAGACAACATTATATGCTTCACAGCTCAGTGAAATCAACTGTTTGGAGTAGCAATATCCAAACTCTTGTCGTAAACTTGATGTTTTAGACAAGACCAAAGTAATGGCTCAAAAAAAGTGCTAGAATTTTACAGGTAAGGAGTCAGGATGGCCGAGCGGTCAAAGGCGCTGCGTTCAGGTCGCAGTCTCCCCTGGAGGCGTGGGTTCGAATCCCACTTCTGACAAGTGGAACATTAATTTAACATTTATTCTGTAATTGAAGCTCCGCACCAATCAACAGGCAAATACTTTGTGATTCCTAGTTCACGTATTACGTTCTCCAGTGTAGTTTAATGTGTGCATTTAGCATACGAGACAACATTATATGCTTCACAGCTCAGTGAAATCAACTGTTTGGAGTAGCAATATCCAAACTCTTGTCGTAAACTTGATGTTTTAGACAAGACCAAAGTAATGGCTCAAAAAAAGTGCTAGAATTTAACAGGTAAGGAGTCAGGATGGCCGAGCGGTCAAAGGCGCTGCGTTCAGGTCGCAGTCTCCCCTGGAGGCGTGGGTTCGAATCCCACTTCTGACAAATGGAACCTCTATTTAACATTTATTCTGTAATTGAAGCTCCGCACCAATCAACAGGCAAATACTTTGTGATTCCTAGTTCATGTGTTACGGTCTCCAGTGTAAATTTATGTGTGCATTTAGCATACGAGACAACATTATATGCTTCACAGCTCAGTGATATATCCCTAATTTTGAGAATGATGTCACATGGTCGTTTCCCACTTTCAATTTCATATAATTCATAATTTAAAACACAGTTCTAATGATGTCTGTACACAGGTATGCAGTGTATATTCGTTACTCATCTAAAAGTGTCGAAATCAACTGTTTGTAGTAGCAATATCCAAACTCTTGTCGTAAACTTGATGTTTTAGACAAGACCAAATTAATGGCTAAAAAAAAGTGCTAGAAATTTGCAAGTAATGAGTCAGGATGGCCGAGCGGTCGAAGGCGCTGCGTTTAGGTCGCAGTCTCCCCAGGAGGCGTGGGTTCAAATCCCACTCCTGACAAGTGGAACCTTATTTTAACGTTTATCCTGTAATTGAAGCTGTGCACGAATCAACAGGGAAATACTTTGTGATTCCTACATCACGTATTACGTTCTCCAGTGTAGATTATTGTGTGCATTTAGCATACGAGACAACATTATATGCTTCACAGCTAAGTGAAATCAACTGTTTGGAGTAGCAATATCCAAACTCTTGTCGTAAACTTGATGTTTTAGACAAGACCAAAGTAATGGCTCAAAAAAAGTGCTAGAATTTTACAGGTAAGGAGTCGGGATGGCCGAGCGGTCAAAGGCGTAGGCGCTGCGTTCAGGTCGCAGTCTCCCCTGGAGGCGTGGGTTCGAATCCCACTTCTGACAAATGGAACCTCTATTTAACATTTATTCTGTAACTGAAGCTCCGCACCAATCAACAGGCAAATACTTTGTGATTCCTAGTTCATGTGTTACGGTCTCCAGTGTAAATTTATGTGTGCATTTAGCATACGAGACAACATTATATGCTTCACAGCTCAGTGAAATCAACTGTTTGGAGTAGCAATATCGAAACTCTTGTCGTAAACTTGATGTTTTAGACAAGACCAAAGTAATGGCTCAAAAAAAGTGCTAGAATTTCACGGATAAGGAGTCAGGATGGCCGAGCGGTCAAAGGCGCTGCGTTCAGGTTGCAGTCTCCCCTGGAGGCGTGGGTTCGAATCCCACTTCTGACAAGTGTAACATTAATTTAACATTTATTCTGTAATTGAAGCTCCGCACCAATCAACAGGCAAATACTTTGTGATTCCTAGTTCACGTATTACGTTCTCCAGTGTAGATTAATGTGTGCATTTAGCATACGAGACAACATTATATGCTTCACAGCTCAGTGATATATCCCTAATTTTGAGAATGATGTCACATGGTCGTTTCCCACTTTCAATTTCATATAATTCATAATTTAAAACACAGTTCTAATGATGTCTGTACACAGGTATGCAGTGTATATTCGTTACTCATCTAAAAGTGTCGAAATCAACTGTTTGTAGTAGTAATATCCAAACTCTTGTCGTAAACTTGATGTTTTAGACAAGACCAAATTAATGGCTAAAAAAAAGTGCTAGAAATTTGCAAGTAATGAGTCAGGATGGCCGAGCGGTCGAAGGCGCTGCGTTTAGGTCGCAGTCTCCCCTGGAGGCGTGGGTTCAAATCCCACTCCTGACAATTGGAACCTTAATTTAACGTTTATCCTGTAATTGAAGCTGTGCACGAATCAACAGGCAAATACTTTGTGATTCCTACTTCACGTATTACGTTCTCCAGTGTAGATTAATGTGTGCATTTAGCATACGAGACAACATTATATGCTTCACAGCTCAGTGAAATCAACTGTTTGGAGTAGCAATATCCAAACTCTTGTCGTAAACTTGATGTTTTAGACAACACCAAAGTAATGGCTCAAAAAAAGTGCTAGAATTTCACAGGTAAGGAGTCAGGATGGCCGAGCGGTCAAAGGCGCTGCGTTCAGGTCGCAGTCTCCCCTGGAGGCGTGGGTTCGAATCCCACTTCTGACAAGCGGGACCTCAATTTAACATTTATTCTGTAATTGAAGCTCCGCACCAATCAACAGTCAAATACTTTGTGATTCCTAGTTCATGTGTTACGTTCTCCAGTGTAGATTAATGTGTGCATTTAGCATACGAGACAACATTATATGCTTCACTGCTCAGTGAAATCAACTGTTTGGAGTAGCAATATCCAAACTCTTGTTGTAAACTTGATGTTTTAGACAAGACCAAAATCATGGCTCAAAAGAAGTGCTAGAATTTTACAGGTAAGGAGTCAGGATGGCCGAGTGGTCGAAGGCGCTGCGTTTAGGTCGCAGTCTCCCCTGGAGGCGTGGGTTCAAATCCCACTCCTGACAAGTGGAACCTTAATTTAATGTTTATCCTGTAATTGAAGCTGTGCACGAATCAACAGGCAAATACTTTGTGATTCCTACTTCACGTATTACGTTCTCCAGTGTAGATTAATGTGTGCATTTAGCATACGAGACAACATTATATGCTTCACAGCTAAGTGAAATCAACTGTTTGGAGTAGCAATATCCAAACTCTTGTCGTAAACTTGATGTTTTAGACAAGACCAAAGTAATGGCTCAAAAAAAGTGCTAGAATTTTACAGGTAATGAGTCAGGATGGCCGAGCGGTCAAAGGCGCTGCGTTCAGGTCGCAGTCTCCCCTGGAGGCGTGGGTTCAAATCCCACTTCTGACAAGTGGAACATCAATTTAACATTTATTCTGTAATTGAAGCTCCGCACCAATCAACAGGCAAATACTTTGTGATTCCTAGTTCACGTATTACATTCTCCAGTGTAGATTTATGTGTGCATTTAGCATACGAGACAACATTATATGCTTCACAGCTCAGTGATATATCCCTAATTTTAAGAATGATGTCACATGGTTGTTTCCCACTTTCAATTTCATATAATTCATAATTTAAAACACAGTTCTAATGATGTCTGTACACAGGTATGCAGTGTATATTCGTTACTCATCTAAAACTGTCGAAATCAACTGTTTGTAGTAGCAATATCCAAACTCTTGTCGTAAACTTGATGTTTTAGACAAGACCAAATTAATGGCTAAAAAAAAGTGCTAGAACTTTGCAAGTAATGAGTCAGGATGGCCGAGTGGTCGAAGGCACTGCGTTTAGATCGCAGTCTCCCCTGGAGGCGTGGGTTCAAATCCCACTCCTGACAAGTGGAACCTTAATTTAACGTTTATCCTGTAATTGAAGCTGTGCACGAATCAACAGGCAAATACTTTGTGATTCCTACTTCACGTATTACGTTCTCCAGTGTAGATTAATGTGTGCATTTAGCATACGAGACAACATTATATGCTTCACAGCTCAGTGAAATCAACTGTTTGGAGTAGCAATATCGAAACTCTTGTCGTAAACTTGATGTTTTAGACAAGACCAAAGTAATGGCTCAAAAAAAGTGCTAGAATTTCACAGGTAAGGAGTCAGGATGGCCGAGTGGTCAAAGGCGCTGCGTTCAGGTCGCAGTCTCCCCTGGAGGCGTGGGTTCGAATCCCACTTCTGACAAGTGGGACCTGAATTTAACATTTATTCTGTAATTGAAGCTCCGCACCAATCAACAGGCAAATACTTTGTGATTCCTAGTTCATGTGTTACGGTCTCCAGTGTAAATTTATGTGTGCATTTAGCATACGAGACAACATTATATGCTTCACAGCTCAGTGAAATCAACTGTTTGGAATAGCAATATCGAAACTCTTGTCGTAAACTTGATGTTTTAGACAAGACCAAAGTAATGGCTCAAAAAAAGTGCTAGAATTTCACAGGTAAGGAGTCAGGATGGCCGAGCGGTCAAAGGCGCTGCGTTCAGGTCGCAGTCTCCCCTGGAGGCGTGGGTTCGAATCCCACTTCTGACAAGTGGAACGTTAATTTAACATTTATTCTGTAATTGAAGCTCCGCACCAATCAACAGGCAAATACTTTGTGATTCCTAGTTCACGTATTACGTTCTCCAGTGTAGATTAATGTGTGCATTTAGCATACGAGACAACATTATATCAACTCAACTCAACTCAACTCAACTCAACTTTATTGTCATTTTCCCATATGTACACATACAAGAAAACGAGATACCGTTTGCTCAGTGTCCACAGTGTCGCAGACATACAACAACAAGTGACATTTAACATTTAACGCAGACATACAACAACAAATGACATTTAACAACGCAACAATCTAACTATGAGTAAAAAATAAAAAGCAGATTATAACAGAATAAATATGTAAAGTGTATGAAATGTAAGTAAACTGGTGTTGGTACACTAGTGCAGAAAGTGCAGAATAATTATAATTAAATAATGTAAACAATGTACTATAAGTGTCTTTTTAAAGTGTCTTTGTGCTTGTTGATTGTCCAATTGTGTCTGGGGTGGGGGGTGGAGTTAAAGTCCAGGTCCAGGGGGGGTGGGGGGTAGGGAGGGGAGAGAGTTCAGCATCCTAACAGCCTGGGGGAAAAAGCTGTTTTTGAGTCTGTTGGTGCCAGACCGGATGCTGCGGAACCTTCTTCCTGAAGGCAGGAGGCTGAAGAGTTTGTGGGCGGGATGGAAGGGTTCACCCACAATGCGGAGTGCTTTGCGGGTGAGGCGGGTGTTGTAGATGTCCTGCAGTGACGGGAGTGAGGCACCAATGATCCTCTCAGCAGTGTTCACGATGCGCTGCAGGGACTTGCGGTTGGCTGCAGTGCAGCTTCCAAACCACACCGTGATGCAGCTGCTGAGGATGCTCTCAATGGCGCCTCTGTAGAATGTGAGCGTGATGGGTGTGGGGACTTTAAACTTCTTCAGTTTACGGACGAAGTAGAGGCGCTGCTGGGCTTTCTTTATTAGAGCCGTGGTGTTGCTCTTCCAGGAGAGGTCCTCAGCGATGTGTACCCCCAAGAACTTGGTGCTGCTCACCTGCTCCACAGCAGCACCGTTGATGGTCAGTGGTTGGGGGGGCTGGGTGACGCTTCTCCTGAAGTCGACAACGATCTCTTTCATTTTCCCCACGTTGAGGAAGAGATTGTTGTCCTGACACCACGTAGCCAGCTGGGAAACCTCCTGTCTGTAGTGGGTCTCATCGTTGTTACTGATGAGACCCACCACTGTCGTGTCGTCCGCAAACTTGATGATGTGGTTGGAGCTGTGGTGGGGTGTGCAGTCATGGGTCAGCAGGGTGAAGAGCAGGGGGCTGAGCACACATCCTTGGGGCGCCCCCGTGCTCAGCACAACGGTGTCGGATGTGTTGCTGCCGACCCGAACACGCTGCGGTCTGGCTGTGAGGAAGTCCAGCAGCCAGTTGCAGAGGGAGGGGCTGAGGCCCAGGTCTGTCAGCTTGCAGACCAGCTGCTGGGGGATAATGGTGTTGAATGCTGAGCTGAAGTCGATGAACAGCATTCTCACATATGAGTCTTTATTGTCAAGGTGGGTGAGGGCTGGATGGAGAGCCGACGAGATGGCATCCTCCGTGGACCGATTGGCTCTGTAGGCAAACTGGAACGGGTCCAGGGAGGGCGGGAGGACGGTTTTGATCTGCTTCAGGACTAGCCTCTCGAAGCACTTCATGATGGTCGAGGTCAGTGCGACGGGTCGGTAATCCTTGAAGCAGGTGGGGGAAGACTTCTTCGGCACAGGTATGATGGTGGCTACCTTGAAGCACGCCGGAACAACAGCTTGGCTCAGGGAGATGTTAAAGATGTCTGTGAGGACATCTGTGAGCTCCACCGCACAGTCCTTCAGCACACGGCCAGGAATGTTGTCAGGTCCAGCAGCTTTTCGGATGTTAATCCTCGACAGTGTGCTCCTCACACTGGCTGGAGAGAGACAGACAGCTTGGTCGTGGGGGGGGGGTGTTGTTTTTTGTGGCGGTGTGCTGTTGGGTGCTTCAAACCTTGCGAAGAAGCTATTTAGGTTATTCAGCAGGGTGATGTCATCAGCGCAGGTCTGTGGTGGGGGTTTATAGTCCGTGATGGTCCTAATCCCCTGCCACAGGCTTCTTGTATCTCTGCTGTCACTGAAGTGAGCTGAGACCCTGCTGGTGTACTGGCGCTTGGCTTTCCGGATGCCAGCGGACAGGTTGGCTCTGGCCGCTCTGAGGCCAGCTGGATTCCCGGCTCTGAAGGCGATGTTGCGGGCCTTCAGCAGCTTGTGGACCTCCCCTGTCAGCCATGGCTTCTGGTTTGCCCGGATGTTAGCTTAGGATGTGCATTTAGCATACGAGACAACATTATATGCTTCACAGCTCAGTGAAATCAACTGTTTGTAGTAGCAATATCCAAACTCTTGTCGTAAACTTGATGTTTTAGACAAGACCAAAGTAATGGCTCAAAAAAAGTGCTAGAATTTAACAGGTAAGGTGTCAGGATGGCCGAGCGGTCAAAGGCGCTGCGTTCAGGTCGCAGTCTCCCCTGGAGGCGTGGGTTCGAATCCCACTTCTGACAAGTGGAACATTAATTTAACATTTATTCTGTAATTGAAGCTCCGCACCAATCAACAGGCAAATACTTTGTGATTCCTAGTTCACGTATTACGTTCTCCAGTGTAGATTAATGTGTGCATTTAGCATACGAGACAACATTATATGCTTCACAGCTCAGTGAAATCAACTGTTTGGAGTAGCAATATCCAAACTCTTGTCGTAAACTTGATGTTTTAGACAAGACCAAAGTCATGGCTCAAAAAAAGTGCTAGAATTTAACAGGTAAGGAGTCAGGATGGCCGAGTGGTCGAAGGCGTTGCGTTTAGTTCGCAGTCTCCCCTGGAGGCGTGGGTTTGAATCCCACTTCTGACAAATGGAACCTCAATTTAACATTTATTCTGTAATTGAAGCTCCGCACCAATCAACAGGCAAATACTTTGTGATTCCTAGTTCATGTGTTACGTTCTCCAGTGTAAATTTATGTGTGCATTTAGCATACGAGACAACATTATATGCTTCACAGCTCAGTGATATATCCCTAATTTTGAGAATGATGTCACATGGTCGTTTCCCACTTTCAATTTCATATAATTCATAATTTAAAACACAGTTCTAATGATGTCTGTACACAGGTATGCAGTGTATATTCGTTACTCATCTAAAAGTGTCGAAATCAACTGTTTGTAGTAGCAATATCCAAACTCTTGTCGTAAACTTGATGTTTTAGACAAGACCAAATTAATGGCTAAAAAAAAGTGCTAGAAATTTGCAAGTAATGAGTCAGGATGGCCGAGCGGTCGAAGGCGCTGCGTTTAGGTCGCAGTCTCCCCTGGAGGCGTGGGTTCAAATCCCACTCCTGACAAGTGGAACCTTAATTTAACGTTTATCCTGTAATTGAAGCTGTGCACGAATCAACAGGCAAATACTTTGTGATTCCTACTTCACGTATTACGTTCTCCAGTGTAGATTATTGTGTGCATTTAGCATACGAGACAACATTATATGCTTCACAGCTAAGTGAAATCAACTGTTTGGAGTAGCAATATCCAAACTCTTGTCGTAAACTTGATGTTTTAGACAAGACCAAAGTAATGGCTCAAAAAAAGTGCTAGAATTTTACAGGTAAGGAGTCAGGATGGCCGAGCGGTCAAAGGCGTAGGCGCTGCGTTCAGATCGCAGTCTCCCCTGGAGGCGTGCGTTCGAATCCCACTTCTGACAAATGGAACATTAATTTAACATTTATTCTGTAATTGAAGCTCCGCACCAATCAACAGGCAAATACTTTGTGATTCCTAGTTCACGTATTACGTTCTCCAGTGTAGTTTAATGTGTGCATTTAGCATACGAGACAACATTATATGCTTCACAGCTCAGTGAAATCAACTGTTTGGAGTAGCAATATCCAAACTCTTGTCGTAAACTTGATGTTTTAGACAAGACCAAAGTAATGGCTCAAAAAAAGTGCTAGAATTTAACAGGTAAGGAGTCAGGATGGCCGAGCGGTCAAAGGCGCTGCGTTCAGGTCGCAGTCTCCCCTCGAGGCGTGGGTTCGAATCCCACTTCTGACAAGTGCAACATTAATTTAACATTTATTCTGTAATTGAAGCTCCGCACCAATCAACAGGCAAATACTTTGTGATTCCTAGTTCACGTATTACGTTCTCCAGTGTAGATTAATGTGTGCATTTAGCATACGAGACAACATTATATGCTTCACAGCTCAGTGATATATCCCTAATTTTGAGAATGATGTCACATGGTCGTTTCCCACTTTCAATTTCATATAATTCATAATTTAAAACACAGTTCTAATGATGTCTGTACACAGGTATGCAGTGTATATTCGTTACTCATCTAAAAGTGTCGAAATCAACTGTTTGTAGTAGCAATATCCAAACTCTTGTCGTAAACTTGATGTTTTAGACAAGACCAAATTAATGGCTAAAAAAAAGTGCTAGAAATTTGCAAGTAATGAGTCAGGATGGCCGAGCGGTCGAAAGCGCTGCGTTTAGGTCGCAGTCTCCCCTGGAGGCGTGGGTTCAAATCCCACTCCTGACAAGTGGAACCTTAATTTAACGTTTATCCTGTAATTGAAGCTGTGCACGAATCAACAGGCAAATACTTTGTGATTCCTACTTCACGTATTACGTTCTCCAGTGTAGATTATTGTGTGCATTTAGCATACGAGACAACATTATATGCTTCACAGCTAAGTGAAATCAACTGTTTGGAGTAGCAATATCGAAACTCTTGTCGTAAACTTGATGTTTTAGACAAGACCAAAGTAATGGCTCAAAAAAAGTGCTAGAATTTTACAGGTAAGGAGTCGGGATGGCCGAGCGGTCAAAGGCGTAGGCGCTGCGTTCAGGTCGCAGTCTCCCCTTGAGGCGTGGGTTCGAATCCCACTTCTGACAAATGGAACCTCTATTTAACATTTATTCTGTAATTGAAGCTCCGCACCAATCAACAGGCAAATACTTTGTGATTCCTAGTTCATGTGTTACGGTCTCCAGTGTAAATTTATGTGTACATTTAGCATACGAGACAACATTATATGCTTCACAGCTCAGTGAAATCAACTGTTTGGAGTAGCAATATCGAAACTCTTGTCGTAAACTTGATGTTTTAGACAAGACCAAAGTAATGGCTCAAAAAAAGTGCTAGAATTTCACAGATAAGGAGTCAGGATGGCCAAGCGGTCAAAGGCGCTGCGTTCAGGTCGCAGTCTCCCCTGGAGGCGTGGGTTCGAATCCCACTTCTGACAAGTGCAACATTAATTTAACATTTATTCTGTAATTGAAGCTCCGCACCAATCAACAGGCAAATACTTTGTGATTCCTAGTTCACGTATTACGTTCTCCAGTGTAGATTAATGTGTGCATTTAGCATACGAGACAACATTATATGCTTCACAGCTCATTGAAATCAACTGTTTGTAGTAGCAATATCCAAACTCTTGTCGTAAACTTGATGTTTTAGACAAGACCAAAGTAATGGCTCAAAAAAAGTGCTAGAATTTAACAGGTAAGCAGTCAGGATGGCCGAGCGGTCAAAGGCGCTGCGTTCAGGTCGCAGTCTCCCCTGGAGGCGTGGGTTCGAATCCCACTTCTGACAAGTGGAACATTAATTTAACATTTATTCTGTAATTGAAGCTCCGCACCAATCAACAGGCAAATACTTTGTGATTCCTAGTTCACGTATTACGTTCTCCAGTGTAGATTAATGTGTGCATTTAGCATACGAGACAACATTATATGCTTCACAGCTCAGTGAAATCAACTGTTTGGAGTAGCAATATCCAAACTCTTGTCGTAAACTTTATGTTTTAGACAAGATCAAAGTCATGGCTCAAAAAAAGTGCTAGAATTTAACAGGTAATGAGTCAGGATGGCCGAGCGGTCAAAGGCGCTGCGTTCAGGTCGCAGTCTCCCCTGGAGGCGTGGGTTCAAATCCCACTTCTGACAAGTGGAACATCAATTTAACATTTATTCTGTAATTGAAGCTCCGCACCAATCAACAGGCAAATACTTTGTGATTCCTAGTTCACGTATTACGTTCTCCAGTGTAGATTTATGTGTGCATTTAGCATACGAGACAACATTATATGCTTCACAGCTCAGTGATATATCCCTAATTTTGAGAATGATGTCACATGGTCGTTTCCCACTTTCAATTTCATATAATTCATAATTTAAAACACAGTTCTAATGATGTCTGTACACAGGTATGCAGTATATATTCGTTACTCATCTAAAACTGTCGAAATCAACTGTTTGTAGTAGCAATATCCAAACTCTTGTCGTAAACTTGATGTTTTAGACAAGACCAAATTAATGGCTAAAAAAAAGTGCTAGAAATTTGCAAGTAATGAGTCAGGATGGCCGAGCGGTCGAAGGCACTGCGTTTAGGTCGCAGTCTCCCCTGGAGGCGTGGGTTCAAATCCCACTCCTGACAAGTGGAACCTTAATTTAACGTTTATCCTGTAATTGAAGCTGTGCACGAATCAACAGGCAAATACTTTGTGATTCCTACTTCACGTATTACGTTCTCCAGTGTAGATTATTGTGTGCATTTAGCATACGAGACAACATTATATGCTTCACAGCTAAGTGAAATCAACTGTTTGGAGTAGCAATATCCAAACTCTTGTCGTAAACTTGATGTTTTAGACAAGACCAAAGTAATGGCTCAAAAAAAGTGCTAGAATTTTACAGGTAAGGAGTCAGGATGGCCGAGCGGTCAAAGGCGTAGGCGCTGCGTTCAGGTCGCAGTCTCCCCTGGAGGCGTGGGTTCGAATCCCACTTCTGACAAATGGAACATTAATTTAACATTTATTCTGTAATTGAAGCTCCGCACCAATCAACAGGCAAATACTTTGTGATTCTTAGTTCACGTATTACGTTCTCCAGTGTAGTTTAATGTGTGCATTTAGCATACGAGACAACATTATATGCTTCACAGCTCAGTGAAATCAACTGTTTGGAGTAGCAATATCCAAACTCTTGTAGTAAACTTGATGTTTTAGACAAGACCAAAGTAATGGCTCAAAAAAAGTGCTAGAATTTAACAGGTAAGGAGTCAGGATGGCCGAGCGGTCAAAGGCGCTGCGTTCAGGTCGCAGTCTCCCCTGGAGGCGTGGGTTCGAATCCCACTTCTGACAAATGGAACCTCTATTTAACATTTATTCTGTAATTGAAGCTCCGCACCAATCAACAGGCAAATACTTTGTGATTCCTAGTTCATGTGTTACGGTCTCCAGTGTAAATTTATGTGTGCATTTAGCATACGAGACAACATTATATGCTTCACAGCTCAGTGAAATCAACTGTTTGGAGTAGCAATATCGAAACTCTTGTCGTAAACTTGATGTTTTAGACAAGACCAAAGTAATGGCTCAAAAAAAGTGCTAGAATTTCACAGATAAGGAGTCAGGATGGCCGAGCGGTCAAAGGCGCTGCGTTCAGGTCGCAGTCTCCCCTGGAGGCGTGGGTTCGAATCCCACTTCTGACAAGTGCAACATTAATTTAACATTTATTCTGTAATTGAAGATCCGCACCAATCAACAGGCAAATACTTTGTGATTCCTAGTTCACGTATTACGTTCTCCAGTGTAGATTAATGTGTGCATTTAGCATACGAGACAACATTATATGCTTCACTGCTCAGTGAAATCAACTGTTTGGAGTAGCAATATCCAAACTCTTGTCGTAAACTTTATGTTTTAGACAAGATCAAAGTCATGGCTCAAAAAAAGTGCTAGAATTTTACAGGTAATGAGTCAGGATGGCCGAGTGGTCAAAGGCGCTGCGTTCAGGTCGCAGTCTCCCCTGGAGGCGTGGATTCAATCCCACTTCTGACAAGTGGAACATCAATTTAACATTTATTCTGTAATTGAAGCTCCGCACCAATCAACAGGCAAATACTTTGTGATTCCTAGTTCATGTGTTACGTTCTCCAGTGTAAATTTATGTGTGCATTTAGCATACGAGACAACATTATATGCTTCACAGCTCAGTGAAATCAACTGTTTGGAGTAGCAATATCCAAACTCTTGTCGTAAACTTTATGTTTTAGACAAGATCAAAGTCATGGCTCAAAAAAAGTGCTAGAATTTAACAGGTAATGAGTCAGGATGGCCGAGCGGTCAAAGGCGCTGCGTTCAGGTCGCAGTCTCCCCTGGAGGCGTGGGTTCAAATCCCACTTCTGACAAGTGGAACATCAATTTAACATTTATTCTGTAATTGAAGCTCCGCACCAATCAACAGGCAAATACTTTGTGATTCCTAGTTCACGTATTACGTTCTCCAGTGTAGATTTATGTGTGCATTTAGCATACGAGACAACATTATATGCTTCACAGCTCAGTGATATATCCCTAATTTTGAGAATGATGTCACATGGTCGTTTCCCACTTTCAATTTCATATAATTCATAATTTAAAACACAGTTCTAATGATGTCTGTACACAGGTATGCAGTATATATTCGTTACTCATCTAAAACTGTCGAAATCAACTGTTTGTAGTAGCAATATCCAAACTCTTGTCGTAAACTTGATGTTTTAGACAAGACCAAATTAATGGCTAAAAAAAAGTGCTAGAAATTTGCAAGTAATGAGTCAGGATGGCCGAGCGGTCGAAGGCACTGCGTTTAGGTCGCAGTCTCCCCTGGAGGCGTGGGTTCAAATCCCACTCCTGACAAGTGGAACCTTAATTTAACGTTTATCCTGTAATTGAAGCTGTGCACGAATCAACAGGCAAATACTTTGTGATTCCTACTTCACGTATTACGTTCTCCAGTGTAGATTATTGTGTGCATTTAGCATACGAGACAACATTATATGCTTCACAGCTAAGTGAAATCAACTGTTTGGAGTAGCAATATCCAAACTCTTGTCGTAAACTTGATGTTTTAGACAAGACCAAAGTAATGGCTCAAAAAAAGTGCTAGAATTTTACAGGTAAGGAGTCAGGATGGCCGAGCGGTCAAAGGCGTAGGCGCTGCGTTCAGGTCGCAGTCTCCCCTGGAGGCGTGGGTTCGAATCCCACTTCTGACAAATGGAACATTAATTTAACATTTATTCTGTAATTGAAGCTCCGCACCAATCAACAGGCAAATACTTTGTGATTCCTAGTTCACGTATTACGTTCTCCAGTGTAGATTAATGTGTGCATTTAGCATACGAGACAACATTATATGCTTCACAGCTAAGTGAAATCAACTGTTTGGAGTAGCAATATCGAAACTCTTGTCGTAAACTTGATGTTTTAGACAAGACCAAAGTAATGGCTCAAAAAAAGTGCTAGAATTTTACAGGTAAGGAGTCGGGATGGCCGAGCGGTCAAAGGCGTAGGCGCTGCGTTCAGGTCGCAGTCTCCCCTTGAGGCGTGGGTTCGAATCCCACTTCTGACAAATGGAACCTCTATTTAACATTTATTCTGTAATTGAAGCTCCGCACCAATCAACAGGCAAATACTTTGTGATTCCTAGTTCATGTGTTACGGTCTCCAGTGTAAATTTATGTGTACATTTAGCATACGAGACAACATTATATGCTTCACAGCTCAGTGAAATCAACTGTTTGGAGTAGCAATATCGAAACTCTTGTCGTAAACTTGATGTTTTAGACAAGACCAAAGTAATGGCTCAAAAAAAGTGCTAGAATTTCACAGATAAGGAGTCAGGATGGCCAAGCGGTCAAAGGCGCTGCGTTCAGGTCGCAGTCTCCCCTGGAGGCGTGGGTTCGAATCCCACTTCTGACAAGTGCAACATTAATTTAACATTTATTCTGTAATTGAAGCTCCGCACCAATCAACAGGCAAATACTTTGTGATTCCTAGTTCACGTATTACGTTCTCCAGTGTAGATTAATGTGTGCATTTAGCATACGAGACAACATTATATGCTTCACAGCTCATTGAAATCAACTGTTTGTAGTAGCAATATCCAAACTCTTGTCGTAAACTTGATGTTTTAGACAAGACCAAAGTAATGGCTCAAAAAAAGTGCTAGAATTTAACAGGTAAGCAGTCAGGATGGCCGAGCGGTCAAAGGCGCTGCGTTCAGGTCGCAGTCTCCCCTGGAGGCGTGGGTTCGAATCCCACTTCTGACAAGTGGAACATTAATTTAACATTTATTCTGTAATTGAAGCTCCGCACCAATCAACAGGCAAATACTTTGTGATTCCTAGTTCACGTATTACGTTCTCCAGTGTAGATTAATGTGTGCATTTAGCATACGAGACAACATTATATGCTTCACAGCTCAGTGAAATCAACTGTTTGGAGTAGCAATATCCAAACTCTTGTCGTAAACTTTATGTTTTAGACAAGATCAAAGTCATGGCTCAAAAAAAGTGCTAGAATTTAACAGGTAATGAGTCAGGATGGCCGAGCGGTCAAAGGCGCTGCGTTCAGGTCGCAGTCTCCCCTGGAGGCGTGCGTTCGAATCCCACTTCTGACAAATGGAACATTAATTTAACATTTATTCTGTAATTGAAGCTCCGCACCAATCAACAGGCAAATACTTTGTGATTCCTAGTTCACGTATTACGTTCTCCAGTGTAGTTTAATGTGTGCATTTAGCATACGAGACAACATTATATGCTTCACAGCTCAGTGAAATCAACTGTTTGGAGTAGCAATATCCAAACTCTTGTCGTAAACTTGATGTTTTAGACAAGACCAAAGTCATGGCTCAAAAAAAGTGCTAGAATTTTACAGGTAAGGAGTCAGGATGGCCGAGTGGTCGAAGGCGCTGCGTTTAGGTCGCAGTCTCCCCTGGAGGCGTGGGTTCAAATCCCACTCCTGACAAGTGGAACCTTAATTTAACGTTTATCCTGTAATTGAAGCTGTGCACGAATCAACAGGCAAATACTTTGTGATTCCTACTTCACGTATTACGTTCTCCAGTGTAGATTATTGTGTGCATTTAGCATACGAGACAACATTATATGCTTCACAGCTAAGTGAAATCAACTGTTTGGAGTAGCAATATCCAAACTCTTGTCGTAAACTTGATGTTTTAGACAAGACCAAAGTAATGGCTCAAAAAAAGTGCTAGAATTTTACAGGTAAGGAGTCAGGATGGCCGAGCGGTCAAAGGCGTAGGCGCTGCGTTCAGGTCGCAGTCTCCCCTGGAGGCGTGGGTTCGAATCCCACTTCTGACAAATGGAACATTAATTTAACATTTATTCTGTAATTGAAGCTCCGCACCAATCAACAGGCAAATACTTTGTGATTCCTAGTTCACGTATTACGTTCTCCAGTGTAGTTTAATGTGTGCATTTAGCATACGAGACAACATTATATGCTTCACAGCTCAGTGAAATCAACTGTTTGGAGTAGCAATATCCAAACTCTTGTAGTAAACTTGATGTTTTAGACAAGACCAAAGTAATGGCTCAAAAAAAGTGCTAGAATTTAACAGGTAAGGAGTCAGGATGGCCGAGCGGTCAAAGGCGCTGCGTTCAGGTCGCAGTCTCCCCTGGAGGCGTGGGTTCGAATCCCACTTCTGACAAATCGAACCTCTATTTAACATTTATTCTGTAATTGAAGCTCCGCACCAATCAACAGGCAAATACTTTGTGATTCCTAGTTCATGTGTTACGGTCTCCAGTGTAAATTTATGTGTGCATTTAGCATACGAGACAACATTATATGCTTCACAGCTCAGTGATATATCCCTAATTTTGAGAATGATGTCACATGGTCGTTTCCCACTTTCAATTTCATATAATTCATAATTTAAAACACAGTTCTAATGATGTCTGTACACAGGTATGCAGTGTATATTCGTTACTCATCTAAAAGTGTCGAAATCAACTGTTTGTAGTAGCAATATCCAAACTCTTGTCATAAACTTGATGTTTTAGACAAGACCAAATTAATGGCTAAAAAAAAGTGCTAGAAATTTGCAAGTAATGAGTCACGATGGCCGAGCGGTCGAAGGCGCTGCGTTTAGGTCGCAGTCTCCCCTGGAGGCGTGGGTTCAAATCCCACTCCTGACAAGTGGAACCTTAATTTAACGTTTATCCTGTAATTGAAGCTGTGCACGAATCAACAGGGAAATACTTTGTGATTCCTACTTCAAGTATTACGTTCTCCAGTGTAGATTATTGTGTGCATTTAGCATATGAGACAACATTATATGCTTCACAGCTAAGTGAAATCAACTGTTTGGAGTAGCAATATCCAAACTCTTGTCGTAAACTTGATGTTTTAGACAAGACCAAAGTAATGGCTCAAAAAAAGTGCTAGAATTTTACAGGTAAGGAGTCGAGATGGCCGAGCGGTCAAAGGCGTAGGCGCTGCGTTCAGTTCGCAGTCTCCCCTGGAGGCGTGGGTTCGAATCCCACTTCTGACAAATGGAACCTCTATTTAACATTTATTCTGTAATTGAAGCTCCGCACCAATCAACAGGCAAATACTTTGTGATTCCTAGTTCATGTGTTACGGTCTCCAGTGTAAATTTATGTGTGCATTTAGCATACGAGACAACATTATATGCTTCACAGCTCAGTGAAATCAACTGTTTGGAGTAGCAATATCGAAACTCTTGTCGTAAACTTGATGTTTTAGACAAGACCAAAGTAATGGCTCAAAAAAAGTGCTAGAATTTCACAGATAAGGAGTCAGGATGGCCGAGCGGTCAAAGGCGCTGCGTTCAGGTCGCAGTCTCCCCTGGAGGCATGGGTTCGAATCCCACTTCTGACAAGTGCAACATTAATTTAACATTTATTCTGTAATTGAAGCTCCGCACCAATCAACAGGCAAATACTTTGTGATTCCTAGTTCACGTATTACGTTCTCCAGTGTAGATTAATGTGTGCATTTAGCATACGAGACAACATTATATGCTTCACAGCTCAGTGATATATCCCTAATTTTGAGAATGATGTCACATGGTCGTTTCCCACTTTCAATTTCATATAATTCATAATTTAAAACACAGTTCTAATGATGTCTGTACACAGGTATGCAGTGTATATTCGTTACTCATCTAAAAGTGTCGAAATCAACTGTTTGTAGTAGTAATATCCAAACTCTTGTCGTAAACTTGATGTTTTAGACAAGACCAAATTAATGGCTAAAAAAAAGTGCTAGAAACTTGCAAGTAATGAGTCAGGATGGCCGAGCGGTCGAAGGCGCTGCGTTTAGGTCGCAGTCTCCCCTGGAGGCGTGGGTTCAAATCCCACTCCTGACAAGTGGAACCTTAATTTAACGTTTATCCTGTAATTGAAGCTGTGCACGAATCAACAGGCAAATACTTTGTGATTCCTACTTCACGTATTACGTTCTGCAGTGTAGATTAATGTGTGCATTTAGCATACGAGACAACATTATATGCTTCACAGCTAAGTGAAATCAACTGTTTGGAGTAGCAATATCCAAACTCTTGTCGTAAACTTGATGTTTTAGACAAGACCAAAGTAATGGCTCAAAAAAAGTGCTAGAATTTTACAGGTAAGGAGTCAGGATGGCCGAGCGGTCAAAGGCGCTGCGTTCAGGTCGCAGTCTCCCCTGGAGGCGTGGGTTCGAATCCCACTTCTGACAAGTGGAACATTAATTTAACATTTATTCTGTAATTGAAGCTCCGCCCCAATCAACAGGCAAATACTTTGTGATTCCTAGTTCACGTATTACGTTCTCCAGTGTAGTTTAATGTGTGCATTTAGCATACGAGACAACATTATATGCTTCACAGCTCAGTGATATATCCCTAATTTTGAGAATGATGTCACATGGTCGTTTCCCACTTTCAATTTCATATAATTCATAATTTAAAACACAGTTCTAATGATGTCTGTACACAGGTATGCAGTGTATATTCGTTACTCATCTAAAACTGTCGAAATCAACTGTTTGTAGTAGCAATATCCAAACTCTTGTCGTAAACTTGATGTTTTAGACAAGACCAAATTAATGGCTAAAAAAAAGTGCTAGAAATTTGCAAGTACTGAGTCAGGATGGCCGAGCAGTCGAAGGCGCTGCGTTTAGGTCGCAGTCTCCCCTGGAGGCGTGGGTTCAAATCCCACTCCTGACAAGTGGAACCTTAATTTAACGTTTATCCTGTAATTGAAGCTGTGCACGAATCAACAGGCAAATACTTTGTGATTCCTACTTCACGTATTACGTTCTCCAGTGTAGATTAATGTGTGCATTTAGCATACGAGACAACATTATATGCTTCACAGCTCAGTGAAATCAACTGTTTGGAGTAGCAATATCCAAACTCTTGTCGTAAACTTGATGTTTTAGACAAGACCAAAGTAATGTCTCAAAAAAAGTGCTAGAATTTCACAGGTAAGGAGTCAGGATGGCCGAGCGGTCAAAGGCGCTGCGTTCAGGTCGCAGTCTCCCCTGGAGGCGTGGGTTCGAATCCCACTTCTGACAAGTGGGACCTCAATTTAACATTTATTCTGTAATTGAAGCTCCGCACCAATCAACAGTCAAATACTTTGTGATTCCTAGTTCATGTGTTACGTTCTCCAGTGTAGATTAATGTGTGCATTTAGCATACGAGACAACATTATATGCTTCACTGCTCAGTGAAATCAACTGTTTGGAGTAGCAATATCCAAACTCTTGTCGTAAACTTGATGTTTTAGACAAGACCAAAGTCATGGCTCAAAAAAAGTGCTAGAATTTTACAGGTAAGGAGTCAGGATGGCCGAGTGGTCGAAGGCGCTGCGTTTAGGTCGCAGTCTCCCCTGGAGGCGTGGGTTCAAATCCCACTCCTGACAAGTGGAACCTTAATTTAATGTTTATCCTGTAATTGAAGCTGTGCACGAATCAACAGGCAAATACTTTGTGATTCCTACTTCACGTATTACGTTCTCCAGTGTAGATTAATGTGTGCATTTAGCATACGAGACAACATTATATGCTTCACAGCTAAGTGAAATCAACTGTTTGGAGTAGCAATATCCAAACTCTTGTCGTAAACTTGATGTTTTAGACAAGACCAAATTAATGGCTAAAAAAAAGTGCTAGAAATTTGCAAGTACTGAGTCAGGATGGCCGAGCGGTCGAAGGCGCTGCGTTTAGGTCGCAGTCTCCCCTGGAGGCGTGGGTTCAAATCCCACTCCTGACAAGTGGAACCTTAATTTAACGTTTATCCTGTAATTGAAGCTGTGCACGAATCAACAGGCAAATACTTTGTGATTCCTACTTCACGTATTACGTTCTCCAGTGTAGATTAATGTGTGCATTTAGCATACGAGACAACATTATATGCTTCACAGCTCAGTGAAATCAACTGTTTGGAGTAGCAATATCCAAACTCTTGTCGTAAACTTGATGTTTTAGACAAGACCAAAGTAATGTCTCAAAAAAAGTGCTAGAATTTCACAGGTAAGGAGTCAGGATGGCCGAGCGGTCAAAGGCGCTGCGTTCAGGTCGCAGTCTCCCCTGGAGGCGTGGGTTCGAATCCCACTTCTGACAAGTGGGACCTCAATTTAACATTTATTCTGTAATTGAAGCTCCGCACCAATCAACAGTCAAATACTTTGTGATTCCTAGTTCATGTGTTACGTTCTCCAGTGTAGATTAATGTGTGCATTTAGCATACGAGACAACATTATATGCTTCACTGCTCAGTGAAATCAACTGTTTGGAGTAGCAATATCCAAACTCTTGTCGTAAACTTGATGTTTTACACAAGACCAAAGTAATGGCTCAAAAAAAGTGCTAGAATTTTACAGGTAAGGAGTCAGGATGGCCGAGCGGTCAAAGGCGCTGCGTTCAGGTCGCAGTCTCCCCTGGAGGCGTGGGTTCGAATCACACTTCTGACAAGTGGAACATTAATTTAACATTTATTCTGTAATTGAAGCTCCGCACCAATCAACAGGCAAATACTTTGTGATTCCTAGTTCACGTATTACGTTCTCCAGTGTAGTTTAATGTGTGCATTTAGCATACGAGACAACATTATATGCTTCACAGCTCAGTGAAATCAACTGTTTGGAGTAGCAATATCCAAACTCTTGTCGTAAACTTGATGTTTTAGACAAGACCAAAGTAATGGCTCAAAAAAAGTGCTAGAATTTAACAGGTAAGGAGTCAGGATGGCCGAGCGGTCAAAGGCGCTGCGTTCAGGTCGCAGTCTCCCCTGGAGGCGTGGGTTCGAATCCCACTTCTGACAAATGGAACCTCTATTTAACATTTATTCTGTAATTGAAGCTCCGCACCAATCAACAGGCAAATACTTTGTGATTCCTAGTTCATGTGTTACGGTCTCCAGTGTAAATTTATGTGTGCATTTAGCATACGAGACAACATTATATGCTTCACAGCTCAGTGATATATCCCTAATTTTGAGAATGATGTCACATGGTCGTTTCCCACTTTCAATTTCATATAATTCATAATTTAAAACACAGTTCTAATGATGTCTGTACACAGGTATGCAGTGTATATTCGTTACTCATCTAAAAGTGTCGAAATCAACTGTTTGTAGTAGCAATATCCAAACTCTTGTCGTAAACTTGATGTTTTAGACAAGACCAAATTAATGGCTAAAAAAAAGTGCTAGAAATTTGCAAGTAATGAGTCAGGATGGCCGAGCGGTCGAAGGCGCTGCGTTTAGGTCGCAGTCTCCCCAGGAGGCGTGGGTTCAAATCCCACTCCTGACAAGTGGAACCTTAATTTAACGTTTATCCTGTAATTGAAGCTGTGCACGAATCAACAGGGAAATACTTTGTGATTCCTACATCACGTATTACGTTCTCCAGTGTAGATTATTGTGTGCATTTAGCATACGAGACAACATTATATGCTTCACAGCTAAGTGAAATCAACTGTTTGGAGTAGCAATATCCAAACTCTTGTCGTAAACTTGATGTTTTAGACAAGACCAAAGTAATGGCTCAAAAAAAGTGCTAGAATTTTACAGGTAAGGAGTCGGGATGGCCGAGCGGTCAAAGGCGTAGGCGCTGCGTTCAGGTCGCAGTCTCCCCTGGAGGCGTGGGTTCGAATCCCACTTCTGACAAATGGAACCTCTATTTAACATTTATTCTGTAATTGAAGCTCCGCACCAATCAACAGGCAAATACTTTGTGATTCCTAGTTCATGTGTTACGGTCTCCAGTGTAAATTTATGTGTGCATTTAGCATACGAGACAACATTATATGCTTCACAGCTCAGTGAAATCAACTGTTTGGAGTAGCAATATCGAAACTCTTGTCGTAAACTTGATGTTTTAGACAAGACCAAAGTAATGGCTCAAAAAAAGTGCTAGAATTTCACAGATAAGGAGTCAGGATGGCCGAGCGGTCAAAGGCGCAGCGTTCAGGTTGCAGTCTCCCCTGGAGGCGTGGGTTCGAATCCCACTTCTGACAAGTGCAACATTAATTTAACATTTATTCTGTAATTGAAGCTCCGCACCAATCAACAGGCAAATACTTTGTGATTCCTAGTTCACGTATTACGTTCTCCAGTGTAGATTAATGTGTGCATTTAGCATACGAGACAACATTATATGCTTCACAGCTCAGTGAAATCAACTGTTTGGAGTAGCAATATCCAAACTCTTGTTGTAAACTTGATGTTTTAGACAAGACCAAAGTCATGGCTCAAAAAAAGTGCTAGAATTTTACAGGTAAGGAGTCAGGATGGCCGAGTGGTCGAAGGCGCTGCGTTTAGGTCGCAGTCTCCCCAGGAGGCGTGGGTTCAAATCCCACTCCTGACAAGTGGAACCTTAATTTAACGTTTATCCTGTAATTGAAGCTGTGCACGAATCAACAGGGAAATACTTTGTGATTCCTACATCACGTATTACGTTCTCCAGTGTAGATTATTGTGTGCATTTAGCATACGAGACAACATTATATGCTTCACAGCTAAGTGAAATCAACTGTTTGGAGTAGCAATATCCAAACTCTTGTCGTAAACTTGATGTTTTAGACAAGACCAAAGTAATGGCTCAAAAAAAGTGCTAGAATTTTACAGGTAAGGAGTCGGGATGGCCGAGCGGTCAAAGGCGTAGGCGCTGCGTTCAGGTCGCAGTCTCCCCTGGAGGCGTGGGTTCGAATCCCACTTCTGACAAATGGAACCTCTATTTAACATTTATTCTGTAATTGAAGCTCCGCACCAATCAACAGGCAAATACTTTGTGATTCCTAGTTCATGTGTTACGGTCTCCAGTGTAAATTTATGTGTGCATTTAGCATACGAGACAACATTATATGCTTCACAGCTCAGTGAAATCAACTGTTTGGAGTAGCAATATCGAAACTCTTGTCGTAAACTTGATGTTTTAGACAAGACCAAAGTAATGGCTCAAAAAAAGTGCTAGAATTTCACAGATAAGGAGTCAGGATGGCCGAGCGGTCAAAGGCGCAGCGTTCAGGTTGCAGTCTCCCCTGGAGGCGTGGGTTCGAAATCCCACTTCTGACAAGTGCAACATTAATTTAACATTTATTCTGTAATTGAAGCTCCGCACCAATCAACAGGCAAATACTTTGTGATTCCTAGTTCACGTATTACGTTCTCCAGTGTAGATTAATGTGTGCATTTAGCATACGAGACAACATTATATGCTTCACAGCTCAGTGATATATCCCTAATTTTGAGAATGATGTCACATGGTCGTTTCCCACTTTCAATTTCATATAATTCATAATTTAAAACACAGTTCTAATGATGTCTGTACACAGGTATGCAGTGTATATTCGTTACTCATCTAAAAGTGTCGAAATCAACTGTTTGTAGTAGTAATATCCAAACTCTTGTCGTAAACTTGATGTTTTAGACAAGACCAAATTAATGGCTAAAAAAAAGTGCTAGAAATTTGCAAGTAATGAGTCAGGATGGCCGAGCGGTCGAAGGCGCTGCGTTTAGGTCGCAGTCTCCCCTGGAGGCGTGGGTTCAAATCCCACTCCTGACAATTGGAACCTTAATTTAACGTTTATCCTGTAATTGAAGCTGTGCACGAATCAACAGGCAAATACTTTGTGATTCCTACTTCACGTATTACGTTCTCCAGTGTAGATTAATGTGTGCATTTAGCATACGAGACAACATTATATGCTTCACAGCTCAGTGAAATCAACTGTTTGGAGTAGCAATATCCAAACTCTTGTCGTAAACTTGATGTTTTAGACAACACCAAAGTAATGGCTCAAAAAAAGTGCTAGAATTTCACAGGTAAGGAGTCAGGATGGCCGAGCGGTCAAAGGCGCTGCGTTCAGGTCGCAGTCTCCCCTGGAGGCGTGGGTTCGAATCCCACTTCTGACAAGTGCAACATTAATTTAACATTTATTCTGTAATTGAAGCTCCGCACCAATCAACAGGCAAATACTTTGTGATTCCTAGTTCACGTATTACGTTCTCCAGTGTAGATTAATGTGTGCATTTAGCATACGAGACAACATTATATGCTTCACAGCTCAGTGAAATCAACTGTTTGGAGTAGCAATATCCAAACTCTTGTTGTAAACTTGATGTTTTAGACAAGACCAAAGTCATGGCTCAAAAAAAGTGCTAGAATTTTACAGGTAAGGAGTCAGGATGGCCGAGTGGTCGAAGGCGCTGCGTTTAGGTCGCAGTCTCCCCAGGAGGCGTGGGTTCAAATCCCACTCCTGACAAGTGGAACCTTAATTTAACGTTTATCCTGTAATTGAAGCTGTGCACGAATCAACAGGGAAATACTTTGTGATTCCTACATCACGTATTACGTTCTCCAGTGTAGATTATTGTGTGCATTTAGCATACGAGACAACATTATATGCTTCACAGCTAAGTGAAATCAACTGTTTGGAGTAGCAATATCCAAACTCTTGTCGTAAACTTGATGTTTTAGACAAGACCAAAGTAATGGCTCAAAAAAAGTGCTAGAATTTTACAGGTAAGGAGTCGGGATGGCCGAGCGGTCAAAGGCGTAGGCGCTGCGTTCAGGTCGCAGTCTCCCCTGGAGGCGTGGGTTCGAATCCCACTTCTGACAAATGGAACCTCTATTTAACATTTATTCTGTAATTGAAGCTCCGCACCAATCAACAGGCAAATACTTTGTGATTCCTAGTTCATGTGTTACGGTCTCCAGTGTAAATTTATGTGTGCATTTAGCATACGAGACAACATTATATGCTTCACAGCTCAGTGAAATCAACTGTTTGGAGTAGCAATATCGAAACTCTTGTCGTAAACTTGATGTTTTAGACAAGACCAAAGTAATGGCTCAAAAAAAGTGCTAGAATTTCACAGATAAGGAGTCAGGATGGCCGAGCGGTCAAAGGCGCAGCGTTCAGGTTGCAGTCTCCCCTGGAGGCGTGGGTTCGAAATCCCACTTCTGACAAGTGCAACATTAATTTAACATTTATTCTGTAATTGAAGCTCCGCACCAATCAACAGGCAAATACTTTGTGATTCCTAGTTCACGTATTACGTTCTCCAGTGTAGATTAATGTGTGCATTTAGCATACGAGACAACATTATATGCTTCACAGCTCAGTGATATATCCCTAATTTTGAGAATGATGTCACATGGTCGTTTCCCACTTTCAATTTCATATAATTCATAATTTAAAACACAGTTCTAATGATGTCTGTACACAGGTATGCAGTGTATATTCGTTACTCATCTAAAAGTGTCGAAATCAACTGTTTGTAGTAGTAATATCCAAACTCTTGTCGTAAACTTGATGTTTTAGACAAGACCAAATTAATGGCTAAAAAAAAGTGCTAGAAATTTGCAAGTAATGAGTCAGGATGGCCGAGCGGTCGAAGGCGCTGCGTTTAGGTCGCAGTCTCCCCTGGAGGCGTGGGTTCAAATCCCACTCCTGACAATTGGAACCTTAATTTAACGTTTATCCTGTAATTGAAGCTGTGCACGAATCAACAGGCAAATACTTTGTGATTCCTACTTCACGTATTACGTTCTCCAGTGTAGATTAATGTGTGCATTTAGCATACGAGACAACATTATATGCTTCACAGCTCAGTGAAATCAACTGTTTGGAGTAGCAATATCCAAACTCTTGTCGTAAACTTGATGTTTTAGACAACACCAAAGTAATGGCTCAAAAAAAGTGCTAGAATTTCACAGGTAAGGAGTCAGGATGGCCGAGCGGTCAAAGGCGCTGCGTTCAGGTCGCAGTCTCCCCTGGAGGCGTGGGTTCGAATCCCACTTCTGACAAGCGGGACCTCAATTTAACATTTATTCTGTAATTGAAGCTCCGCACCAATCAACAGTCAAATACTTTGTGATTCCTAGTTCATGTGTTACGTTCTCCAGTGTAGATTAATGTGTGCATTTAGCATACGAGACAACATTATATGCTTCACTGCTCAGTGAAATCAACTGTTTGGAGTAGCAATATCCAAACTCTTGTTGTAAACTTGATGTTTTAGACAAGACCAAAGTCATGGCTCAAAAAAAGTGCTAGAATTTTACAGGTAAGGAGTCAGGATGGCCGAGTGGTCGAAGGCGCTGTGTTTAGGTCGCAGTCTCCCCTGGAGGCGTGGGTTCAAATCCCACTCCTGACAAGTGAAACCTTAATTTAATGTTTATCCTGTAATTGAAGCTGTGCACGAATCAACAGGCAAATACTTTGTGATTCCTACTTCACGTATTACGTTCTCCAGTGTAGATTAATGTGTGCATTTAGCATACGAGACAACATTATATGCTTCACAGCTAAGTGAAATCAACTGTTTGGAGTAGCAATATCCAAACTCTTGTCGTAAACTTGATGTTTTAGACAAGACCAAAGTAATGGCTCAAAAAAAGTGCTAGAATTTTACAGGTAAGGAGTCAGGATGGCCGAGCGGTCAAAGGCGCTGCGTTCAGGTCGCAGTCTCCCCTGGAGGCGTGGGTTCGAATCCCACTTCTGACAAGTGGAACATTAATTTAACATTTATTCTGTAATTGAAGCTCCGCACCAATCAACAGGCAAATACTTTGTGATTCCTAGTTCACGTATTACGTTCTCCAGTGTAGTTTAATGTGTGCATTTAGCATACGAGACAACATTATATGCTTCACAGCTCAGTGAAATCAACTGTTTGGAGTAGCAATATCCAAACTCTTGTCGTAAACTTGATGTTTTAGACAAGACCAAAGTAATGGCTCAAAAAAAGTGCTAGAATTTAACAGGTAAGGAGTCAGGATGGCCGAGCGGTCAAAGGCGCTGCGTTCAGGTCGCAGTCTCCCCTGGAGGCGTGGTTTCGAATCCCACTTCTGACAAAAGGAACCTCTATTTAACATTTATTCTGTAATTGAAGCTCCGCACCAATCAACAGGCAAATACTTTGTGATTCCTAGTTCATGTGTTACGGTCTCCAGTGTAAATTTATGTGTGCATTTAGCATACGAGACAACATTATATGCTTCACAGCTCAGTGATATATCCCTAATTTTGAGAATGATGTCACATGGTCGTTTCCCACTTTCAATTTCATATAATTCATAATTTAAAACACAGTTCTAATGATGTCTGTACACAGGTATGCAGTGTATATTCGTTACTCATCTAAAAGTGTCGAAATCAACTGTTTGTAGTAGCAATATCCAAACTCTTGTCGTAAACTTGATGTTTTAGACAAGACCAAATTAATGGCTAAAAAAAAGTGCTAGAAATTTGCAAGTAATGAGTCAGGATGGCCGAGCGGTCGAAGGCGCTGCGTTTAGGTCGCAGTCTCCCCAGGAGGCGTGGGTTCAAATCCCACTCCTGACAAGTGGAACCTTAATTTAACGTTTATCCTGTAATTGAAGCTGTGCACGAATCAACAGGGAAATACTTTGTGATTCCTACATCACGTATTACGTTCTCCAGTGTAGATTATTGTGTGCATTTAGCATACGAGACAACATTATATGCTTCACAGCTAAGTGAAATCAACTGTTTGGAGTAGCAATATCCAAACTCTTGTCGTAAACTTGATGTTTTAGACAAGACCAAAGTAATGGCTCAAAAAAAGTGCTAGAATTTTACAGGTAAGGAGTCGGGACGGCCGAGCGGTCAAAGGCGTAGGCGCTGCGTTCAGGTCGCAGTCTCTCCTGGAGGCGTGGGTTCGAATCCCACTTCTGACAAATGGAACCTCTATTTAACATTTATTCTGTAATTGAAGCTCCGCACCAATCAACAGGCAAATACTTTGTGATTCCTAGTTCATGTGTTACGGTCTCCAGTGTAAATTTATGTGTGCATTTAGCATACGAGACAACATTATATGCTTCACAGCTCAGTGAAATCAACTGTTTGGAGTAGCAATATCGAAACTCTTGTCGTAAACTTGATGTTTTAGACAAGACCAAAGTAATGGCTCAAAAAAAGTGCTAGAATTTCACAGATAAGGAGTCAGGATGGCCGAGCGGTCAAAGGCGCTGCGTTCAGGTTGCAGTCTCCCCTGGAGGCGTGGGTTCGAATCCCACTTCTGACAAGTGCAACATTAATTTAACATTTATTCTGTAATTGAAGCTCCGCACCAATCAACAGGCAAATACTTTGTGATTCCTAGTTCACGTATTACGTTCTCCAGTGTAGATTAATGTGTGCATTTAGCATACGAGACAACATTATATGCTTCACAGCTCAGTGAAATCAACTGTTTGGAGTAGCAATATCCAAACTCTTGTCGTAAACTTGATGTTTTAGACAAGACCAAAGTAATGGCTCAAAAAAAGTGCTAGAATTTTACAGGTAAGGAGTCGGGATGGCCGAGCGGTCAAAGGCGTAGGCGCTGCGTTCAGGTCGCAGTCTCCCCTGGAGGCGTGGGTTCGAATCCCACTTCTGACAAATGGAACCTCTATTTAACATTTATTCTGTAATTGAAGCTCCGCACCAATCAACAGGCAAATACTTTGTGATTCCTAGTTCATGTGTTACGGTCTCCAGTGTAAATTTATGTGTGCATTTAGCATACGAGACAACATTATATGCTTCACAGCTCAGTGAAATCAACTGTTTGGAGTAGCAATATCGAAACTCTTGTCGTAAACTTGATGTTTTAGACAAGACCAAAGTAATGGCTCAAAAAAAGTGCTAGAATTTCACAGATAAGGAGTCAGGATGGCCGAGCGGTCAAAGGCGCTGCGTTCAGGTTGCAGTCTCCCCTGGAGGCGTGGGTTCGAATCCCACTTCTGACAAGTGCAACATTAATTTAACATTTATTCTGTAATTGAAGCTCCGCACCAATCAACAGGCAAATACTTTGTGATTCCTAGTTCACGTATTACGTTCTCCAGTGTAGATTAATGTGTGCATTTAGCATACGAGACAACATTATATGCTTCACAGCTCAGTGAAATCAACTGTTTGGAGTAGCAATATCCAAACTCTTGTCGTAAACTTGATGTTTTAGACAAGACCAAAGTAATGGCTCAAAAAAAGTGCTAGAATTTAACAGGTAAGGAGTCAGGATGGCCGAGCGGTCAAAGGCGCTGCGTTCAGGTCGCAGTCTCCCCTGGAGGCGTGGGTTCGAATCCCACTTCTGACAAATGGAACCTCTATTTAACATTTATTCTGTAATTGAAGCTCCGCACCAATCAACAGGCAAATACTTTGTGATTCCTAGTTCATGTGTTACGGTCTCCAGTGTAAATTTATGTGTGCATTTAGCATACGAGACAACATTATATGCTTCACAGCTCAGTGAAATCAACTGTTTGGAGTAGCAATATCGAAACTCTTGTCGTAAACTTGATGTTTTAGACAAGACCAAAGTAATGGCTCAAAAAAAGTGCTAGAATTTCACAGATAAGGAGTCAGGATGGCCGAGCGGTCAAAGGCGCTGCGTTCAGGTCGCAGTCTCCCCTGGAGGCGTGGGTTCGAATCCCACTTCTGACAAGTGCAACATTAATTTAACATTTATTCTGTAATTGAAGATCCGCACCAATCAACAGGCAAATACTTTGTGATTCCTAGTTCACGTATTACGTTCTCCAGTGTAGATTAATGTGTGCATTTAGCATACGAGACAACATTATATGCTTCACTGCTCAGTGAAATCAACTGTTTGGAGTAGCAATATCCAAACTCTTGTCGTAAACTTTATGTTTTAGACAAGATCAAAGTCATGGCTCAAAAAAAGTGCTAGAATTTTACAGGTAATGAGTCAGGATGGCCGAGTGGTCAAAGGCGCTGCGTTCAGGTCGCAGTCTCCCCTGGAGGCGTGGATTCAATCCCACTTCTGACAAGTGGAACATCAATTTAACATTTATTCTGTAATTGAAGCTCCGCACCAATCAACAGGCAAATACTTTGTGATTCCTAGTTCATGTGTTACGTTCTCCAGTGTAAATTTATGTGTGCATTTAGCATACGAGACAACATTATATGCTTCACAGCTCAGTGAAATCAACTGTTTGGAGTAGCAATATCCAAACTCTTGTCGTAAACTTTATGTTTTAGACAAGATCAAAGTCATGGCTCAAAAAAAGTGCTAGAATTTAACAGGTAATGAGTCAGGATGGCCGAGCGGTCAAAGGCGCTGCGTTCAGGTCGCAGTCTCCCCTGGAGGCGTGGGTTCAAATCCCACTTCTGACAAGTGGAACATCAATTTAACATTTATTCTGTAATTGAAGCTCCGCACCAATCAACAGGCAAATACTTTGTGATTCCTAGTTCACGTATTACGTTCTCCAGTGTAGATTTATGTGTGCATTTAGCATACGAGACAACATTATATGCTTCACAGCTCAGTGATATATCCCTAATTTTGAGAATGATGTCACATGGTCGTTTCCCACTTTCAATTTCATATAATTCATAATTTAAAACACAGTTCTAATGATGTCTGTACACAGGTATGCAGTATATATTCGTTACTCATCTAAAACTGTCGAAATCAACTGTTTGTAGTAGCAATATCCAAACTCTTGTCGTAAACTTGATGTTTTAGACAAGACCAAATTAATGGCTAAAAAAAAGTGCTAGAAATTTGCAAGTAATGAGTCAGGATGGCCGAGCGGTCGAAGGCACTGCGTTTAGGTCGCAGTCTCCCCTGGAGGCGTGGGTTCAAATCCCACTCCTGACAAGTGGAACCTTAATTTAACGTTTATCCTGTAATTGAAGCTGTGCACGAATCAACAGGCAAATACTTTGTGATTCCTACTTCACGTATTACGTTCTCCAGTGTAGATTATTGTGTGCATTTAGCATACGAGACAACATTATATGCTTCACAGCTAAGTGAAATCAACTGTTTGGAGTAGCAATATCCAAACTCTTGTCGTAAACTTGATGTTTTAGACAAGACCAAAGTAATGGCTCAAAAAAAGTGCTAGAATTTTACAGGTAAAGAGTCAGGATGGCCGAGCGGTCAAAGGCGCTGCGTTCAGGTCGCAGTCTCCCCTGGAGGCGTGGGTTCGAATCCCACTTCTGACAAATGGAACCTCTATTTAACATTTATTCTGTAATTGAAGCTCCGCACCAATCAACAGGCAAATACTTTGTGATTCCTAGTTCATGTGTTACGGTCTCCAGTGTAAATTTATGTGTGCATTTAGCATACGAGACAACATTATATGCTTCACAGCTCAGTGAAATCAACTGTTTGGAGTAGCAATATCGAAACTCTTGTCGTAAACTTGATGTTTTAGACAAGACCAAAGTAATGGCTCAAAAAAAGTGCTAGAATTTCACAGATAAGGAGTCAGGATGGCCGAGCGGTCAAAGGCGCTGCGTTCAGGTCGCAGTCTCCCCTGGAGGCGTGGGTTCGAATCCCACTTCTGACAAGTGCAACATTAATTTAACATTTATTCTGTAATTGAAGCTCCGCACCAATCAACAGGCAAATACTTTGTGATTCCTAGTTCACGTATTACGTTCTCCAGTGTAGATTAATGTGTGCATTTAGCATACGAGACAACATTATATGCTTCACAGCTCAGTGATATATCCCTAATTTTGAGAATGATGTCACATGGTCGTTTCCCACTTTCAATTTCATATAATTCATAATTTAAAACACAGTTCTAATGATGTCTGTACACAGGTATGCAGTGTATATTCGTTACTCATCTAAAAGTGTCGAAATCAACTGTTTGTAGTAGTAATATCCAAACTCTTGTCGTAAACTTGATGTTTTAGACAAGACCAAATTAATGGCTAAAAAAAAGTGCTAGAAACTTGCAAGTAATGAGTCAGGATGGCCGAGCGGTCGAAGGCGCTGCGTTTAGGTCGCAGTCTCCCCTGGAGGCGTGGGTTCAAATCCCACTCCTGACAAGTGGAACCTTAATTTAACGTTTATCCTGTAATTGAAGCTGTGCACGAATCAACAGGCAAATACTTTGTGATTCCTACTTCACGTATTACGTTCTCCAGTGTAGATTAATGTGTGCATTTAGCATACGAGACAACATTATATGCTTCACAGCTAAGTGAAATCAACTGTTTGGAGTAGCAATATCCAAACTCTTGTCGTAAACTTGATGTTTTAGACAAGACCAAAGTAATGGCTCAAAAAAAGTACTAGAATTTTACAGGTAAGGAGTCAGGATGGCCGAGCGGTCAAAGGCGCTGCGTTCAGGTCGCAGTCTCCCCTGGAGGCGTGGGTTCGAATCCCACTTCTGACAAGTGGAACATTAATTTAACATTTATTCTGTAATTGAAGCTCCGCACCAATCAACAGGCAAATACTTTGTGATTCCTAGTTCACGTATTACGTTCTCCAGTGTAGTTTAATGTGTGCATTTAGCATACGAGACAACATTATATGCTTCACAGCTCAGTGATATATCCCTAATTTTGAGAATGATGTCACATGGTCGTTTCCCACTTTCAATTTCATATAATTCATAATTTAAAACACAGTTCTAATGATGTCTGTACACAGGTATGCAGTGTATATTCGTTACTCATCTAAAACTGTCGAAATCAACTGTTTGTAGTAGCAATATCCAAACTCTTGTCGTAAACTTGATGTTTTAGACAAGACCAAATTAATGGCTAAAAAAAAGTGCTAGAAATTTGCAAGTACTGAGTCAGGATGGCCGAGCGGTCGAAGGCGCTGCGTTTAGGTCGCAGTCTCCCCTGGAGGCGTGGGTTCAAATCCCACTCCTGACAAGTGGAACCTTAATTTAACGTTTATC
This sequence comes from Pampus argenteus, assembly GCA_036937835.1. Lineage (NCBI taxonomy): Eukaryota > Metazoa > Chordata > Actinopteri > Scombriformes > Stromateidae > Pampus > Pampus argenteus. The sequence goes on from CM072879.1 coordinate 3,442,384, forward strand.
CTGTAATTGAAGCTGTGCACGAATCAACAGGCAAATACTTTGTGATTCCTACTTCACGTATTACGTTCTCCAGTGTAGATTAATGTGTGCATTTAGCATACGAGACAACATTATATGCTTCACAGCTCAGTGAAATCAACTGTTTGGAGTAGCAATATCCAAACTCTTGTCGTAAACTTGATGTTTTAGACAAGACCAAAGTAATGTCTCAAAAAAAGTGCTAGAATTTCACAGGTAAGGAGTCAGGATGGCCGAGCGGTCAAAGGCGCTGCGTTCAGGTCGCAGTCTCCCCTGGAGGCGTGGGTTCGAATCCCACTTCTGACAAGTGGGACCTCAATTTAACATTTATTCTGTAATTGAAGCTCCGCACCAATCAACAGTCAAATACTTTGTGATTCCTAGTTCATGTGTTACGTTCTCCAGTGTAGATTAATGTGTGCATTTAGCATACGAGACAACATTATATGCTTCACTGCTCAGTGAAATCAACTGTTTGGAGTAGCAATATCCAAACTCTTGTCGTAAACTTGATGTTTTAGACAAGACCAAAGTCATGGCTCAAAAAAAGTGCTAGAATTTTACAGGTAAGGAGTCAGGATGGCCGAGTGGTCGAAGGCGCTGCGATTAGGTCGCAGTCTCCCCTGGAGGCGTGGGTTCAAATCCCACTCCTGACAAGTGGAACCTTAATTTAATGTTTATCCTGTAATTGAAGCTCCGCACCAATCAACAGGCAAATACTTTGTGATTCCTAGTTCACGTATTACGTTCTCCAGTGTAGTTTAATGTGTGCTTTTAGCATACGAGACAACATTATATGCTTCACAGCTCAGTGAAATCAACTGTTTGGAGTAGCAATATCCAAACTCTTGTCGTAAACTTGATGTTTTAGACAAGACCAAAGTAATGGCTCAAAAAAAGTGCTAGAAATTTGCAAGTAATGAGTCAGGATGGCCGAGCGGTCGAAGGCGCTGCGTTTAGGTCGCAGTCTCCCCTGGAGGCGTGGGTTCAAATCCCACTCCTGACAAGTGGAACCTTAATTTAACGTTTATCCTGTAATTGAAGCTGTGCACGAATCAACAGGCAAATACTTTGTGATTCCTACTTCACGTATTACGTTCTCCAGTGTAGATTAATGTGTGCATTTAGCATACGAGACAACATTATATGCTTCACAGCTAAGTGAAATCAACTGTTTGGAGTAGCAATATCCAAACTCTTGTCGTAAACTTGATGTTTTAGACAAGACCAAAGTAATGGCTCAAAAAAAGTGCTAGAATTTTACAGGTAAGGAGTCAGGATGGCCGAGCGGTCAAAGGCGCTGCGTTCAGGTCGCAGTCTCCCCTGGAGGCGTGGGTTCGAATCCCACTTCTGACAAATGGAACCTCTATTTAACATTTATTCTGTAATTGAAGCTCCGCACCAATCAACAGGCAAATACTTTGTGATTCCTAGTTCATGTGTTACGGTCTCCAGTGTAAATTTATGTGTGCATTTAGCATACGAGACAACATTATATGCTTCACAGCTCAGTGATATATCCCTAATTTTGAGAATGATGTCACATGGTCGTTTCCCACTTTCAATTTCATATAATTCATAATTTAAAACACAGTTCTAATGATGTCTGTACACAGGTATGCAGTGTATATTCGTTACTCATCTAAAACTGTCGAAATCAACTGTTTGTAGTAGCAATATCCAAACTCTTGTTGTAAACTTGATGTTTTAGACAAGACCAAATTAATGGCTAAAAAAAAGTGCTAGAAATTTGCAAGTAATGAGTCAGGATGGCCGAGCGGTCGAAGGCGCTGCGTTTAGGTCGCAGTCTCCCCTGGAGGCGTGGGTTCGAATCCCACTTCTGACAAGTGGAACATTAATTTAACATTTATTCTGTAATTGAAGCTCCGCACCAATCAACAGGCAAATACTTTGTGATTCCTAGTTCACGTATTACGTTCTCCAGTGTAGTTTAATGTGTGCATTTAGCATACGAGACAACATTATATGCTTCACAGCTCAGTGATATATCCCTAATTTTGAGAATGATGTCACATGGTCGTTTCCCACTTTCAATTTCATATAATTCATAATTTAAAACACAGTTCTAATGATGTCTGTACACAGGTATGCAGTGTATATTCGTTACTCATCTAAAACTGTCGAAATCAACTGTTTGTAGTAGCAATATCCAAACTCTTGTCGTAAACTTGATGTTTTAGACAAGACCAAATTAATGGCTAAAAAAAAGTGCTAGAAATTTGCAAGTACTGAGTCAGGATGGCCGAGCGGTCGAAGGCGCTGCGTTTAGGTCGCAGTCTCCCCTGGAGGCGTGGGTTCAAATCCCACTCCTGACAAGTGGAACCTTAATTTAACGTTTATCCTGTAATTGAAGCTGTGCACGAATCAACAGGCAAATACTTTGTGATTCCTACTTCATGTATTACGTTCTCCAGTGTAGATTAATGTGTGCATTTAGCATACGAGACAACATTATATGCTTCACAGCTCAGTGAAATCAACTGTTTGGAGTAGCAATATCCAAACTCTTGTCGTAAACTTGATGTTTTAGACAAGACCAAAGTAATGTCTCAAAAAAAGTGCTAGAATTTCACAGGTAAGGAGTCAGGATGGCCGAGCGGTCAAAGGCGCTGCGTTCAGGTCGCAGTCTCCCCTGGAGGCGTGGGTTCGAATCCCACTTCTGACAAGTGGGACCTCAATTTAACATTTATTCTGTAATTGAAGCTCCGCACCAATCAACAGTCAAATACTTTGTGATTCCTAGTTCATGTGTTACGTTCTCCAGTGTAGATTAATGTGTGCATTTAGCATACGAGACAACATTATATGCTTCACTGCTCAGTGAAATCAACTGTTTGGAGTAGCAATATCCAAACTCTTGTCGTAAACTTGATGTTTTAGACAAGACCAAAGTCATGGCTCAAAAAAAGTGCTAGAATTTTACAGGTAAGGAGTCAGGATGGCCGAGTGGTCGAAGGCGCTGCGATTAGGTCGCAGTCTCCCCTGGAGGCGTGGGTTCAAATCCCACTCCTGACAAGTGGAACCTTAATTTAACGTTTATCCTGTAATTGAAGCTGTGCACGAATCAACAGGCAAATACTTTGTGATTCCTACTTCACGTATTACGTTCTCCAGTGTAGATTAATGTGTGCATTTAGCATACGAGACAACATTATATGCTTCACAGCTCAGTGAAATCAACTGTTTGGAGTAGCAATATCCAAACTCTTGTCGTAAACTTGATGTTTTAGACAAGACCAAAGTAATGGCTCAAAAAAAGTGCTAGAATTTTACAGGTAAGGAGTCAGGATGGCCGAGCGGTCAAAGGCGCTGCGTTCAGGTCGCAGTCTCCCCTGGAGGCGTGGGTTCGAATCCCACTTCTGACAAATGGAACCTCTATTTAACATTTATTCTGTAATTGAAGCTCCGCACCAATCAACAGGCAAATACTTTGTGATTCCTAGTTCATGTGTTACGGTCTCCAGTGTAAATTTATGTGTGCATTTAGCATACGAGACAACATTATATGCTTCACTGCTCAGTGAAATCAACTGTTTGGAGTAGCAATATCCAAACTCTTGTCGTAAACTTGATGTTTTAGACAAGACCAAAGTCATGGCTCAAAAAAAGTGCTAGAATTTTACAGGTAAGGAGTCAGGATGGCCGAGTGGTCGAAGGCGCTGCGTTTAGGTCGCAGTCTCCCCTGGAGGCGTGGGTTCAAATCCCACTCCTGACAAGTGGAACCTTAATTTAACGTTTATCCTGTAATTGAAGCTGTGCACGAATCAACAGGCAAATACTTTGTGATTCCTACTTCACGTATTACGTTCTCCAGTGTAGATTATTGTGTGCATTTAGCATACGAGACAACATTATATGCTTCACAGCTAAGTGAAATCAACTGTTTGGAGTAGCAATATCCAAACTCTTGTCGTAAACTTGATGTTTTAGACAAGACCAAAGTAATGGCTCAAAAAAAGTGCTAGAATTTTACAGGTAAGGAGTCAGGATGGCCGAGCGGTCAAAGGCGTAGGCGCTGCGTTCAGGTCGCAGTCTCCCCTGGAGGCGTGGGTTCGAATCCCACTTCTGACAAATGGAACATTAATTTAACATTTATTCTGTAATTGAAGCTCCGCACCAATCAACAGGCAAATACTTTGTGATTCCTAGTTCACGTATTACGTTCTCCAGTGTAGTTTAATGTGTGCATTTAGCATACGAGACAACATTATATGCTTCACAGCTCAGTGAAATCAACTGTTTGGAGTAGCAATATCCAAACTCTTGTAGTAAACTTGATGTTTTAGACAAGACCAAAGTAATGGCTCAAAAAAAGTGCTAGAATTTAACAGGTAAGGAGTCAGGATGGCCGAGCGGTCAAAGGCGCTGCGTTCAGGTCGCAGTCTCCCCTGGAGGCGTGGGTTCGAATCCCACTTCTGACAAATCGAACCTCTATTTAACATTTATTCTGTAATTGAAGCTCCGCACCAATCAACAGGCAAATACTTTGTGATTCCTAGTTCATGTGTTACGGTCTCCAGTGTAAATTTATGTGTGCATTTAGCATACGAGACAACATTATATGCTTCACAGCTCAGTGATATATCCCTAATTTTGAGAATGATGTCACATGGTCGTTTCCCACTTTCAATTTCATATAATTCATAATTTAAAACACAGTTCTAATGATGTCTGTACACAGGTATGCAGTGTATATTCGTTACTCATCTAAAAGTGTCGAAATCAACTGTTTGTAGTAGCAATATCCAAACTCTTGTCATAAACTTGATGTTTTAGACAAGACCAAATTAATGGCTAAAAAAAAGTGCTAGAAATTTGCAAGTAATGAGTCACGATGGCCGAGCGGTCGAAGGCGCTGCGTTTAGGTCGCAGTCTCCCCTGGAGGCGTGGGTTCAAATCCCACTCCTGACAAGTGGAACCTTAATTTAACGTTTATCCTGTAATTGAAGCTGTGCACGAATCAACAGGGAAATACTTTGTGATTCCTACTTCAAGTATTACGTTCTCCAGTGTAGATTATTGTGTGCATTTAGCATACGAGACAACATTATATGCTTCACAGCTAAGTGAAATCAACTGTTTGGAGTAGCAATATCCAAACTCTTGTCGTAAACTTGATGTTTTAGACAAGACCAAAGTAATGGCTCAAAAAAAGTGCTAGAATTTTACAGGTAAGGAGTCGAGATGGCCGAGCGGTCAAAGGCGTAGGCGCTGCGTTCAGGTCGCAGTCTCCCCTGGAGGCGTGGGTTCGAATCCCACTTCTGACAAATGGAACCTCTATTTAACATTTATTCTGTAATTGAAGCTCCGCACCAATCAACAGGCAAATACTTTGTGATTCCTAGTTCATGTGTTACGGTCTCCAGTGTAAATTTATGTGTGCATTTAGCATACGAGACAACATTATATGCTTCACAGCTCAGTGAAATCAACTGTTTGGAGTAGCAATATCGAAACTCTTGTCGTAAACTTGATGTTTTAGACAAGACCAAAGTAATGGCTCAAAAAAAGTGCTAGAATTTCACAGATAAGGAGTCAGGATGGCCGAGCGGTCAAAGGCGCTGCGTTCAGGTCGCAGTCTCCCCTGGAGGCGTGGGTTCGAATCCCACTTCTGACAAGTGCAACATTAATTTAACATTTATTCTGTAATTGAAGCTCCGCACCAATCAACAGGCAAATACTTTGTGATTCCTAGTTCACGTATTACGTTCTCCAGTGTAGATTAATGTGTGCATTTAGCATACGAGACAACATTATATGCTTCACAGCTCAGTGATATATCCCTAATTTTGAGAATGATGTCACATGGTCGTTTCCCACTTTCAATTTCATATAATTCATAATTTAAAACACAGTTCTAATGATGTCTGTACACAGGTATGCAGTGTATATTCGTTACTCATCTAAAAGTGTCGAAATCAACTGTTTGTAGTAGTAATATCCAAACTCTTGTCGTAAACTTGATGTTTTAGACAAGACCAAATTAATGGCTAAAAAAAAGTGCTAGAAACTTGCAAGTAATGAGTCAGGATGGCCGAGCGGTCGAAGGCGCTGCGTTTAGGTCGCAGTCTCCCCTGGAGGCGTGGGTTCAAATCCCACTCCTGACAAGTGGAACCTTAATTTAATGTTTATCCTGTAATTGAAGCTGTGCACGAATCAACAGGCAAATACTTTGTGATTCCTACTTCACGTATTACGTTCTCCAGTGTAGATTAATGTGTGCATTTAGCATACGAGACAACATTATATGCTTCACAGCTAAGTGAAATCAACTGTTTGGAGTAGCAATATCCAAACTCTTGTCGTAAACTTGATGTTTTAGACAAGACCAAAGTAATGGCTCAAAAAAAGTGCTAGAATTTTACAGGTAAGGAGTCAGGATGGCCGAGCGGTCAAAGGCGCTGCGTTCAGGTCGCAGTCTCCCCTGGAGGCGTGGGTTCGAATCCCACTTCTGACAAGTGGAACATTAATTTAACATTTATTCTGTAATTGAAGCTCCGCACCAATCAACAGGCAAATACTTTGTGATTCCTAGTTCACGTATTACGTTCTCCAGTGTAGTTTAATGTGTGCATTTAGCATACGAGACAACATTATATGCTTCACAGCTCAGTGAAATCAACTGTTTGGAGTAGCAATATCCAAACTCTTGTCGTAAACTTGATGTTTTAGACAAGACCAAAGTAATGGCTCAAAAAAAGTGCTAGAATTTAACAGGTAAGGAGTCAGGATGGCCGAGCGGTCAAAGGCGCTGCGTTCAGGTCGCAGTCTCCCCTGGAGGCGTGGTTTCGAATCCCACTTCTGACAAATGGAACCTCTATTTAACATTTATTCTGTAATTGAAGCTCCGCACCAATCAACAGGCAAATACTTTGTGATTCCTAGTTCATGTGTTACGGTCTCCAGTGTAAATTTATGTGTGCATTTAGCATACGAGACAACATTATATGCTTCACAGCTCAGTGAAATCAACTGTTTGGAGTAGCAATATCGAAACTCTTGTCGTAAACTTGATGTTTTAGACAAGACCAAAGTAATGGCTCAAAAAAAGTGCTAGAATTTCACAGATAAGGAGTCAGGATGGCCGAGCGGTCAAAGGCGCTGCGTTCAGGTTGCAGTCTCCCCTGGAGGCGTGCGTTCGAATCCCACTTCTGACAAGTGCAACATTAATTTAACATTTATTCTGTAATTGAAGCTCCGCACCAATCAACAGGCAAATACTTTGTGATTCCTAGTTCACGTATTACGTTCTCCAGTGTAGATTAATGTGTGCATTTAGCATACGAGACAACATTATATGCTTCACAGCTCAGTGATATATCCCTAATTTTGAGAATGATGTCACATGGTCGTTTCCCACTTTCAATTTCATATAATTCATAATTTAAAACACAGTTCTAATGATGTCTGTACACAGGTATGCAGTGTATATTCGTTACTCATCTAAAACTGTCGAAATCAACTGTTTGTAGTAGCAATATCCAAACTCTTGTCGTAAACTTGATGTTTTAGACAAGACCAAATTAATGGCTAAAAAAAAGTGCTAGAAATTTGCAAGTACTGAGTCAGGATGGCCGAGCGGTCGAAGGCGCTGCGTTTAGGTCGCAGTCTCCCCTGGAGGCGTGGGTTCAAATCCCACTCCTGACAAGTGGAACCTTAATTTAACGTTTATCCTGTAATTGAAGCTGTGCACGAATCAACAGGCAAATACTTTGTGATTCCTACTTCACGTATTACGTTCTCCAGTGTAGATTAATGTGTGCATTTAGCATACGAGACAACATTATATGCTTCACAGCTCAGTGAAATCAACTGTTTGGAGTAGCAATATCCAAACTCTTGTCGTAAACTTGATGTTTTAGACAAGACCAAAGTAATGTCTCAAAAAAAGTGCTAGAATTTCACAGGTAAGGAGTCAGGATGGCCGAGCGGTCAAAGGCGCTGCGTTCAGGTCGCAGTCTCCCCTGGAGGCGTGGGTTCGAATCCCACTTCTGACAAGTGGGACCTCAATTTAACATTTATTCTGTAATTGAAGCTCCGCACCAATCAACAGTCAAATACTTTGTGATTCCTAGTTCATGTGTTACGTTCTCCAGTGTAGATTAATGTGTGCATTTAGCATACGAGACAACATTATATGCTTCACTGCTCAGTGAAATCAACTGTTTGGAGTAGCAATATCCAAACTCTTGTCGTAAACTTGATGTTTTAGACAAGACCAAAGTCATGGCTCAAAAAAAGTGCTAGAATTTTACAGGTAAGGAGTCAGGATGGCCGAGTGGTCGAAGGCGCTGCGATTAGGTCGCAGTCACCCCTGGAGGCGTGGGTTCAAATCCCACTCCTGACAAGTGGAACCTTAATTTAATGTTTATCCTGTAATTGAAGCTCCGCACCAATCAACAGGCAAATACTTTGTGATTCCTAGTTCACGTATTACGTTCTCCAGTGTAGTTTAATGTGTGCTTTTAGCATACGAGACAACATTATATGCTTCACAGCTCAGTGAAATCAACTGTTTGGAGTAGCAATATCCAAACTCTTGTCGTAAACTTGATGTTTTAGACAAGACCAAAGTAATGGCTCAAAAAAAGTGCTAGAAATTTGCAAGTAATGAGTCAGGATGGCCGAGCGGTCGAAGGCGCTGCGTTTAGGTCGCAGTCTCCCCTGGAGGCGTGGGTTCAAATCCCACTCCTGACAAGTGGAACCTTAATTTAACGTTTATCCTGTAATTGAAGCTGTGCACGAATCAACAGGCAAATACTTTGTGATTCCTACTTCACGTATTACGTTCTCCAGTGTAGATTAATGTGTGCATTTAGCATACGAGACAACATTATATGCTTCACAGCTAAGTGAAATCAACTGTTTGGAGTAGCAATATCCAAACTCTTGTCGTAAACTTGATGTTTTAGACAAGACCAAAGTAATGGCTCAAAAAAAGTGCTAGAATTTTACAGGTAAGGAGTCAGGATGGCCGAGCGGTCAAAGGCGCTGCGTTCAGGTCGCAGTCTCCCCTGGAGGCGTGGGTTCGAATCCCACTTCTGACAAATGGAACCTCTATTTAACATTTATTCTGTAATTGAAGCTCCGCACCAATCAACAGGCAAATACTTTGTGATTCCTAGTTCATGTGTTACGGTCTCCAGTGTAAATTTATGTGTGCATTTAGCATACGAGACAACATTATATGCTTCACAGCTCAGTGATATATCCCTAATTTTGAGAATGATGTCACATGGTCGTTTCCCACTTTCAATTTCATATAATTCATAATTTAAAACACAGTTCTAATGATGTCTGTACACAGGTATGCAGTGTATATTCGTTACTCATCTAAAACTGTCGAAATCAACTGTTTGTAGTAGCAATATCCAAACTCTTGTTGTAAACTTGATGTTTTAGACAAGACCAAATTAATGGCTAAAAAAAAGTGCTAGAAATTTGCAAGTAATGAGTCAGGATGGCCGAGCGGTCGAAGGCGCTGCGTTTAGGTCGCAGTCTCCCCTGGAGGCGTGGGTTCGAATCCCACTTCTGACAAGTGGAACATTAATTTAACATTTATTCTGTAATTGAAGCTCCGCACCAATCAACAGGCAAATACTTTGTGATTCCTAGTTCACGTATTACGTTCTCCAGTGTAGTTTAATGTGTGCATTTAGCATACGAGACAACATTATATGCTTCACAGCTCAGTGATATATCCCTAATTTTGAGAATGATGTCACATGGTCGTTTCCCACTTTCAATTTCATATAATTCATAATTTAAAACACAGTTCTAATGATGTCTGTACACAGGTATGCAGTGTATATTCGTTACTCATCTAAAACTGTCGAAATCAACTGTTTGTAGTAGCAATATCCAAACTCTTGTCGTAAACTTGATGTTTTAGACAAGACCAAATTAATGGCTAAAAAAAAGTGCTAGAAATTTGCAAGTACTGAGTCAGGATGGCCGAGCGGTCGAAGGCGCTGCGTTTAGGTCGCAGTCTCCCCTGGAGGCGTGGGTTCAAATCCCACTCCTGACAAGTGGAACCTTAATTTAACGTTTATCCTGTAATTGAAGCTGTGCACGAATCAACAGGCAAATACTTTGTGATTCCTACTTCACGTATTACGTTCTCCAGTGTAGATTAATGTGTGCATTTAGCATACGAGACAACATTATATGCTTCACAGCTCAGTGAAATCAACTGTTTGGAGTAGCAATATCCAAACTCTTGTCGTAAACTTGATGTTTTAGACAAGACCAAAGTAATGTCTCAAAAAAAGTGCTAGAATTTCACAGGTAAGGAGTCAGGATGGCCGAGCGGTCAAAGGCGCTGCGTTCAGGTCGCAGTCTCCCCTGGAGGCGTGGGTTCGAATCCCACTTCTGACAAGTGGGACCTCAATTTAACATTTATTCTGTAATTGAAGCTCCGCACCAATCAACAGTCAAATACTTTGTGATTCCTAGTTCATGTGTTACGTTCTCCAGTGTAGATTAATGTGTGCATTTAGCATACGAGACAACATTATATGCTTCACTGCTCAGTGAAATCAACTGTTTGGAGTAGCAATATCCAAACTCTTGTCGTAAACTTGATGTTTTAGACAAGACCAAAGTCATGGCTCAAAAAAAGTGCTAGAATTTTACAGGTAAGGAGTCAGGATGGCCGAGTGGTCGAAGGCGCTGCGATTAGGTCGCAGTCTCCCCTGGAGGCGTGGGTTCAAATCCCACTCCTGACAAGTGGAACCTTAATTTAATGTTTATCCTGTAATTGAAGCTCCGCACCAATCAACAGGCAAATACTTTGTGATTCCTAGTTCACGTATTACGTTCTCCAGTGTAGTTTAATGTGTGCTTTTAGCATACGAGACAACATTATATGCTTCACAGCTCAGTGAAATCAACTGTTTGGAGTAGCAATATCCAAACTCTTGTCGTAAACTTGATGTTTTAGACAAGACCAAAGTAATGGCTCAAAAAAAGTGCTAGAAATTTGCAAGTAATGAGTCAGGATGGCCGAGCGGTCGAAGGCGCTGCATTTAGGTCGCAGTCTCCCCTGGAGGCGTGGGTTCAAATCCCACTACTGACAAGTGGAACCTTAATTTAACGTTTATCCTGTAATTGAAGCTGTGCACGAATCAACAGGCAAATACTTTGTGATTCCTACTTCACGTATTACGTTCTCCAGTGTAGATTAATGTGTGCATTTAGCATACGAGACAACATTATATGCTTCACAGCTCAGTGAAATCAACTGTTTGGAGTAGCAATATCCAAACTCTTGTCGTAAACTTGATGTTTTAGACAAGACCAAAGTAATGGCTCAAAAAAAGTGCTAGAATTTTACAGGTAAGGAGTCAGGATGGCCGAGCGGTCAAAGGCGCTGCGTTCAGGTCGCAGTCTCCCCTGGAGGCGTGGGTTCGAATCCCACTTCTGACAAATGGAACCTCTATTTAACATTTATTCTGTAATTGAAGCTCCGCACCAATCAACAGGCAAATACTTTGTGATTCCTAGTTCATGTGTTACGGTCTCCAGTGTAAATTTATGTGTGCATTTAGCATACGAGACAACATTATATGCTTCACTGCTCAGTGAAATCAACTGTTTGGAGTAGCAATATCCAAACTCTTGTCGTAAACTTGATGTTTTAGACAAGACCAAAGTCATGGCTCAAAAAAAGTGCTAGAATTTTACAGGTAAGGAGTCAGGATGGCCGAGTGGTCGAAGGCGCTGCGTTTAGGTCGCAGTCTCCCCTGGAGGCGTGGGTTCAAATCCCACTCCTGACAAGTGGAACCTTAATTTAACGTTTATCCTGTAATTGAAGCTGTGCACGAATCAACAGGCAAATACTTTGTGATTCCTACTTCACGTATTACGTTCTCCAGTGTAGATTATTGTGTGCATTTAGCATACGAGACAACATTATATGCTTCACAGCTAAGTGAAATCAACTGTTTGGAGTAGCAATATCCAAACTCTTGTCGTAAACTTGATGTTTTAGACAAGACCAAAGTAATGGCTCAAAAAAAGTGCTAGAATTTTACAGGTAAGGAGTCAGGATGGCCGAGCGGTCAAAGGCGTAGGCGCTGCGTTCAGGTCGCAGTCTCCCCTGGAGGCGTGGGTTCGAATCCCACTTCTGACAAATCGAACCTCTATTTAACATTTATTCTGTAATTGAAGCTCCGCACCAATCAACAGGCAAATACTTTGTGATTCCTAGTTCATGTGTTACGGTCTCCAGTGTAAATTTATGTGTGCATTTAGCATACGAGACAACATTATATGCTTCACAGCTCAGTGATATATCCCTAATTTTGAGAATGATGTCACATGGTCGTTTCCCACTTTCAATTTCATATAATTCATAATTTAAAACACAGTTCTAATGATGTCTGTACACAGGTATGCAGTGTATATTCGTTACTCATCTAAAAGTGTCGAAATCAACTGTTTGTAGTAGCAATATCCAAACTCTTGTCATAAACTTGATGTTTTAGACAAGACCAAATTAATGGCTAAAAAAAAGTGCTAGAAATTTGCAAGTAATGAGTCACGATGGCCGAGCGGTCGAAGGCGCTGCGTTTAGGTCGCAGTCTCCCCTGGAGGCGTGGGTTCAAATCCCACTCCTGACAAGTGGAACCTTAATTTAACGTTTATCCTGTAATTGAAGCTGTGCACGAATCAACAGGGAAATACTTTGTGATTCCTACTTCAAGTATTACGTTCTCCAGTGTAGATTATTGTGTGCATTTAGCATACGAGACAACATTATATGCTTCACAGCTAAGTGAAATCAACTGTTTGGAGTAGCAATATCCAAACTCTTGTCGTAAACTTGATGTTTTAGACAAGACCAAAGTAATGGCTCAAAAAAAGTGCTAGAATTTTACAGGTAAGGAGTCGAGATGGCCGAGCGGTCAAAGGCGTAGGCGCTGCGTTCAGGTCGCAGTCTCCCCTGGAGGCGTGGGTTCGAATCCCACTTCTGACAAATGGAACCTCTATTTAACATTTATTCTGTAATTGAAGCTCCGCACCAATCAACAGGCAAATACTTTGTGATTCCTAGTTCATGTGTTACGGTCTCCAGTGTAAATTTATGTGTGCATTTAGCATACGAGACAACATTATATGCTTCACAGCTCAGTGAAATCAACTGTTTGGAGTAGCAATATCGAAACTCTTGTCGTAAACTTGATGTTTTAGACAAGACCAAAGTAATGGCTCAAAAAAAGTGCTAGAATTTCACAGATAAGGAGTCAGGATGGCCGAGCGGTCAAAGGCGCTGCGTTCAGGTCGCAGTCTCCCCTGGAGGCGTGGGTTCGAATCCCACTTCTGACAAGTGCAACATTAATTTAACATTTATTCTGTAATTGAAGCTCCGCACCAATCAACAGGCAAATACTTTGTGATTCCTAGTTCACGTATTACGTTCTCCAGTGTAGATTAATGTGTGCATTTAGCATACGAGACAACATTATATGCTTCACAGCTCAGTGATATATCCCTAATTTTGAGAATGATGTCACATGGTCGTTTCCCACTTTCAATTTCATATAATTCATAATTTAAAACACAGTTCTAATGATGTCTGTACACAGGTATGCAGTGTATATTCGTTACTCATCTAAAAGTGTCGAAATCAACTGTTTGTAGTAGTAATATCCAAACTCTTGTCGTAAACTTGATGTTTTAGACAAGACCAAATTAATGGCTAAAAAAAAGTGCTAGAAACTTGCAAGTAATGAGTCAGGATGGCCGAGCGGTCGAAGGCGCTGCGTTTAGGTCGCAGTCTCCCCTGGAGGCGTGGGTTCAAATCCCACTCCTGACAAGTGGAACCTTAATTTAATGTTTATCCTGTAATTGAAGCTGTGCACGAATCAACAGGCAAATACTTTGTGATTCCTACTTCACGTATTACGTTCTCCAGTGTAGATTAATGTGTGCATTTAGCATACGAGACAACATTATATGCTTCACAGCTAAGTGAAATCAACTGTTTGGAGTAGCAATATCCAAACTCTTGTCGTAAACTTGATGTTTTAGACAAGACCAAAGTAATGGCTCAAAAAAAGTGCTAGAATTTTACAGGTAAGGAGTCAGGATGGCCGAGCGGTCAAAGGCGCTGCGTTCAGGTCGCAGTCTCCCCTGGAGGCGTGGGTTCGAATCCCACTTCTGACAAGTGGAACATTAATTTAACATTTATTCTGTAATTGAAGCTCCGCACCAATCAACAGGCAAATACTTTGTGATTCCTAGTTCACGTATTACGTTCTCCAGTGTAGTTTAATGTGTGCATTTAGCATACGAGACAACATTATATGCTTCACAGCTCAGTGAAATCAACTGTTTGGAGTAGCAATATCCAAACTCTTGTCGTAAACTTGATGTTTTAGACAAGACCAAAGTAATGGCTCAAAAAAAGTGCTAGAATTTAACAGGTAAGGAGTCAGGATGGCCGAGCGGTCAAAGGCGCTGCGTTCAGGTCGCAGTCTCCCCTGGAGGCGTGGTTTCGAATCCCACTTCTGACAAATGGAACCTCTATTTAACATTTATTCTGTAATTGAAGCTCCGCACCAATCAACAGGCAAATACTTTGTGATTCCTAGTTCATGTGTTACGGTCTCCAGTGTAAATTTATGTGTGCATTTAGCATACGAGACAACATTATATGCTTCACAGCTCAGTGAAATCAACTGTTTGGAGTAGCAATATCGAAACTCTTGTCGTAAACTTGATGTTTTAGACAAGACCAAAGTAATGGCTCAAAAAAAGTGCTAGAATTTCACAGATAAGGAGTCAGGATGGCCGAGCGGTCAAAGGCGCTGCGTTCAGGTTGCAGTCTCCCCTGGAGGCGTGCGTTCGAATCCCACTTCTGACAAGTGCAACATTAATTTAACATTTATTCTGTAATTGAAGCTCCGCACCAATCAACAGGCAAATACTTTGTGATTCCTAGTTCACGTATTACGTTCTCCAGTGTAGATTAATGTGTGCATTTAGCATACGAGACAACATTATATGCTTCACAGCTCAGTGATATATCCCTAATTTTGAGAATGATGTCACATGGTCGTTTCCCACTTTCAATTTCATATAATTCATAATTTAAAACACAGTTCTAATGATCTCTGTACACAGGTATGCAGTGTATATTCGTTACTCATCTAAAAGTGTCGAAATCAACTGTTTGTAGTAGTAATATCCAAACTCTTGTCGTAAACTTGATGTTTTAGACAAGACCAAATTAATGGCTAAAAAAAAGTGCTAGAAATTTGCAAGTAATGAGTCAGGATGGCCGAGCGGTCGAAGGCGCTGCGTTTAGGTCGCAGTCTCCCCTGGAGGCGTGGGTTCAAATCCCACTCCTGACAATTGGAACCTTAATTTAACGTTTATCCTGTAATTGAAGCTGTGCACGAATCAACAGGCAAATACTTTGTGATTCCTACTTCACGTATTACGTTCTCCAGTGTAGATTAATGTGTGCATTTAGCATACGAGACAACATTATATGCTTCACAGCTAAGTGAAATCAGCTGTTTGGAGTAGCAATATCCAAACTCTTG
This sequence comes from Pampus argenteus, assembly GCA_036937835.1. NCBI lineage: Eukaryota > Metazoa > Chordata > Actinopteri > Scombriformes > Stromateidae > Pampus > Pampus argenteus. The sequence goes on from CM072879.1 coordinate 3,457,977, forward strand.
TCGTAAACTTGATGTTTTAGACAAGACCAAAGTAATGGCTCAAAAAAAGTGCTAGAATTTTACAGGTAAGGAGTCAGGATGGCCGAGCGGTCAAAGGCTCTGTGTTCAGGTCGCAGTCTCCCCTGGAGGCGTGGGTTCGAATCCCACTTCTGACAAGTGGAACATTAATTTAACATTTATTCTGTAATTGAAGCTCCGCACCAATCAACAGGCAAATACTTTGTGATTCCTAGTTCACGTATTACGTTCTCCAGTGTAGTTTAATGTGTGCATTTAGCATACGAGACAACATTATATGCTTCACAGCTCAGTGATATATCCCTAATTTTGAGAATGATGTCACATGGTCGTTTCCCACTTTCAATTTCATATAATTCATAATTTAAAACACAGTTCTAATGATGTCTGTACACAGGTATGCAGTGTATATTCGTTACTCATCTAAAACTGTCGAAATCAACTGTTTGTAGTAGCAATATCCAAACTCTTGTCGTAAACTTGATGTTTTAGACAAGACCAAATTAATGGCTAAAAAAAAGTGCTAGAAATTTGCAAGTAATGAGTCAGGATGGCCGAGCGGTCGAAGGCGCTGCGTTTAGGTCGCAGTCTCCCCTGGAGGCGTGGGTTCAAATCCCACTCCTGACAAGTGGAACCTTAGTTTAACGTTTATCCTGTAATTGAAGCTTTGCACGAATCAACAGGCAAATACTTTGTGATTCCTACTTCACGTATTACGTTCTCCAGTGTAGATTAATGTGTGCATTTAGCATACGAGACAACATTATATGCTTCACAGCTCAGTGAAATCAACTGTTTGGAGTAGCAATATCCAAACTCTTGTCGTAAACTTGATGTTTTAGACAAGACCAAAGTAATGTCTCAAAAAAAGTGCTAGAATTTCACAGGTAAGGAGTCAGGATGGCCGAGCAGTCAAAGGCGCTGCGTTCAGGTCGCAGTCTCCCCTGGAGGCGGGGGTTCAAATCCCACTTCTGACAAGTCGGACCTCAATTTAACATTTATTCTGTAATTGAAGCTCCGCACCAATCAACAGTCAAATACTTTGTGATTCCTAGTTCATGTGTTACGTTCTCCAGTGTAGATTAATGTGTGCATTTAGCATACGAGACAACATTATATGCTTCACTGCTCAGTGAAATCAACTGTTTGGAGTAGCAATATCCAAACTCTTGTCGTAAACTTGATGTTTTAGACAAGACCAAAGTCATGGCTCAAAAAAAGTGCTAGAATTTTACAGGTAAGGAGTCAGGATGGCCGAGTGGTCGAAGGCGCTGCGTTTAGGTCGCAGTCTCCCCTGGAGGCGTGGGTTCAAATCCCACTCCTGACAAGTGGAACCTTAATTTAATGTTTATCCTGTAATTGAAGCTCCGCACCAATCAACAGGCAAATACTTTGTGATTCCTAGTTCACGTATTACGTTCTCCAGTGTAGTTTAATGTGTGCTTTTAGCATACGAGACAACATTATATGCTCCACAGCTCAGTGAAATCAACTGTTTGGAGTAGCAATATCCAAACTCTTGTCGTAAACTTGATGTTTTAGACAAGACCAAAGTAATGGCTCAAAAAAAGTGCTAGAATTTTACAGGTAAGGAGTCAGGATGGCCGAGCGGTCAAAGGCGCTGCGTTCAGGTCGCAGTCTCCCCTGGAGGCGTGGGTTCGAATCCCACTTCTGACAAATGGAACCTCTATTTAACATTTATTCTGTAATTGAAGCTCCGCACCAATCAACAGGCAAATACTTTGTGATTCCTAGTTCATGTGTTACGGTCTCCAGTGTAAATTTATGTGTGCATTTAGCATACGAGACAACATTATATGCTTCACAGCTCAGTGATATATCCCTAATTTTGAGAATGATGTCACATGGTCGTTTCCCACTTTCAATTTCATATAATTCATAATTTAAAACACAGTTCTAATGATGTCTGTACACAGGTATGCAGTGTATATTCGTTACTCATCTAAAACTGTCGAAATCAACTGTTTGTAGTAGCAATATCCAAACTCTTGTCGTAAACTTGATGTTTTAGACAAGACCAAATTAATGGCTAAAAAAAAGTACTAGAAATTTGCAAGTAATGAGTCAGGATGGCCGAGCGGTCGAAGGCGCTGCGTTTAGGTCGCAGTCTCCCCTGGAGGCGTGGGTTCAAATCCCACTCCTGACAAGTGGAACCTTAATTTAACGTTTATCCTGTAATTGAAGCTGTGCACGAATCAACAGGCAAATACTTTGTGATTCCTACTTCACGTATTACGTTCTCCAGTGTAGATTAATGTGTGCATTTAGCATACGAGACAACATTATATGCTTCACAGCTAAGTGAAATCAACTGTTTGGAGTAGCAATATCCAAACTCTTGTCGTAAACTTGATGTTTTAGACAAGACCAAAGTAATGGCTCAAAAAAAGTGCTAGAATTTTACAGGTAAGGAGTCAGGATGGCCGTGCGGTCAAAGGCGCTGCGTTCAGGTCGCAGTCTCCCCTGGAGGCGTGGGTTCGGATCCCACTTCTGACAAGTGGAACCTCTATTTAACATTTATTCTGTAATTGAAGCTCCGCACCAATCAACAGGCAAATACTTTGTGATTCCTAGTTCATGTGTTACGGTCTCCAGTGTAAATTTATGTGTGCATTTAGCATACGAGACAACATTATATGCTTCACAGCTCAGTGATATATCCCTAATTTTGAGAATGATGTCACATGGTCGTTTCCCACTTTCAATTTCATATAATTCATAATTTAAAACACAGTTCTAATGATGTCTGTACACAGGTATGCAGTGTATATTCGTTACTCATCTAAAACTGTCGAAATCAACTGTTTGTAGTAGCAATATCCAAACTCTTGTCGTAAACTTGATGTTTTAGACAAGACCAAATTAATGGCTAAAAAAAAGTGCTAGAAATTTGCAAGTAATGAGTCAGGATGGCCGAGCGGTTGAAGGCGCTGCGTTTAGGTCGCAGTCTCCCCAGGAGGCGTGGGTTCAAATCCCACTCCTGACAAGTGGAACCTTAATTTAACGTTTATCCTGTAATTGAAGCTGTGCACGAATCAACAGGGAAATACTTTGTGATTCCTACTTCACGTATTACGTTCTCCAGTGTAGATTATTGTGTGCATTTAGCATACGAGACAACATTATATGCTTCACAGCTAAGTGAAATCAACTGTTTGGAGTAGCAATATCCAAACTCTTGTCGTAAACTTGATGTTTTAGACAAGACCAAAGTAAGGGCTCAAAAAAAGTGCTAGAATTTTACAGGTAAGGAGTCGGGATGGCCGAGCGGTCAAAGGCGTAGGCGCTGCGTTCAGGTCGCAGTCTCCACTGGAGGCGTGGGTTCGAATCCCACTTCTGACAAATGGAACCTCTATTTAACATTTATTCTGTAATTGAAGCTCCGCACCAATCAACAGGCAAATACTTTGTGATTCCTAGTTCACGTATTACGTTCTCCAGTGTAGTTTAATGTGTGCATTTAGCATACGAGACAACATTATATGCTTCACAGCTCAGTGAAATCAACTGTTTGGAGTAGCAATATCCAAACTCTTGTCGTAAACTTGATGTTTTAGACAAGACCAAAGTAATGGCTCAAAAAAAGTGCTAGAATTTAACAGGTAAGGAGTCAGGATGGCCGAGCGGTCAAAGGCGCTGCGTTCAGGTCGCAGTCTCCCCTGGAGGCGTGGGTTCGAATCCCACTTCTGACAAATGGAACCTCTATTTAACATTTATTCTGTAATTGAAGCTCCGCACCAATCAACAGGCAAATACTTTGTGATTCCTAGTTCATGTGTTACGGTCTCCAGTGTAAATTTATGTGTGCATTTAGCATACGAGACAACATTATATGCTTCACAGCTCAGTGATATATCCCTAATTTTGAGAATGATGTCACATGGTCATTTCCCACTTTCAATTTCATATAATTCATAATTTAAAACACAGTTCTAATGATGTCTGTACACAGGTATGCAGTGTATATTCGTTACTCATCTAAAACTGTCGAAATCAACTGTTTGTAGTAGCAATATCCAAACTCTTGTCGTAAACTTGATGTTTTAGACAAGACCAAATTAATGGCTAAAAAAAAGTGCTAGAAATTTGCAAGTAATGAGTCAGGATGGCCGAGCGGTCGAAGGCGCTGCGTTTAGGTCGCAGTCTCCCCTGGAGGCGTGGGTTCAAATCCCACTCCTGACAAGTGGAACCTTAATTTAACGTTTATCCTGTAATTGAAGCTGTGCACGAATCAACAGGCAAATACTTTGTGATTCCTACTTCACGTATTACGTTCTCCAATGTAGATTAATGTGTGCATTTAGCATACGAGACAACATTATATGCTTCACAGCTCAGTGAAATCAACTGTTTGGAGTAGCAATATCCAAACTCTTGTCGTAAACTTGATGTTTTAGACAACACCAAAGTAATGGCTCAAAAAAAGTGCTAGAATTTCACAGGTAAGGAGTCAGGATGGCCGAGCGGTCAAAGGCGCTGCGTTCAGGTCGCAGTCTCCCCTGGAGGCGTTGGTTCGAATCCCACTTCTGACAAGCGGGACCTCAATTTAACATTTATTCTGTAATTGAAGCTCCGCACCAATCAACAGTCAAATACTTTGTGATTCCTAGTTCATGTGTTACGTTCTCCAGTGTAGATTAATGTGTGCATTTAGCATACGAGACAACATTATATGCTTCACTGCTCAGTGAAATCAACTGTTTGGAGTAGCAATATCCAAACTCTTGTTGTAAACTTGATGTTTTAGACAAGACCAAAGTCATGGCTCAAAAAAAGTGCTAGAATTTTACAGGTAAGGAGTCAGGATGGCCGAGTGGTCGAAGGCGCTGCGTTTAGGTCGCAGTCTCCCCTGGAGGCGTGGGTTCAAATCCCACTCCTGACAAGTGGAACCTTAATTTAATGTTTATCCTGAAATTGAAGCTGTGCACGAATCAACAGGCAAATACTTTGTGATTCCTACTTCACGTATTACGTTCTCCAGTGTAGATTAATGTGTGCATTTAGCATACGAGACAACATTATATGCTTCACAGCTAAGTGAAATCAACTGTTTGGAGTAGCAATATCCAAACTCTTGTCGTAAACTTGATGTTTTAGACAAGACCAAAGTAATGGCTCGAAAAAAGTGCTAGAATTTTACAGGTAAGGAGTCAGGATGGCCGAGCGGTCAAAGGCGCTGCGTTCAGGTCGCAGTCTCCCCTGGAGGCGTGGGTTCGAATCCCACTTCTGACAAGTGGAACATTAATTTAACATTTATTCTGTAATTGAAGCTCCGCACCAATCAACAGGCAAATACTTTGTGATTCCTAGTTCACGTATTACGTTCTCCAGTGTAGTTTAATGTGTGCATTTAGCATACGAGACAACATTATATGCTTCACAGCTCAGTGAAATCAACTGTTTGGAGTAGCAATATCCAAACTCTTGTCGTAAACTTGATGTTTTAGACAAGACCAAAGTAATGGCTCAAAAAAAGTGCTAGAATTTAACAGGTAAGGAGTCAGGATGGCCGAGCGGTCAAAGGCGCTGCGTTCAGGTCGCAGTCTCCCCTGGAGGCGTGGGTTCGAATCCCACTTCTGACAAATGGAACCTCTATTTAACATTTATTCTGTAATTGAAGCTCCGCACCAATCAACAGGCAAATACTTTGTGATTCCTAGTTCATGTGTTACGGTCTCCAGTGTAAATTTATGTGTGCATTTAGCATACGAGACAACATTATATGCTTCACAGCTCAGTGATATATCCCTAATTTTGAGAATGATGTCACATGGTCGTTTCCCACTTTCAATTTCATATAATTCATAATTTAAAACACAGTTCTAATGATGTCTGTACACAGGTATGCAGTGTATATTCGTTACTCATCTAAAACTGTCGAAATCAACTGTTTGTAGTAGCAATATCCAAACTCTTGTCGTAAACTTGATGTTTTAGACAAGACCAAATTAATGGCTAAAAAAAAGTGCTAGAAATTTGCAAGTAATGAGTCAGGATGGCCGAGCGGTCGAAGGCGCTGCGTTTAGGTCGCAGTCTCCCCTGGAGGCGTGGGTTCAAATCCCACTCCTGACAAGTGGAACCTTAATTTAACGTTTATCCTGTAATTGAAGCTGTGCACGAATCAACAGGCAAATACTTTGTGATTCCTACTTCACGTATTACGTTCTCCAATGTAGATTAATGTGTGCATTTAGCATACGAGACAACATTATATGCTTCACAGCTCAGTGAAATCAACTGTTTGGAGTAGCAATATCCAAACTCTTGTCGTAAACTTGATGTTTTAGACAACACCAAAGTAATGGCTCAAAAAAAGTGCTAGAATTTCACAGGTAAGGAGTCAGGATGGCCGAGCGGTCAAAGGCGCTGCGTTCAGGTCGCAGTCTCCCCTGGAGGCGTGGGTTCGAATCCCACTTCTGACAAGCGGGACCTCAATTTAACATTTATTCTGTAATTGAAGCTCCGCACCAATCAACAGTCAAATACTTTGTGATTCCTAGTTCATGTGTTACGTTCTCCAGTGTAGATTAATGTGTGCATTTAGCATACGAGACAACATTATATGCTTCACTGCTCAGTGAAATCAACTGTTTGGAGTAGCAATATCCAAACTCTTGTTGTAAACTTGATGTTTTAGACAAGACCAAAGTCATGGCTCAAAAAAAGTGCTAGAATTTTACAGGTAAGGAGTCAGGATGGCCGAGTGGTCGAAGGCGCTGCGTTTAGGTCGCAGTCTCCCCTGGAGGCGTGGGTTCAAATCCCACTCCTGACAAGTGGAACCTTAATTTAATGTTTATCCTGTAATTGAAGCTGTGCACGAATCAACAGGCAAATACTTTGTGATTCCTACTTCACGTATTACGTTCTCCAGTGTAGATTAATGTGTGCATTTAGCATACGAGACAACATTATATGCTTCACAGCTCAGTGAAATCAACTGTTTGGAGTAGCAATATCCAAACTCTTGTCGTAAACTTGATGTTTTAGACAAGACCAAAGTAATGGCTCAAAAAAAGTGCTAGAATTTTACAGGTAAGGAGTCAGGATGGCCGAGCGGTCAAAGGCGCTGCGTTCAGGTCGCAGTCTCCCCTGGAGGCGTGGGTTCGAATCCCACTTCTGACAAGTGGAACATTAATTTAACATTTATTCTGTAATTGAAGCTCCGCACCAATCAACAGGCAAATACTTTGTGATTCCTAGTTCACGTATTACGTTCTCCAGTGTAGTTTAATGTGTGCATTTAGCATACGAGACAACATTATATGCTTCACAGCTCAGTGAAATCAACTGTTTGGAGTAGCAATATCCAAACTCTTGTCGTAAACTTGATGTTTTAGACAAGACCAAAGTAATGGCTCAAAAAAAGTGCTAGAATTTAACAGGTAAGGAGTCAGGATGGCCGAGCGGTCAAAGGCGCTGCGTTCAGGTCGCAGTCTCCCCTGGAGGCGTGGGTTCGAATCCCACTTCTGACAAATGGAACCTCTATTTAACATTTATTCTGTAATTGAAGCTCCGCACCAATCAACAGGCAAATACTTTGTGATTCCTAGTTCATGTGTTACGGTCTCCAGTGTAAATTTATGTGTGCATTTAGCATACAAGACAACATTATATGCTTCACAGCTCAGTGATATATCCCTAATTTTGAGAATGATGTCACATGGTCGTTTCCCACTTTCAATTTCATATAATTCATAATTTAAAACACAGTTCTAATGATGTCTGTACACAGGTATGCAGTGTATATTCGTTACTCATCTAAAACTGTCGAAATCAACTGTTTGTAGTAGCAATATCCAAACTCTTGTCGTAAACTTGATGTTTTAGACAAGACCAAATTAATGGCTAAAAAAAAGTGCTAGAAATTTGCAAGTAATGAGTCAGGATGGCCGAGCGGTCGAAGGCGCTGCGTTTAGGTCGCAGTCTCCCCTGGAGGCGTGGGTTCAAATCCCACTCCTGACAAGTGGAACCTTAATTTAATGTTTATCCTGTAATTGAAGCTGTGCACGAATCAACAGGCAAATACTTTGTGATTCCTACTTCACGTATTACGTTCTCCAGTGTAGATTAATGTGTGCATTTAGCATACGAGACAACATTATATGCTTCACAGCTCAGTGATATATCCCTAATTTTGAGAATGATGTCACATGGTCGTTTCCCACTTTCAATTTCATATAATTCATAATTTAAAACACAGTTCTAATGATGTCTGTACACAGGTATGCAGTGTATATTCGTTACTCATCTAAAACTGTCGAAATCAACTGTTTGTAGTAGCAATATCCAAACTCTTGTCGTAAACTTGATGTTTTAGACAAGACCAAATTAATGGCTAAAAAAAGTGCTAGAAATTTGCAAGTAATGAGTCAGGATGGCCGAGCGGTCGAAGGCGCTGCGTTTAGGTCGCAGTCTCCCCTGGAGGCGTGGGTTCAAATCCCACTCCTGACAAGTGGAACCTTAATTTAATGTTTATCCTGTAATTGAAGCTGTGCACGAATCAACAGGCAAATACTTTGTGATTCCTACTTCACGTATTACGTTCTCCAGTGTAGATTAATGTGTGTATTTAGCATACGAGACAACATTATATGCTTCACAGCTAAGTGAAATCAACTGTTTGGAGTAGCAATATCCAAACTCTTGTCGTAAACTTGATGTTTTAGACAAGACCAAAAGAAATGGCTCAAAAAAAGTGCTAGAATTTTACAGGTAAGGAGTCAGGATGGCCGAGCGGTCAAAGGCGCTGCGTTCAGGTCGCAGTCTCCCCTGGAGGCGTGGGTTCGAATCCCACTTCTGACAAGTGGAACATTAATTTAACATTTATTCTGTAATTGAAGCTCCGCACCAATCAACAGGCAAATACTTTGTGATTCCTAGTTCACGTATTACGTTCTCCAGTGTAGTTTAATGTGTGCATTTAGCATACGAGACAACATTATATGCTTCACAGCTAAGTGAAATCAACTGTTTGGAGTAGCAATATCCAAACTCTTGTCGTAAACTTGATGTTTTAGACAAGACCAAAGTAATGGCTCAAAAAAAGTGCTAGAATTTTACAGGTAAGGAGTCAGGATGGCCGAGCGGTCAAAGGCGCTGCGTTCAGGTCGCAGTCTCCCCTGGAGGCGTGGGTTCGAATCCCAATTCTGACAAGTGGAACATTAATTTAACATTTATTCTGTAATTGAAGCTCCGCACCAATCAACAGGCAAATACTTTGTGATTCCTAGTTCACGTATTACGTTCTCCAGTGTAGTTTAATGTGTGCATTTAGCATACGAGACAACATTATATGCTTCACAGCTCAGTGAAATCAACTGTTTGGAGTAGCAATATCCAAACTCTTGTCGTAAACTTGATGTTTTAGACAAGACCAAAGTAATGGCTCAAAAAAAGTGCTAGAATTTAACAGGTAAAGAGTCAGGATGGCCGAGCGGTCAAAGGCGCTGCGTTCAGGTCGCAGTCTCCCCTGGAGGCGTGGGTTCGAATGCCACTTCTGACAAATGGAACCTCTATTTAACATTTATTCTGTAATTGAAGCTCCGCACCAATCAACAGGCAAATACTTTGTGATTCCTAGTTCATGTGTTACGGTCTCTAGTGTAAATTTATGTGTGCATTTAGCATACGAGACAACATTATATGCTTCACAGCTCAGTGATATATCCCTAATTTTGAGAATGATGTCACATGGTCGTTTCCCACTTTCAATTTCATATAATTCATAATTTAAAACACAGTTCTAATGATGTCTGTACACAGGTATGCAGTGTATATTCGTTACTCATCTAAAACTGTCGAAATCAACTGTTTGTAGTAGCAATATCCAAACTCTTGTCGTAAACTTGATGTTTTAGACAAGACCAAATTAATGGCTAAAAAAAAGTGCTAGAAATTTGCAAGTAATGAGTCAGGATGGCCGAGCGGTCGAAGGCGCTGCGTTTAGGTCGCAGTCTCCCCTGGAGGCGTGGGTTCAAATCCCATTCCTGACAAGTGGAACCTTAATTTAACGTTTATCCTGTAATTGAAGCTGTGCACGAATCAACAGGCAAATACTTTGTGATTCCTACTTCACGTATTACGTTCTCCAGTGTAGATTAATGTGTGCATTTAGCATACGAGACAACATTATATGCTTCACAGCTCAGTGAAATCAACTGTTTGGAGTAGCAATATCCAAACTCTTGTCGTAAACTTGATGTTTTAGACAACACCAAAGTAATGGCTCAAAAAAAGTGCTAGAATTTCACAGGTAAGGAGTCAGGATGGCTGAGCGGTCAAAGGCGCTGCGTTCAGGTCGCAGTCTCCCCTGGAGGCGTGGGTTCGAATCCCACTTCTGACAAGCGGGACCTCAATTTAACATTTATTCTGTAATTGAAGCTCCGCACCAATCAACAGTCAAATACTTTGTGATTCCTAGTTCATGTGTTACGTTCTCCAGTGTAGATTAATGTGTGCATTTAGCATACGAGACAACATTATATGCTTCACTGCTCAGTGAAATCAACTGTTTGGAGTAGCAATATCCAAACTCTTGTTGTAAACTTGATGTTTTAGACAAGACCAAAGTCATGGCTCAAAAAAAGTGCTAGAATTTTACAGGTAAGGAGTCAGGATGGCCGAGTGGTTGAAGGCGCTGCGTTTAGGTCGCAGTCTCCCCTGGAGGCGTGGGTTCAAATCCCACTCCTGACAAGTGGAACCTTAATTTAATGTTTATCCTGTAATTGAAGCTGTGCACGAATCAACAGGCAAATACTTTGTGATTCCTACTTCACGTATTACGTTCTCCAGTGTAGATTAATGTGTGCATTTAGCATACGAGACAACATTATATGCTTCACAGCTAAGTGAAATCAACTGTTTGGAGTAGCAATATCCAAACTCTTGTCGTAAACTTGATGTTTTAGACAAGACCAAAGTAATGGCTCAAAAAAAGTGCTAGAATTTTACAGGTAAGGAGTCAGGATGGCCGAGCGGTCAAAGGCGCTGCGTTCAGGTCGCAGTCTCCCCTGGAGGCGTGGGTTCGAATCCCACTTCTGACAAGTGGAACATTAATTTAACATTTATTCTGTAATTGAAGCTCCGCACCAATCAACAGGCAAATACTTTGTGATTCCTAGTTCACGTATTACGTTCTCCAGTGTAGTTTAATGTGTGCATTTAGCATACGAGACAACATTATATGCTTCACAGCTCAGTGATATATCCCTAATTTTGAGAATGATGTCACATGGTCGTTTCCCACTTTCAATTTCATATAATTCATAATTTAAAACACAGTTCTAATGATGTCTGTACACAGGTATGCAGTGTATATTCGTTACTCATCTAAAACTGTCGAAATCAACTGTTTGTAGTAGCAATATCCAAACTCTTGTCGTAAACTTGATGTTTTAGACAAGACCAAATTAATGGCTAAAAAAAAGTGCTAGAAATTTGCAAGTAATGAGTCAGGATGGCCGAGCGGTCGAAGGCGCTGCGTTTAGGTCGCAGTCTCCCCTGGAGGCGTGGGTTCAAATCCCACTCCTGACAAGTGGAACCTTAATTTAACGTTTATCCTGTAATTGAAGCTGTGCACGAATCAACAGGCAAATACTTTGTGATTCCTACTTCACGTATTACGTTCTCCAATGTAGATTAATGTGTGCATTTAGCATACGAGACAACATTATATGCTTCACAGCTCAGTGAAATCAACTGTTTGGAGTAGCAATATCCAAACTCTTGTCGTAAACTTGATGTTTTAGACAACACCAAAGTAATGGCTCAAAAAAAGTGCTAGAATTTCACAGGTAAGGAGTCAGGATGGCCGAGCGGTCAAAGGCGCTGCGTTCAGGTCGCAGTCTCCCCTGGAGGCGTGGGTTCGAATCCCACTTCTGACAAGCGGGACCTCAATTTAACATTTATTCTGTAATTGAAGCTCCGCACCAATCAACAGTCAAATACTTTGTGATTCCTAGTTCATGTGTTACGTTCTCCAGTGTAGATTAATGTGTGCATTTAGCATACGAGACAACATTATATGCTTCACTGCTCAGTGAAATCAACTGTTTGGAGTAGCAATATCCAAACTCTTGTTGTAAACTTGATGTTTTAGACAAGACCAAAGTCATGGCTCAAAAAAAGTGCTAGAATTTTACAGGTAAGGAGTCAGGATGGCCGAGTGGTCGAAGGCGCTGCGTTTAGGTCGCAGTCTCCCCTGGAGGCGTGGGTTCAAATCCCACTCCTGACAAGTGGAACCTTAATTTAATGTTTATCCTGTAATTGAAGCTGTGCACGAATCAACAGGCAAATACTTTGTGATTCCTACTTCACGTATTACGTTCTCCAGTGTAGATTAATGTGTGCATTTAGCATACGAGACAACATTATATGCTTCACAGCTCAGTGAAATCAACTGTTTGGAGTAGCAATATCCAAACTCTTGTCGTAAACTTGATGTTTTAGACAAGACCAAAGTAATGGCTCAAAAAAAGTGCTAGAATTTTACAGGTAAGGAGTCAGGATAGCCGAGCGGTCAAAGGCGCTGCGTTCAGGTCGCAGTCTCCCCTGGAGGCGTGGGTTCGAATCCCACTTCTGACAAGTGGAACATTAATTTAACATTTATTCTGTAATTGAAGCTCCGCACCAATCAACAGGCAAATACTTTGTGATTCCTAGTTCACGTATTACGTTCTCCAGTGTAGTTTAATGTGTGCATTTAGCATACGAGACAACATTATATGCTTCACAGCTCAGTGATATATCCCTAATTTTGAGAATGATGTCACATGGTCGTTTCCCACTTTCAATTTCATATAATTCATAATTTAAAACACAGTTCTAATGATGTCTGTACACAGGTATGCAGTGTATATTCGTTACTCATCTAAAACTGTCGAAATCAACTGTTTGTAGTAGCAATATCCAAACTCTTGTCGTAAACTTGATGTTTTAGACAAGACCAAATTAATGGCTAAAAAAAAGTGCTAGAAATTTGCAAGTAATGAGTCAGGATGGCCGAGCGGTCGAAGGCGCTGCGTTTAGGTCGCAGTCTCCCCTGGAGGCGTGGGTTCAAATCCCACTCCTGACAAGTGGAACCTTAATTTAACGTTTATCCTGTAATTGAAGCTGTGCACGAATCAACAGGCAAATACTTTGTGATTCCTACTTCACGTATTACGTTCTCCAATGTAGATTAATGTGTGCATTTAGCATACGAGACAACATTATATGCTTCACAGCTCAGTGAAATCAACTGTTTGGAGTAGCAATATCCAAACTCTTGTCGTAAACTTGATGTTTTAGACAACACCAAAGTAATGGCTCAAAAAAAGTGCTAGAATTTCACAGGTAAGGAGTCAGGATGGCCGAGCGGTCAAAGGCGCTGCGTTCAGGTCGCAGTCTCCCCTGGAGGCGTGGGTTCGAATCCCACTTCTGACAAGCGGGACCTCAATTTAACATTTATTCTGTAATTGAAGCTCCGCACCAATCAACAGTCAAATACTTTGTGATTCCTAGTTCATGTGTTACGTTCTCCAGTGTAGATTAATGTGTGCATTTAGCATACGAGACAACATTATATGCTTCACTGCTCAGTGAAATCAACTGTTTGGAGTAGCAATATCCAAACTCTTGTTGTAAACTTGATGTTTTAGACAAGACCAAAGTCATGGCTCAAAAAAAGTGCTAGAATTTTACAGGTAAGGAGTCAGGATGGCCGAGTGGTCGAAGGCGCTGCGTTTAGGTCGCAGTCTCCCCTGGAGGCGTGGGTTCAAATCCCACTCCTGACAAGTGGAACCTTAATTTAATGTTTATCCTGTAATTGAAGCTGTGCACGAATCAACAGGCAAATACTTTGTGATTCCTACTTCACGTATTACGTTCTCCAGTGTAGATTAATGTGTGCATTTAGCATACGAGACAACATTATATGCTTCACAGCTCAGTGAAATCAACTGTTTGGAGTAGCAATATCCAAACTCTTGTCGTAAACTTGATGTTTTAGACAAGACCAAAGTAATGGCTCAAAAAAAGTGCTAGAATTTTACAGGTAAGGAGTCAGGATGGCCGAGCGGTCAAAGGCGCTGCGTTCAGGTCGCAGTCTCCCCTGGAGGCGTGGGTTCGAATCCCACTTCTGACAAGTGGAACATTAATTTAACATTTATTCTGTAATTGAAGCTCCGCACCAATCAACAGGCAAATACTTTGTGATTCCTAGTTCACGTATTACGTTCTCCAGTGTAGTTTAATGTGTGCATTTAGCATACGAGACAACATTATATGCTTCACAGCTCAGTGAAATCAACTGTTTGGAGTAGCAATATCCAAACTCTTGTCGTAAACTTGATGTTTTAGACAAGACCAAAGTAATGGCTCAAAAAAAGTGCTAGAATTTAACAGGTAAGGAGTCAGGATGGCCGAGCGGTCAAAGGCGCTGCGTTCAGGTCGCAGTCTCCCCTGGAGGCGTGGGTTCGAATCCCACTTCTGACAAATGGAACCTCTATTTAACATTTATTCTGTAATTGAAGCTCCGCACCAATCAACAGGCAAATACTTTGTGATTCCTAGTTCATGTGTTACGGTCTCCAGTGTAAATTTATGTGTGCATTTAGCATACAAGACAACATTATATGCTTCACAGCTCAGTGATATATCCCTAATTTTGAGAATGATGTCACATGGTCGTTTCCCACTTTCAATTTCATATAATTCATAATTTAAAACACAGTTCTAATGATGTCTGTACACAGGTATGCAGTGTATATTCGTTACTCATCTAAAACTGTCGAAATCAACTGTTTGTAGTAGCAATATCCAAACTCTTGTCGTAAACTTGATGTTTTAGACAAGACAAAATTAATGGCTAAAAAAAAGTGCTAGAAATTTGCAAGTAATGAGTCAGGATGGCCGAGCGGTCGAAGGCGCTGCGTTTAGGTCGCAGTCTCCCCTGGAGGCGTGGGTTCAAATCCCACTCCTGACAAGTGGAACCTTAATTTAACGTTTATCCTGTAATTGAAGCTGTGCACGAATCAACAGGCAAATACTTTGTGATTCCTACTTCACGTATTACGTTCTCCAGTGTAGATTAATGTGTGCATTTAGCATACGAGACAACATTATATGCTTGACAGCTCAGTGATATATCCCTAATTTTGAGAATGATGTCACATGGTCGTTTCCCACTTTCAATTTCATATAATTCATAATTTAAAACACAGTTCTAATGATGTCTGTACACAGGTATGCAGTGTATATTCGTTACTCATCTAAAACTGTCGAAATCAACTGTTTGTAGTAGCAATATCCAAACTCTTGTCGTAAACTTGATGTTTTAGACAAGACCAAATTAATGGCTAAAAAAAAGTGCTAGAAATTTGCAAGTAATGAGTCAGGATGGCCGAGCGGTCGAAGGCGCTGCGTTTAGGTCGCAGTCTCCCCTGGAGGCGTGGGTTCAAATCCCACTCCTGACAAGTGGAACCTTAATTTAACGTTTATCCTGTAATTGAAGCTGTGCACGAATCAACAGGCAAATACTTTGTGATTCCTACTTCACGTATTACGTTCTCCAGTGTAGATTAATGTGTGCATTTAGCATACGAGACAACATTATATGCTTCACAGCTCAGTGAAATCAACTGTTTGGAGTAGCAATATCCAAACTCTTGTCGTAAACTTGATGTTTTAGACAACACCAAAGTAATGGCTCAAAAAAAGTGCTAGAATTTCACAGGTAAGGAGTCAGGATGGCCGAGCGGTCAAAGGCGCTGCGTTCAGGTCGCAGTCTCCCCTGGAGGCGTGGGTTCGAATCCCACTTCTGACAAGCGGGACCTCAATTTAACATTTATTCTGTAATTGAAGCTCCGCACCAATCAACAGTCAAATACTTTGTGATTCCTAGTTCATGTGTTACGTTCTCCAGTGTAGATTAATGTGTGCATTTAGCATACGAGACAACATTATATGCTTCACTGCTCAGTGAAATCAACTGTTTGGAGTAGCAATATCCAAACTCTTGTTGTAAACTTGATGTTTTAGACAAGACCAAAGTAATGGCTCAAAAAAAGTGCTAGAATTTCACAGGTAAGGAGTCAGGATGGCCGAGTGGTTGAAGGCGCTGCGTTTAGGTCGCAGTCTCCCCTGGAGGCGTGGGTTCAAATCCCACTCCTGACAAGTGGAACCTTAATTTAATGTTTATCCTGTAATTGAAGCTGTGCACGAATCAACAGGCAAATACTTTGTGATTCCTACTTCACGTATTACGTTCTCCAGTGTAGATTAATGTGTGCATTTAGCATACGAGACAACATTATATGCTTCACAGCTCAGTGAAATCAACTGTTTGGAGTAGCAATATCCAAACTCTTGTCGTAAACTTGATGTTTTAGACAAGACCAAAGTAATGGCTCAAAAAAAGTGCTAGAATTTTACAGGTAAGGAGTCAGGATGGCCGAGCGGTCAAAGGCGCTGCGTTCAGGTCGCAGTCTCCCCTGGAGGCGTGGGTTCGAATCCCACTTCTGACAAGTGGAACATTAATTTAACATTTATTCTGTAATTGAAGCTCCGCACCAATCAACAGGCAAATACTTTGTGATTCCTAGTTCACGTATTACGTTCTCCAGTGTAGTTTAATGTGTGCATTTAGCATACGAGACAACATTATATGCTTCACAGCTCAGTGAAATCAACTGTTTGGAGTAGCAATATCCAAACTCTTGTCGTAAACTTGATGTTTTAGACAAGACCAAAGTAATGGCTCAAAAAAAGTGCTAGAATTTAACAGGTAAGGAGTCAGGATGGCCGAGCGGTCAAAGGCGCTGCGTTCAGGTCGCAGTCTCCCCTGGAGGCGTGGGTTCGAATCCCACTTCTGACAAATGGAACCTCTATTTAACATTTATTCTGTAATTGAAGCTCCGCACCAATCAACAGGCAAATACTTTGTGATTCCTAGTTCATGTGTTACGGTCTCCAGTGTAAATTTATGTGTGCATTTAGCATACAAGACAACATTATATGCTTCACAGCTCAGTGATATATCCCTAATTTTGAGAATGATGTCACATGGTCGTTTCCCACTTTCAATTTCATATAATTCATAATTTAAAACACAGTTCTAATGATGTCTGTACACAGGTATGCAGTGTATATTCGTTACTCATCTAAAACTGTCGAAATCAACTGTTTGTAGTAGCAATATCCAAACTCTTGTCGTAAACTTGATGTTTTAGACAAGACCAAATTAATGGCTAAAAAAAAGTGCTAGAAATTTGCAAGTAATGAGTCAGGATGGCCGAGCGGTCGAAGGCGCTGCGTTTAGGTCGCAGTCTCCCCTGGAGGCGTGGGTTCAAATCCCACTCCTGACAAGTGGAACCTTAATTTAACGTTTATCCTGTAATTGAAGCTGTGCACGAATCAACAGGCAAATACTTTGTGATTCCTACTTCACGTATTACGTTCTCCAGTGTAGATTAATGTGTGCATTTAGCATACGAGACAACATTATATGCTTCACAGCTAAGTGAAATCAACTGTTTGGAGTAGCAATATCCAAACTCTTGTCGTAAACTTGATGTTTTAGACAAGACCAAAGTAATGGCTCAAAAAAAGTGCTAGAATTTTACAGGTAAGGAGTCAGGATGGCCGAGCGGTCAAAGGCGCTGCGTTCAGGTCGCAGTCTCCCCTGGAGGCGTGGATTCGAATCCCACTTCTGACAAATGGAACCTCTATTTAACATTTATTCTGTAATTGAAGCTCCGCACCAATCAACAGGCAAATACTTTGTGATTCCTAGTTCATGTGTTACGGTCTCCAGTGTAAATTTATGTGTGCATTTAGCATACGAGACAACATTATATGCTTCACAGCTCAGTGATATATCCCTAATTTTGAGAATGATGTCACATGGTCGTTTCCCACTTTCAATTTCATATAATTCATAATTTAAAACACAGTTCTAATGATGTCTGTACACAGGTATGCAGTGTATATTCGTTACTCATCTAAAACTGTCGAAATCAACTGTTTGTAGTAGCAATATCCAAACTCTTGTCGTAAACTTGATGTTTTAGACAAGACCAAATTAATGGCTAAAAAAAAGTGCTAGAAATTTGCAAGTAATGAGTCAGGATGGCCGAGCGGTCGAAGGCGCTGCGTTTAGGTCGCAGTCTCCCCTGGAGGCGTGGGTTCAAATCCCACTCCTGACAAGTGGAACCTTAATTTAACGTTTATCCTGTAATTGAAGCTGTGCACGAATCAACAGGCAAATACTTTGTGATTCCTACTTCACGTATTACGTTCTCCAGTGTAGATTAATGTGTGCATTTAGCATACGAGACAACATTATATGCTTCACAGCTCAGTGAAATCAACTGTTTGGAGTAGCAATATCCAAACTCTTGTCGTAAACTTGATGTTTTAGACAACACCAAAGTAATGGCTCAAAAAAAGTGCTAGAATTTCACAGGTAAGGAGTCAGGATGGCCGAGCGGTCAAAGGCGCTGCGTTCAGGTCGCAGTCTGCCCTGGAGGCGTTGGTTCGAATCCCACTTCTGACAAATGGAACCTCTATTTAACATTTATTCTGTAATTGAAGCTCTGCACCAATCAACAGGCAAATACTTTGTGATTCCTAGTTCATGTGTTACGGTCTCCAGTGTAAATTTATGTGTGCATTTAGCATACGAGACAACATTATATGCTTCACAGCTCAGTGATATATCCCTAATTTTGAGAATGATGTCACATGGTCGTTTCCCACTTTCAATTTCATATAATTCATAATTTAAAACACAGTTCTAATGATGTCTGTACACAGGTATGCAGTGTATATTCGTTACTCATCTAAAACTGTCGAAATCAACTGTTTGTAGTAGCAATATCCAAACTCTTGTCGTAAACTTGATGTTTTAGACAAGACCAAATTAATGGCTAAAAAAAGTGCTAGAAATTTGCAAGTAATGAGTCAGGATGGCCGAGCGGTCGAAGGCGCTGCGTTTAGGTCGCAGTCTCCCCTGGAGGCGTGGGTTCAAATCCCACTCCTGACAAGTGGAACCTTAATTTAACGTTTATCCTGTAATTGAAGCTGTGCACGAATCAACAGGCAAATACTTTGTGATTCCTACTTCACGTATTACGTTCTCCAGTGTAGATTAATGTGTGTATTTAGCATACGAGACAACATTATATGCTTCACAGCTAAGTGAAATCAACTGTTTGGAGTAGCAATATCCAAACTCTTGTCGTAAACTTGATGTTTTAGACAAGACCAAAAGAAATGGCTCAAAAAAAGTGCTAGAATTTTACAGGTAAGGAGTCAGGATGGCCGAGCGGTCAAAGGCGCTGCGTTCAGGTCGCAGTCTCCCCTGGAGGCGTGGGTTCGAATCCCACTTCTGACAAGTGGAACATTAATTTAACATTTATTCTGTAATTGAAGCTCCGCACCAATCAACAGGCAAATACTTTGTGATTCCTAGTTCACGTATTACGTTCTCCAGTGTAGTTTAATGTGTGCATTTAGCATACGAGACAACATTATATGCTTCACAGCTCAGTGATATATCCCTAATTTTGAGAATGATGTCACATGGTCGTTTCCCACTTTCAATTTCATATAATTCATAATTTAAAACACAGTTCTAATGATGTCTGTACACAGGTATGCAGTGTATATTCGTTACTCATCTAAAACTGTCGAAATCAACTGTTTGTAGTAGCAATATCCAAACTCTTGTCGTAAACTTGATGTTTTAGACAAGACCAAATTAATGGCTAAAAAAAAGTGCTAGAAATTTGCAAGTAATGAGTCAGGATGGCCGAGCGGTCGAAGGCGCTGCGTTTAGGTCGCAGTCTCCCCTGGAGGCGTGGGTTCAAATCCCACTCCTGACAAGTGGAACCTTAATTTAACGTTTATCCTGTAATTGAAGCTGTGCACGAATCAACAGGCAAATACTTTGTGATTCCTACTTCACGTATTACGTTCTCCAGTGTAGATTAATGTGTGCATTTAGCATACGAGACAACATTATATGCTTCACAGCTAAGTGAAATCAACTGTTTGGAGTAGCAATATCCAAACTCTTGTCGTAAACTTGATGTTTTAGACAAGACCAAAGTAATGGCTCAAAAAAAGTGCTAGAATTTTACAGGTAAGGAGTCAGGATGGCCGAGCGGTCAAAGCCGCTGCGTTCAGGTCGCAGTCTCCCCTGGAGGCGTGGGTTCGAATCCCACTTCTGACAAGTGGAACATTAATTTAACATTTATTCTGTAATTGAAGCTCCGCACCAATCAACAGGCAAATACGTTGTGATTCCTAGTTCACGTATTACGTTCTCCAGTGTAGTTTAATGTGTGCATACACGTATGTATCGGGGTATGTATAAATCAGCGGCTTATAGTCCGGTGCGGTTTATATGTGGACAAAATATATATTTCATTCAAATTTTAGTGGGTGCGCCTTATATTTAGGTGCGCTCTATAGTCCGGAAAATACGGTAGTTTCTGACTGTGTTTCATATATGTCTTTATTAAACATTTCACGGGTAGCAATAGATCAGAAAGTTTACTGAAAGTTTACTTTTAATGATGTCATCAAGAACACCTGGGTATTTTAAATCTTCTGTAAATTACTTGTTGGTCTTACCTGTCCTGGCTGCCTATGGTATTTTCTCACTTTGGTGATTTTATCAACAAGAGCAAACTAAAGCAAACTAAATACTTGCTGCAAACATCCTGTAATAATGCATTCATTCTTAACCCTTGTATGGTATTCGGATCTGTGGGACCCGTTTTCAGTTTAATTATTTTTTCAACCTGAAATTCATTGGCTTTGGCTCATTTTCTGTGAAGAACATAAATCAAAACACATTTGTTTAGTATTTTAAGAGAAAATTATTGGATTGTGGTGTTTTGAAAGCCCAAAACTCTAGCGGGTCCACCAGACCCATAAATACTAATACCACACGAGGGTTAAAACTATGAAGTTTCAATTAATCATCCTCCAACCGAAAATCAGCACAGAAAATTGCTTAATTTTTAATGTGGTTGAACAGGTAATTCAGTATAGCAGTCTGCATTGATCTATCAACGAATGTAGGAAATTCTTCCAGTATCTGTTATCTGTTATCCACAACTACGTAATACTCATTATATCCCTGCATCATCTGAAGGCAGCAGGAACAACCTGACCTCAAAGAAATACGTGAAATGACCACAACCTCTTAACACTTATGTGGTGATGGGCCAGTACCACACTGTTTGAAGGGATGCCACTCCACTCTGATCACCAGAAGTGTATCATTTACTTAATTGTTCATTTGTCACCAAGCACTTTCGGCCATGGGGCCTTCATCAGTGTGTACAAATGCAGGAATACTTTTGAACACTTTCAATGCTGAATGACTAGAAAAGATACACTATAAATGGACTTGAATACACCTGATAGCTTTGCAACATTACAACAATAGTTGTAAAAATCTTCAAATTTTCTGAACATGTAAAAGTCTAGTTGGGAAAGACAACGCCCACTTTTTCAGATTATATGTATGTAATTCATATATGTATGTAAATATGTAATTTGAAATAAAATAAAAGCTCATTTTATATCTGGGTTAATACGGTATTGCTACAGCACACTTGTAGTTTTGTGTCCATGTGGTTTAGATAATCTGGCTAAAGGGTTCACTTGTCACAACCTATATAATCATGTGATTGCTTGTGTTTCTAGACCTGTTAGACTTACAATGGCATACAACAACATTTTAGGGTCCCAGATGGCATGTTTCCTGACAGGGCCAACAACACAATGTTTTTAAGCCATCTAAATAAAACTCACAACTCAACAACTAAAGAAATCAGTATCAGTTTAAGTGTATGCTATGTCAGACAGCCCTTTCCTTTCCTTACTATATTCTCAACCACAGAACTTCTGTATTTCTACGCATGCCATGAACAGACGTATCACACAGCAGTAGCGGCACTCAAACCATGGATTTGTGGTGTATACAATGCACACCATGTATAGGAAAATAGAAGGTCTGCGTGTGTGGCAAAACTTTTCTTTATATAGTATGCACTTAAACTGAGTCAGGCTTTTATTTAGGTAGCTAAAATACATTGTGTTGTTGATCCTGTACACAGCAGTAGGGGGGAGCTGGGACAAAAGTATAACTTTTTTGTATTTCTACTCTACACAGATGCATTTATTTATTGTAACCATATTTTATTTTTAACATACGCACGTTCTCTACCAATACCAACCATCATTTTAAAAAATGAAATCAAGCCAGAAAGTGACATTGCATGTTGTTACTTATAAAACAAGCAAGTACTTAATATTTCTAGCATATAACACTTATTAACAATAACACAATTCTCTCAAATCAATTTATCATGTTAAATGTTGCAATTGTATGAAATTGGTCCAATGCATCAAACTCAACTGAGTGCATAATCACGTCGCTCAGATAAAACTGCCTGACATGCAATAGCATACAATTAATGTTGAGGTTTCAGAATTGGAATGTTATATTATTATTATTAGGAGGCTGCCAAGAAGGTGTGTAGTTTGATTGATTTAGACAAGATTGAGAGTATGACCTGTGTTATGGGTTGGGAAGTTACCATGCTGGGAAAAGTTAAGGCAGTCAAGTAGATCAGGCATTTTATTTACACAGGTGTCGGAGGTTTGTCGACATGAATGTTCAGGTCACTAATTACAAGAATAAGCAGGCAGTACGGATTTAAAAGTGTGATCAGTTCAGTTAGTTCTTAGAGAAGAGCAGTGGGTTCGGCTTTGAGGTCAGCAGATTAAGACAGCAAGAACAGGTGTGCAGCTTCAGGGATAAGCATCCAAATGAGGTTACATCTGGCACCATGATTTCAGAAACAGGAAATGTAACATGGTGGATAACAGCATGACCATCATCGGGGCCAGTGGCAGAGGAAAAGTCATTTGTTTGGTGCCATGTTTCATTTAAAAGTAAAAAAAATCTAAAGATCTGTCGATAATCAGAATCGGAAAATGTTGTATTGCCACTTTTTTTTTTTTTTTTAAACGTACAACTTACAAGGAATTTAGTTTTGGTGATTATTGGCGCTCAACAAACAACACAACACAAAGAAACAGGACGATAAGCGTACTAAATATAAGCAATGTATAAGTAAAATTTATGAAATCTGCATATGAATATATGAATATATAAATATATAATCTACATATATAAATTTAAACAATATGTGAATATATATATACAAGAAAATATATGTACAGATATAAAAATGTAGGTAACTATAGACACTGTGTAACAGTAAACAATGTGTAAATGTGAGTCCGTAGTGCGCGCAGGCCAGGTGGGGCAACAAGGTCCATACATGGGGGGGTTTCAGGACTTGTTAATGAGACCAGTTGGAAAGAAGCTGTTCTATATGATGGGAGGTTCTGGTCTTGATGGATCGCAGCCTCCCGCCAGAGGGAAGAGACACAAACAGACCACGACTCGGATGGGAGGGGTCAGCTGTGATTTTCCTTCTCAGTTCTGTATCACAACGAAACCCTAGTTGTTAATGGAACATTTATGTTGTTAAAGGCCAGTACACACTAATTCTGAAGGTCAAGTAAAGAGGTCTGAATAGCACATGAGTGTCTAAGATCACTGATGGAGTAGAGTTATTATGTCAAGGAAGGGCATAGTAGGCCACAATGGGAAACTCATCAGTCCACTCATCAAATGTGCATTTTTTTTGGTATCAGCTTGAACAAGCCATGAGGTTTGGCTTTTACTCCTTCAGATGTGTTTTTTTTTCGGAGGGACCTTTCCAACAGTGGATAATCAGAGGCGGTGCGTGTCACTTGCCGAGGTGTGCAGAGGTGAGAGAAGAGTCGGAGTTTGAACTTTTCTCTCAGCTCTCTGTTTGATTCTTGACATATCTATTTGTCAGTTTTTCTGTTGAACAACCCTGTGTAACACTATAAATGTGTTTCGGGAGAGATTGTCTGAAAGCACTGGCTGTGCTTGTCATGAACGGGGCTTTTTTGTAACATATCCTAATAAAAAATGATGTAGTATAGTATATATGGTAATGTTGGGATACGTTACTACATACATAACATTTGCAGCTTACATTAGAATAGACAAAAATATTATGACAAAAACACGTTTACCACGTCCGTTCCCTTAAACTCTTTCTCTTGTACGTTTTGATTTAAGTAAAAAATGTAATCACTCATGTTTAAGCACACTGCTATTTCTACCAACAAAGGCAATCTCTACAAATGTTGCAGCGGTCCTTGAAGTTATGGCTGTGCGTTAGAAAAAAAGTGCAGGCTCTACTGGAGAATGCAATACAATACAGATGCAGGATAAATGCATAGTAGGGGGGTAATAACGGTGGATTAACCTATAGTGTCCAGTCTGTGAAATCGACACAGGAGATGACAGATTTGAGGATTTTGTGTTTTTCTCTGCGTGACACGAGTAAGCCAGCTTGTGTGAGTGAAAGGACAGATATAAACACAGTCAGAATCTCACTATCTAAATCTGAAAACTAGCTGATAAAACCAGCTGAAAACAGCCTGCTGAGCTCTCTCTCTCTCTCTCTCTCTATCCCTCTCTTGGTGCGCCGGCAACTAAATGAAGCCTTTGAACCTCTTCACAGCGATGGGAGCTGAATGCTCTATCAACGGCAGCACACTGGAAACAAGCTACTGGCCTGGGAATCCAGATAAACATATAAGAGGCGCTGGCCGCTGTCAACAGGCACATTCATAGGCAGACAATAGGGCTCTGATCAGAACAATGATTATGCAGGCCCTCTGCCGTCCTGTCATTGGCAGCCCACTTTCTCCAATCCTATCATTTTAATTAATTCTGTGATATTTCCAAAGTCTGGGCTGTATAGACCCCTAATGAGAAACCTCATCAAAAGACGCACAAGCCAGGCAATTTGAGCTGCGGCTGGCATGATACACTGCACTTTCAGCCTCCTCCTCCATCCCCAATTACTTGCTTTTCTTCTTGATACACAGCACTGTCCATAACAACAAAGAGCTCCTGGTCACCAACAGCACCTGAATTTGTGGTTTCTTTTTCATTTCTTTTTCCTTGAGGTAAGGCTTGTTTTCTTCATCTTTTTTTTTTTTTTTTTTTTTGACTGGTTTGCTCCGGTGTACTGATAGCCATCTCATTGACTCTAATCAGCCATCCATCAATGTGACAACACTCTAAGAATAAAGGTTTTCAGGCGCTAGTTAATTAATCTGCCCGCTCCTGTCTGCCTGCACTGCTCAATCATGGAGTAAATAAAGGCAGTCAAGAATGTAATTGTTTGTTTTCTGTGCAGAGTTTGGAAAAAAGCCACTTTTTCATCTCAAGGAGCTGTGAAAGTTGCCCTTTCGCTTTCATTTACCAAAGGTATCTCATAAAGCCAATGAGGCAGCAGAGTACACAAATGTCACATTTCAGAATAACTTGTTTTCATACTTTTCCTCATATAGCATCAGCAGTTAATTTGCAATATGCAAAAAAAGCACATGGTTGCAGTCTTCTTGGTTCTTGGTCATTTTGAATCTCTCTTATTTTATCATTAACAAAGTCTGTCCTTTGCAAAAATAAATAAATAAATAAATAAACTGTAGAGGTAACCATATCAAGGCCTCCACAAAGAGAAAAGAACTGATTTACAGTAATAATAAGAGACAGCTGGGGCGCATGATGACTATGATGCTTGTGCAGTATAATTACTACATAAGCAGTAACTCCCTCAGGAGTTATTCTGCTCCATTTTATCTTTGATTGTGGTATGTTTAATCAGTATTTGCAGTGAGGAAAGAGCTGTTTACATGCCTGTAGCACAGTATTAGTGTGCATGTGTTGATTTGATTGCTTTAACTGCCCTGAGAAAGCAGAGACGCACATAGTGTGTGCGTGTGTGTGTGTGTGTGTGTGTGTGTGTGCATATGCATGTACATTCCTGTCAGTTCTTTGTCATGTTATATTATGACATCTTTTTAATTATTTTTAATTAATAATAATATTTCATATTATTTTGACACAAGATGCCGTGGATGAAGTGGCACCCCCAGCATTAATTAAACGTTTTATATCACAACTTCAGCACATAAAGGAACAGCTCACCACAAAATAACACTGAAATTTGACTTTGCAAACATATTTAAGGTGGGAGAATCTGTGCAGAATCCTCCTTTTGGGGTTTTGAGGTTTGAAGTCACTGTGATATTAAACCTTTTCAGAAAAATGTGAACTTTCTGCATTATGATTAAAAACAGTAAGAAACAAACCCCATCAAAATTGCCACCAATTTATTTTTTTTAAAGAGTGTCCTAGCCAAGATTTAAATTGATTCTACAAAATAATATCCAGGATCAGAATAAAACCAAAATAGGATTTTAAAATTAGGAATCATTCCGGAGCACTCTGAAACCATCACTACAAATACATGAAAATGCTCCAAAACTATAGTAACACCAGTTATTCTTGGCATTTCATATAAACTTAATAGTTAACTGAATGAAACGTAGTTTTGGATTGTGGGTAAGTACGAGCACAGAGACTCATCTTTCAGTTGGCAACTTCAAGTTCGATTGCAAAAATAGGTCAAAAGACCAAGAAAAAAACTTCAACTGTTTTACACCGTATCACTCCTCCAATTTAAACAATTACTAACACTATGTGCGCAGTGTAATGTAAAACATACACAAAATATAAAACATATATAATTGCCATTAATTAAATTATACAAATGAGCCTAATAAACATTACTGAAATCTGCAAGATAAATCTCAAAATTAAAACTCATTTTGTACTATTAAACACTGAGTTATTAAATGCGATATTCATGCTGACATACAGTAATTTCATGCTGTTTGTACTAGTCAATATTTTAACTTTCAAGCTGTGTATCTTTTTTGGAAAAATACCGTATTTGGAAACCTGTCAGGAAAGGCAACTTGGAAGGCTTTGACTGCATTTTACCTCTTGGACCTATTTAGTACATGTATTACATTCTGACAAGTTATTACATGATGTGTCAGGCTGTTTGACAGCCTGCTGGGCTACTGGATTCCAGCAGCTGCTGTTGTAGGTGCTTGAATGCCGTGGCGTTTCTGAGTGGAAATCACTGATGTGATTCAGCCAGACAAATACCGCGTACACAGAGCTGTCTCACCACCTTTGCAGAGCGAGGGATCTGTGAACTGTAACACATGTACAGCCCCTCCCAGCGCATACTCTCCACTCCCACTCTGAGTGAAATCAACCGCTGAATCAAAGCCAGAGCGATCTAATCAAGCAGACAAGAACAGTAATGACTTTTCAATGATGGATTACAAATGGAGTGTCGCAGGCAAATCTAAATAAAATGGCCGGTGTTCACATGTGAAGGTTGTTAAAAGCACAAAGTAAACCTGGAGGTTGACTGGGATATCAGACAGAATGTGAAAACATGCTTTCAGTTCTTGTATCCGTCATTGTAGACGGAAAAAAAAAATTAACAATTACTCTGTAAGTCATAAAAATAAAATGACTTGTTGTGTTTTTGCATGTCTTTATGTGTTATTGATGCTGTACAGATGCGGAGCAGATAATGCAAACAAAAGCCGAGTATTTGCAGTAATATGTGTTATTTGTTGTTGTAAATTGTTTGATCTTTGTGCTTAAACTTTGCACCACACTGCTGGTCAGTGAAGCTAACCTTCCACTGATCTCATGTCTGTAAATCTGCATAGAACTCAGACACAGAAAAAGTCAGATTTAAAGTGGAGCTGTAAAAAGCTACAAAAAATAAAGGTAAACATATATTAGCATTTGAAATATATGTAAGTAATTTTGAGTCCGATATTCAGCCACTGAGCAATGTTTGAATAAGATAATCTATTTTCATCATATTTGTTGTGTAGTTCAGGACGAAGCCTGACTGGTCCCATATCGAAGGCTGCAACTTGATGATGGGCTGACAGGAAAATGATGATGTGAAGCTCGGGGATGTCTTAAGATCCCGTGCAAAATAAAAGACGAGCTTTTCAGATTCAGTCGATTTCTCATTTTGCATGTGACACCATTCATACCAACTTGATTGTACATTTACCTCTTCAATTTACATCCTCCAGCTATTGAAAAAATGAGATATTTCCTGATGTTGATGCCCACATTGGGGTTTTAAATTATATTATTCATTTAGATACATGGTTTTAATGTTCTGTTAACATACTACTAACATACCTGATGAATAGTGTACATGTTAAAAACAACTTTTGGTAAAAATAAATAAATAAATAAATTCTGAAACATAGATTTTAAGCAAACACTTATCTATTTAGTCCTCCTTTACCAATACTATTGTTTTAAATGAAAGTGAAAGTTAAATCTAATGGCATAATTGACACATACAAACAACAATCTAAGCAGTGTAAAAAGTCCATGCTAGATTAACGTTATTTTAAATCATCAATTGGCAGACTTTTAGGTAAAGTAACTCATATATGTGTGTACCCACTGGAAATTATAAGCCTATAAATGAGCTTTGATTCCAAGCTTTTTTTTTAAGGTGTGCTAGCCGTCATTATGCCTGAGAACACCATTTCTCACAATGACCCCTTAGACCTAAGTGCTTTACATAACACTATATTAAGTTCATACCTATTTTCATGGTTTGCAGTGTTTTAATTCTTTTCCTCTGAGACACATAACAGCCTGCATCACGTTACATTATTTATATCGGTTAAAAAACACTTGCTAAGAATGTCACAATTTCACATCACAATAATGGTGCAATATTAGGTTTTGCTTTAAATGATTTACATGAATATGATCTTGTGTTTAAAAAAACATGATCCTACCTTTAAATATTTGTTATCTTAGTTTTGGCTCCTGGCAACCCTTTGCTTCAGATTCCTTAAATTTGCATTTGACTGGATAACTCCCAAAGTCAGGTGCACTGACTGTGTTATAACCCTGTGTAATTCAAATTATCTCTGATAATTATTCTGTGACTAATGACATTTTAAAAATGCGCTACATTATAGAAATTAGAATTTACCGGTTTATCAACTAGCATGCTTGAATAACTGTGCACAAAACAACTCTTTGTGGTATACCAAGCACTAATGCAAATAAAACTTTATTTCATATTATCATGTCACTCCTGTAATTGTTCGTTTTCTTTGCCAAAGTGAGGTAAGGTAATAGTAGCTCTTCCTCACACCACTTTCCAAACACTTTTAATTATAAAGTGCTTTGCTGCGTTGCTTTGCAGGCCCCGTCCTCGCCACATATCTCCTGGCATCCTCAACGAGGCAGGAAATTGAAAGGAGACAGAATCAGCCACAAAGCTGACGGAGGATGAGCTGCCGACCATAATTACCCCAAGTGCTATTCAAATGGCACCACCTCACTTTATGGACAGTTAAGAATACCCATGCTCTCTCATGTGCTCTCTCAGCTCCATCAGCAATGTTCCTATCCGCTGGTCATATTCAGCCACATTGCTGCAGCTCTGCCACGATGGCTGCTTAATAGCCAGCCACTTAAAGACACTACATCAGTACCTACATGCTGCTGCTGAGCTTTATAGCCCATAGACCAGTCAGTGAATGTCCCAACAAGACAATGTAACAAATATATATATACTGTGGTCATTGGCTTTGTATATTGTAGAAGGCTGTTTGTAAATCCATCACTTAATGTCTTAATGTTCTTACTTCTTAGTGACTACTAGTGATTTGAACCAAAACTGTTTTATCTAACACTTAATGTGACACAATGTTTGAATCAGTTGCTAGGAAACATCTGTAGTATTGCCCAAAACAGGAAGTAACTGTATCATGGCAAACTCCTAATCCTTTGTCAATACAGGTCAGCAGTCGAATGTTATCGTTGTCATCTTTTGTAATGTGAGGCGTACTGTGTTTTTTCTTTTTTAAATGTCTGACCGGATATGTTGACCATCATTTTTTATTACCTCTATTAATCTCAAAGGTTCGCACATTTCCAACGGTTACGACAACAGTCAGGAGAACATGTGAACACGGAAAGAGGTTTTCCTTGATGTAATCATTCCTCCTGTTCATACGGTGTGTGTCCATGCAGTCATTCCACGGCGAAATGCATTTATAGTAGATGTGAGGCTTCATCAGTGTGAGTTTAATCATATCAAGCTGTGGTGGAGGGACCTAAAAAAGTAAAAGATTTTTGACATCACAACTAATTTTGAAACCAATCCTGTTCCAATAATTAACAATACAATACATTACTTAAGTGTGATGTGGAAATATGAAGCCTCCAGTGCACATACATTGAGTTTTAATGAGGGAGACAAAGTAGATGCCATTTCAAGGATATTAACATGGTAATTATACTTTTTCGTGGAAAAATCATATCAGACACACGTTATTGTTCCAAGCAGAGTATTGTTGTGTGTCATAATTCATGACATACAACACATATTTGCACCGAAGGAGCACTGTGGATTTTGCTGTAACGCTTCTTTTTAGAAACGCTGCATTATTCTGAGATCTCAGAAATAAAAACAAAAAATAAGGCTAATGTTGTAAATAATATTTTTTCTATAATAATATCCACAATAATTCTGGACAGAATTGTACGTATAAAACTCCTGAAACTAAATGTCAGTGACCTAAATGTCAACAACCTGATTGCCTCTGGGCCATCTGCCTCCTGCAGACCTACATCCCTGCGGTATTGTGGAGAGGAAAACAGGTTTGGATGAGAGTGAATCCCTCCCTTTTACCACACAGTCACTCAAGGTCAGTGTGGAGACTCAAAAAAAGACAGATTTCTCTCCAAGCGTGATAAGCCTCAGGGCAGGCGCACACATATTTCAGATGTTCTCTGATGATAATCAGCGACACTATACAGTGGCCTGGGGGAAGTGATTAAAGCACTTTGTCTTCAGTCATACCTACCTCGTCCAATCCTTGTCTCTGATCCCTATCTGAACCTTGCTGCTTCTTGCTTAGACAATGCAGAGCACATACTGGATCTCTGTCTCCCTCCATCTCCAAGTGTCTCTCTCTCCATTGCAGTGTTTATTCTAAAAACAAAGGAAAAATCAGATGCTTGAGAAAAATGTCAAGTTATGAAATAAAGTTAAGACTCACTGACTTGCCGCTGTCATATCGATACCCGTGTAGAGAACTGTCGACGCTCTGCTGTGAAATCTGCATGAGCTGAAATACTCCACAGATAATGCAACTGAAATGTATTTTTAATGTTTTGTTCCAATGTGTCATGTGATTGCTTTTTAACAAAACGTACTTTTAAAAATGAAGTTATGAATATTATGCATATGCATCCCAAAATATGAAGGGTTAAAGGGAAAACTATAGTTTTCTTAAATACATTTTCTTGCTACTCGTTCAGTCAGGATAATGCTGTACTCACCTAAGTAACGATAGTAATCAAAACTTACACATCACTATAAATAGATAGTAAAATTATCAATTTATTTAATCATTCAATTGTAAAAAAAACAATACAAAAACAAAAACAAACAGTGACCCAATGATTAAGGTGCATAAAATATAAACACAAAAATAAAGCTAAACTGCTAAACTGCTTACAACCTGTAGGATCATCCCGGTGCTGCTGGGTTTTTTTGCCTAGTTACTACATTTGAAGTTTTAAGTTTTAATTTTGCTTTTCATGGCAATCTAGACTGTAATTGTCAAGAAATCTTTCTCTGGTCCAAAGTGCTGTAAATGCAAGCAGTCAGACTGATCAATTGACATGCTTGTATTTAGCCATTGTGACTAGTAGGGCAAAAAAAAAAGTCTCTTACTGTGAATTCTCTTGAGAAAGAACCATTTCAACAGAACCGTTCTCAATACACTTTTTGCTAGTTACACAACCATTCCATTCACTAAAAGAAGTGGCTCAATTAACTTTGAATAACTTTTGTAGCACAAGACAGGTTTATCTTAAAAATATTAAATTAAAAGTGCTGAAAACACTGCCGGCCTTTGTATATTTTTTGGTGAATCCAACCCGAGGTCACTGTTAAGATTGTGCTTTGTTGCATTTGGGATAGCTACTTGAAAATCAGGGATGTTCAGTGTAGTGTGTTCTAAGGGCATAGAAGATCAAATACTTCAAGCAGAGGTACAAAGCATTGGAGCAGTTTGAACTCTTCTCAAGGGAGTGTGATTGATTTGAAATGATAAATATCAAAGTTTGAGGTGTGAGCTAAAGCAGTGAGAAGAACAAGAAGTAGTGTGAGTATTGGGTCAGAGCCCTGGACATTTGAAACACAACCCATATTACCAGACAAAACATTGAGAACAGACAATATTTAATGCCAACGTTTTTCAAATTAGTATTGTATGGTTTACCGTACTTTTCAAGAAATAAAGGGCTCACTGGTCCATCTGCACTGACCATTGGTATTGGATGTAAAATCTTGTGTTGTAGAATGATCCAGTGATGTGGATCCAAACATTGGTTTGGATGCACTCAACTTGGCTCCAGTAATATCATTATGCATCTAACTATATCTATCTGTCTGTATGTCCTTTAATTATCTCAACAATCGTTCTGATCCACGTCATACTTGGTGGGTGTATTGCTGGGGACATGCAGTGTTGAATGTGGTGCAATTTGGACATGTGAGACACTTAATATTAATAAACATTGAATAAACAGGCGAACGCTGAGTCACTCAGCTTCATGTACACCATCACATCAATGCAGGGCTGGTCTTCAGGGCTACTGCAAGTGCTCCTGCTGGCTGCTGATAGTATTTCAGTTTGTTTGTTTTAGGTTTGGGTGTTTTGGCTGGGTTTGTATGTTAAGG
This sequence comes from Pampus argenteus, assembly GCA_036937835.1. Taxonomy (NCBI): domain Eukaryota; kingdom Metazoa; phylum Chordata; class Actinopteri; order Scombriformes; family Stromateidae; genus Pampus; species Pampus argenteus. The sequence continues at coordinate 3,490,814 of CM072879.1, forward strand.
TAGAGCTGCAGTCAAGACATGGTTAGCCTAGCTTAGCATAAAGAATGGAAGAAGTGGGAAAAAGCTAGCCTGACTGTCCAACATTTAAATAATACACCTACTAACATGCACTGACTCAACTGCATACCCAAACTCAGCTCCACCTACTGAAGGGTGTCATTTTTATTCAGCATTGGCTGAAGTTACCCCTCCCACAGTGACATCATCTATGACCTTCAATATTTTCAATTTTAATTTATCATTATCTTCTGTCTCCTTCAATGATTAAAAAAAAAAAAAAAAAAAAGCTCAAGGCCTTTAATTAGTGAATCCTTGGACATAAGATATATGCTCGTGGTATCAAAGTTTAGCCTTGGACATAAGATACTGTAAAACACCATTATAAGACTGTCACAAGTTCTTCTAACCAAGGTTTGTAAGATGCCCTTTAATTGTGATAAGATAAGGACTTATAGCCTTCAGGACAAGACAGCTCAATCCAAGGTGGATACTAATGGGCATGAAATGAGTGCAAGGTGACGAAATTACACCAGACAAAGATTCCACGTTGGTTGGTGTGTGACCAGAGCCAGGTTAGCTGTTCATCCCTTCCCGCAGTCCTTATGCTGAGCTAGGCTTTGTTTTTCTTTTGACAAATGCTTCATCCTACTCCACTCAACATGCACAGCTGTTTACTTTATGCCATTGCCATGATGGCAATTTGGAATGAGCAATAAAAATGTAGCTGGAAGGTAAAATAGCAATATGCCCACAAAGTGTTCCACTGGTGCACATGTGGCATTAAGTCAGTGAGTCCTTTATGTCACAGCGTGCTATGACAATATGTAAAAGTTCAAATAGGGATCAGTTCAATTGGCCCTGGAAGCGAAGTGCTCTGCTCCGCTCTCTCTGCTGGTGTGCTGCTGGTAATTGACCTGGCAGCACTACTAACCATCTGGGCTCCAGTCTCTTCAAACACGGTGGAAAAGACTTACCCTGCACTCACTTAGATCTGTTTGGAGGGACTGAATGGATGTGCACGGCTAGTGGGCACACCACCAGGCTGAAGGCTACGTTTCTCGGAAGTGCCCTGCCTGCCTCTGTAAACACTGTAATAATTATAGAGCCAACATGGTTCTACACAACAGCCTCAGGAGAGAGTTCTGTAGCTCTGCTGAAGTCAAAAAACACACTTTATCCTTTGATATAAGTATGCTTACAACGTACTGTTACTCAGTTAGACAAAAGTTGTGTCACATTACTGAGGTTGAGCTCAAAAGGTATTTTTGATGAAAGCTTAGGTTAAAAAAAAGAAAGAAAAGAAAGTAAGTGGGGTCCTTTTCTCATGTTGCCACACAGTCCTGATTCTGCAGGTTAACGTATGTATTTGGGTGGATGGTAAATGATATCAAAGGATGTTTTTTCACTGGTACTTGTTTCACTGAGGATGCAGGATTACTGTCACCAAAACTGAAGCAACACATATGACTCCATGTTTCCAGCTCTTATTCTTATATATTAACTTGTATTGGTGTGAACACCGAAAGGACTGCAGCGAAAAAAATGTGCAACAATGTCTCAGTGAGTTATGAAAAACTCACTGAGACAACCAATTATAGTTTATTGACAGTGTTGTTCAACAGGTCGAAAATATAATTGGGAGGCAGCTTTTTCTGAAAGCCAGCCTGTTTCCATCAAACTGAACAACAGACCTCTGAACTCCTAAAGAAGTGAGTTTGAATTGTGATAAATCCAGTGTTAACAGAGCAACAGTGGCTACGTCTTGGATGAGCTGCTTCGGTTTGAATTAATTGTAACTTCATGAGAAGATTACGGTAACCTTTTTTAATTTGCAGCTCATTAATTACGTGGTAATGGGACGAAATTGCTAAGAAACGACGGTAAAGTAAAATTAGTGAAATCAACATAATGACAAGTTGTAGTAGTGAAATTATTTATTTCAGAATAAAAAGAATAAAGACTGTTAGTAGGTAATACCAAGTTTTCTCATTTCACGTGTTTTCAACATTGTTGTCACCCAGAATGCAGCAGCCAGTTTCCACGACGTACCCAAGTACTTTCAGTATATGTAAACCTAATGTATTTGTAATTTCCACGGTCCTATTTTCTGATAAGCCACTGCAGTGTTGTTTCCCATTAGCAAATAGTAGATGTGGCAACTGCGGGAAATGTCACCATAGTTCAGTTGAAGTGTAGTGTGCATTTTTTTCTTTGAAACATGTGTGTACTTTCAACATAAATAAGAACATGCTAATAAGAACTTTTGCTGTAATTACTTTCCCATGGCCTGGAAAGTGTTGTCTGCCCGGTAACTCATTTAGATGAAATATGTAAATATTTTCCAAATACTAAATGAAGACAAGGTAGGTACAGTGAATTGTCACTGTCATTACATTTCCGCTACCTGTAAAGTGTAACGTGAACTCTTTTTTTTTGGACGCAATGGCAGTATGAAGATAATTACCTTCACGTCGGATATCAAGTGTACAGTATTCCCCTGAAATAGTTTCAGAGTTGCCACATAACCGATGAAGATACCAGGAAAATTCACCTTAATTAGGCCGGCTAATGGCGAGATAGATTCAAGGTATATCAATGAAATGCTGCCGTGTTATTGTCATGACTTCATTTCACATTCTATTATTCTCATGCTTGGGAAGAAAAAAAAAATCATACAGCTGTTTTCAACTGTTATAATAATTTTATAACATCAGGTGAACAAGTGGAACAAATTCGACACACCATGTAAATATGAATACACACATCTGGTCATCTGGTCTGCTGTGACCATAGCAGATTTCTGTGCTGACCAAGTTTCAGAAAAGATCAATCACTCTGACCAACACTATCAGTCATCCTGTTGTCCAGTTGTTCATTATCAATTTTGCAGTGTCACAACTTTTTGATACAGCATAATGTAATATATCATCTTGTCTGCAAATCTATTTCTTCTAAGCGATGAAAGAAATGGAAAGGCCCAGTGTTGTTGTAGCCCAGAGAGTTAGCAGCCAATGGATGAAATAAAGCAAACACTTACAAAAGAGAGCTTTTTAAAATCGGGGAAGGGAACTGCATTTTAGACACATTCTGACCTCCAAACTTCTGCCACAGCTCACGCCTGTACAAAGATCTGTTCAGTTTTGACTGAAGTTCAACTGGGAAAAATGTCTGAGTTTACCAGCCATACTCATCTGGACGATAATCAACCAGTAGGTAATTTATGATTGTGTAGTTTGTGAGATGCCTGAAATGTGTTTCCACTAAACCTGTGTACGACTTGATGATGATGCTGATCAACCATCGTGACGTAGTCTGTGTGTTTGAGTGTCAGTTATGAGAAAGCCTTTCCAAAGCAAGTATATAACTTTGTCTTTGAAGAAGAAATAACTAAAATACAGCCACAGTAAAAGGCAGGTATGGACCAGGTTCAAGTATTGTACGACAAATATGCCTGCAGTATATATATATATATATATATATATATATATCAGGTCACAGATAACAATTGGGTGCAACATTTACGATGCCCCTGCTTCGTAATACGCACTGTGCTAAAGAAGAAGAAAAACATTTTGCATCCAAGGAAGAAACAGAGTAAACAGCCAGAGGCTATCAGCTGTGAGAGTGTCCTTGCTTCTAGATGTCTGGTCGTATTCGGGTTGTAGAGCAGGCTGGAAATGGCAGGAGGAAAGTGGAGGCTGTCCGCTCAATGAGAACGACTGTCTGCTTGAATCTGCAGCGGGCACACATACTCCGCAGCAGCCTGGTTAAGGGAGGCCAGCCTGCCAGAATGAAAGGTAATCTGAGATATCACTTTCAATAGCCCCAGCAGCGGGTGCGATGTAGAGGAGCTGTTTCTAGCCTTCTCAGTGGATTAGGACTGTGTTCTCCTCAGAGGAGAAGTGACAGAGGAGAAGTCAATCTCCAGGGAAACCTCACTTTGTGTGTGCCTGTCCCTTTCTATCTGTGTCTCTGACCATCTTCTGCTAGCACTGTTTTCAACAGTTTTGCATACATTAATGTCTGTCTTGCTTCTATGTATTCTAATGAATGCACTTAATGACAAATTAGATTCTATTTTTCCTTTCAAATCCCAATCATTTCTATTGGTTATTCTTACATTATACAGCTGCAGTGACCCAGGCATTGTCAGAAAAAAGAAACAGACAGGTTTTAGATTCAGGTCAAGCCAGGGACCTTTGTTGTATGTCCCATATCTCAAATCTGTACTGTTTAACTGTCCAATGAAAGCATGCAATACCCAGAAAAAGAAACCCTAATCCTAACCCCAAGATTTTATTAAAATCTTAAGGAGATATAAAATATAACATCTCAGAAAAAATAATATCTAAAAAATACAATCTCAGAAAAGAAATTTTGTTGGCTCGTTACCATGGTTACCATGTCACCCGAATGTATAAATTTAAACTTCATTTAATTTATATTGTGCATTTATTGGTTTAATTTATAAAATGTTTAAATAGAATGATGTTGTTCTCATTATTCAGTTACTTACATTCTGAAACCTGAACAAACATATTATTATTATTGTGTTTTCTTGACATTGATATTACTTCCTAATTGCCCGGGCAACCACAGACCCCACTGCTTTATGTGTAAAGATATTAATTATAACTTTTTCTTTTCACCCTAAAAAAACAACATTTAGAAAAATAACGCCTTATTTTGCCACAAACTGAGCGTGTACATTATATATATTATATTTTATGTTTAGTTTGGCATATACAGTGTTCATTTTGTTATTAAAAAATAAATGCACAGTATGTTATCCTCAATATTTGCATGCTGTTGCTCATGTTACTTATGATTAGATCTCAGAGAGGTGAACAAACTGTTATAAAAATTTTTCAAATAGACTAAAATGTTGGAGGTGCAGTGCTACATAAAAACTACTGTAACAACACCCATATTCATTCATTCATTCATTCATTCATCTTCTTCCGCTTATCCGTTTGTCGGGTCGCGGGGGCAGCAGCTTCAGCAGGGAACCGGGGGTCAGAACGCCAGGGTCCCCGCCTCCGACTGCCGCCCATCTCTCTTTGCACCGTTAGACCTCTCCCATGGGTGGTGGGCCCATGGGAAGGGGGTACAGCACGTGGTATTCCCAGGCGGTCTCCCATCCAAGTACTAACCAGGCCCGACCCTGCTTAGCTTCCGAGATCAGACGAGATCGGGCGTGTTCAGGGTGGTATGCTGACACACCTATATTATGAATATTCATTATATTTACCCATGTTTTACAGCTGTAACGTGTCATTTCCTGTAACAGACTTCTGAAACATATCAGAAATTATCAGTTCAAAATGCATGCATATGATGGGCAGTTTAAAAACAATCATCAACATCAACATCAAAATTGATGCCACAGAAACATAGATATTGTTTTTTTAGTTCCCTTTTTTCTTCTTCCTTGTGGCGTCTAACTGGCCACCAAAAGATACCTTTTAAACTTTTAGAAACCAGCAGTGGAGGCTAGACCGGCCGAAATACACTTGATCATCAATAAAGTAAAGGTGCATAGCATAACATAGCACACCTGTACACCAGGTGTGCTATGTTAGTAGCTAATGTAGCCTGGAGCAGAAATGAGGAGCAGCTTACAGAGACCTGCTCCCCTCACGTCTGTCTAACTCCACACCCCCAGATGTCTTCAGCCCCGAGGCGTCCCGACTCAAGTGACATCACTTGAGGCCATTTATCACATTTCACACAGCTCCCTCTGGAGACACAAAAGCTTTTATTCTCTTCTTACATAGTATCACAGTAGTACTCCCCAACACCTGGAAACACACAGTTCCTGTTTTGAAAACCCAAACAGAACATTATGGTTAAAGGATAATTATGGTTTAACAAAATGTGGGTTCTAGTTTTGTCCATCATTCCTGTCAAATATAACAATTTAATCACCACGTTAAATGCTGACATCTGGAATGCAACGGGGATTCTTCCAAATAAAGTGATGCAGATATTCTGCTTTGTATTTATCCCATCTGATTGTCTGATTATTCCTGTATCTTTCCCTGTGGAACTATTTGTAGCAATATCGTTGCATTCCAAGATCTCCAAATTTATGTTTGGTGAGAACAATGTTATTATAACTATAACCTATTACATATTTATTTAGTTATATATTAGATTTAGTAGATTTGGAATGCATAAGATTAAATTCTGTAATATAATATATATATATTTATCTTCTGCGTCTCCTCAATATTTCATTTTTAATATTTCTAAATATTTATTTCATACTCTAATTGGAACTCGAGCTATTAAATCTTGAATTTTGAATCGTGTCGAGTCCTGCGTGAATTGTACAAATAATGACATCAACGTGATGAAATGTCACTTTTTTTTTTATATCAAAATAAAGTTTAGGTGAGCTAATCCAGCGTGCAGACATTCTGCTTTGTTCTTTTATTGAACCTGTTGTCCTCTACCTGACTTGAATACAGGATGAGATGAGCATACAACTACCTCTCTGTTCACTGTGAAATTCCTAGTATGGGGGATAATCCCACACAGGTGGTACAGTCACTGATAAAGAACACATGACTGAAAAAAAAAGCCAAAGGTGAAGTGAGATCTGCTTCAGTGTAGTGCATTATTTTTCAGACTTTAATAATAACATAGTCCTTACTATGTTTATTGCAAAGGTCTGGGAACATCCCTGGAAAGAAGTCATACAAGGGTCAAGAAACATAAGATGTTCATATGTGAGTTAGATCAGTAAATACATGCTGCAAATACAGCTGAGCTTCACAGCAGCCCATAGACCAGTGAGTGGATGTTCCAACAAGACACTAACTGTATGTTGTGATCATCAGTCTTTTTCTCAGAATTGATATACATCTAAAAAATAAAAATAAAAAAGTATTTAAATGTGAACCGGTAGGTTTGCTCAAACATTAACCACTGAGAATAAATCTGAATGAATGATTTATTATTGCACAACAACGTCCTTCATCACAGTAGAAAATAGAAAATCAATCACTGCCTTAAAGGAAAAGCAGGTTTATTAAAACTTTATTTATTTTGTTGGTAGCTCCGGACGTTGATTCTATCAGTTATGATAACGCTATCCTCACCGTGTGTAAAAAAGACGTGAACTCACATGATGAGACAGGATGGAAACAAACCCCCCAGTGGTTGATTAAACACATGAGATACAACATACACATATGTGTCTTTGTTTTACCTTTAAAACAGCCAGGCTAGCTGTTTCCCCCTGATTCCAGCATCTATGCTAAGCTAGGCTAACAACGCTCTGTACTTGTTGCGCACATGAGAAATATTGACCTTTCCTCAAATGATATGAAGTAATACCAAGTGAAATGCATTGTACGGTAGACCTGTGAGCGATGAGACGTGTGTGAAAGCATTCCAAGCAAAGCACATTCAAACACAGCAGCACTATGTCAGGCTTTAAACCATCCGTCTTTGTGGGAAGAAACACATCCCACTTCTTCAGGATTTATCTGTAGCAGCAACATGACCTCTGTTTAGTGAAGCAATGTTCATTCCAGTCAAGGTCAAGCCGCAGGTGTAGTAGATTCACCCAGCTGTCCAGCGTCCAGGAAGTAAAGAAAAAAAACAACAAAAACAAACAAAAACAAAAACAAAACACCGAAGCTGACTCATTAACTGTGACTCATAAAGCAGAAAAAAATAAGGAAAGAGATGAGAGGAGGAAGAGGTGCTCGGCGGGTAGAATCAATCTAGCGTTGGCCGACCGTAGGCAGTCATGGATTCGTGCAACTCGCAGCCTTGTCTCTCATCTTCGAGTGACAGTGCAGAGTAATGACTGGTAATGCTTCACTGTGATTACCCAGTGTCATTTCTCTTCTCGACGCATTCACACTCCACACGAATGTTTTATCTGGCCGCTACAGCAGTGTGTGTGAGAGTGTGTGATTGAGTAAGCAAGTGAATGAATGAGTGAGGGAGAGAGTGAGTAAGACGGAGAGTGAGGAAGGTGTAAAAGGAGGTAGAGGCACAGGAAGCTGTGTTTGATGGTTTCTGACGGTGTCGCATGGTGCCTGCAACACAGGAAAACTAAATCGGTGTCATGTCTGTTTTCCTTTTTTGCAGGATGCAGTTAGAATCATTTTTTTTTTTTTTTAGTTAAAAGGCTATTTTGTATTATTCTACAGTTGGCTGTGGTTTGTAGTTCATACAAAACCATGTTAGACTCGGGAGTAGAGTCTCATTTCATATGCACTTAAGACAGAGTTGGGATTAACATGACATGATTAACATAAATAAGGATGAAAACAAAAGACAGAAATAATACAAATCAATATACAATAATATGATATGAATTTATATGAAACACCGAAAGCTTCATTTTTAGAATAAATGTGGTTCACGGTTCCAGCAAATAGTGCAAACAGACGAACATTTCAACATTTAATTACCTTTTAATAAGTGCAACTTTTTTTTAATTTATTGTTTTTTTATAGCTTATAGAGCTTATTTGTCACTTCTGGTGAATCCAGATGAACAAAAATATCCAAAAAGTACAAATGTATAATCAATGATAAAAATACAAATAATAATATATCTGTGCAAAATATAGAATGCATACCATTGACATTGTACCATAGTGACATAGGAACCCTTTGTATTGTATTATTATGGAATAAATTTAATTATTTAATTATTTATTCTCAGAAAAAAATGGATATTCACAAGATCACAAGAGCAATGACACAAGGATACAATCAATTGTCAATTATTAACACACAATATGGCAATAAGAGAATCAGAAAAATATATGAATGAATAGGGTGAACAAGTCCTACGCTTATAGAAGTATTTAATTCTTTTGAAAAACACAGGTCCAGTGAAATAGCAGAAAAATATTAAGCTCAGTGTGTTTTGGACCTAATCGCCAGTTTTGTTGAGGTTTTCCTTTCTTTCAGTTGCTTTAATGGTGTCATGTTCTCTTTTGTACATCTATCATGTATCTAATATTCGTTGCAACCACTCAGATCTACTGTTCTAGGATCTGTTTCCTTCAAAGTATCAGCATCTCTGCATGGAGTTGATCTTATGCACAGCAGCACCACCATATGGCTCGTACTGCAGCCAGCCGTCGCTCCATGAAGCCGGGAGAGAGGCGAGGAGAAGGAGTGGCAGAGCCTGGAGGCCTACTGATCCTGGCCCACCTCTTACTGTTCCTTATTCAATTAATCAAAGCCTTGATTAGGCTAACACTGACTCCCTCAGGTAATGATGAATGAGTTGCTGGAGCAGCTGAGCAAGGAAGTCGTGAGTTATGTGTGACTGTGGATGGAGGTGGCAGACGGGCCTGGAGGCAGGAGAAAGTTTAGTAGAATAAGGCCTGTCAACAACAAGGCAATTTAAAGCTTTTCACAGAGCACATAGTTTAAAAGAATGAAATGAAAATGCAGTAAGAGATATAAATACACGCTTTTAGACCTTCATTTAAAACGAAATGAGAACATTTTCTGGGAGTTTGTTGTTGTTTAGAAACTGAAAACTGAAAATAGAAAGCAGGTCTGTTCTATAAGATCCGAGAGGTCTGGATGGTACGCATAGGGAGCCAGTGTGTGTGTATGTGTATTATATATATATATATATATATATATATATATATATTCTTCTTCTTCTGTGGATTTAAGCGTCTTAGTTGCTTCTCTCTCTTCATGTATCCCAGACTGACTCCATAATGTTGAGATCAGCGCTCTGTGGGGGTCAAGCCAACTGTTACAAGACACCTTGTTCTTCTTCTTGTTCTTCTTCTTGTTCTTTATGTTTGGGCTCAATGTCATGTTGCAGAATGAATTTTGATCCTTCCTTGTATAATGGTCTAAAGTGCTTAAAACATTTGCACAGTATATAAAAAATAAATAATATATATACAACAATAAAAAGGCAATGCATGCAATGTTGCTGTAGTATGCAAGTAATAGCGGGACTGTAGCGGGAATGAGGATCGTGCAGTGGGAGTGGTATGGTAACTGAGTCTACTAAAGATTAAAGCATGGTGTTTTTGAGGACAGACTTTAAGTCACATTGTCTTTTGGCACTAAAAACATGTATTTATGTGGAGGATACAAGCTTGACTATAGTTTACTGAATGGGTTAAACAGACAGGCTCCCACTTGAACCAGTACTGTCATTAAAGTGTTGTAACGGGGATATGGACAACATGGCAAATACCTAAAAAGGTACACAATATTATTTTATAACTTAGAAGAACGACACTTGAATTGATGACGCAGGACACTTTTACTTTTTAAACGACAGACTTCACGAGCTCATGGAAATGTTTTTAAATATATTATATCCAAATGAGTTTCATTTGAATACTGGGCCTCCAGCTGCGAAACAGAAAACGTCCCCTTATATCCCTGTAAAATCACCACGGCTGCTGGCACAGTGTCCTGGGAGTTGATCCATTATTCACTGTCTGTGGAGCAGCTCCAGCATTCGTCTCCCAATGACATCATTAAATCTTGTACCTCTGCTGATCTCTATTTCTGTTTTTACAATTTACAACTTAGCAGCGCAATAGTGTAGAAGAAATGGTTCACCTGTTCCTCTGTTAAAAATAAGGAAAAGCTGTGATAAAATATAAAAAACTCAAATCTACAAATGGCATATTGTTAACATTACAATTATGTTCTATGTTTTCATTTCAGTATATAAATCGCAGATTATTGAAACTTTCTTAAGTTAGTTAATCCATTACAGCAAATGTATCTTGTTTAATTTTTGTCTGTTTCCATGCAACTGTATATATATATGAATGTTTAAATATGTATTCATGTCCTGCTATTTAAATTTGCTTGTTGTAAAAGTCCTTACATTGAAAACTGTGCAGCTGAATGGTTACTACACGCGTTACATAACTTCATCCCTGGTCTGATTACAGCTATTCACCTTTGTTGGATGACATACCAATCATAGCGCTGTTCAGAAGATAGCTGCTTTTATACTGTCGTAAAATAAAAGCTGATACTCAAACAGAGGCTCAAATATGAACAAATAAAAAAAGATAAAAAGCATTGAAATTAATATTTCCATGATACAAATTCATGTCATGCTCACCACTCTGCTGCTGTGGGTTTCTGAATATTCAATATTTTATTTATATTTATTTATTTATTTATTGCTGTTTTGTTTGTGTGTTTGTTGTGTCTCTTTGTTTATTTAAGTAAAATTATTGTCATTGAAAATCAATAAAGTCTCGATTACAGGAGTCACTAAGACGTTTGAGCCACTGGACGCCTTTTAAACGTCTTTTGACGGCAGGTAGAACTCATGGAGACAGAATTACACCGGCAATAAATATTCAGGAGAAACTGTAGTTAGTAGGACAAGCCTCCATTACTCTACTGTAATTAGTTGTGTACTTCATACTGAATTTATCCTAAACATGTAGGCGGTTTTTACATGTTTACGGTTTACAACTATCAACGGCAGCTGAAGATGGAAGCAGAGAATGAGGCTTTTCACTGTAAGTATCATATGTCCCTGTGCTTTACCGTGCTGTTGTTCACCTCAACCAGCTGCAGTTACAGCACAGTTCTCTTTTTCCAACATCCTACAGTGCAGTATTTAATTGCATATATGCACGTGAGATTACAGTGTGCCAGTGTGAAAAATGATTTTAGGAGCACTGCTGTGAATTTAAGTTCTAAAAAACACACATATTCAGTAATCTCTGATGTTAACAGATGTATTATCTCTCTCCTTTTCATTACCACAGAGTAACAGTGTACAAAACATTCAGAGTTGCAGCTCCTCGTTTTTTTTTGTTGGTTTTTTTTACTGCCACCTACAACCACATAGCTGTCGGCAATTACATGACGACATGCCCAAATGAACCTTTGCCGTTGCCGGGGCCGTGTGCTCTCTAGCTGATCGCCTCGTGTCAGTTTCAGTTAAACTCGCACTCGTATCATATCAATAATTTAAGATCAACAGTTTCATAAACCTGGAGCTTCATCGTTCAGATCAAGCAGCTCATGCAAAATAAATTTGTGCTAAATTTAGGCTACACCTTTTATTTTAATGTGCCACTACATATATTCTTCTGCTACGTATATAATTATTGTTACATTATATTCTATCGTTTTTTTTTTGGCACATATTTAAGGATATTTACGGTTGTAGGATGACTGAACAGCTGTTTCTTTGAGATAAACGGAAGTGCTGGTATCAACAGATACGTTATTGAGAGTTTGGCTAAAAAAGGCTGATCGGGACATCACTACAACATACACTAATAAACATTAGGAATGATATCAGTAGGTTTCATAACAAGATCTCTGTATATGGGGATTCATGCTCTATTGTTGTGTCAGGGCGACATTGATAACTGACTTAATATCTTGGAAATGGGAGTCAGTGACTAAAAAACATGCCCACTTCCACTTTAATCTGAATTCAAATACAAGAACAAAAAAGGAAAATTGTCAAAACAACAAAGGTATGGAAAACAGATGACGTCTGTGAAGCATAAGGGGCGTGACATCTTATTCATTGTACTTCACTGTCCAGAATACAAAGTGGGCCAGATGTTTGATCCCTCTGGGCCTTGTGGGCTGGGTCTGGGCAGCGAGAGCATCCAGACTGTCTCTGCCAAATGCAAAGGAAGACCTCCCCAACCCTGAGATCCATGCGGCAGGCTGTGGCGGTCTGGCTGCTCGCTCTGCCCACCCTGCCAGATGGAGGGCTAATCACGGGAACAGCATGCAGCTAGAGCCCCTGTGTTAGCCGTGCCTGTCTGGACACAATGCAGGATTCTAAGCTCTGTCTTACCCTGTACTGGACTCTCACACTTCTGTTTGCTTGCTCCATCTGTCCTACTCATTCTCTAGGTCCTTTTAAGAAGTTGACTGCACACTCTGTTTCCCCGTCACTTTGTTGCTTATTGTACTCCAACATTAGAGAAATCCACAGAGGAATTCTTGAATAACTCGGCGGACAGCAAACGAGAGGAGCGGTTTATGAATCTCTTTCATTCCAAGAGATGCAGACCCAGTTATGTTTTTGTTGTCATCTGCCGAGTATCCTCCAGGGAGGAGCAGTTGCAGGAGATAAGAGGGACTATTCGAGGTCGATGTTATTGAGCCTGGATTCCTGTCCCTGACGAGATTAGCTGGCAGAGAGAGACAGAGATGTTAGCTAAGCCACAATTTGAAAAGAATTGCAGTTTATAGATTATCTGTAACCTTGTTGTCCCCAGAAAGCCCCGCTTCCTAACTCTTATCTGTCAATGACACAATTCCATCATGATGAGATTGTATGTGCTCAGTTCTCAGTAAATCACCACGCAGATGTTCATCAACAGTATTTCAAACGTAGGAAAACAGGGGCGTGTGTTTGGTGTGTTTTATTATTATTATTTTATCTTCAGGACGTTCTTCAAGCAAATACATAAAAAAAAAAACCTTCGTCTCAAATGAACATAATAATAACTCAGTGAAGACGCGGCCTTCGTCAGGAAAATAATGAACCAAATTACAGATTCAGAAACTTTGAATCAGGCTGCACTGATACAATTATTCACACTGTTAACTTTGTGTTTGTCTGCTCGTCTCTGAAAGCAGACGTTGAAGCTTTGTTCCTTTTAGTCTTTGGTAATATTTCTATAAATAAAACTTTCTCACAAAAATATATAATATAAAACAGGCCTTATATGCCATTCATTTTTTATTATTATTTTGATTACATTTAGGTTCACTACCGAGTTAGTTCAGTTTCCAGCTCGGAGCAAACCTCATAGAAAAGAGTGTGATTTAGATTTGGGGTGAGAATGCATCAGTGTTCCTGCATGTGGCCTGTTGTCCGTTCACTTTGGATCAGAACAAGAAACTTTGCAAAGTGCTGGATCAGAGTTTGCTGAAGCTGCGGTCAGGCCAACGTTAACGTCTTTATCATTGCTTTACATGGATCATTGATTTCATCCATGAGAGGGTATCTTAAAGCAGACCTGGGGGGGGTCATGAGATAAGTCTGAGTGAGATGAGGAGAGGAAAGCAGAAAAATAATAGTTTTAGACAACATATGTTGTGCTGATTTTATTTCATCTTTGCCTGATTTTTGTTTTAATTTAATTTTTTGCTTGTTATTTAATCACTGGATAATTGGACTTGTTCAGGACAAAGTGTCACAAGCCAAAAAGGTTAGTAGCTACTGTGAAGAATATTAGAAACTGGTTCTATACCTGCATTTTTTTTTAAAATTTATTTATTTTGGTCATCAGTCCTATTTGCTATGTTTTACATTCATTATAAACATACACACTTTGAAACATTGCGTAAGCATGATTTCCCTGTGTCTGACTGCTGTGTGTCACTGCTGCCTCAGATCTCAGCAATTATACAGAGAGTGAGAGTATATAATCATAGCAAATGATGGCCAAAACTACTAAACTAAGAGCCAAGTTCTGTAAACTGTAATTATCCTTGAACAAATGGCTGGATGTCCTCCACATAAAAATACCTCCATTAGATAACCCTTAAACCTCTCTGCTAGCGCCACCATCAGGACGGAATAATAGAAACCCCTCTCTGTGTGACTGAGCCAAGCACATTTATGCTCACTAGAGGATGAATTATTTTATTGTGGATAAATACTGAATGTTTTCTTCTCTTCCAAAAAAAAAAAAAAAAGTTATATACTTATGAAGTACAGTCATGTCTCTAAATAGGTAGGCAATCATTGCAGAGCACCACTCACTTCTCTCCAGCCTCAATTTTACTAGTGATCACCGTCGGGTCAAGTATTTAGCTTATGGGCTACACAAATTGGTTTAATAGGAACTTTCCGCATTCATTTTCTTCACCCTTATTTTGCCATCTGGTTCAGCAGTTCAAGCCGACACCCCAGTGCTTCTCTAACCTCCAGGCTACCACTGCCCCTGAATCACACGGTTCAACGGTCGCTCTGTAAAAGTTAACAGGGAGGAGAGGAGGAAGCCTCTCTGCCAAACCCTCCGACTGAGCGGAATCTGCATTGCTAGTTTTTTTTTTTTTTTTTTTTTGTGCTGGAAGCTCCAACAGGCATTTTGCCTCGCTTATAAAGATTGACATGCTCGCTCTTTAGGTGCCATGTAATTATAGATTTTGCGCACAGATCAGTTGAACTTGGCAGTCTTTCTTTTCGGTATTGGCCCCGCCCCGATGCCCATCACCCTGCCTGCCCCAGCCTGCACACACAAGGTCAGAGGAAACGACATCAGCATACAGGAAATACATTTCAGCCCATACTGTTGTTTAGCTCCCTCTCAATATAACGTTGGTTTTACCAAAGATCAACAGTCAATGACACGTGCGTATCTGGAGTGAAACCTAGTAGAGAAAGAAAGAAGGAAAGAAGACATTCGTTTCATTTAAAACTATATAAAGCATTAAAAAATAATCATTTAATTTACACATAAATTTAATAATTTCTGTGTAATTTATACTTACTACACGTGCTGTGTAATTATTATGACTTTAATTATGTTTTCTGCAGAGGAGCAGCATTATTATCCAATATTTATGACACCCATACCTCATGTTAATTATGCAAAAATATTATATTTTGATATAATTAAGAGACAGTTATAATACAACATAATGTAATCTGCGAGTAGGAAATCTGTATCATAATAATTATAATTGTTTTTTTCTTATTTTATCCTGAGTTACAAACTTCCCTGTATAATTGTTTTTTTGTTTTTTTTGTTATAAAGTTATATATTAAAATATGTTACATCATTGTATTATATCATATAGTAAAGTGTTAAATCTATTACCCAGCTCCAGTCCCTGCGATGATTCTAGTTTATCACTCATGCCATTTAAAATGCTTATTGCTAACGTAACATAAACTGCACTTCTCTCCCCAGATAAATAAAACATTGTTTAGTTCTGACATTAACCTCGAACTAAAGTGTTCAGCTGCAGAAAAGTTGTGCGATTCTTCTTCTTTGGCCTCCTTTAGTCTGTGTGCTTGAATGCAGAATGTGGAGTCAGGGCTTCTTATGGTGTGTGGCAGTAGTGTAATGGACACTGACAGGAAGGAGCATGTTTGATGGAGACTCATTAATTACTCCAAGCATGGCGCTGGCTTCAGGTTGGCCTGCCCATCACCTGACTGACCAGCTTTAGAAATCATTCCGTGCTCCTAACATCCTGGAAACGCATGTGCCCTCATCAAGGAGAGGACAGCAGCCGGTGTCAGACTCGGCAGGGCCCTTTTGTCAACACAACTTAAAAAAAAAAGAAGTGAACAAGACAGGCAAGGTTAGGTGATGTGCTGTTATGTTAATACACTGTAAGTGTCAAAGAAAGAAAGAAAGACCAAAGGAAAGAAAATGAAAGACGGCCTCCTCTCCTCCGCTGCTGTGCCTGACAAACGTGTGTAATCTATCTGATCCAGTTTCCAGCAGGGTAAAAATGTCAAAAACAAAAATGAGATATGAAACTCTTTAACATCTAGCCACAAGTTTAGTTTAGAAGTAACTGTAATAATAACTGGATTTTATTTGTATTCAAATCACCACATTTTTAACCACTGAATTATGAATAAGGTAGAGTATGGATGAGTTTAGTCACTTGAAACCAGATGGTTAAATTCAAGAATATTATGAAAATAAATATAATAACCAGGACTTGAGTCTACAGCGAGTAATGCTTTGTGTTAAATCCTAGTGTCTAACACGCTCACAATGATGCAAATGACATGCATGTTCACATCCTGATGTTTATGAGGTAATACTTAACATGTCATCTTAATTTAATATGATAACACATAAACATTTGCTGTTTGGTACAGCTGAGGCTGATGGGAATGTTATCTGCTTTACATTTTTGTGCCATTAGTTTTGTACAGTCCAAAACACACACTATAAAGGAAAAATAAATAAATAAATAAATGAATAAAAATTAAAAATGTTGTATGTGGGGTGTAATGGAGAGCATTTTTGTCTTTTCCTTAATGTTTGTGCTTCTGCTTTTGGATGTGTTTTGTCCCTATGTGTCACCGTAGTTTTGGGAATACCATCATTAACTCCACAACGGCTCCTTAATAAAGTCACTGTGCTTTACGTTAACATGCACACAGCAAGTAAGCAGCATAAAGTAATAAATAAAATGCAAGAACAGTAATGGTTTCCCTGTGTTGTGATTTCAATGCTGATGTTGGTGAGGTCGTATTTAACACACCTGGATGCTGTCTGTCTGCCTGTCTGTCACAGCACATATGCACCTAATAACCTCAATACAGGCTCTGCTCCATTTAGGTTCTAATAGGAACCTTTTTTCTCAACATTTTGACTTGTGTAAGCATGAAAAGTGCAAGTGGAACAAGTAACATCAATACATGAGCCATGAAACTAGAACTAACCCTTCAACGCAATGTAGCCACGTTAATATTAACGTTATTATTAATGTTTCCTGCTATGAGGCATGTGAAAATATCTCTTCGTCTGTTCTGCATGCTGGGTCACGCAGCAAAAGTGAATGAAGCAAGATGTCAGCTGAGGATGCACAGAGACAAAAAAAAAAGAAAAGCATTGCACAGTTTAACACTAATAGTCTACGTAAGTGCCACAGCAATGCAAATAATAACCAAACTAGTAATGTATGCTCGAGAAAGCATAACTTACAAACATTAAATTCATATATTTCCATGTAGTATACAAAACTTTAGTCTTGTCCAATCATGGATATATTGATAGATGGATCATCATTAATGTTAGTAGGTATGTAAGTATGCTCCTCAGAGGATCAGAGAGACTGAATGAAACCAACAATCTGATATTCACACACACACTCCACATAGTGACTGTCCATTCATAGTGTGGCATGAGCAGGATTCTCTCAGGTTCTCCATTCAGGCTTGCCTTCCAGTGTGACTCTTCACAGCAGGTATAAGAACTTTTGCCTTCCAATGCGGTTGGACATCACGTCATACACACTTTTTTTTTTTTTTTCTTGTCCAAAGCCATGTCACACCATGAAACAGTTTTAAATTTCTCTTTTCGAATAGTGGCGTCAGATTTGTCTTCGTTCCAGAGCAAAGACTTACTCCTTACTGTTACACCTGTGATTTTCCTAAATTTTATAAAGGCTGTGTGTCATACACGTTCAATTATAATAACCAAATGTATGTATGTTTATTAGTAATAATTTGAATAAATCAAAATATTTGGAGCATCAAAATCAGTCTTTTTTTTTCTAAATGTGTGGAGGATTTATTTTTTTTTATTTATTTTTTCTGGCCTTTAGAAGGCATTTCTGTTTTCCCTGAGAAGGTCAAGGAAAGGACATTGCGCTCACTGCTTTCTGCGCAGCGTTTAGTTTACTGAGGTAAAAAGACTTACCCAGAGTGGCATTTTGAACTGTGCCTCGGCAGCCCTGACCTGCTTTTCTACTGTAATGGCATTGCATTACAGCCAGTTCCAGCTTACTGAGTCTTAAGATTGAGCCCTTTGCAGTTCAAACAGGTGTGACATTCAGACAAGCTGTTCTCCTTTGTCCTTGGCCGCAATCGAGATCTCCAAAAATGTAATGTTCTGTAGCTGGCTGATGCTTGAGTAGGCAAGGAGAATGCTGGCTTGAATATATGAGCTGACATTTTGTCAAGGTGAATAAATTCTGTGTTTTTACATTGAATTCACATTATATTCAATGTAAGGGACCAATTTGGTAAATGAGGGTAGAATGAGATTTCAAAATAAAACAGTTGATACAAAATTAGTATCCAGCCTATATACTATATAGTATATGGAACTATACAGTATATTTAACTCAGACAAGTTAACATAAGGCGAGTAGCTTGGTGACAATGTAACTGTAATTTGATAGAAAAAGGAAATTCATAGAAATCGTGTGGGAACGCTGGGCTGTAGTTTTTTTGTGACTTATTATGTCTGGTGTTTGTATATGTATGTATATGCAGAAGATAACACTGAGAACATTAAACGCTTGAGAGGATCAGAGGATCAGATGGTAACAGAACAGACATTAAAGCATATGGAAATTTCATTTTTACACTATTATTAAAGCAGTAATGTTATAAACATGTTGTCGATTTTTTTTCTCAACAGAGTTACTGCAAGTCCTCACATCAAATTTAAAAAAATATATATATATCTTATCACCTGCTCCAAATCACCTCATCCATCAGGAGTCTGTAAAGTAAATTATCCAGCCTTCTCTCACTTGTCACATCCCCTGCTGTTTCTCATGTCTCTCTAGCAGCTCTGCTCGTCTTTTCTTTAATGTCTTCTCCCAATCACTAATGACATTAGCACATTCTGGAGTCGGGGAGTGTTGTATTCACTCACATTGCGCTGATGGGACTCGTCCTAAATATCACAAAATAGAGAGCCGGAAATCCTCAAGTCACCTCACTGCTCGCAGCTTCTACACCAGATTCTGTGAAAACAACTAAACGTGGCTTTTGTTTAGTATCCATATTATCTATATTAGAAGTTAAGTTCCATTCCTGATTTAAAAAAAAAAAAAAAAAGCTAAACAATGATTCATTTGTTGGCATACCAAAACATACAGCTCATAGCATAGTATCCATGCCATTCACTCAAGTACTCTTCCAATATCACATTTCCATCTTATTGCTCAGTATCTGCTGTCTAAAATACATCCCCAGTATTCCATCCTCCAGTCCTGTTATTTTTATAATCATAACTGAGCTAGCCGTAGCTATTTGACTCGTCTCATCTGCTGAGCTGGAAAGGTTGAAAGATCTTTGGGATAATTGGAAGTGTTGTTTTGTGAAAGGCCTTCAATAAAACAGAAATACTGAATGGAACAGATTCCCTAATATGTGCCCAAACATTAAAGGAACAAACCATAAACAAACCAAAGATGCAAAAACTACAAGCTACTTCGGCTACTGTTGTGTTTACCTTCGGTTGGACTTGAGCTTTTTAGATAATTTATGTGAAATTAAATCTCATTTATGCTTGTTTGTGTTTCCTTGTAGGGCTGGTAGTGTTAAAAACAAGAGAAATGAGCTTTGGAGCGGATGAGAGTCATGGTTTCATCTTCATCTTTAGAACAAGGGTACTCGTAAACATTGATTTGTTTCTGTTTACTTTCTTAGTAAACTTAGACACAGTTCTGTTCTGTTCTGTTCTGGTCCGTTCCGTTCTGTTCCATTCCGTTCCATTGTGTTCTGTTCTGTTCTGTTCCGTTCTGTTCCGTTCCGTTCTGTTCTGTTCTGTTACGTTCTGGTCCGTTCTGTTCTGGTCCGTTCTGTTCTGGTCCGTTCTGTTCCGTTCTGTTCTGTTCCATTCTGGTCCGTTCTGTTCTGTTCTGTTCTGGTCCGTTCTGTTCCGTTCCGTTCTGTTCTGTTCTGTTACGTTCTGGTCCGTTCTGTTCTGGTCCGTTCTGTTCTGGTCCGTTCTGTTCCGTTCTGGTCTGTTCTGTTCTGTTCTGTTCCATTCTGTTCTGTTCCGTTCCGTTCCGTTCCGTTCTGTTCTGTTCTGTGCAACAGCAGGTTCTTCCCCTTCATTCAGGATCTGACTCCGCTTCATAGACAACATATGCTGTCTTACATCTCTCGCTACAGATATCACTCAAGGTAGACATGTGGCATAAAGCCATTTGCATTATTTGTTTAGTGTAGTCATGAAGTATTTTGATTGGTTGGGTTGGGGTTGATGGAGGTGGGGGCCACACCTCCAGCCAGTCAGAGTAGGTGGTTATTACTGATGAAGATTTTATGGAAACAGCTTCAGAAACATCCTGCTGGAGGACGGAGAATCTGGGCTGTAGTTGGATTTAAAGAAACAACTTTTGGTGAATAAAATGTAGATAAACAGATATGTTAAAAAAAAAATGCACATAAAAAAGCCCAATGGTAATTTCCATTGGAGATATTTTGTCACTAAAATCTCTGTAAACAGTGTCCTCCTACTGGCCAGCTGTCATAATGCAGGATAAGGAAAATGTGAGCAAAACACACACTCACCCGAGTCACCTCTACTGCGCACTTACAGAAATAAACTTAATGTGCAGCTTTAAAATGCTTTATGTATATGATTTATTTGTTTCCTCTGGAAACAGCTATGTTCAGCCTGTCCTATTGGTGTTATTGGTGGAGGTTGTAGGTAGGTGCTGAATGCAGCCTGAAAGGAACATGTGCAGACAAACATTATCTACCATTAAGTATCAGGTCTCCAGGAAATACATATTACTAATGTGTTGCTACCCTTATTATTTAAAACACAATAATACATTTCAGTCAGAGTGGACGTAGTTGTTAGAGGGTTAGGGTTAGAGTAACACCCAGGATTAAAAATCTTCTTCTTCTCAAGTGTGACAAAATATTAGATTCTTCTTAGAGATGTCGTCATCCTTATCCAGACATATGGATTATGGATTGAACCATATTACTACCTAAACATTTAATTGATTAGTCGATCGAAAGAAAACTAATCGCCAGTCCTGCGATTCTGATATTCTGCCTTCAGCTTTTCACATGTAGAGATTGGCTGCTTTCTTCTGTTTTGTATCCCTGTAAATGTCGTTTTGGACTGCTGATGAACAACAAAAAAACCAAGTCATGTCATCACAAATGTAAATGTGTTTTTAGGTTTGATTGTTTTTTGTTTTTTTTAACTCCTGGAACAGATGTTATGTTATCAGGAATCAGATAAGAAGTCCGGGTCGTACATAGATTACAGCTGGACAAACAGAGAGGCAGTACACATGAAAACAATTTTACAGGACAGTTGTTTTGCTTTAGAGAATAACTGCTTTCTTTCTTTTTTTTTTCTTTGCGACATGCAGACAGATGGCGGTATCATGATTTGGTTTCTAAATAAAATCTCTCTCTTGATGTGTGTGCATCTAACCTGTGATTTATTCATACTGAATGCTCAACATTTTTTCTTTCCTTTCGGGGGCTTGAAGCTCGATTTGTTTATCAAAAGCTGATAGAAAAAGTGTAATTCATCCTGGAATGAAGCCACTCATTGCAGTCAGTGAACATGAAAATTGGATACAGGTAGATAAGTCAATCTGTGGGTCGGATCCTTTTACTGTTGACCTGAGAGAGAGAGAGAGAGAGAGAGAGAGAGAGAGAGAGAGAGAGAGAGAGAGAGAGAGAGAGAGAGCGAGGAGGTGGAGAGAATGCTGCTACAGCGTTTCCATACCATATCAGTCCATAAATGTTTATTTACTTTACTCCACTTTTGCCTGAAGAAAGAGAATTTGTTCATTTATTTATTTATTTATTCTGAGTCTTAGCTTTTATTTTCTGGCTTTATATATTCATTCATATACATGTATTTCCTGCAGTTAAATGCCCTTTAATTGCACTTTTCGTTGTATATATATATATATATATATATATACATATCTGCGCTGTATTTTTTATTTATTTATTTATGTATTTTTGCTCACAACACATCCTTCTGTTGGTGACTTCTGTGCTCCCAGGACATACAAATGTGTCTGAAAACACTGGTACCCACTACCAGCAGGGAAGGATTCATTTTCTACTCATCAGCACAGAGCTTGGGCTTGGGTTTGTAGCTAAAAATATCTACAGAGGACAAGCTTCAGAAGATGGGAATATGCACATACCTTCACAAATCCATTCTTATAAATACCTGATCTATCTGGAGTGCACACTGAGGATGGAGTGTGTGTCTCTTGGAAGGGTTTTCTCTGTCTGCCAGTGTGCTTTTGCAAAGCATTGTGATGTAACGATTCATACACTAAGTGTTTTTTTTTTTTTTAGGTGTTTAACTTATTTCCACAAAATGTTGCAGTGTTAATAGCACATTTAAGCAAATTGGTAAACCGTACGACAATAGAAACGAAGGAAAACGGAGAAGAAAATGTAGATAAGCTCTATAAAGAAGAGGAACATAAAAACAGTCAACACCACAGAAGGTGAGATTTGTATACAAAGATGCAGCAATCTTTATAGCCTATATCTCAGAGACGTGCAGCTCAGTTCACATCCAATATCAACTGATGGAGATTTTGCACCCGCTGGAAGTAGCAAATAAAAATGTAAAGCGAACGCTGCCATGTGTCCAGATATCCAAAAGGTATTCATCTTTTTGTGATTGTCTTTAAAAGGATATTTGTTCTTTTCATCAGATTCTGTGAGACTAAGGATGCACAGTTTAAAAACGTAGTAGCGAATCAATGATGACATGAAAGCGTGTGACTGAAACGTCAGTAAAGCCTCCACTGACGAGATAAAATCATCAGATCTGCGTGGAGCGATGTAACAAGTGAATAAATGAAACAACCAGAAATGACATATTGCCATCACATGGTTTTGCATCATTTGATTGGTGTATCCTCTTCTTCTGCAATAGTTTAATGTCACCAGTTGGAGAATTAGCTCCACCCATTGGTTATCTCCATAACTGGTTATCTCCATGCAGCTAACAGTATTCACAAACCAATTTTCTTTCTAAGATTTGTGCCCACTTTGGACTGAAAGTTGGCTCGTAGTCATCAAATTCTCCGACTTGCATCTAATTCTACATTTCTGAGTTCATTTTGATTGCAGACAATTATATGTCACTGTGTTGCACAGATACACTACTGTACATGAGATGTTGTTGGTTTGAGTTGGGAGAGTGTAGTGTTCAGTCCAGTAAATATCAATATCAACCACAAATACCAGCGGACTCTTTACCATAATGTAAGAAAATAAAATGGAGCCATATAGCATTTATAGATAGTTACTGGAAAACACAACATGATTTTGAAAATAGCTATACATAAAGCAACATAGTGATGTTTGGCTATATGTAGGAACACTACTCTCAAACCAATATGTAAAGAGTCTGCTGGTATTTGCGGTTGTCATTACTGCAGGTTTATGGGTGAAACATCACACAGGATGTCTGGAAAGGATTACAATCACTAACTGGTGCATATAATGTTAAAACCCCTTAGTATCCCCCAGAGAAATACATTCCATCTCTTCATGTATAGGTGTATTTAAACAACAGCTGCTAAACAATTATTGCTGAATAAGAATGTATCATCGCCAATGCTCATCAGGTCATTGTAATGTCATCGACCTAACCTGCTGACAAACTAGTGGTGGGAGTTCTCAACAAGGATAAACTGATACAGATCAAAATGAAAGTGAGCCGTTTAACCCAGTGGCTGTCTGATGGCCACAGAGGGACAAACCCTGTCAAGTAGTGCATCTGCATTATTGGAGGAATATTTCCGATGAAGCAGTTCACTGTTATGTCTTCATAGAGAGGGATTATCGCTCGACATTTGGCGTGTGTTTTGGAAAGTGTTGAGGGCTGTTAGTGGTGGAATTAGCAAAGAAAACACTCCAGCCTCGGCTCTCTCTCAGAGTCGGTTTGGCCCAGCAGGGAGGAAGAGCGGCTTGTTTATCAAAGGCTTGACGCTGCATATTTCGTTATCTGCTCTATGCACTGACGCTTTCGTGTCGGTGGGAAAGTTACGGAAGAACTGGCAAGCCCGAAACCATTCCTCTCCACCGGAGAGCCGAGCTACACAGCAGCCTACAGTGGCTTTTCTTCTCACTCCAACATAGGGGCTTTATACTGGGGGCTTGTCCCTGACAATGCAGAGAATTAACTCAAAAGGAAATGTAGTATAATGAAGCTAAATAGCATTTACTATAAAGCAACAAAACAACACTGAATATAGCAATGTCATCTTTTAACAGCATTGTGTCAAAGCTGACTTAATTCCAACGCAGATAGTCTATGCATCAATGTACTGTATATTAATCCTGTTAAACTATTTATCTCCTCTGATCATTTTCATGTGTTTGATGAGATTTACTTATCTTGAGTTCCCTCAACCTACCACGTTTATGACTTGAGACTGGATATTTTTCTTATTGTCAACAAATGCCATATGCAGTCCCAAACCATCAATCAATGTATCACCTAGTATCACGTGTGTATCAAAGCCTATAATATATCTTATTCCTCTGTGCCATAGAGCTCTAAAACCAACTAACAAACTTCCGTGATTTCTGAAAGAAAAAAAAACCAAGAGTCTTTTCTCGAGTTGCTGAAAGGTTTGTAGACGAAAACGAAATTCATCCAACCATTAATCTATGTTACACATTGAGATCCAAAATGGGTCATGGTTTTGCTTTTTGCAAAGTCTCATAACAAACAAAAAAAAAAAAGTCACTCATATTTAGTTATGATATTATTAAGTTATGACCTTCCAAAATGTTCAATAAAAAATGTCAGCAGCAGGAGAGAAAAGGCTTTATTTGCAATTCCCTTTTTCAAAAAGGAAGAAAATGCTGAGGAGAACGCGTTTCCTCTGCTGCCTCAACGCAGACACGACCACACAATGACAGACATCCGCTGCATGGGAGCATCTGTGGCATAGCCTGACATTAGTCCAGTCCTGTATTTAGCAGCTTCTAATTCCTGTTCCAATTGAGGGGTTCCTGCGTCGCCAAGAGTTAATGGGTCATGTGATGTACCCTCAGAACACCTGCCTTCCCATGAATCCCCCCCCTCTCAGCTTTGACATTTGATCACACAGAGATCCTCGTATTTGTTTCGGATCATGTCTGTAATGCGGCCTTTGGGGGAGAAACTGACAACCAGTTTTAACTTTGCTATATTTACACGCGCTCCAATTGAATTTAAGTGCTTGCCTACATTTCCATATTTAATAGTGTTATTATGACAGCAGCAATAGATGCACTCTAAGCTGATTGAACTAATTTACTGCCTCTTTTGTGTTGTTTTATTGTGCAGCTTAAGCTATCCAAGGGGAGGATTTCCTACAGCAGGTTTTATAATGCAGATACGTTCTACGTCCCTCTGCCAAACTGATCTCAGAGGTTTTGTCTTCAGCCTTGTTGAACTACTGGAATTGCAGGGAGGGGATTGAGGATGATGCGGTTGTCTGCTGTTGCAGTTCACCCTGTCACAAGCTTTTAAAAACCTGTTCACAATAAGCAGCTGGCTGGGGATGCTCTGTGTTCGTGGCTGGCATGCTCAGACACTCCCAGGATGCGTCTCCTGGCCAGCCGCCCTATGAAACGCTCCTCTCCATGTGTAAAAAGCCGCATTTAGCATAATGAAATGTAGGAAGCAATCAGTGAGAACACTGACAGAATGCAGGCTGACACCCAGGATATTTCCTGCTTGGGAGAAGTCTAATGTGGTTTATACTCACATCTAGTCTCATAACTGCATAAATAGAGGCAGGGCGACTATGCAGATGCTACCCATCTGAGCCGCTTCGCTTCACCGTCCGCTCTGATGTGTACACACACACACACACACACACAAGCCACAAAACAAATTAGCTTTATTTATATTTTTAAAGCTTGCCCAGTCGTGCATCCGGTACATTTTATTGTTTTCTTTTCTTTTCATTTTGTAGGTTTTGGTGATTGATTTTGCATCTGGATTTCAGAGTAAAAGCTTTTTTTTTTTTTTTTTTTTTTTTTTTTTAGAACCCAGGGTCCCATATCCATTCCATTAAAGATGTATTCAGTCAAAATATACCATGTAACAGCTGTCTTAGTCCACACAGTATTGCTCTAATTGATTGAATCAAACCAAATGCTGCTGACATTACAAATTAAAACCATCTATTTTAGTTGTGATCATATCTGAATGTCATGCTTCCATGATCAGATCTACTATATTTTTACCAAATGAAGATGAATGCAAACATCGTGGCCAGATTAACCTGTTGGGGGTGGGCGGGGATATGCATGGTTAGAAAACCACAAACTAACCGACACTGGAATACTACCTGGCCCCAGATATTCTGTCTGTCATCTAGTAACGTTATTTAGAAATATGCATGCAAATATAAACTATAAGAACTAATACTTTACTTGAAACAGATTGTATGGACTAAGACAACTGTTATATATGGTATATGATATATTTTAATGGAATGTAAATGGGAATCTGGGTTCTATAAAACTAGTTTTTACTCTGAAATCCTGATCTAAAAGCAATATGATATATACTTATACCTACATACTGAAGGTAGGCACTGACTGAATTGGGGAAAAGGGCGTAGTCTAGTTTCTAAACCTTAGTTATACTAACTTCTTGAAATGCAGCTTTGCTTTGGTGTAAAAGAGGACAAATTATAGCTAAATACACATCTTCTGTTTGTCACCACACTGTCTTACTTACATTAATCTTTTTTGTTTTGCTCCTCCGGGCCACCACATGAAAAGGAAGTTGTTTTCCACTCCACTCAACTACATAAAAGTACTTAATGGAGGAAAAGCTGAACATTTCAGTCTTTACTCGCCCAGTCTGTTGTGATTGAAGTTCCATAAACAACAGGATCTAGCTTGAAAGTATAATCCTGGAGATTTCCATTGAATACAACTCTTTAAAAAGACTGTTTATGTTCTGAATTTGTTGTCAACAGCCGTTCAGTGAATTCACCTTCTGTAATTACCTCTCTACGTAGTAGTTTTCATTGTAGAGCCTGCCGTTCTGCCAGGATTCAGGTTGCCCTTATACACACAAGGGATTCACAGGAAACATATGGACCAGTTTCTCTTCTGTTGTATTTCTGACAAAGTAGATGCTCAAGAAGTGTTTCCTGCCTCCTAATTCAACCGTGCTTGCTTTTAACCAGCAGTAACTATAGAAGTCACACATTGAAAAAAACTCCAAAACTTCTTCTTCTTTTTCTTCTTCTTCTACTACTACTACTTCCTTTTCTTCTTCTTCTTCTTCTTCTTCTTCTTCTTCTTCTTCTTCTTCTTCTTCTCTATACATGAAACAAAATAACAGAAAATGCAAAGATATAGTTTGTGTTAAACAGAATATTTATTTCTCCAAGACCATTTTCTGCACACTGGTGATTTCTTACTCCCTGTGTGGCAGCCTATAAAGATGATACATTGATCTATAAAGATGGCGGAACATGGCTTCTTTGCAGGTTTACTGTCCACTACATCCTTGGCTACTGTGACTCCTCACAATGGTAACAATTTCTGACACGGTTAGTGATTTTTGGGAGGTGAATGGTACATCTGTCCTGGGAAGTGCCAGGAAGTGCTTCCTCTCTGTATCTGTCTCCATACACGTAGAGCCAAAGCAGGCTCGACTGGCAAGGGGACGACACAATTGCTGCACCGGAGCTGTCAGTCAAAGCTCCAGGGAAGCAGAACCAAAGGGGGTTCTCATGTGGCCTGCAATTTTGTGGCCATTAAACCCACCCTTTTTAATTCCCTTTCTAACGCTCATGCTATTTTCACTGTAAAGTGCTCTTTCAGCGTTCAGCTTCTCATCCAGAGCTTAAAGACATGAATGTGAAAAGCACTTTGCAGAACAATGGCAGAACACATCTGTTAATTTCTCAGGCTAAAAGGGGATGTAATGGTGGACATGTTCATTCAGTCAGGGCTTTATGAAGATTCTCAGGTAGACAGGTCACTGGATATTCTGACTGCAAATCAAATCAAAAAACTAATTTGATTTGGTTTAATTTCTTTCAGCAAAAACAAATCAAGTCTTCTGAATCCATTTGATTGAAAAAAATAAATACTCCATTACAAGAAAAGTCCTGCATGAAAAACCCTACAAAAAGTAGTACGTAAGTATATTGATCTCAGTGTAGTTAAAGTACTGCAGTATCAGTACATAAGTATAGTGATCTTGATGTAGTTAAAGTACTGCAGTAACAGTACATAAGTATAGTGATATTGATGTAGTTAAAGTACTGCAGTAACAGTACATAAGTATAGTGATATTGATGTAGTTAAAGTACTGCAGTAACAGTACATAAGTATAGTGATATTGATGTAGTTAAAGTACTGCAGTAACAGTACATAAGTATAGTGATATTGATGTAGTTAAAGTACTGCAGTAACAGTACATAAGTATAGTGATATTGATGTAGTTAAAGTACTGCAGTAACAGTACATAAGTATAGTGGTCCTGATGTAGTTAAAGTACTGCAGTAACAGTACATAAGTATAGTGATCTTGATGTAGTTAAAGTACTGCAGTAACAGTACATAAGTATAGTGATCTTGATGTAGTTAAAGTACTGCAGTAACAGTACATAAGTATAGTGATATTGATGTAGTTAAAGTACTGCAGTAACAGTACATAAGTATAGTGATCTTGATGTAGTTAAAGTACTGCAGTAACAGTACATAAGTATAGTGATCTTGATGTAGTTAAAGTACTGCAGTAACAGTACATAAGTATAGTGATGTTGATGTAGTTAAAGTACTGCAGTAACAGTACATAAGTACTGTGATCTTGATGTAGTTAAAGTACTGCAGTAACAGTACATAAGTATAGTGATGTTGATGTAGTTAAAGTACTGCAGTAACAGTACATAAGTACTGTGATCTTGATGTAGTTAAAGTACTGCAGTAACAGTACATAAGTATAGTGATCTTGATGTAGTTAAAGTACTGCAGTAACAGTACATAAGTATAGTGATCTTGATGTAGTTAAAGTACTGCAGTAACAGTACATAAGTATAGTGATGTTGATGTAGTTAAAGTACTGCAGTAACAGTAGTGACTGATATATTATTATATATGACATCATTAGATTATTAATAGTGAAGCATCAGTGTTAGAGCAGCATGTTACTGTTGTAGCTGCTGGAGGTGGAGCTAGTTTCAACTACTTTATATACAGTTAGATACTTTAGTCCAGTGGTTACATTAGTAGTATGCATCCTGCTTCTTTGTGTCGCATTGTTTGTTGAGCGGCAATAATCACCAAAACAAATTCCTTGTTAGTTGTGAACTTACTTGGCAATAAACAATCTTCTGATTCTGATTCTGATATGTAGTTAGGGGATGTATACGTTACAGAGTCCTCCAAAGAGAATAAACAACTCTGCAGCTGTGCCCATACCAACATACAGTTAATATAGATTGAATAAATAACTTGTTAAACTCCTGAAATGAAGCTTACCTTTTATTCCCCTCCCTCCCTCTCCACATAAGTGTGCCGTACTCAATTTCCAGCTTCAGTGAGAACGAAGAAAGATACGGGGAGAAAATTGGAAGTTTGGTTTAAAATGCAGACAGCCCTGGCTTTCTGCTTGATGGCCTGTGACATCTCCCCGCACCACACTTTGCATGGCAGAATAGGAGCTTGTAATAGAATTTCCCCCACCGAGGAGGTTAATTACATTCTTTCTCTCCCCCCTCCCCCTCCCAACACCCTCCCACCCTCGCTGCAAAAAAAATAAAATAAAATAAAAATAAAATGCAGCACATCGCCTGCGAGTTTCTGTGACAGCTGCAAATCCCTGTTGCCATCTTACCTTTAAGATTTAATTCCAGGTTAATGTCTGCCAAGGTGTCGTATTATAGCGAGACCCTCAGGGGAGCTTGAGGAGCCTTCAGCCAAAGTGACTGACATGACAGCTTATGGCAAAAAAAGGAGAAGTGGAGGAAAAACAGGCTGTCAGTCACTGTTCCATGAAGAGAGGTCACCATGTAACTTGACTGAGAGCCTTTTGAAAATGCTGAGGCTCGAATTTCTTACAGAGCGCACATCAAAAAGACGGCCGGTTGTGGCTACAGCAGGACAGACACAACACCTCGGAGCACCGCTTGTTTTACTCTGATTTTACTCTGATTCTGGTTAATATTGTGAAAAACCCAGATCACATTGCCAAACAACAGGTTCAAACAGCCGATGGCGGGATGAAAGTCACCGCTCTACAACTCACAAACATGAATGCATTGTTAAGAGCAGGTCAAAGGTCAGTTGCGCCTTTGATAGTCATTTACAAGCTGGGATAAATCATATACACTCCACTGAGATGGTGACACGCTTCAGATGTGCAAAACGTCATTATGATATTAAAAAAAAAGGTCTTTAGTTTCAATTCAATGTACACGCAGAAGTAAAATGGTGGTTATTAAGATGTGATGACACATCTGCTTCACCGATCATGAGTGACCAGTCAGATTGTACCTTTCGGCTGACACCTGGTTTACTGGATACTTCCTGAACAATCGCTGTTGCTTACTACACAGGGGAGACTTTAATCTTTCCGTCATAGATAATCAGGTCCCAGGGTTTCTCGCCTTTAATCCTCCACTCTTTCTGCTATCTCGAGCAACT
Organism: Pampus argenteus; assembly: GCA_036937835.1. Classification (NCBI taxonomy): domain Eukaryota; kingdom Metazoa; phylum Chordata; class Actinopteri; order Scombriformes; family Stromateidae; genus Pampus; species Pampus argenteus. The sequence continues at coordinate 3,521,908 of CM072879.1, forward strand.
GAGATGCAGCCTCCGAACATATTGGTCCACGTATCAGCAAGCTATGGTCAGAGTCCCACCACGGGCCACTGTGCCGCAAGTTAGACGAGTGGAATAAGTGGGAGGACCTCCTCCTCATCCCTCCAGGAGGTTCATCTTCACTCCTGATTCCTCAGCCTGCAGGAGCTGTGGCAAAATGGATTGTTACTACCTCAGTTAATGTAGCCAACTGCCCACACACCCTGCACACTCACCAGGAACACTGGCCATGGACCTGTTGCTTTGTAGAGCGCTAATTCGATATCATATATCAGAGCAGAGTGACCTTTTAATAAAACCTCCACTTCATCTCTGTGGACAATCTACTGAATATTATATCTCAAGAAACTATTCTTTAACATCTTTGCAGCTTGGTGGGATGTCATGTAAATACATAAATAAGTGTTGGACAGAGCTGCACACTGATGATTTTGCTATTTGTAGTGTCTTTAATAGTAGTGGAGCTCAAAGTGTCCTGATGTTGATCCTCTGGGGAGAATGAATGTGCTTTGCAGATTTCATTGTGTGTGAAAAGTCATTTGAGCTTGCAGGTGGAAATACAGATGAGTTTGTTGAGTGCCCAAACTAAAAAGTGGGAGGGTTCATCCTCAGGGGATCTTTCATGTGCCCACTGAGTTTAATGGCAATCTATTAGAGTGAAATATGTCAGGTAGGTGTATTTTAGCTGCAGGGTCTTAATAGCAAAAAATGTCAAGTGGTCATCCAAAGGCCCTTAAGAGCATAGGCAGATTATGACACACCGGGTTCCTGGGCACGGATGCATAAAAAGCCAACCCCCCACATCAAATGGTGCATGAATCTCAATCAGTAGCTGTGTCCAGCACAAACAAAAAGGCTGGGTGAAACAAAACATTGAGGAGGGGTGGAATAACCGCTACTCTAATTGTTCTCATCTGGCATAGTTGTGAGCTTTCTGTGAGGAGTTTGCACGTCTGCGTGGGTTCTTCTGCCCATAAACCAGATTTCTGAGACGCAGTATGCAAAGTGCACCTGGCTGCAGGAGTCATTTGGCTCAAACCTGTAGGGTATGCCTAGTAGTTGAGTCAGATTGAGCTCTGATCACTCTGATCCAACCACAAACAAATCTCTCCAGATATTAGTTTGGGACCAGGCCAAGACCACCTCCTCTAAAAGGGTCTTTTTATGGTTGTTCACATAACCACAAATTGATGTCAAATCTGCACAAACAAATCATACAAACGACGCAATAAACAATGCTTGACTCGAAAATGAGAAGATGATAAGGTTGATACCACTTTTTTGTCTGTCCATTAAATGTAAGTCTTTAGCCAGCAGCTTGTTAGCTCAGCTGAACATAAAGACAGAAAACACCTAGCCTGGTTCTGTCCAAAGGACCCGTAAAGCTGACCACTTTTATAGCGTTTTATAGCTTGTGTGTTTGATCCGTGCAAACAGTTTCACAAAGGATTATGTGCCAGCATATTACTTGGCCAGGAAGTTACTGGTCCCGGCCAAGACGTAGTTCCACACATAACTCCATATATAATTGTGAATTGTCATTTTTACACTTTTTCAGTTTTTTTGTGCAGATCAAACATTTTATTTATCAACCATAAAAATAATCTTTATTCATACAGGACTTTTCAAAATAAAGGGTGAAAAGTATTTTTATATCGTAGAACCAGAATTAAAATTACACCAACTATAAAAACAATAATAACGATTGAACTTGAACTTGTGACTTCATTATACCCCGCTTTGCAAATGCAGACGGTATAATGACATAGAATTCAAATCCGCACCAGGAATCCCTTTTGATAAACAACACTACACTCTGACACAGTTTTGTTACTCAAGTCAGTTAAGCTTAGTTTGCGTGAAAGTCTGGAAGCATAGAAGGTATTTCCATGTGTGTGTGCATCATTGAGAACACCTCCTCTTTAGTCGTGCGCGTGACTTCCTGTAATCCACCGCAGACGATCATTGTTGGACTCCTTCAAATCCAGCGTGCCTGCTCTGACCACCGAGCACCAAACAATGACAAGATTACATTTTACACTGAAATATTCAACGGTTGAGCTCAGACGTAATCCCGCCGTTAATCAACCCTCTCTGAGAGCTTACATTGATCTTTAAAGAATAAAAGACAAAGTATTATTTCGAAGGGGGGAGGAGAGAAACAATAACCCATCAGAATAAGCTTGTGTTTTTGTGTTTTTTTTTTGGTTTGGGGAGGTGGAGGAAGTTACATTCTATCCAAGTCCACAGACTATTTATTATTTTGTTGATGTAGGTTCATTGTAGATAAAGCATCTGCTGGGAATAAAATTGCCAAGACGAAGAAGTCCCGGGTTTATTTTGGCTAAGCTTAATTATATTTCTAAATGCTTCACTGAGGTTTTCAAGAGCAGCTATCTGTAATGTGTAATATTTCATATTTATGAAGCATCTGCATAATAAAGATAAGGTATTCAATTAACTGAGCCATAAAAACTCCATGTTATTAAATATTAATCATTCCATATATTGCTTTGATTTCAAACTACTTAATTACAAACACAGTGCTCTGCTCCGGCTGTGTGAGTTGGGCATTTCTTTGTCTTTAAGCGGACTATAAAGTGTTTAGCAAAGCACTTCACACAGCAATAAAAGCATGTGTGAACTCAGTGAGGGCCAAACAGTCCCACTCACACCACCCGCTGATACACACATGCAGAATGTCACAGTTTAGACACTTCTTTCATTCTTATTTCAAAAATCAAAGTGACATGCAGCTGTTTACGAGACCCCCCCCCCCCCCCCCCCCCCCCCCACACACACACACACACACACACGCACACTCTCCTCTGCCTGTTATATCTGCAGAATATAGAAACACACTCATGCATGTTTGATTTCTACCAGGTCTTATAGGAAAAGAACATATTTTATATGCATGTAAAGAAATGAACCAAATGGGCTGAACTAAACAACCTGTTGTGATTTCCTTACAGCGACACTGATCTGCTGCTCCTGTCAGCAGGATGACATCATGTCTCACTGTTTCGCACACCTTGTTTTTTTATAAACTACTTGATCTAAATCCTGAAAGTCCTGGTTCAAAATATGTATAAGTAGTATTAAAAAAAGTGTATAATCTGTCTATTTAATATGATAAAATAACATGAATGAAAGGTCATATCTGGCCAACAACCATCAGCTAAATCAGCAAAAAATGTATGTTCTCTGCTAATCATTATTAGGGTCAAATGTTTGTATTTCTTTAGCTTCATTGTCTGAGCTGTCATTCACTACATTGACAGGCTCTAATGTTGTGAAATGTTGCCCGGTTGTGTTGAAGGGGAGCAACGCTGCTACGGTAAGCCTATGGGGTCAAAGATAAAGACAGGTTTGGATGAAGTTTTGAAGGACATTATTTTAGTAGCTACAGATCCATCCGGGACATCTTGGTCGTCATAATTCTTTCTCTGCTAACAGGTTTTTGTCACCTGCAAGTAAACATGTAATTGTGGGGCATTTGCTGAAATAACTGATGCTATCATTTTTTTTCCTAAAAGTGTCCATAATACCCATATGCTAGTGCTTGTAGAAAATGTACATAGACAAGAAGATATAAATGAGAGTCCTGCATAAAGGTGGGGAAGAACTGATCTCTACAGCAGGTCTGCCTCTAAAAACTACCATCTATTGTTATTCCTCCAGTCTTATCACTATACCATGCACGGCAAAAAGCTCTACTGCTATTTTTTTGTTTGATATCCAACATTATCCCACAATAAATGTGGAATTGTTGATAACCAAATGACTAAAGGGTGCCTCATTTTCTACATTTCCAAATAAAAATAGAGAGAATAGATATTTTGAAGACAGAGGGGAAGACTGTGACTGTAACTGTGTGTGTGTGTGTGTGTGTGTGTGTGTGTGTGTGCTTGCGCGTGTGTGTGTGTGTTTGTGAAGACACTGAAGGTCAAACAGCCTCCAGATACAGCAAAAAGGTCAGCCAATGGGAATGCACATAAGGCTCACATTTTCTTACTGCTTTCCTGTTGATCAAACAAATTAGCATCTATAGATGAATATAGATTAAATATAAATGCATCGAGATGGAATCGATGGAAATGTCAGAGGAACACTTTCTGAATCGACCTTTCACTTCTGACACGGTGACCTTTCCATCAGTGAGAGGGACGCGGCTCGTGACTCATCTGCTTCATTGGCTGCCTCGTTGATAAATCACTGTCATCGTCATTGACAAATAAAAGGAGAGTTTTAGAAATCGCTGTTTGTCAATCACACACACATGCACACACACAGTCACTGAAATCAGGAGGCGCTGTCTTCTTGACTGTGTGTGTGTGTGTGTGTTACAATACACAGACACAGGCCAGGCAGACTGGGGCTAGAATCAGCTCTTTAGCCTGCCAGTCATGCAGGTTGCAGACCAAGCTCCCCTCAGCTCTGCAGCATGAAATCCAGGGCTGTAGAGGGGGATTTGACTTCTTGGTCTAAAGCCAAGCAGGGAATTGCATGACTGGCCATCACTGGCAGCTACACCCGAGCCCAGCGACGCTTCTCCTCTTATCTGCCCCTCGCCATCATGCTGCTGCAGCTCCTACCTCGTGGTGCATAAGCAATATTTCCACCAGCGTCCTCCCCAAACCCTCCCTAGAGATTTATCTGGCTGTTGAAGTAGAAAATGAATATTTTACAGTTCACTTGCCTGATCAATTACCTACAAGCTGTTGCTGCATTTTGTGGTTGGTTGTAGGTAGTAATAGAAAGGTCCACAGGGAGCCTTCTCCTCTTCCACAACAAATATAAAAAAAAAAAAAAAGAGCAAAGGAGTTGTGAATGAGACAGTCTCTGGTGAGCCACTCCATTTTGTATGCACACAGCGCTGGAATTGTTGCAAAACAAATTAAAGCTTTTAGGCGATAATTAGCGCAGGCTAATCTCTAGAGGTTACAGACACACTGGGCTGATTAGAAGTTGCCAAGTGCTCCTTGATTCAAGGCCAATTTGAATATTTAGTAAATAAATATATAACGTCATCAGTGTTCACTGATTAACATCTATTTATATGTAGTGTCTTCTCTGATAATAAATGCGACTCGCGGCTCCATGATGACGGTTGCTTTCGCTCCGAGGAAGATGCAGCAAAATAAGAATCTGCCTTACTGGGCGTCACAGTCCATTCAGCCGGAGGTGTGTTTGATTCGTCCTCTGTACAGAGCCTGCTTGTACTCTTAGATTACCACTCGGGCTGTGGATTAATTACTGATCAGAGTCACGGGGCCCCCAAAGATAAAGACTCATTATGGACATTCTGTAATTAATATTCCTCTTGTCTCTCTCCATCCCATTTTTCTTTCTTTCTTTTTTTTTTTTTTTTACCCAGATCATTGTAATATTGTGAATCTGCCCATGTATGTTTTTATTTCATTTTTGTTTTTTTGTTTTTTCCTACACAGTACAGCTCTACAGTGTATACTCGGGCTACAATGAGCCAACATTAAAATGAACCAATCTATTTGAATATGTTTGACAGATAAGACCCAAGAAAGGTTTCTCGTCATCATTTGGATATTTTTATAGTATTTGGATTTTCTATATTTGTGGATATGCAGTATATGAATATCAGTGTTCAGTGCAGAAAGGCGTTTAACAGCCTCTCCTGTGCACTAAAGCAAAGACGCACTTTTCAGTCAAAAGCAACACTTTGCAGTTATTGCTCACCCGCAAAATGTGCAAAATGAAGCAGAAAAAGATGCAAAACATGCGAGCGGGAAGGATCTTATGATCCATCTGTGTACCACAATCAGGTGGAATAAATACTTGTTGGTAAAAATGAAATGTCTGGGTGGACCCACACAGTCAAATAGTAATACATCCTCCAGTAATACAACGCTTTTCTGTGACCACAATGAAAAGATATAAAGAATTCATGAGGAGTTAAGACAAAAAAATGGCTGTGTTTATAGCAACCCCCTTTCCATTTTTATCATTGATTATCAAATCAATATTCTTTACAGAATCTGAGGCTAACAGGCCTGTGAAATGAGAAAAAGGGAGACAGAGCAGAAAAAACAGAACAACAGTCAAACCAGTATAATGACCTAGGTCAAATAAAAAACAAATCATCTTCAATGCTTCTTATTAATATTATTTAAGAAAATTAAAAATACTACTGTATATACACCGTAATACAACATTAAGGCAATGGCATGAAGGCCTAGTCACACCTGCATTTAAGCCAAATTCTGCAGTAAAATCCATTAATTTCAATGAAATCAGCATGAGCAGTGGATTATGAAATAAGGGGTAAAATAAATCTGTGTAAACTGAACTGGCCAACTGCTCCTCAAGCAATGGTTGGCAGACAGTCATGAGACTGGAAGGTAGAAATATGTGTTTTGAATAAACTGTGAACTTATTGTCCCATTAACAAACAAGGTTAGATGAGCACTGTGCACACGTCACCAGTGAGACAGCTCGTATGGGACGATGTTGCAACACCTTAGATTGTGCTCAATTACATTTTTGAACATTCGTTGGCAACAATTAAAAAAAATAATAATAACAAGTTTGACAATATCTGCATGGCTACTTAAACAACAAAATGACTTGGTTGATATTAGACAAACATTGTTTTGATTTTAAAAACTCAAACTCAGATTTTTGCCCTTGATTTTTACAGTTTCTATTTCATTTCTTTTTAGAAACTCAACAAATGTGGATATGCTCATTTAGGTCGGTTTCAGTTATTACACATTATTATTATTATCACAGCAATAAGTTTCTGAAACAGCAGCGAGTGTTCTGCGGACCGTCTGTGCCCTGTTTTTTGCCCTTAAGGCTACCAAGCCCATACTGCCCTACACTTTGATTGGTTTGTATTTGCAACTTGAGAGGATGACTCTAGGCAAGACTCAGGGCTAGAAACAAATCATTCAAAATCCTTCCCAGGTGAGTGAAAAAAAAATTATTAATTTCATATTTGCACTATATAGTATTTATCGAATACTATAGACCAGGGGTCACCAACGCGGTGCCCGCGGGCACCAGGTCGCCCGTAAGGACTAGATGAGTCGCCCGCTGGCCTGTTCTAAAAATAGCTCAAATAGCAGCACTTACCAGTGAGCTGCCTCTATTTTTTCTTTAAATTTTCTTTTTTTTTTTTTTTTGCTATTGTTGTTTAAATCAGACTTGCATATAACTTACAAATGACATTATATATATATATATATATTAGTGTTGCTCCGGCCGTTGATCTGCCGATATTGTCTAAAAATAGCCTGATCGGCAATCGGAAAAACATGCCGATCAGGAAGCCGATTACGTGACGTACATTATTAGCGACGTTTCAAATAAAGGCATTCTGTACATTTGAAGATTTTGACTGTTTTTTATAGTTCATATTATTTTCCGGATTATAAACCGCTGCTTTTCTATGAAAATTTCTTCAGCCCACAGTGTGTTTGTGTGTGTGTGCGCGCGCAGGCAGCAGTCATTGACGGAGCTGCTCCGTCACAGGTATATAATATTATTACACCCTCACCCCCTCAAAATGGAAAACCGAAGCAATTCCTATGATGCAGCTTTTAAGTTGAATGCCATCGATCTGGCTATCCGTGAAGTAAACAGTAAGGACACGTCAGTTTGCCGTTAATGAATCTATGTCATAGATTCATTAACGGCAAGCTGACGTGCAGCCGCGGTGAGACGATATGTGATGAAGATTATCTGACGCTGTTCAACTCTGACACTGAAGAGGACGACTTCAGTGTCTTCAGTACACAGAAGAAATGAAGTGACAGTGGTTTGGTGTTCATTAGTTTTAAATGCTCAGGAGGAAGATAAATAGTGACGTGGGGCTTCAGTTCATGGGAGAATGAAGCGACTTTAATAGTTGCGCAGTTGCGCTTTAACAGCGCTGTCACCTTTTCTCCCGCACACTAATTGCTAAAACTTGTACAAACATGGTGCAAAGTAATTCATGATTTGTTAAAAAATGTTAGTGGCTAGCTAGTTAAAATGGGATATTGTGATTTCACAAGACTGTTGTAGAAGTGATCATTTTCAAATGTTTGAAAAATAAAAAAAAAACATGTGCACTTAGAGAAAATATAAAAATAAAGTGTTGCATATTGATATTTATCTGTTTCTATATATTTGTTGTGAGAAATCATTAACATGATCAGTGTTTTCACAAAGATAAATATCATTAATTTTTAATAATAACATATAGTTAAAGGTAAATTGAGCAAATTGGCTATTTCTGGCAATTTATTTAAGTGTGTATCAAACTGGTAGCCCTTCGCATTAATCAGTACCCAAGAAGTAGCTCTTGGTTTCAAAAAGGTTGGTGACCCCTGCTATAGACTATAATTAAAGAATAAGGCGGTAAATGACAGTGCTCTTTGAAGTAAAGATGTATATAATATTTATCATTTTGCATCAGGTCTCTATTAATGGAAAACAATTTTTTTTTAACATATGAGAAGACCATATATTAAGAAATGCAATAACCGGTTTCATAATAATGTGTTATTTGCTAGAATAAATGCAGTACATTGCATTCAGTTAAGTTACTTGTGAAGAACTTTTTTCATCATAAAACACACACAGTCTCTGCGTGTGGATTGGTTACCTGTCCAGACTAAGAAAATAAAAGACCAAAGGAACCTATACACATCAGTCTTTTAAACTCTAAACTAAAGGATTTCTAATACTTTAGAAACATTGTTAAATTATTAAAAATACATCTGCTATAAAAATAAACTTCATGAGCTCTATTTTGACAACAGTAGCTTCTAGAAGCGACTGCTTTGACCTCTTTAGAAGACTCCTGTGGGATTTTTACCTCATGTCTGTATGCTGCTGATTTCCCTTTGAAGTCAAATTAGTGAAGTGTCTGATTATGTCTCAATCAAACACACCCATTGTCCAGCAATCAATGCCCTGATTGCAGGAGAGACATAAAATGTGCTTCGGTAGTTTTAATAATGGAGTACTATTCATCAGGGGACATTCAGACGTGGAAGTTGGCAAACCCTGCAATCCCTCCATACTGCAATCTCTGATCACTGACTACAACTACAACATATGGAAATACATGTCAGTGTGAAGTTTCATCTGGCAAACGACAGGAAACGGAGGAACTTAAAGAGGATTATCAGTGAACAGTCTGACCTTGATTGAACAAAATCATTCAAATGTCCCCACCTATCAGGGTGGAGTGTGCTATTTGTTACGACCTTTACGTGAACTTTTTATTCACACAGTAAGAAGGACATTTTGAAAAAGTGATTAAACTGAGGTGAAAGGAAAATAGAGGAAAAACAAACCCTTCACATTCATCCACCTACACAACCCCTCTTTGACCTCTTAGCATATTTGCAAATCACAAAAAAATGTAATCTGACAATTAGTTAAACACTATACACCAATATCCAGACTCTCCCATGATTATAAATATATGTTGAGCTTGGAATCATCTCCCGCTGTCCTTGCGAGCAGGAATGTGCTCAGCAAACAGTTATTTACAAAGTTACTGTATGAGATATCGTGTGTACATAAATACATTCTGATATCATTTCATGGGGTGTTCAAACTTGAAAGTGTTCATAAATTTTTCTAGCATTATTTTACATGAACGTAGGAAGGTAGCAATGTAGAAATGTGACGTTGCCATCCCACCTACAAAGCTCTAATTGGTTGATCATTACAACCCAGTCACCAATGACTACAGCCATATTTGTAGATGATGGTGATGATTCAGAGGTCTGGAACAAGGCTAAAACAAGATTACATGGACATTTGTTGATGTAAGAAACATGGACCATTAATGTGAAATGCTGACCAAATTTCATGTGTACCCATTAATTGTGTAAAAATGGCCTGCTTTTGTACTTTTGCCCTGGTGGTGATCCAGAGACAATGTCAGGGAGTAACCGAAACTAAAAACCTTGGACATTTACCTCAAGGAAAGTCAGCTATAGGATTTTGAAATAGCTCGTTGGAACTGTTGGTCAATGGGAACATTAGGTCGTTAGGTGAAAGGTTGAAGGCTCAAAATAATTAGGAATCATTAATATTGCATGCTACTGTCATGGCAATATGACCAGTAGTTTCCATAATGTAGGACAAACAGACAAACTCACTGACCAGTACACAGGCCCTATGGGGCACAAAGTTTCACAGCCTTCGTGTTGCAAAAACCAGGGCATGAACTCAGATTCATAAATGATTATCTAGCGTGGGGAGTGATTATTTCTGCCCTGGATAGTGTAAATGAAATCTGACTTCATTTTGCTTTTGTTTATCAGGAGGGAGATGATAAAATAATCCGGATTGTGAAAATTGCTGGATTACACAGAAAATCATGACAATGGGAGTGATGGAGAGTTTGGAAACCGCAAAGCGCTTTTTTTCTGACTGGCAAGAAGTTGATGCAAGTACAGATCATCACGTCAGATATGGGGGAAAAAAAGTCATTTAGGCTTTGTGAATTTGAACAGTTATTTCATGCTAAAAGCTGTAACAAAGGTTTGGTAATCCTCAGCCACAGCAAGCATGCGACAGCGCAGGATGTGGACGCTCTTTCTCCTTGAATTATGAACAGAAATCATCTCCATTATCAGCGCTTCTTTTATCTGTCCAAACCAACAGAATCCATTCCATCTCGAGCTCATCAACTCGTTTGTGAAATGTTGGGAAATTAATTTCAGTCCAGTCCTGCTGACAGTGATAGAGCACGTTCACTAATTATATTGTTACCATAGTGACAGTGTGGAACAAAGCATGGTGCTGCAGGTTTAATTTCTAAAGAACTATTTTTTTTTCCCCTTTTCAGTAATACCTTTATATCTGATTTATTCACCATGTAAGTATTCACGTCTATGAGGTCACATGCTTACAATAAGAAGCAAGAACACCCTACTTTATAATTTCTTCTTTTCTTTTTGTGTTCTGACACACTGACATGTGTCACATGTAAATGCCTCAGGATGCAGATCAGGTCACAGTCCACATATTGGCCAACATAACACGTGTTCAGTATATTTTCATTTTGTCTTCAAGTCAACATTCAGACTAAACTATATACACATAAGCAATTTTCCTCACTGTAATCATCCCTCCTGTTTGTTATTATATGATCCTCTTTAATGTGCTTTCAATGTAATTTATAGTCTGTTCTATAGTATGATCTGAGGCTTCATCAGTGTGAGTCAGTCATATCAAGTGGATGACTTGGATCAAACTTTATATATTCTGTGGCAGATTTTTGGACCCACATGTTTAGAACCTGACAAATAAATACGGCAGCGGTGTTGACAGTTTGAAAACTATTCTATATCTGTATTCCAGAAACACATTTAAACACATTTTATCAATAACATCTATAGGCATTGCAGTTATTTGGTCAGATTGGTGTGTGTGACTGTTACTGTTTGAGTTACAGTATGTAAGAAGAACTACAATGGACTTTTTGACAGGTAAAGCACAAGTGTATCCAATGTCATTAACGATGGCTCAGTCCCATTGAGGTGCCTCAGTGTGATAATGTCAGTGAGCCAGCATGCACATGCACTGGAACTGGCAAAACTAAAAGGGATGCATTCATTATGTATTAACATTAATTACGCATGCATTTCAATGCAATGACACACGGGACGTGGCTGCCGTGGAAGTCACCGCTACTTCTACAACAAATATCCCTTCTGCTTCTACTTATCCTGCAACTACTACTGCTCTGAATTTAGAGTCAGCTACAGTCAATGGCTGCCAGCGTCTCTCTTACTGTAATGGATAACTAACAGGGGCTAATTAAAGCTGATGGATCCTTCAGGATTCGTAGAACATTCTCTTGAATTCACGCTGATTTTGGCATTCAACATTCAGTTACACGTCTGTTTTGACATGCTGCTGCTGGAGATTCCCTTAAGTCTCTAAAATTAGGTGGAAAATCACCTATCTGTTCATCCCTCTGATGAAGGCACAGAGCTGTTTATCTTGATGACAAATATGCATCCTAATTTAATAAGCACAAACTAATGAGGAGAATGCTCATTATTTTCAAAGACCGGGGCACAGATAAATTTGTTCTGTTTGTCAAATCCTGTTTGATTTTTTTTTTTTTTTGTGTTACTTGAACAAAGTTGTACAGAAATGTGCTTTGAGTGGATCTGCATCCCATATATATATAACCATGGTTTGTCATATAAACCCATATGATGATTAGTAATACAAGACATGCAATCGTCTTTACAGAAAGACATGAAGTGATTTTGACAGGCAACAATATTTTAGCACACAAAGAATAAAATATGATCAACAAAGATGCAATGGGATAATAATAATTGAGTTCCGCTGTCACTCACCGTGATTTTACATCTGATGCACTTGGCTCCGGTTTCCATTGAGACACTGCACTGTGTTAACTCACAAATACCAAACAGCAGCTGGCAATCTTCCCTGGGAATAATCAGGAATGTTGCACAAGGAGCAAGAAAATAGAATGGAAATTATGACATAGTCCAATTGATGTGACACAATAATAAATCCTTCAATAATTTAGATAAAGCAGCATTATAAAACTGTCTACAAGTCAATGCTCTGAAATGTTCTAATAATTGACCAAATAATAAATATATGGAAAATTGTGCATGTAAAGCCTGTTTACACATATGTAGCAGCAGCCAAAAATAACATTGTCTGTCCAGGCCTTTTTTATTTGTTTACATGATACGTGCTCCCAACTGTTATAAAATCACATTTTTGTATAGAATATACTCCAAAATATGCACACATGTATTCCACATCAAAAAGACTAGACTTTTAGCCATGCTAGTGGCATGGTTCTGGGGATCGCAATATTGATATGTTGACTGGCCAGTCAACCAATTTGGCCAAGCCTGAAATATCTCAACAACTATGACATTTTGTAAAGACAATCATTTTCCTCAGAGGATGAACCCTACTGACCTTTCATGTATCAGAGTGAAATATCTCAACAACTATCAAACAAATAGAAATTTACATTAGATATTAAATGCACTCACATCACTGTTGATTCTCCTAGTTTCCCTGTCGCTCCACCAGCAGGTCATAATTTTCTCTTATGCTGTGATACAATGTGCGCCAGTCCACCATGAGGTTTTTTTCCGATTGTGATGTATGCATATCTGTATGCCAAAAATGTGCACATTTTTTGCTGATACTTTTTGGTGCACATCAACATCCAAATTATATTTGCATATAAGCGTATTATAACCCATTGGCAGAATTAAACACATGTAGGCATTCACACCACAGTATCCATGTGACTTCCTTTTTTTTTCTAAGAAGGTTAAAAGTGTTCCTGCACTGTAGAAACTGTATTTGCATTATTTGGTTAAGTGTGTGCATGTGTCTGGTGTCGGTTGTCTGTAGTATGAATATTAATCAAGTGGTTATGCCTGCCAGTTAAACATGATGATGATAGAGGGGAGCAGTAAGAGTGGAAACAGAAATTGAAATGGTGGAGCTGGGCATGGGGGTTACAGCTACTACTGAGGAAGCCCTCTTTGGACAGTCTTTTTTTTGGGAGGAGGGGGGGGGGGGGGGCAGATAAACAGAGCAGCCTGAGGCATGATGGGAAAAAAGCTTTGTAATAGCAGAGCATATCCTCCTGTCCTCAAGTGCAGCTTACCATATTTGTATCTCAGCTGCATGTGCTTTGAAGATTGAAGGATTTCTCTGGGTCTGGACATATAACAGGGATTTCTTTTCCTTTGCTGTCAAGCAGTCTAGTATGTACATGTTTACCTGCCCTGTGTAAGCATGTAGTGTACTGTATGTGTACGTGCTGTGAAATGTAAAGCATGGATGAAAAGTCAGTAGTTAAGTTTGTTTCCCATCATCATCTCACCTTTTGTTTTTGACTATATGTAGGTAATACACCATGTACACTCGAGGATAATTGAAGCACAGGGTTTGTTTATTTGCTATATCTATGCAGAATGTAATGACAGCAGAGATTTAGCCATTGAGCAATTAGAATGATTAAGTAGTGAAAGACTCATCTTGTGCCATTACAATGACAAATCTCTAAACTTGAGGAAAAAGCAAAATTTAAAGTACCTTCATGAATAGGGCAAAAAAAAAAAAAAAAAAAAAAAAAATCAAAGCAATAAAATGAGGAATGTTACCACCATGCAGAAAATGTGCACATTTTATGTGCGCAAGTTAATTATGTCACTTCAGAGGAGCTTGTGAAAGGATAAGGAAAGCTGCATAAATTTAGCTGTAATCCAGGCAGGCAGAACTCATTTGCAGGGATGGTCTTATCTGGGCACTGCAGCTTTCTCACAAAATTAACCTTGGATATTTGGGCCCAATTCAGCCCGTGTTTGATTCTCCCTCTCTCTCTCTCTCTCTCTCTCTCTCTCTCCCTCCTTCACTCACACACATTCTCTGCATACCCCCCACCCCCATATGTCACTTCAACACCCCCCCTTAACTCTCCCTTTGTTTGTCTCTTATATTACAATGCACAAGAGTTTTGGATAAAGAAAATATGCACATGAAAAGCAAAGCAAAGATAGATAGATAGATAGATAGATAGATAGATAGATAGATAGATAGATAGATAGATAGATAGATAGATAGATAGATAGATAGATAGATAGATAGATAGATAGATAGATAGATAGATAGATAGATAGATAGATAGATAGATAGATAGATAGATAGATAGATAGATAGATTTCTGTTACCTTTTATTTTTGATTCTTATGTATCACAACACCAAGGCAAATTTCGTGTATATGCAAACATACTTGGTAACATTAATGTTTTAACTTAAAATGCAGTGAAAGGTAGAACTAGACATCTTTATAGGTCTTTTTTTGGTGATTTGTGAATCATTACTTATGTCCTCTTCCTGACAGAAATAGTTTCCCATTGAAGTATATCTGCTTTAATCTTAGACATTTCTTTCATATAGTACTGTGCTGTGGTGTCAACTGTATTTAGTGCCAAAGTGATAGCAATCATAAAGTATAATAGACCATGAATAAGTCATAAGCTCACATGATGCAATAAATCTTGTCAGCATCTGGGCATGTACCCAGTGAACTTATATTAGTTGCCTTTATCACTGTAATTGACTTCTGCAAGAGAAAGACACTTTCAAGACATTCAAAATTATTGAATTGTCATTTGTCGTACTGCACAAGTGTTTTCTCCTCTGATGCTGACAAGGTAATCTTCCACTAGGTGCTCTGAAAGCGAATGGAGAAGCCGCAAAAGATTTTTTTCCAACTCTGACGCAACCCATAATCCTCAATGCCTGCTCCTCTCACATCATTTTGGCAGTGCGTCACCTGGAGACTGATGGTCCTGACAACGTCACCTGTCCCCATCTGTAACACTAATGTCCCTGTCAGGTGATGCCAAGAGAAAACATAAATCAGCCCTTCTGCCGGGCTGCTAATGGGACAACTCCTAATGTATGTATATCCCCCCTCAGATTCATTCTGTATGCTGGAAACATATGCTAATCACCCCTCAGTGTCCGTGAGGCATGAGTCTTCAAAGTCAGCCACAAATCTAAAATTAAGATATTTCCTTTCTTTTTTTTTTTCATTTTATTTTCAAAAGAGGCTTTAGTGTGCCAAAGCTGCTGCACACTGAAACTTAGAGTACATCTGTGAAAGTTTACTGTGTCTGGAGTGGGCAGCACGTTTGTTCTGCTATCCTTAGAAAAAAAAAAATCACTTTTCTGTAAATGTCAGAATTATCATTTATGCTATTACATTTGAAAACATACTTGAATATTACATTCTACTATTCATATTCATATGCTGTGTATACTTAATTATTACAATATTATAAAATACACTGTATGAATACCATTAATTCTAAATGAACCCACATATTCAAATATTGGTAAGTGTCAGATAGTAGCCACCATATACAAATTAAGGCCAGGTTAAAAAAAAAAAAGAAAAATGAAAGAAGTTGATAATTAACCTGATCTAACAGCTGTTTTCATTCACTAAATAATTCCAAAGCACATCTAATTTGCTGTTTTTTTGTTTTTTTTTTGTTGTTTTTTTTTTTTACAATTGATAAACTATTGTCAATAAAACTCTTCTGCAGCACCTTCTGCCGATATTTCAAATTAAAAGCCTACTACAAACTGGAAGGATTCTGCTCTTTGAGCTGAAGCTGGGTTCAAAAGCTAGCCACCCAACAGTGCCACAAACTGTAACCAGATTTTCAGAAAATTTGCAAAAGAAAATGATATTTAATGTGTATTTCCATCCAATGGACCCTTGTGGTAGTAGTGCTGGCTGACACATTAGTCTGTTTATAGTCACATGTTCAGTACTTCTTCCAGCCATGTAGCATACGTCCACGACCTACTGCTTCAGAAATGTAACTCCCTCCACCTCTCCAGCCTCCTCCTGTGATAGCATTCGATTAAATAGAAACAAAAATGTTTAATCTGTTCTAATTCATCAGTCTGATGTTTTCATCTTTTCAGTGGAAGCTTGAGTGATGTTTAAGTCACATGCTTCATGCTGATTTATTCGCTAAGGCTGTTTCCATTGCACTTTATCATTTCGTTTTATCGATATATGCCAGTCTTTCCATCTAAGCCGAGCATTAAAACTTTTTGCAATATTTCATATTTATTTGCATTTTTTTTTTGTCTACTCTGTTTGTGTAAATTAAAAACAGGTGGAAAGAAAAAAGAAAAGAAAACCAGGAAGTTCCCGCCTCATTTGGGTCCCACTACTGTACATTAGTAAAACCATATTAGGAATACAACGATACTGTGCTTTTGCTTCCTCACACATACCTCATATTATTATAGAGAGATTTGCTTACTAGTAACCCACATTCACCGCTGTGATCTCGCAGGTCACTCCCTCACCTTTAAGTGCTTTGACATTTCAATTTGCCTCTTACCTCAAAAAGAAGTCTTCAACCAAATGGACTGCTTTTGATCCTCTCTGATGTTTCCTACAGTAAAGTGTGATATATGAGCGTTATGGCTTCCCTCACTGATGCCTCATTTATTCACAAGGGAGTTATTAGTCACCAAATGAGCTGAACTTGATTCGGTCAGAGTTGGAAATACACCGATAGCCGTGCTGAGAAAAGAAGAACTCAAAAGAAGATTGTTTAGGACATAATGTTCATATTCAGAGACACTAGAACGTCTTTGCTGAGCATGACTTCATGACAAAATGAAAGCTTGTCTACGGAAAGATCCACCCATTAAAGTTATTTTCTATAGAGGTACAGTACGTGCATAATAATGAAAGAAAGAAGACAGTTCCTCGCAATTTTTTTTTCTCTAATTGGACTGAAATTAAGTGGAAGAAATTGCGAGACAATTAACTGTGCTTTTTTATCAGGGTTGCACAGTCTGAAGGAGGTTCAGTGGTGGGCCGCCTGTGCTGCCAGCCGCAATCTTTCCCTCTGCTTTTCACAGCCTTTGTTTATCTCATTTTTCAATTAACCTCCGCGATTTAACTCCCTTCATAAAGCCGGGTGCATGTTTGCTCCAAAGAACAAATAAAATGGTCTCTTTCTCTCTCTCTCTCTCTGTCTCTCTCTCACGCTCACTATCTTTTCTTTTTCTGTTTCTCCGTCTATCCCTCTGACTCCCCTCTCTCTTGGCTGCGGTGTTCTTTCAGCCCAGGATGCTGAGCTTCACAGCGCCTTGCAGGGTTTTAGCAGGCATGAGGCTGTATGTGTCAGATTAAAGAGGGGAAATCTGTGGCGTGCAGGGAGAGCTTTGTAGATATGGCAATTTGGTGATAACTTCCTCTTCTCTGCACCCTCCCTCCCTCCCTCCACCCTCCTAACCCGTGCCTTCCATTTGGAAGAGACCACTAGAGGGAGGGTGGGGGAGGAGGGGGAGATGCTGCTGCCGCTGCTGGAACGCCTGGACAATCTTTTCTCCAGATCTGGTCCTCCCTGCCACTTATCAGCAGGATTGGAATGCATGTTTATTTTAGTCTGACTGTTTCCGATTTTGCTTTCTAACTCAGCTAATGTTGTAGTTTGAATTTTAATTAAAAATCACAAAACAAACTGCCCATGAAAATTATTTGGAGTGCATCTCTTTAACAGGAATTTGTCAATACCTGGAATGTAGTTTTTTTTGATTGAAAAAATATATGATATTCCACCTGAGAGAGTGGAGAACGCTCTGTGTAGTTTCACATTGCACTAACACTGGGTAAAAGTAAGACTGAACCCCAAGACACAAGTAGGCTACTACGTGATTAATCATTACTAATGAGGAAGGAGGCCCAGGAAATACACAGCCAATCAAAATGAATTAATTGCCTGAAGAACACAGAGTAGTAGAGTAATTGCATTACTTGTTTTCGGTGTCACAGGGGTGCCATTCCCTTTCGCAAATCAAAGGCCAGTTTGAAAATCAAATACAATACCATCTTGGGGCTGCACCACTTCTGACAAGGCTGATTGAATGAATGTATTACCCAGTGCCCAAAGATACACGCGTTGTTTGCCGAAGCAACCCCGGACCCCCCTCCCTCTTCCTTCTTCCTCCACTGTAGGGGGAATGTTTATCAGTGCCGCAGTTCCATGGTTATGGATGATCCAGGCGCGATGCAGTGAAGGTTGTCCCACCCTGAGGAGCCGGGGCGCTGCTTATTTCAGCAGAAAGCTTCAGTGGAGAGCGGGCGTTTAGCAAGCATAAGCACAGGACATGGTGGATGCGGTGTCAACAGAGGGCCTCTAATAGATCAATCTGACCCTCCCAGATAAATCTGGGGTTTTATGATCTTCAACAGTTCACTGGTCCTGCTTACCACTCAGCAAGTCTGAGATTGCAGGGAAATTGCTTGAGGAATTAAATATGAAGAGACCGTTAAACCTTAGCATGTTCCAATAGAAACCATTATTTACTCTCAATTTTCGGCTTATTTATTTAGATTTAAATCCCTCGAGTGTTTGCAGTATCTGTTATATCCATCACACTGACACATCACAGCGGTCATAGCAAATAAAAACATATTTTTAGATGCATTGGTTATCTTTACCTTTTACACTGGTCTCTTGTTTTTAACAGGGAAAACGAGAGTAAACGGTTTCACTTCTCTCTCCATCATATCAGAGATCATCATACTGAAAATATTATCCTTCAGTTCTTATCAGAAGTGGGCCTGAAAACAGTTTGTTTTCAATGTTATCAAAAAAGGGGTCGGTAAAATCCACTATTAAAATTTACTGTTGTCATTTAGAATATTTTATTGTTCCTCAACACACCTGATGCTACATGTAGCGTCCTTAGATCTGCATTACTTGATTTTCTTGGGCAACAAAACGATCTGCAAACATCATATCTGAGCTATTATTAATACGATGTTGGGAAACAGTTTACACATCAAGCATACAGAGAAACCCTTAGCGTGTATTTAGAGTTACGTTTGTGTGAGACGCTCCTTTTAGCTTTGTTATGGTCTGCACCTAAGAATAAAACCTGTACCTGTCATGGTAGTGGGAAGGTAGTGTACAGTGAGCTTAGCAGAGCTTTGCTTTCGTTTTAAGGATGAAGTTTGCAGGCCAGGAAACTAAAACGAGCTAAAAGAGAAGAGAAAGAAGAAGAAGAGAAAAGAACTTGTGATAATTCTTTCACCTTTCACATTACATTTACAGGAACTTGATCCATTGTTTATTTAAAAAAAAAAAAAAAAAAGCAGCGTTAAAAAGGATAATAAATTGTCTGATTTTACTCCATACAATAAACTTGAGGTTGCTTGGTTAGGTGTCTTTGTTTGTGTAGTGACCTCTGTGTTCAAAGCCATCCCAGTTGTTTCATCCCTCTATTCAGCCTGATTCTGTTCACGCACAACCAGTGGGAAAAAAAAAAAAGAAAAAGAAAAGAGCAGCTAGAGACTGATTACCCCTCAGGCATAATCCCTTTTCTCTGATCTCCTTCGATTTTGGTTTAATATATATATAACAGGAAGGAATTATTCAAATAAAACTGCTCAGTGGAAGTCTGTTCTGTACCTGCAGGCGTTTGGAGGGAGGCAGGGGAGGAGAGACGAGGGAGATAAATTGGGGGAAAGTATTGAAATGGCCTCCAAGGTTTCTCTCCATGATATTTTCCCCTCTTCTCTGACTTTCTCTCCTGCTTTCTCCCTATCTCGCACGCTCTCTCTCTCTGAGCCTTTCTGTTTCCCGTATGTCTGTGGACATCTTAGCTACTTTAGCTCATATCCTAGCTAAGCCTGGTAATTGACTCTGGGCTGTTTGGGCTGATCTCGTAAATCAGACACTGGAGCAGAGACCTTCAGCCCGCCAAGCTCAGACCCCGGCTTTGAAGTAATAACTGATAGGCCACTGATAGTCGGTCAGCGCGGTTAGCATTCATTTGTATGAGCATGAGAACAACATCAATATGGCTCAGGACTCAGGCTTGTAAACAGAGATAAGGGAATGCTGCTAAACATGCAGGTCTATGCATTATACAGGATAGGGGAATGGGTTATTTTATTGTGTTAACCACAGACATTTAAACCATATAAGAAATATGTAGCTAGTGTACTTAATCTTTATGTACCCTAGCATATATATATATTGATAAAACTACTGATTAACCCTTGGAAACAGCAGGACCAGTTTAACCTTCAAGGAGGCCCAGGGGCAAAAGTAAGATGTGGGGCCCCATTGTGTATTTATTAGTTAATACCAGTGTTTGGCAGCAAGGAATTACTTTTTAACAACTTACATAAATGTGGTAGTGGGATGGGTTGATAGCAGCTTGGTCTCCATGCGCTACGTTGTGGGGATGCGGTTAGCCGCTACCAAAAGAGGAGAAATGTGACTCTAGGTAACTTAAGTTGCTGTGTCTTCTTAGCTGGATTGTTGCTAGCTAATGTTAGCCCAACTGGTAAGGCTACATTCAGGAATCAACTGGTTTATTTCACAGTTGGAGCTTCCCTGGGAGGACAGGATTACATGCATTCACTGAGGCTAACGTTAAGCTAGCTGTTGATGGTCAATAAATACCTCAAAACTGCCGGCTGGATGCCAGTTAAACCCATAGCCTATAGATAAAGATGGACGTAGCAAGGTGTGACACAAAGTCCAGAGTTACAGAATATTGTTGGCGCCATCTTTTCTGCAATGACTAACAAGGAAATAAGCAAATAATGAACGAGTGGCTCTGAAAATGCCCCACTATCTAATGGGCTAATGTTAGCTACTTTTAGCTAAATTGTGCTAACAGGACAGGTATCATAATAAAGTAACATTCTTCAGAAATATCAGAAAATGGAGAAACATTTTACTGAATGACCACCAGCACAGTTATTAGAGGAATTTATAGATTGAAACCATAATGACTTGTTGAAAAAAACCCTGATTATTATTTCTAGAGCGAAACTGAGGTTTTTTGCATAGGAGTCAGTAGGAGCATATATCTAGTGCCTCAAGCCATGGTAGATAACACTTGGTGAAACCACAATGCCTTC
This sequence comes from Pampus argenteus, assembly GCA_036937835.1. NCBI lineage: Eukaryota > Metazoa > Chordata > Actinopteri > Scombriformes > Stromateidae > Pampus > Pampus argenteus. Next base: position 3,543,423 of record CM072879.1, read on the forward strand.
CACTTTTTTTCTACACGTGTTAAACACAGAAGATGGAACATGTGGGTGTGGAGGCTTTAAAGGCACTTTTGAAGCTGAATATGAAAAGTAAAGTAACAATTGATGTAACAAGTGCATAAAAGCTGAAATAATAAAGACTTTAAAATTTGATTTTAACTCAGTGCCATTCTACAAGAGAACCTCCTGGGAGGTATGTAACATCATGTATTATTATATATTGTATATATTATACTTTGGTGATATGGTGCTGAACAAATTTGCAATAGATTAAATTATCACAAACTGTGGAGTGGATCTGTAGACCCATAGGGCACCTGCGAATGCGGGGCCCCATGGCAGTTGCCCTGTTTGCATGGTTGGTAATCCAGTGGTCAAACAGAACTTCTGAGAATCCAGGTAAAATATTTTCTGTAAGTGTGTGCACAGAAATATTTATTTCATATTCATGAAAATGTTTAAATTTTTGCCAAATATATATATATATATATATCATATTTTATGCATTCATTTAATCATCACTACAATTATCATTCATTAACTTGTTGATTTATAAAGAAATTATTTCATTCATGTCTAAAATTGCTAAACATGCATACTAATGTGCTTAACTGCTTTGCTGTACAAATTTAAGAGATCATTTAAAAACAGAAGTGAGTCTCCCAGTATGTTCACCCCAGCTGGGTGTGATGCTGGTGGAATGCTGCTGCTGCTGCTGCTGCTGCTGTTGCATGCATAGTGATGATGCTGGCAGTCAGGTACAGTGATGGTACAGCTGGAGAGTCCTGCATAATCCCTCAGTGTGAAAAGCCCTGGCACTGGCAGCTCATTTTGCTTCGGTGGTATCAGTTTGTGCTACAGCCTCCCTCTGCAAATCAAAAACTGGCCCTCCAAAGCTGTTTATAAAGCAAGTGACAACACATCCAAACATGGCCAGGTAATGCACTCTGATTTTAAATAAATGAATTTATCTCTTGCGACCCACATGTAACCTGTGCTGTTTCTATCAATGATCAAGAGGAGGTGACTTGTAACGACACTATAAAAATTATATATTAAATTAATATATGCTGCACAGGAAAACTGCACAATTATTTTAAGTACAGCAGGTCACGTTTCTCTATGCTTTTCTTCAAATACATTTGGCTAATCCAAACTAACCTGGAGGAGAAAACATTTTGGGGGTCATTTGTCGAACTCCTAAACCTGTCTGATCATCTGACTGCTTGTGTTTCTGTTGGACCTTTTTGCAACAGGGCAATGTTGCCACATCCTGATAACCAATCAAACTGTTGACCAGAGCAACACAAATTAAAAAAATTAAAAAGTTGTGACAAACAATATTTTTCCTCATACATATACATGGTGTACATTTGATTCGCGAAGGCGTCTGTGTTGTAGTGTTGAAAACCCAGCTGCAGCTGATGTGTGATAATGGATAGGTTTGATTTATGGTGGATAATGAGCAGGCATGAACAATAGTCTGTGTTGTTTGCCGGTGCTTGCTAAACTGACACAGCTTCATGAAATCATTCCATCATTGATTTTTATTAGCTGCAGCTTTAACAGCTCTGACTATCACACAACTGTATCTCAACCCAAGATAACTGTTCATTCACCATGTTAATTACGCTGGTTATTATTAATAACACTGGCAGGCGTTATCTTCAGCTGAATTGCAAGTGTCAACCAAGAAAATGATCACAGTCACTATATAGTCCCCACATGACGTCAACGTGGCGAGATGTTACCCTCGCACATTTTTCCTCCCACCGAGGCGGGTCACGTGACTTTACAATATGGATGATACAAAGTCATTTTCAGAAGGTTTTGGAGCATTAAGGGGTTCTGTTTGCTCGTCATGGCCTGCACCAACGCTGCATCCCACTGCCTCCTGAAACAGCAGCAGTGTGTCAGCACAGCACAGCGTGTGGCAGCAGGTACGGCAGCAGAGCACTGACGCCTTAAGAAAGGCAGCGTCGGATGTCGCAGTGAGAGGAGTATTTCAGTTTAGCGTCTGCCTGAACTAGCTTGCACGCTACATTTGTGTAAAGAATGAAAAAAAGAGAGAAATTAACATCCATCTTTCTCACCTCCGCACATTTGTCTGATTTTCAAACATTACAAAAATATTTCAAAGGCAATGACCCCCCAGTTCTGATGCTTCAAGTTACTACGGTAAGTAGCGCAGTAAGTTTTTAATTTACTTATTACAAAGTAAGTTGCTTCAGAAACTCATAGATAGGTTGCATTTTCGATGGCTGCACTCAGCTACGGCGTAACTATAATAGTTACACACATAGACACACTATAACCCCTTAACATACAACTATAAACCCAGCTGTACACAACACCATGAGCACTTAGTTTGAAGCATATTCATACATTAAGTGTTCAACAGTCAGATCATGATATCATATAAGTGACATAAATCAACTTAGTATAACAAAATAATCTTTGATTTAGAGCTGCAGCGATTAGTCGATATATTGATTAGTCAGAAAATATATATATATATTTTTTGGTAATTGTTTAATCATTTTGTGTCCTTTAAGAATATGTGTTAGATTTCTCTGGCTCCAGTTTCTTTAATATTGATATTGATATTTTCTGGTTTGGTTTGAATAAAACGAGATATTTCAGGATGCTCTGGCAAACAATCATCATAATATTTTACCTTTTTTTTAATGACATTTTAAAAAGACCAAACATTAATCTATTAATCAAGATAATTATCAACATGTTAATCAATAATGAAAATAATTGTTAGTTGCAACCTTACTCAAGGTCTGCTTACTAGCTTTTTCTGAGCTTTTAACTGCATCACATAGTTTTCATCCAATAAAGAACTTCGCAACATCAATGTTGTCATGACGTCATCTCATCTGTTGGAGGCCATCATATCATGTTTTCAGAATTGACATGTTTGCTATTAATGTATTTTTCTCTTTAATTTTTGCCCTTTCCAGTGATGATTTTGTATTTTTAGTTTATTGTATGTTTTTTCATCAGTATTTGACATGTCAGACTGAATCAAGAAGGACTATGGTGGCTTCCCAGACATTTATCTCAGTGTGATGCCATCCTTCAGAGACCAGGGAATAAACTTCCTTGGGAAAAGCTGTCTAGCAGTCCACAGATAGAGAGAGAAAACAAAGCTGAGGCTGAACCTGCTGCCAGCACCCAGCTTTACTCAACCTGCCAATTAACTGACTGTGGGCAAGCGATCAGGAGTGGCTGGCGACACGACCACTTCCAGCTCTTCCATGTCAAAATCTGCTTCAATCTGTTGTCCTCTCTGAAAATACTAAAAAAAAAAAAGTCAGCTTCATTTTACAGTCATTTACTGTTTATTTGTTATACAAGATTTACAGAAGCTGTTGCTCATAATCAGAGCAACAAGCCAGAAATATGAACAAATGTAAAAACCAAAAAAGTACTTTAAACGCACCCTGTGGAGTCTCCGACCACTAGTGGTGCAATGGAGCAACGTCACAGTTTTGTTGTATCTGGAGCGTGTACACAAGGATGTACATGTACACACGTGAATGTTATGGTGGCACAATTTACATTTCTGCTGACAGTTTCTCATTATTTCACTCATGGAACATTGGTTTTGGTAGTTGCCAAGAAACACAGCAATATGCTAGCAAAAGGCAGAGGAGAAGAAGACTAATAGCAAGCTAACACTGATGTAAGGAACACAGGTTTGAAAATAGTTTTGACCCAGCGGGTGGCAGTGAAACAAGCTGAAAACACACCATTAACACAATCAGAAGAAGTGTCTGGCTCCTCACTGGCTAAATGCTCCACTGCTAGTTTCTACTTTGTCTGCTGTTTGATGTTGAGTAGGTAGTGTACAGTGGATTTATCGGAGCTTTGAAGCTAATAGTTGATTACTGCTGGTCAACACAGGCTCATTGAGAGCAGGGTTTAAAACGCTCCTACAATCAACCCCTCACAAGTCTGTTTTATCCAGTTTTTATATAAAATATGGAGTAGTGCAGCTTTAAGTAAATTTTATTTTTGCTGTTTTTTTCCTACTATTCCCTACTAGTTGTGTAGTTGTAGTTTAAAACAAGAAATTCCCATGATGACCATCATGACTATTCCTGTTTTTTAGACCACAAATCTTCAAGTCGTACTTTGTTAGGCTAAAAACTAATTTCTCCACCAGAATTACTTGGCAGTGTAGAGACAGCTTTGAAACAACAGCCTACAATTTACAAAAATATAGTTGAATAGATTAATGAATAAATCAAAATGAGAAATGTTGTGATTTTTCTTTTAAAATAACCAGAAAGCTCTACACAGTAAAATCCTACAGCCCTGAATGCAACTTCTACCAGGTTGAATTCATTTCTTGACTGCAGTGATTTCTAACACTGTCAAATGTGTTCCCTAAATACACTTAGGGAACTAAAAAGACTCTTAATGGAAGCATGCTATGTGTGTGTGTGTGAGGAACTGTCGAAACTGTGAGAATGACGTAGTGTGTGTATGATATTATATTCCATATTCTGTTTGCGTGTTGATATGATAGGAGTTTGCTTTTTCTCATTTGCTCTGACTTCCATCACTTTCTGTGTTTGCAGTTAGTTCTACTGCCCTCTGCAGTACATCTGTAGAGGGCACACCACGCATAAACACACACCCACGCAGCCATACACACGAATACACACATGACACAAACATGTGATTGCTCAGATGCCCTGTTAGCCTTTTGGCCGTGGTACAGTAGATGCACATCCACTGCTGCTTATTTGCAGTTGGATGACAGATCAAATACATGAAATTACCTGCATGAGCGTTTGATGACACACAAACCATTAGATTTTTTTGATGAACCAATCAACACAAGCAACACACACACACACACACACCGTCTCTACACTTTTCTTTCTCTTAGTTGCTCTCATTGAAAAGTTCTGCGCAGAGTTATGACAATTAATCACACACTGCAACATAACACACCCTGCATGCTGTTCCTTGGGCCTCTAAATGGGGTAAATAACTCCAGCACTCACCATGCAGGGAGACATTTTCGTCAAACAAATATGATCAAAACAAAACTAATGACGTGTAGATTGTTTATGATGTATTCTGAAATGAGCGGGCCCAGTGCGCTGTCTGGGAGTAATCACGGACACGAGAAAGACATAATCAGGAGGAAATGAATATGAGCATAGCCGGAGCGCACTTTGACACTCGCTGGTGTGTGTTGGTGTGGTCTGAAGGTGTGTGACACGCATGTGTCGCGTCTGGAAGGAGAAAACATGGGGTCCCTGTCATTTGAGCTCGGTGGGAAATATGCTGTTTGAACAGCGAATGACTGACACAGATATGAAAAGTGTTCCTCCATTTCATAAAAAGCGCCATGGCACGACTGAATGAAGTGTTATTTGTAAGAGAGGGGAGCACTATTGAATTTTCTGAAACAGCTGCTATTGTATAGTGACTCATTAAATGAACTGCAAGGGCATCATTATAATACATTTTAATTAGCCAACATCCAGTGTTGATGTACACGTTGGCGCATTGTACTTGCATACAGTCATTGAAAGGTCTCTTTTCCAATCACAATGCATGGCCTGACACAAACACGTGATAATGTGTTTATAATGCCATAATTAAGTAATGATAATATAATAATAATAATAATGCCAAACAATACGGTTCTAAGAGCTGCTTAAAGCTGCACTAATCAATATATTTTTTAAATAATAAAATAGATCAAATGACTACATGTAATGTGAACGTTGTCTCTTGTAGAGATGAACCAAAGAGTATTAGGACACACCAGTAATTTAAAAAAGTTTTTCAATGTATTTATTATTTTTTGTTTAATACCATTTTAACTAACTGTTTTAGAGCTTTATGTCCTCAGTGGTAGCTACAGTCCTGATAGTAGCATTGAGGACGTGCCCTTTATGTCCTCAGTGGTTGCTACAGTCCTGATAGTAGCATTGAGGACGTGTCCTTTATGTCCTCAGTGGTAGCTACAGTCCTGATAGTAGCATTGAGGACGTGTCCTTTATGTCCTCAGTGGTAGCCACAGTCCTGATAGTAGCATTGAGGACGTGTCCTTCATGTCCTCAGTGGTAGCTACAGTCCTGATAGTAGCATTGAGGACGTGTCCTTTATGTCCTCAGTGGTCGCTACAGTCCTGATAGTAGCATTGAGGACGTGTCCTTTATGTCCTCAGTGGTAGCTACAGTCCTGATAGTAGCATTGAGGACGTGTCCTTTATGTCCTCAGTGGTAGCCACAGTCCTGATAGTAGCATTGAGGACGTGTCCTATATGTCCTCAGTGGTCGCTACAGTCCTGATAGTAGCATTGAGGATGTGTCCTTTATGTCCTCAGTGGCCGCTACAGTCCTGATAGTAGCATTGAGGACGTGTCCTTTATGTCCTCAGTGGTCGCTACAGTCCTCATAGTAGCATTGAGGACGTGTCCTTCGTGTCCTCAGTGGTAGCCACAGTCCTGATAGTAGCATTGAGGACGTGTCCTTTATGTCCTCAGTGGTAGCTACAGTCCTGACAGCAGCTCCATGGTTGGTGCTGGGTATTTGTGAGGAGCACTCCACTGCGGGCCCCCTCCTACAACAGGAACAGTGTGGCACTGTATCCACTGTGCGATGTGCAAAACCAAAGCATGGCCCCTGCCAAGGCAGTGAATTACCAGTGCTAATCCCACAGGCTGAGGCTGAGGATCTTACATCGGAGAACAAAAGCTCTATTTCCACAGTCTGACGGAGGCACAGACACAGCAGGGGTTTAGCTGGGTCCTCAGGGTGCTGCCCAGGAGGGTTCAAGGTACAGACATGCGCAAAGTTTTGGGGAAAGATGATAAGGAAGCACTGTGGATAAGACAAGCAAAAGGCGGTGAAGTATCGAGTCAAGTTAGGTTTATGTGTTATGTGGACAAAACACTGAAGAAGCACAAAGGATCAGTCTAATATAGAGCATACATACTGTATGTGTTAGCTTAGCATAAAGACCAGAGGTAAGGAGGAAACTGTCATCAAAAAGTGAAAAACTCTCCCAACAACTCCAAAAGCTATCTACACGTCGTATAGCTACCTGAGTCTTGTTAACAGAAACGTTACAGTGGCTGTTGGTAAAGAAATATGTTCTAAACCACAGGAGCTGTTGCTGTGTCACTGCACATCATCCTTCCATTTTTAAATAATCAGTAGCCTGTGATATACTTATTATAGCAATATGCAAAATTACATTGGTTTGACAGTTAAAGTGTAGTGTCGTTGTTTTGACAGGTACAATTAATATTGTCTTCTTAAGTTCATAAATGAACATGAAGTAACTTTTAATTGAATGATTTGATCTGTAGAAATCTCTGTTTTAAGGTAAGTAAGGAGTTTAAAACACTACTGATGTGCCTGTTATGAACGTGGAAATGGGTTTTGGTCGCTGTAACATTTCCTACTCTACACCAAAGACCATTGAAGCCTCATATCAGCTTCAGCTGTACTTCAGAATTCATTTTTGCACAGAGGCCGTGGATGTCTCTCTCAACCCAACCGGTCGAGGTAGATGATCGCCCACCAAGTGTTTGGTTCTGTTTGAGGTTTCTTCCCATCAAAGGGGAGTTTTTCCTTGCCACTGTTCCCTCCTCTGTGGCTCTTCCTGAGGTTTCTTCCACCTTTTTCCCTGTTAAAAGGTTTTTTGGTGGGCAAGTTTTTCCTCACTCGAATCGAGGGTCTAAGGACAGAGGGTGTCACTCCCTGTACAGATTGTAAAGCCCTCTGAGACAAATGTATTTTGTGATTTTGGACTATATAAATAAAATTTGATTAATTGATTGATTGACTGTTACCAAGGGCTTGGTCATAGGGGCATTGTTGAGTCTCTGTAAATTAAAGAGTGCAGGGTAGCCCCGCTCTATATGAATAGTGTCATGAGACTAATTTTGTTGTGATTTGGTGCTATATAAATAAATATTGAATAGAAACTGTTTTGTCCCTCATCTCTTACAGTGTACACATTTTGAGAGAATAGTTTCAGGGACAGTATACAGAATAAGAATAAGAGTGCATCAGACTGATACTGTCACTCACAATTCCAGTGTCCTGAAATCCAATGTTTCGCTTTCATTCTCCACCTCTGCTTATTTACTGTGTGCCATCTCACAGGCCTGCGAAGCCCATAACAGAATAGCACTGCGTTGCTAGGAAGTTTTCAGAATACATTCACTGTAAACCAGCACACCATCTTTCTATTAAATCACATTTGTAAGAACTCAGTGTTTCCTTTTTTTCCCAGTGCTGCATAATAGAACATCCTCCTTATTTCACAGGAAATGTATCACACACAGCGTTGCCAGGAGTTAATTTACCATGGCGCAGATATCCTGCGCTGCTCTACCTGTTTTGATATTGATGTAAATGGTTGTGTTTGAGGGCTTGTGAAAACATGATTTCTCCATACAATCTGTTGGTGCAACAGATGGATTTTCCCCTCCAGGAGCTGAATGAAGAAAAAGAACATTCAATATGTAATTACCTTCCGTAGACATCGTCACGCTGTTGCCAGGAATTCAATATGCACCCATGACACTGGCGGTGTAACGCAGAGGAAATAAATGTTTGTTTGGCTTTGTGGAGGAGGGCAAGAACCACCACGGCTGTTCATCATAAGAAGCAGGTCGAACCCATCGTCTGATACTGGGAGACGTCTCACCATGCCAGCGACACACACACACACACACACACACCCCACCAGCTACGTCTCTATGCGCTATTTGTAATGGTTCTGTGAGACTCTGTCGCAATATATTTTTTATTCTTATTAACTGCATGGGTGCAATTTATTTTCCTCTCAGGCGATGGAGGTGGTTGGGAGTGAGGGCAACTCTGGTCAGAGCTGATAAGCTGCTGCTCACACGCAGGCCTGCTGGAGGGACCAGATTTACCAGGAAGACAATGTCCACTAGGTCAGATGCATACATGCACAAAAACACACTCTGGACATATACACAGTCATTTCATAAATATAATTGCCAGGGTTGTTTTTTTCAACATGAGTCTTGTTTTGCAGTGCAGAGACTTTGTGCTTCTGGACATGTCTCTCTTATAGAAGCTTTACTGTCTGTCCCTTAAAATCTGTGTCCATTACAAATGAAGTAGCCCTATCACAACAAATACTCCAACAAGATTCCCCAGAGGTTTATATAAAAATATAAAAATGCCTGCAAAAATAAAAAAATAATAATCTGATCTTTTGGTTTTCTTTATTTATGTCTGACTTTATAATAGCAGCTCAGAACTAAAGCACAACAAGTTAGGAAAATTGCATCAACAAAATATCTACTTGCAAGTTTTCTGACAAATAGTCAGAAAACAATTTAAATTGTGATTCATTTCTATAAACATAACCAGGCCTGAGTTTGGGGTTTCAAATAAGATAAATCTGTACCAAGTATGATCACAAATTCATCTTGTTTCTCTCTCTCTCTCTCTCTCTCTCTCTCTCTCTCTCTCTCTCTACATACACACACACGCACACACACACACACACATTTATATATACATATATATATATACACATGCTAGCACACAAATAAACATTTCTGATGAGAGCGATGTTTACCTTACAGAGTGTGAGTTAACATTACATGAATTAAATCCTCCCAAAGTTCTGATCATTCATTTGTGCTGCGTGTTTGTTTGTCTAAGGGAGAAAAACTACAGCGTGCAGTGCACAGTCAAGAGCACAGACGCGTCTGTAAAGTGAAAGAAGCACCGCACTGTCGGGATATGACAGACAATCCATCAGAGAAATGGAGGCTGTGCCTAAAGCGTCAAGGAGAGAGTGCCTGGGAGAGAGTTTTTATAAATAGTTGTGCATTTGAAAGGAAATTGGAAGTTGTCAGACACATGTCATCTGCATTTTTTTGAGAACGTCTCCAATAGAGGCGCTCTTTGACTGCAACGTCATAACACGCAAAGCGGATGAGGATGTCCTGCTCCACTAAGAGGAGTCTATTCACAGCCCAGTAACACAGTGCTCCCATGACATCTATTAACCTTGCTTTATACTTCTGCTGTGTATATGTTTGTGTGATTGAGTGTGTGTGTGTGTGTGTGTGTGTATGTATATATTGATAAGGACAGCTAAGAAGCATCTCTCAAAAGGAGCATATACTCACTTATTTTTATTTCTTGGTAGTTTTTGGTGCTATATTTTTTATTGTGTATGTGTGAGAGTGTGTGTTTATTTTAAAAGGAAGAGTACATTCATTCTTTTTTACAAATGAAAGTTTGGACCGATAAAGCAATACAATTCATTTCAATACACTCAGTACAAGAAAGGTTTTGCTAGTACAGCCTTACTTGGTCCAGTAGTGCAACCACTAGCTTAATGTAGCTAATGTTAGCAATATCTGTCTTACGTTAAAGCTAACATTAGCCACACAACTTACATTACTGAGCCTCTTTGCTAAATTTATTACTTGTGTTTATTTGTACTGCTGTTATACAACGTTTTAGCATTTACCATTATCCTGCAATTACTACTTGTAGCCACATTAGCTGCTGGTCTACAAATAGGCTCATTTCAATGCCTTTTTCTATGTTAGCAAAGGTAGCCTTATATATACTTTTTTATTAGATAATTAGACTGAGATTTACTATTGGATTATTAATTGGTCAGTTTTCAGTCAACATAGCCAAGGAGGAATATTAAACATTGTTGTGAATCATGAGACTAACCCTAACCTTTTATTTTTTAAATTTTAATTTTAGAGCTAATTGTGCTATCTAGGCCAGCGGTTTTATCCTTCCTGAAACTTTAAGGTAGACTTTATTCATTTATAATTAATATATACTGTGATATATATGTATATATATGTGTATATATATATACTGAAACTGAAACTACAATTACTTCAAATATATCTGCTATCTACTGGGTCCCTCGTTAACAAGGTCCAGTTTGACAACCACTGTGTTAAATAATAAAACATTTCTGTTCATGAAATTACATTATCATATTTATTTTAGCAGGAGCTGAAAATGACACTTGCTTAAATATAATTTGTTCTGCATGTGTGAAGTAATTGGTTACCAGTGAACATTTCATTGCATTAAGACGTCTTCCGGCACTGCCAGTGGGGTTTAAATACAATTCAGTTTCTCTAGATCTAGAATGAAATGTAAAGGCGGTCCCGTTGAAAGATAAATGCAGAACATGGCGCTGCATGATTTACACCATATGAATGGATGGATATTCCAATTTAAATGCAAAATCTTGTGGTGGTTGGAGGCTGTAGATCAACAGAGACATTTTGGTACATTTTACCTTAGGATTCATAAATAACATCCAATGCAATTACTCCTCTTCAAATGAGGTTTTAAACCTTACTTGTCACATTGCGTCCTTATAGTAATGTTTTTATTTCCTAAACCTTGTGTTATTCTTGCTCTCGGTGTAATTGCTTCTGTCCTCTGGCTCATCAAGCTGACTGATATCTGTGGTAGGACAGTTTCTCAACATCTCAGCTCTCTGCACCGAGCCTTTCCTACTGCTCCTCTTAAATCAAACTTCACTAAAGTCACTCACCGCCATGTCATTTCATCACGTGTTACATTTCATTCTGCCTAATAGGTTAATTTCCAATGTATACAGTACGGTTTGTGCACCTCATTTGTTCCTTATTTAAATGACTGAAGCGTGTTTTTGTAGATTCCAGTGTGTGATGATTCAGGATACAATTTCTAAATGAAACACACACACACTCATCCATAGCACTGTATACTGTGTGATCATCATTTGCGCAACTGCAGAACCCTCTTGTTAGCCTAACATTGTCTTTCTTGGCCCATTTGGAGGCACAAATGCAAAACTGTTATGTATCTTTTGACTCAGCAGACATTGTCATTCATTTGGAGTTGTGATTTTAGCTACCGGATGAATAATGAACCAAAACTGTAGTTGCAGTTTGTTGTAAAGTTGCAGGCTGTAAAAACGATAGCTAGATAGTAATAGCTAGAAACACATTCTGTGGAATTCAAATTTTAAGTGTAGCTTAACTAATGATGAACTAATGAGCAAAATTCTGCTATATTTAAACTTGGCCCTGGGTAACATTATCACATTGACCTGGGCGATTTCAAAAGTACTACTTGTCATATACTCCAACAACATCTGACTACATTACAGGCTCTATGTTGACCAAAGTGGGGCAGGAGAAATGATGACAACGATGCCTACAGTGATATCCCTAAAGTGTTGTGATGCAAGCTGATAAAAAAAACTACCTCTTTCCAGCACAATAGAGGGCCATTTGTCATCAAGCAAGGACAGTTGTAATCATCCCTTTCGCTTGCGTGCCCCATCAGTCTTCTCCTTACCATGTATCAGGATCAATCTAGGCTCATTTATTTTAATCGTCTCTTATTTGCTAAACTAGCAAAGTCAAAGAAGGACAATGGAAAATGAGCCAAAGTAGGTATTTATTCAACTTCATCTTCATAAAGGAACTTGTTTCATTCAACATTTTCAACACTGTACAGAATGAAATCCAAAGTAATTCTGGTAGTTGTTCCAAAAACTGCAACTGAATGAAAAACAAACAAACAAACAAACAAACAAACAATCTCGTTCAATTTCATTATATGAATAATTAATCACAGTCAAACACAGACCTATACTTTACATGTTCAATATGGTTTTCATAAAAAAAAACAACCTGAAGATTTTTTATTCAGATATTTTTTGACATTTTTGTTGTTAAAGGACTAGTTCAATGTTATAGAAACAATCCTTATTTGCATTCTTAATGATATTCAAATAAGATAATTGACATCAGTCTCATACAGAGCTAAAGTCAGTATGGTTAGCCTGCCTAGCTTAGCATAAAGACTGGAAGCAGGTGCAAACAGCTAGCCTGACTCTGTCCAAAGTTCAAAAATACACCTACAAACAAATCCAAAGTTCACTAATTAAGATGTTGTATCTTACTTGTTTTATAGGCAGCTACATGCTGGAACAAATTCTTGACATCAGTGGATCTGTGATTTAAATCAACTGTTTTGGGGTCTTTTTTTCCTCATATGCCTAATTTGACTCAGCTGACTCATACTGTTCTGGGTTAAGCTCGAATGAAAACATTAGAATTATTTTAAAATGTTTAAAAAACAAACACCGCGATTTTTCTTTACTGATCGGTCGTGCTTATATTTATATGAAATATAACCATCCTGTACCTTCATCTTCAACTGTCCCCATGGCAACAACATCCAGTCGTCAGTACGTCACTGCTGTGTTTTCCATTGTCCACAGAACATGCTGCTAAAAGGAGACCTGCCTGCTTCCTTGTAGTAAATACGAACTACAAAGTGAGTGCTGCGTCCCACGATGCCAGATGTATTTCTCTACGAACATGTACTATGTTGTTTAACTGAATTTGCCAGAGCACCGATTCAATCCTTTATTTGCAGTTTCCAGTTGCCATTTAGCTGCTAGCCGGCTAAGCTAGCCCAGCTATGCTTTGTGACTAGCACTGGCTAATAATGCTAATGCAGCTTTGTTTTTCCTCTCTGTTCTGTTCTTTCTCTCGGTTTGTTGTTGTCAGTATGGGTTGAATCGTGTTTTCCAGCGTTTTCCCCTTTCTGGTTACTGTGTGGAGCTTGCTAAAAACGCTGCATAGTTAAACGATACTATGACGTGAATGACTGCTGCTAATGCTAGCCGGAATCAGGCTAGCTTGCGTTACCTGCGTGGGTAGACCTGGTTGTTTGGTGACAGAACCGCAGTAAACATGTCAGTAAGGTTGCTTTTTTGGCCGAAATGTTTGTATACACCTAAGCCTGTTAAGTTAAAATGCAACTTGGCCTCCGGCCGACAGTCTGAAAGTCTTTTTTTAATTATATTTTTACAGGACTGTGGAAGCTGTAACGATGTAGCTGTTTTTAAATGTTCAATCTCATCTAGTCTTGTATCACGAGTTAGTGGGATTAATAAAACTCAATACTCCCTCAAATCTGAAACAAGGACTGATGGAAAGATACTCTAGTTAACCTGCTTGTTCTAACTCACTTCAAGCTATTGTATAATATTTAGGTTACAAAACGGTTTTGACTGTAGACACAGTGATTTGACGTGTCTGTGCCACAGCTGTTTACTAGCATATGCCAAGTATTAACAGTATGTCACCTATGATACCACTGACCGCCAGCATACACTGATTCTTACTAACATATATATACCACTGCTGATAATCATATGCTGCTACTGTGCGCCACTAACAAGTCACTCATGTTTAATTATTTGTGCTGTTTCACTCTATGTAGTGATCTGCTGTTGCTTTTCACCTGGTACATTGCACTAAAACCACTGACAGGTACCATGTAATACTGCTACTGTAGTTTATACCATAAGGTTATAGTGGAAGATGATCAGTCCTTGTAGCAATACATTAGTTGTAGCTAAGCAAGCGGGGTTAGCTCCGTATGAGTGAGAGCATAGCTTTGAATAAGTTTAGTGATGGTAACTATATGCTTATGTCAATATGAGAAGTAAGAAACTGTTACATGATCATTCTGTATGTCTAAATGTTGTGCTTGTGAAACACAAAGTGACATGTAGTTTGTATGTGCCATATGCCCGCTGAACAGCATCAATAAACCACTAATCAAAGTGCATAGCACTAAGAATTAATGTATGACACTAAAGCAAGAGTGGTGGGTGTTTTTCAAACAAAAAAAATACCCAATATGTGATGATCCCAGCCTGGAATTAAGTCATTTTTAGGACAAGACCATTTTGGCCTTTGATAAATACAGATTTTTTCGGGCATCATGGCCAAAACGTAGGACACCAAGACCAAATAACAGAAAGTGATAATTATATTGTATACAACAATATTGTATACTACAAAATAAAAAGTATACAGTCAACAATTAGCAGTCAGTGTATTGAAAAACTGGATATTGTATACCGAAGGTCCACAAAATGCTATCAGTGTTTTTAAAATGTGAACGATTCATTATATTAATTGTTATTGTTATATTTTGATGAGAAAATAAAGTCTATAAAGCAGAACAACTATGCAACTATTAACATTTGCGTCTGAGATCATAGGAACAGTCACAAAAATGCACTAAACACTTTTTTTAAAGAAATATGACATATTAACAGTTACTTAAAAACACAAAATAAAAGCCGTCATACGTCTTGTCAATTCAGCATCAATTTAATCCATAAAGATAAATTGTATTTCTGCACAAACTTTATATCTTGAATTTTATTTCCTCAACCTGCTCCCAGCCTCTGTTGGCTGGCTGCACTATTTTAGTGGGAGAAACTGAAATCTTACTTACTGTACCATTTTTTAAGTGACATACAGTATGCTACAGAAAAACTCTTAAGCATCCCCTTTAAATCAAGCAGAGCTGCATGCCATTAGCCATTAGCCAGCATCCCAGGGTGAAAGTTAATTAAGTTACAGTATGTTCAGCCATATACTGAACAAATACTTAAGCAATAGATTTGAGAATTATTGAAGGAACCAGAAGGATATGGTGACTGAAGTTATTTTGACCATTTTGACAGTCTGTATTTTGCATGTCACTATTAATTGGATGCACTGAGGCTAGATGTCAATACGTGGAGATCACAACTTTCTCAAGTGTTGTTGTCTTGTGTCTACAATTCATTTTTCTGTTAGTGGACCGTGGTTTAAAGCGCCGGCAGGTGAAGCCGCTTGCTGCCTCTCTCTTAGACGCCTTGGATTATGACAGCTCAGATGACAGTGACTTTGAAGTGGGAGATGCCTCGGGTAAGTACACGCTAGTCATTTGGATCCTCTTGACTTTTTGTGTAAGGAAATATATATATATACCCTTGTGATTTTTAAAAGATAAAACTATTTTTTTTTTTTTAAACTATTTTTGGACATGTTTGTCAACAGCTTCAAAACACTGAGTGGGCATGTCTCACAGCAGCTGAGAGATGGACCTGAGAACACCATACACTCGCCATCATACACTCATCTAGTTTATTAACTGAGCCTAACCCCTCATTTATGTTAATGGTGTGGACAAAATATTAGGAACACCCCAATATAATGCACTCCACTGCACCACCAGCACTCACTACGACCTCAATAATGAACCTAAAGCCAACAACAACTGAAACTGTATAAGCCGTTTTTGGCAAAGCTGTTGCATTGAATTGTATTTGATTGCACAGGTGTTACCTGATACAAGGTGTTTTCCCTTATTAGGTCCATGCAGCGTTAACTATCAAACATGAGTGATTTTCTGTCACTTTACAGTATCAAACATGCAATAAAAAGTCTGGTTTATTCCAATCTGATGTGGCTGATGGTCAAGTTTATGGGAAATACTTCAGGCCATCACAAAGTGTTAAACATTTTTAACATTGGAAATTGGAAGTCGGCATAGTTAGCACAGATTTCCACTATTCATTAATGTTAGTTTAACACCTACTGAGTCACTGGCAGCTCCAGCACACTCATTATAAAAAGGAGGGGGGTCTACCTAGCATTGGCTGTCTCTCTTTTTCTATCCAGATTCTGTCTGGATTTGATGATGGAAAATGACCATGCTGTTAAAAGCACTGCTTTAACGCATCTGTGTTGAGGTCACAGGTGGGGTAAAGCACTGGTTAATAACCCTGGTCTCTTGGAGCACATTTACACTTTCTCACATTCTCTTTGCTTATGGTTCTGTCTTCTGATAGGATCAGACGCCACAGGCAACGGCAGTGATGAGGAAGGGTCTAAAGCGAGCGCTGCAGGTTCGGAAAGTGACTCGGACAACGCTGGTTCTGCAGACGATGGCATAGATGAAGAAGAGGCCAAAGACCTGGCTGCTGAGGACAACTTGACAGAAGATGAAGAGAAGAATAAACAGCAGCCTTCCTCAGACAGCTCCACCAAAGACACCCCCACCGTCACCCCACCCAAAGGCCGACGCAAGAGCAAGAAGACGCCAGAGCCAGAGCCAGAGCCAGAGCCTGAGCCTGAGCCTGCTACAGGTGATGGCGATGGTTCTGCCCCGGTGTCTGGGTCTGGCAGTGTGAACAATGAGGAGTCGCAGGCTGAGCCCAAGAAATGGAATTTCCGCAGGAACCGTCCCCTGCTAGACTTCACCACCATGGAAGAGCTGAACGAGATGGACGACTACGACAGCGAGGACGATAACGACTGGAGACCAACAGCAGGGAAGAAGAAAGGCAAGACTACCACCCAAAAAGGCACAGAGGAAGAGGATGGTGGCAGCGCAAGTGATGACGACGACGACGACGATGATAATGACGATGACGACGACGACGATGATGACGACGATGACGATGAGGACAATGACAAGGACGATGGTGATGACAACAATATCAACAACAACAACAATAGCAGCAGTGATAGCGACAAGGAGCTAAAGAAGCCCAAGAAGAAGAAGAGCAGCAGTACGTTTGATGAAGAGCTGACTAATGACAGCATGTCCCAGGGAAAGGGCAACGAGGTGAGAGCAACTCTTTTCTCACAAGGCCAGATTTAAAATCCAAATGAAATCGAAGTGCATGTTTCTTTTTTTTCTGCATCTAATAGATTTATTGTAGGGGAAAAAAGTACCAGGGAGAAATGAGCATGTCATATATTTTGGTTCCATGAGGATCCCCCATCTGTGCATTAACCAGCCAGAATACTATTGATTGTCTACATAAACTGTATGGATGTAACAATCATTTATTCTAAACTTATTGGCATGAAGTGGTAACTTGACAGTTTTATCACACTGGCTGCTCTATCGTGCAACTATTCCCTGCCAGCCAGACAGCAAGCTGAGACACAACACAGACTTTGAACTGGAGCCCACACTAGTCGTTCAGAGCCTGGGAAAACAGATCTTACAACAAAAACCATCACAGCAAACAAAAAGCTTCAAGAAATTCTAAGAAAATGTTTTTAGAAATTTTGTGAAGTCCACAGAACCGTTTGCTTGCAGTCATATTGAGTGTGAAGGTGTCAGTGGTTGCCTCCATACTAAACAACAACACGAGTCACAAAGTCACCACATAATCCAATGAGAGGTTTAGATGGTATCAGAGAGATTCCAGGAGAATGCTTCTGACTGTTGGCATAGAGTCCATAAACATTGTATTTGGGATTTGAACGTGTTGATAAGTGGCTTTACAGTTGCTCTGCTTCCTGATTCCCCAGGATGCCTTGCTGGACCGGTCCCAGACCTGGAGCACTCAGCACATCCTCATCTGCTGTGTTTGTCTGGGAGACAACAGCGAGGATGCAGATGAGATCATCCAGTGTGACAACTGTGGGGTAACCGTGCATGAAGGTAAGCTACACAGTTATTCCACTTCATCAGTGTTGATATATGCAGAGCCAGAAAACAGTCAAGAAAGCAGGCAACAGTCCAGCTACATCATAAAGTTAAACACTTTGGAACCACTCTTAGCGTCCCACGTCCAACAAAACAAACAAAAAAGTAAAGTTAACTTACTTTTGACCTCAACCAGCCAACTTTCCTGCAGTTATATTTATACTTTAGGGACTTGCGCTCCACTGAAGTTGGCTTGTCAGGCAACTTATACTCCCAGGCTGTGTATCACCGCCAACAAACTCCACCAGAAAAGAGTAATTTTGTACTAAGCATATATTTATTGTGACATTTAATCCCTCTACAAGTTTACAGGTGAGTGCACTGTTTCATGGCACCTTAAAGGCCCTGTGAAGCAGAAGTTAGAGCATCTTTAGCTTCTATACTGTGACGTACTTTACAGTGAAATGGAATATTTGGGCGGTGTACAGTTACAAGCATTTGATTGGACCGCAAAGAATGGGTGGGGCTTGTAGTTAAGCACAATACAGAGACACACACAAACCAGCTGTTTGATCAGGAGGATGAGGGAGAGAGCGAATGAATCAGACCTCAGCCACGTTGTTTTGGTGGTTTTATATGACCGGTGTGGCTACTCGCCAAAATTCACATAAACACGAAAACTGGAAACTCACTTTCGTTTTAATTACAGTTTTTTCTTAGAGTGAAGTAGGTGACATCTTGTGTCCAGTAGTTTAAGTATTGCAATGAAACGTATTTGCATATTTGTAGTTTCTGGAATTTGTAATGAGGGACAAGGAGTAGACGCCATTATAATGATTTTAAAATGGTAATTATACTTTTTTTTTGTGGAAAAAACATCTCAAACATGCATTATTGTTCCAAACAGAGAATTGTTTTTGTCTTAATACATGTCTGAAAGGGGATCTTTAAGATATTCAATTCACAACACAGCAGATTGCCACATTTGAGAAGCTGGAACAACAAAATGTTGGAACAATTTTTTTATTAAATTAACTTAACGTATAATCAAAATCAAGATAGTTCCCAATTAGTTTTCTGTCGAGCAACTAATTGTTGCAGCTCCAACCTGAAGTACTTGTCATTTATGTTACACTGATGTCTGATGTCGGAGTGAAACATGTAATCCAGCAGTTGATTTACACCAATTTGGGGCAATACAACTGACAATACAACATCCTCCAAAATATTTTACTTTCCATGCTTTGTTATGGTTCCAGGACCAGCATCTCTTTGGAACTCTATGTATTTGAGGATAGTTGAAAGCATCATATAAAATCAATTTAATATAATTGTTATTCTTGTGGGGAAACTGTTTTGGAAAGACAGACTGTATCATTAATCATACTGAGGATCATTGCTCTACAATGACCCTTCTGACCAACCAATAGGCTGTCGATATGCATGTTCTCTTCTCAAAGACAAAGGTACTTTCTAATTTTCTTACTAACACTGATGATAGTTTTGTTGTTTAGACAGTTAGCTATTTAGGACGATTTTCCTAAGAAGCTGTGTATGCATCTGAAAACCACAGCCTGTGAGCACAGTCAGAACCATCATAAATGTTTCACATAACATCCTACATGCTGCTTATGCATACTTTGTGGACGCAGTGTTATTTGAATGGCAACGGGGAGGACATTTATACGGAGGAACTATTATCTGGTGATGTGAGAATATGAATTGATTTCCCTCTCAGGCTTATCCTGTCGAATCTAGTTTTAGTATTACATCAGGAATTGTGCAACCGGGGTTGAGGAGGGAAGAAACTTCCTTTTCCAGCTTTATCAGCCGAGTGCGTCTTGACTGGCTAGAAACCAAATCAATGACAGTCATCTCTTTTAAATTGGAGCTCTATAGTTAAGGTTGACCATGCAAGGTGGATCAATGTGTCACCACTAATTTTCAATCACCTTGTTTATTCATTTATTTCACTCTTGTTGCACTATTTTAAAGGCATTAAGTAAACAAGGCAAGACAGACTGAGAAGAGCTGCACACCACGAAAAGTTACAGTTGTGTTCTTAATTTCATAATAACTCTTTAATAATTTCAACAAGAATATGACTTAGTGCCTAAATGTTTAATTGGTTAGTCACTTGACAGAAAGTTAATTTACACAGGCTTGATTTTGAATTAGTCATCAAGTCATTTATCAAGCAGAAATGGTTCCAGGTTCTCAAATGTGAGGATTTACTGCTTTGTTAGTTTTTTAAATTGAGTATCATTTGATTTTGGACAGTGTGTTCACAGGCATTGATTTGGGCTCTGAGAACCTGCAACTGTCCTGTGTTATAATTACAATAAATACAATTTCACACTGACCATACACAGTCCAGCCATATACTAAGTTTTGACCTGGTCTTGTTTTGTGGTTTTTTTTGACATCCTCTACTATTAAATGATTAATCAGTTATTTGAAAAAATAACCAGTACAGAGATGAAACTAATTATTAGTAGCAGGCGGGACAACAAAGCTTGATCTGCACATAGCAAGTACATTCATGGATCGACTGTCCTATGCGACATCATCAGTAATACATTTAACCCATGCATCAGTACATCCTGCCTACTGTACATGTTCGTCTGTCTGTGTGGTATGTCCTGTGTGCTACACTAAATGACGTTTGTTGTACTGAAGTCACCGCATCATGAATGAATGAATGAACTATATGCTGTGTTCACATCAAGCTTTGTTGTCGGTTATTATTTCCAGCTGTACTGTCTCTACAGTGGGTGAAACATTGTATAATGCTCTTGACAAGACGGTGATGGTCACGGTTACAGGTTCGCTGAAATGAAATGAATCACTGTTCCTCTTGTTCCTCTCTCATGTTTATAGCTGTGTGCCAGAGAGTGCTCCTATTGATCAGCATCATAGAGCGTGTCTTAGAAGTAGTCTAACTCTGCAAGAAAAGACACACTAGTCTTTTTGTCAAGTCTATGTAAGGCATCTCAGACACTAAGCTATGACTACACTATGGGATAAACCATTAATTTATCTTCCCAACACCCCATATCTGTTGGGTCGGGCCATTATCGGGCTGGTATTGCTTAAAAATTGACTTAACTCGACAGAATGTTGGTTTGTATTGATTCACCATTAATTGTTGAACCTCCTGATGTAGTTGAAATATGACAATGTGTATCCTGTAATGTTAAGCCCTGAAATGATTGACAGTTAACATACATTCAATGGGTGACATAATAAGTTAACATGTTCACACATAATCGCATATAATGAGGCGCACAAACACATTTATACACACTCACAGTTTCCCTTTCCTACAGTCACAGTCTCTCTCACTGTGATTGGGTGAAATGTATCAGCGCTTAGCCTCAGAGCAGCGTGCACCTTTGGGGTGCTGGTAAGACATGTTCGATAATCTCACAGTCTAACTCACACACACACTTATGCCCACACAGACGTGAAGGGTGAAGACAGGTCCTAATCACCAATTCTCAAAGTATTAGGAGCAGGTCTTTAATCTATCTTGTTGGTTGGTTGATATTTTCTTCCTCTGAGACAGGTTTAATCTTCCTGAAAAGACACAGAATGGACACTAAGTGGCTTGTAGTGGAGGCTTGAGAGAGAGGAGGCAGTGGCAGCTCCTGCGGCCAGTTCTTATCTTCCTCTCCAAGGACATAGATGGTGTTCCTTTTTCCTGGGGCAGTAAAATATGGAACTTAATTCTATCAATAAGTTTGCTGTTCCTGGCTACTATGAGCTCAAACTGGATAGATCTGTTGTGCTATTGGAGGTTAATTCTAACCTCAGCTATTTTTTGTCATGATATATTATCTCATCCTTGAGATATACAGCAAAATGATGTCCCAGGATAATAAAAAGTGAATCTTGAATGCATGTCGGTTCCACTTTCTGTCAACTCAACTAGTACCAGGCGAGGGGTCAGACTAGGGACGAGGTTCAGTAGTATTTTAGCTAAAGATAAAATAACTACAACTTATACAGTACTGTGCCAAAGTTTTAGGTACTAAAAGTAAAGTGGAGACGTTTAAAAAATAATGCCATGAATAGTTTTTTTATTAATCATTTAACGTCATGGAAAAATCAGTAAACCGATTTTCAGTAACTTAATAATGTTGTCCTGACCCACAGTGGCTGGACAGCCTTGCTGCGGAAGCGTAGCACCCACCCCATGTTGGCACTGTTATCGCTGCTAGCTGCCATCACTTCAGCTAGGCCACCTCCATGTTTACATGTGATGTCAGATGTGAGAGCCAAGTGCAGGTTAAGTCACTTCAGCATTCCTATTGGCAGTGCAAACGTAAACAGAAAAAAAGCCCTTAAAGGGCTTAGTTCTTGGGAGAGCTCCCGAGTGGGCCCTTCCTGTCCACAGAACTGTTTGGTCTGAAAAACCTATGTTGATATGAAGCAAAGTTTAACTGGCAGACTCTAAAAGTGTTCAGAGGTCAGACTAAGAGGGTTTCAAGATAAATAGTTATTAAGAGGAGGAAAGATAAAACAAGATGACACTGAAATGTAGAATTTTGTTCATGTTCAAGGCCTAGGCCTCTTGGTTTCACTGTCACTAAGAGGAGTAGTGTATTTTTGTGCTTTGGACAGACCCAGGCTAACTGTTCCCCCTGCTTCCAGTCTTGGCTAACCACACCCTGACTCCAGCTCTGGACTTAACACACAGAAGTGAGATTGATATCAGTCTTCTCATCTCACTCTCAAAAAGAAAGCAAATAAGCATATTTCCCAAAAAGTTCAACCATTTCTGTAATAGCCTGCTTTGATAGACATGCTTGCAACAGTTTCCTTAATTACAGCTCACAGGAAGCCAAAATGGTTACATAAGAAACCTGTGGAGATTTAAGTAATTATCTCATATGAATCAGAGTTTCACCAAGCACGGTGGGCCAGCATGTGCTTGTCCAGAGTATGTTTCTACCATGTATTTGATTCTGCTGCTCAGGATACTGCACATGGGTCAGCAGAGTCTGGTTACTAGTGCATCATCTGTCCCCTCAGAGCTCCCATATATCATTTTTAGTATCCTGGATGCCCCTCTTGCCCCTGAACTGTGAGGTTCTATACCAGTGATGCACTGTTGCTATCATTAATGAATTCAGGTCTGTCTATGCATATATTTTTAGCAGAGCTGAGCTGGAATCTTGCCACTTTGTGATCTTAACTATTTGATTATGAAAAACTGCTATGCTGAGGCAGGCTTGTTTGACCTGGCACTGAAAGTATATCCTTTTCTCCGGTAAGCACAGTTGTTGATGAGGTTATGAGCTTGTGTTTTATCAGAATTAAATTGTATTTTATCAGTTTTGGAGCATGCACTTTGGGTAAGCTCGGGTACACAGAAAAATGTCTTGTGTGTGCTGACTTGGGGTTGAGCGTTTTAATTAACTTAGAACAAGTAGCTTCTCCAGTAGTAGTAAATTACCTGTGTAAACTGATTTTAGTATTGCTTATGTCAGCACTCATGTCCATTTATAAGAGAGATAACAGTTAAACAGAGTAAAAGTAATGTCAGAAAAGATTCTGTCAAAGTCAGCACCTTAACAGTTACAGTTAACAATTACGATTCAAGTCAATGCAGCATAAAATGTCATTTGTTCTGAATAAAGGTAACTGTAAATAAAGAAATGTAGTCAGTTGTATGTTACCACTAGAAATTAGAGAAACTTAAATCCCACACTATCTTAAATCCAGTATTTGATATGATTGACTATGTCTGTCTTATTGACAGGACATTGACAATTATGTCTCTTTAATTGGCCAGAATTAATTTTGGAGTGCCTCAGGGGTCAATTTCAGGTACTTTTTTTTTTTCAGACATTCTATAGACCAACTAACTAATCAATTTAATGGACAAAAATAGAGTAACTGATAACCAATCATTTTTAGTTGCAGTTTTAAAATAATCAGTATGTTAACAGCTTAATTTGCCTATTTGAGCACTTGGAAGCTGGATATGTAATCCTGATTCTGGAGAAAATATTTTATACCTTTTGCTGAGAAGGTGTACTCATAACATGTTTCATAAAATTTCATTTTAGAGATCACAGAGTTCCATGTATAAGGTTAAAACAAGGTCAAACAAAGAAGGACTTCTGAGGCAGAGATGAGAGATGAGCTGTCAGTATCTGGAAGTCATACGAGTCAGTCTTGCCGCTTGCCTCCACTGCTTTTCTTTGTTCTCGTGTTTGCACCGCTGTTCCAGACACCATCACTCCCTCTCAGACGAGAAGAGAAACTGACATGAAAGGTGGGCGCACAAGACCTGGGTGAGAGATCAAAAGCTGGGATGAGCAGGAGTCCACAAAGCAAGCATCTACACACAGCACATATAGGAGTTCTGTTCTTACCAGCCTGCCTTTTGATTATCTGACTCTTACCAGTCATACAGGCAGACATCATTACCATACCACAAGTTCTCCCTTCGCTTTCATTTGCCTTTGACTGTAAATGTCAAAGAAGGCCTTTTATGCCATTTATTCATGTGTTAAGGTCTTATATTCAGTAGTCTTAGTGTTTCAGTTCTCTTATTTTGTCATTAAAGGGCATTGGTTTTATCAATGATAGTCTGCTGTAGGAACAATACCACAAAATAAAATATTGTGGTTGTATGTAATGGACCAACACAAAATAGTCCATACTTATAATGGTGGGAAATATTACATGGTTTTCAAAATTGACTTGTGATGTGTGCTGTGCTTGTTGACAAGTCCACCATCTTCATCTGCATATTGAGAGCCCACAACACGAGAAAGCGAGGAATGCATTTTAACAATGTAAAAATACACAGCCCCGGACCTGCTGTCATTATTATTAGTATTAGTATTAGTATTAGTGTTGTTGTAGTATCCATATACAGTTTACATGTTAATACCTGGTGTAAATGAGGCCAGATTCTCTAAGTGTGTGTGTAGTCGTACTAGAAGGATGAACTTATGATATTCCCGCATTTGGTGTTTTAATGATGATGGTGCATCCTTTTCACACTCGTCAAACCTTTCATTTAGTCGTCATGTCTTGTACGAAGCATTTGTTATGTTTTTCTACTCATTTAATCGTGTTTGTCTTTTTAATTTGTCACCAGTTTAGCTAAAGATAGATCATTAGTATGAGACAGCTGTCAAGTTGAAAATGCGAGCCATCAACGTACTGTCAGAGTAACAGATGGCTGGTTCACTCTTGTGAGATGCTCATCACTTTTCCTTTCATCCCATGGACAAACAACCCATTGCCTTCATTGTATGTCTACATACATGCATGATTTCATATTCTTACTTTAGGGTGAATTTACACCTAGCTGGTATGCCTTTGTTAAAAGCAAGCAGCTCTGTTTCAGGTAACAGTACCTTTCTTGATTCAGTCAACCCTACCTTGCCCCGTCTTTTTTTCCCGCCAAGATCGTCATTTCTGACAAGGATAATGTATCTTTCAGGGATTATCAAACTATTCTGTAGTCATCACTTTTTATCAGCTTAACTCATATTAGCCAGCAACCCATGGCTTAACGGTCTAAGCTTTGTATCTCAGTTCAAAAGGAACACCGAAGATTTGTACCATGGTTCAGCTATAAGTCGGTTAAACCAGCATAGTGGTCGTTCACAACCCCAGTTCCACGGTTCAAAGCCCAGTCAGTGGAAATGAAACGCCCAACTGTTGCCAGAGCTATCCCAGTAATACATTTCTTTAAGAAAATAAATGTTGAGTGGAGCCATATTGCATCAGGACTCAGCCTCCTGCCCTTGACACATACTATGGAGGAAAACGGAGGTAGAAATAGGTAGTTGTGTTCACATGTTGGGTAGTTAGGTACCCAAGTAGTTCCTTCATTTTGAAAGTCAGGACCCAACTGTGACTTAATTTCTCAGTAGCTTGACTGATGTATCCTGTCTTTGAGTTGGTCTTATGAAAAACTAAGAGCCTGTAAAAATGGCAAATACACTTCCCTACCACCTCCCAGCTTCTGAAGAGCAGAGTTCAAAATAAGTGATCCACCATGACACACAGCAAATGCTCTCTTAATCAGAAAAGGACATGCACCCACCAAGCGAAGTGTAGAGCTGAATAAACAACTCCATCTGCCCCAGTGTTTGCTTTCCACGGGCTGCCCGACTCCCCAGTGTGGCTCAGACTGACGCGCATGCAGAACATTGAGCTTTTGATTTGTGAGTCTTTCCCATTGCTTAAAAAGCCTGAAGGCTGGTTGACTGAATTAGGAGTTAGAGTGTTATCTCCCCAACGGAGGCAGAGTACTGATTGCTGCCCTCATTGGTAGTGAGGAGCACGTTTTCCTGGTGTAATAGCTGCCATAGAAACCACATCAGGCAAGTAATTGTTTAGGCAACCTCAGAAAATTAAGAGGACAACATTAAAATGCTTTCGTTTGGCTTTGTCTAGCTTCTCTGAGGGTACATTTTTTCAAATATTCAGTTTGTGGGGCTGCAGTAGACTATGCTGACAGTAGTAGGTAGTAGTATTTTTTTTTCTTGGATTCCAGAGAGGTATAACGGTTATACACACAGTCAGTTGAATACAAAACATATAGCAATGCTGATATGTTTCTAGATGCTGGTTGCTGTAGATTCTTTACAACCAAAACAACACTGCTGTCGTAAAGGCAGCAGTACAAATGTGCTGGAGCATGGTAACCTTTCAGAGTTGTAAAATCCAGTTTGTGCACCACTCTTCTATAAGCTTTTATATGCTATAATCTGTTACTCCAATTAGACTGGATTGTATTTCATTGTCTCACCGGAACTTTAAACACCACCATTACACCAGCCCTTTGTATTGAAAGCAGAAAATAGTGTCCGACTTCCTGCTTCAGCTTTGGTCTACTGTACTGGGTGGGTCGGCAACCCGCAGCTCTTTGATCCCTCTGATCTGGCTCCCTGTGACTTTTGAAAATAATTGATGATTATTAAATTAAAATGTATCTTGTTCGACTTTGAAGATTATGGTGATATTGTTACATTTAATAAACCATATTAAAAAATACATTTTTTGGCTATGCGCAAGACCGTACCTCTGCCAGGTGTAATCC
This sequence comes from Pampus argenteus, assembly GCA_036937835.1. Classification (NCBI taxonomy): domain Eukaryota; kingdom Metazoa; phylum Chordata; class Actinopteri; order Scombriformes; family Stromateidae; genus Pampus; species Pampus argenteus. The sequence continues at coordinate 3,570,816 of CM072879.1, forward strand.
GGTGCATTTATTTGTTTTTGACTGAAAAATTCTAGCAGCCGCACCAGCTCTATGCTTCGGCCTAGCCTACAAATTACATGCAGTTACAAGAAAATAAAATTTATATTGCTGATAAATACAAAATAATGAATTCATTTTGAAGCACTCAACCCCCACAAAATGATTTCAGCAGGTCTCAGCTGTTAATTAAGCATAACCATATTTGTTGTGTTGTCATGGTTATTCTGTCCTCTTGTGTGCAGCCTCTTTCCCAATGAAAGGTTTTAACAGTCAGCTCATTGGCCACACCGAGATGTTCTCATCAGTGCCCTTCATGAGAGGCAGTGATATGGAAAATAGGATGACTGATGTTATCTTTAATGAACAATGTAATTGATTTTGCCATACTGGCAACCCTTTGCTATATTTTCAGGGTGTTATGGCGTTGACGGCGAGAGCGACTCCATCATGAGCTCCGCCTCGGAGAATTCAACAGAGCCTTGGTTCTGTGATGCCTGTAAGAACGGAGTGGCGCCAAGCTGTGAACTCTGCCCCAACCAGGATGGCATCTTCAAAGAGACGGATGCCGGAAGGTGAGATACAGTAGCACATTGACCCCGGTGGTCAGTTGCCATTTATGAGAGGCAGCGTGTGGAACGTGTTCAGAAACAAATAACGCGTAATGACCTTAACTGGTCAAAATGCTGCAGGGAGCCAAAGGCTATCTAAATTGTACAAATATTCAGTGGTGGGAGAAAAGGAAGTTGGATTAAGGAGGAGAGAGAGAGAGAGAGCTGGTGGTGGTATGAGAGAGGGGGATGGAGGGAAGAGGAGAGATAGAGGAAGAAAAGGAGCGAGAGAAAAGAGTGTGTTATTTGAAGCGTGGAGACTTCAGCCACGTTATCACTGATAGTGCTCCTCAGCCAGGCTGCACCCGAATTTACTACTTCACTAGAGCATGAAAAACACAGCAAATTAAACTGTGAAGCAGTTGCTTGCTAGAGATGGATATCTTTATATTGGACTTTGGATTCTCTTCCCTAAAGTCCGCATTTGAAATTGTGTCACACCAAACTGTAGCCAGAGTCTGGGGCTACATAAATCTATGAATCCATTTCTTTTTCAAGTGTCTGAGCAACTCACTGCAGCCAATTTCATGATATTAAGTTTTGTATTGTCTGGAGTTGTTCCCTACACTAAATGCAAAAAAATAAGCACAGCCATAGATTTTGATCAATGCAGAAATAAATACATTCTAAAAGTCACCTTTTTCAAAATCTATTCTTCACCTTGAAACATTTTCAGGTCAAGATGTTCATACTAATGTATAGAACTTTATTATTTTTCCTTTAACAAACACGTTTATCAGACAATTTAATTTTATTCTTCAATGTTTTCAGATGGGTGCATGTGGTTTGTGCACTTTATGTTCCCGGAGTAGCATTCGGAGACATCGATAAACTACGACCAGTGACGCTCACAGAGATGAATTATTCAAAATACGGGGCCAAGGTAAGTACTATCTAACATGTTGATTTAGTAATGTTTTAGTAACCTGTTTAAAATCCCGCCATAGCTGTATCTTCCCTTTTGATTATCCAGGGAATGACTTTAAGATTGAAAAGTCTTACTTTTTCTGAAGAAAATTACATTCAAATATAAAGTTAAACTGTTGAAGTATAATTCAACTGACAGTTAACGTGTACGTGATGAATGCAATTGAACTATCAAAGTTGTGTGTTCACTTGACAGTTGAAGTGTCAGTTTATATGCAGGCATTGACAGCAGTTAGTATTTTAGTACAAGTACAGGAGATGAAAGTAGTCGTTATCTGTACGTTGAAGAGGAAACAATGAGAGTTTATAATCCTACATGTGTTATATTTTACACACTTTTTGATTAGTGTATTCCACATATTCAAATATATAAAGGCTTCTTGATATTTTATTTTAACCAAGTTAGGTTGAAATAATCACACACCACCATACGACAGCCAGCTTGGTTAGACATTTTGAATGACCTGTTTTAGTCAGTGTATGTGGCTCCTCGGTCGCCCAGAGTATTAACATTTCACCCGTCATGTTTCACATTTACATATCGCAGCTAAAGGTGAAAACTTCACTGACTTAACATGAGAGGAAATGACATTTTTTGGACCAGGTGCATGTCTTCTGAGACTGAACCATTGAGAGAAAAAAAACAAAAAAATACACAATGACATGTGTTCAACAAGATAGCCTATTTGGTCATGGTCCAATAGGAACCAGTGTTCAGGGTTGTCTGCCTGTTGTATTCTGTTGCATGTAGGAGTGCAGTTTCTGTGAGGACGCCCGCTTTGCCAGGACCGGCGTGTGCATCAGCTGTGATGCAGGAATGTGTCGCTCCTACTTCCACGTCACCTGCGCACAGAGGGAGGGCCTCCTGTCTGAAGCTGCAGCAGAGGAGGTGAGGGAAACCACGCTGTCTTATTATCACTTAACCTTTCTTTCTAATGTGTGAAAAAAAAAAAAACCCCAACCTTATGTCATTTTCCACTTGACCACCAAAAGCAAGTGGTGGTACTCTGCATTACCACATGGTCATAACTATTGCCATGTCATGTCTGTACATGCGCTTAGTTATGAATGTTCATACTGTAACTGTTAGCAGTGATTCAACACACTGTGACAAACAGTGGTACCTTTGGACCTTTTGAAGTGTTAACAATAGTAAAACCTTAAGATTAAGGTTATTTGTCATTTCTCAGCAAACGCATACATTGAAATAAAATGTATCCTCTGCATTTGACCCATCTCATACACTGGGAGCCATAGTCTCCAGTTGTCTGCCAGTGGTCAGGTTCACTGACCGCTGTATTAACCACTGCTAACTAGCCGCTGTTAGCTGTCTAGTAGATATTTAAATGAGTAATTGAAGTAAAGCAATACCACTCACTCAAACTGTGTTGCAAAGCCAATACGTTGATTTTATGTTGATTTTATGGATATTTTCATTGTGATCAACTAAACAAAATTAATATTTAACATGCCTAGACAGTTTGTATATTTTGACCTAAGTTATGGATACTGTAGCTACTGATTCTGGTAGTCAGAGATTACCTAGCCAGCTAGTTTGCTCAACAATAGATGCGCTGATAGATAGCAACAGAAACCCGAGCAATAACCATTTCAGATAAAGATAATTCTCATGTGATGCTGCTTGTTTAGTTTTCTGTGAGGTCATTGCTGAATGACTTCCCAGCAGGAAACAGCACTGACCTGTCAAACACAGCCGAGCAGCAGGCAGCAGCATTAGCTTCTAGCCTGCGAGCGAGAAGGCAGCATGAGGCAAACAGGCTCAACTGTGTCAAGCTTTGCAAATACACAAGATTTTCATTTTCTTTTATTTTAGGTCTGAAGTACACAGATATAATAGCGAAACTAATGTTTCAGCAAACTGCACGTTTTCATCAAAGTAAGAATAAGCATAATGTTAAAATATTTAAATTGCCATCATAGCTGCAACTTTCTAATAGTGTTGTATACTCTGCAATCTTCATGCTTCATGTTTGCATAATATACATCCACATGCTGGGTACTGAGGCTCATCTCTGTTCTACTAAAGCCTGTTTACACCACAAAGTATCCAGCACTTGTCAATGCAAAACAGTCAGAGTCAATAGCTCTTGCTAACTAAGCAATAAGGTTATTAAATAAACATATTATGTGTGCAATCTATCCCTTGATTAAGGAGCAGCATACTCCAGCAGAGCATGGTTAGCACAGCTAACAGGCTACGATGGCTTCTTCCTTTGTGGACTTAACTGTTAAAGGTTAACAGTGTTAAGATGGTTTTCAGTAGGTCGACTGCACAAGGTCATGTGTCAACTCTCACCAAAGTTGAAATTGACATGATTTGTATTTACATTGCCCCTGTCAGCAAATCCACAGATCACAATGGCACGGAAATAAAAGTATTTAGCTATTTTAACTGCTGGTGTGAGAAGACCATCGGATGGATTATGCTCCTTTTCACCCAGTTTGCTGAGCTTCAGTGTATAATTATATCACTACCTGTGTGTAATACATACATTACCGTCATATAAAATACATTAAAACTATCCTTTTAAAATTAAACTGCATTACCCTTTAATGTGGCATGGACTATGAATCATTTTTGTAATAATAGCTATTAATGGAGATGTCTGTATATATGACAAATGTACCTCAGCTTCATTTATTTCACAGAATGACATGATAATATTTTTGAATGTGTATTTGAACATGAATTGAGGTATTAATAATTACTCCTGGGCAGTTCATATATGCACAATACATCACCTACTGCTGCACAATAGAAGTGCCAGGACAGTACCTACACACTGCAAACCACTTAATCCAGTAAATCACACAAAGCTTCTATCAACAGGTGAAACTACTGATATCATCCAGTGAAAAAACCCAGACTTAAATGATTCCAGGAAGCCAGTAGCTCAAAAAAAAGAGGCTTCTGCTCTTTTTGTATTTTTCTTCCTGTGACATAGCGAGAAATAGATGGCTGCGTTGTTAAAGGTTGGCGTAGTAAAAGCTGTAAAAGATAATGTTCCTGTTCTAACTGTTAATAAATGCATGTTTTTGTTTCCTCAGGATATCGCTGATCCATTTTTCGCGTACTGCAAACAGCACGCAGACCGCTTTGACAGGAAGTGGAAGAGGAAGAATTATCTAGCTTTACAGTCATACTGTAAGGTCTCTCTTCAGGAGAGAGAGAAACAGCTAACACCTGAAGCTCAGGTAAGGTGCAACATTAAATCGTCCATTTATATCCCCTGCAACAACCAACTCTTAGCGAGGCTGTGTACTTCTATTCACATGTCCTCAAATGACTCACATGGAGAGGAGGCTGTTGAAAATATTCCAAAGTTTGGACATTTTGCTATTTCAGTGAAGTCGGGTTTGGTTTCACACCTTCACACCTTCATAGGGACATATTTCATGGTATTGCAACAATGTCACTTCCAGAACACTGTAGAAAGTGTTGCAGTTAATTTAGTCAACCTCACCTACTCTTGAGGTGTTCATTATGAGGTAAACAAGCAGCCTCCGGTGCAATGAGTCATACGCTTAATGGTCCATTATGATGGAGTAATTTGACTTTTCCTGCAAGATAAACATACACATACAAAAGTACGTGGACACCTCAATCAACATTTGTGTACGTTTCCTACAATTTAGCTTAAATTAAACAATATCTAACCCAAGCTAATAAATAAGCATACAGTGATTAGACATTACACCTCTTGTGAGACTGATGATTCACACACACACATACACACAGGCAGTTCTGTGTATTCTTCTGCAACCAGCATCATACTCATGTTATATACAGTATATTCTATTCATAACTACTCTCCACATAGTGCAGGCGCTGCTCATTGTTTCTAACTGAACCCCCATGAAAGATATTTGTCTTTTTGTGTATGTGTTGACATAGTCTGAGTTCATAGATGACGCTGACGGCACACTAACATCACTCACCTCACAGCCAGCTGACAGCGGAGTCGTGAGGAAACGTCAGTCACCAATAAGATTGACAGGCATGCAGAATGTCCCTGTAACACAGGAAATATGCAATATAGTGTATCAGCTACCACTGAATCCTCTGCAATTATAAATTCATGCTCATTGAAATTCTTTTTTTTTTTTTTTTTTTGTGGTTTGCATTTTCTTAAAGAGCATATGTGTGTATTTTTGTCAATGCAGGCCCGAATCACAACCCGTCTGCAGCAATACCGAGCAAAAGCAGAGCTGTCCAGGAACACCCGGCCTCAGGCGTGGGTGCCCCGGGAGAAGCTGCCGCGACCTCTGACCTCCAGTGCCTCAGCCATCAGGAAGCTGATGAGAAAGGCAGAGCTGATGGGCATCAGCACCGACATTTTCCCTGTGGACACGTCTGACGCCAACGCCACCATGGACGGACGCAGGAAACACAAGCAGCCTGCCCTCACTGCAGACTTTGTCAACTACTACCTGGGTGAGGAAACGCATATTCTGCTCCAGTCACTGCTACGTTGTTGCTTTTGTTCCTCTCTGGTTAGAAGTTAGATACAGTGTGACTAAAAGTATTGAAATACCATGAATTAGCAGATGCTATTGGTCTAAAGTTTGAAGATCAGCTGAGGCATAAACATTTTCTTATGTAACAGTGTGTAGAGACGCCTCCATGTCTGACAAGTTTCCCCAGATTAGTCTAGTTTAATGCAACACTAGAATCTACTTGCTTGCAGTGTTGGAAATTGATGCTTTAAATATCCATAAATAGACAAGACTGCATTTAAAGCAGAAGCCTTTGAAGAGGTGTTTGTAATATTTAGTTCACCCTAATTCAAATAAATGGGATAGACAAAATTAGGGCTGTCCCTGACTCAGGATTGTCACAGTTGACTCGGTGTCAGCATAGCTATGTATAGTTCTCTATATTTATGTATTTCGCTCTGATGCGTAGTACATACTAAAGAACAGCAAACGGAGCAGCTGACCCACACTAACCGCATCTGTCTCAAATAAAAAGTGTGGGTCCTGGTATTAGTTCAGGCGACTGATGCATCGATTCAGTGGGCAGATCTAGACAAAATATTTCCTCTTAGTATAAACTAATAAAGAACAACAGCACTACAAACTTCAGCATCTAAAATGACCATCAAACAAATGTGTGTTGCTACATACAATAAAACAATAAAAGAAATGGTGTATATTTATAGTACGTTTTTTTATAAATTGTTATTACCATATCAGAATATCTTCCCTTTAAAGCTACAGTACATTGTTCTGGTGTCTTCAGACTTACTTAAATGAGGAAGCACCCTGTGGCAGGTTTTAAGTGAAGGGTGGATTTCACACATGAAGCCTGCAATATTACTTTTCTAGTCTGCCTCCATTCCAAAGACAGCAGTGACACTAGTAGCACTGTTTTCCCTATCTGTATGTTTGCCAGCAGCCACTCTCGTGGCCTTCTGCTTATTGTCATTTATTATATTTTATTAGTATCTAAAGTAGAGGGAAGATGTATGATGTATTATGATTGTAATTTTAAAGGAGCATTTGTCTCCATATAGTACAGCTTTGCACAGCTTGTAGAGTTATTGTTTGAATACCAGACTCAAGCATGTAAAGGCATTTTCTCTTTCCAATTAATGATTATGATGCCAGATGTGGCAGCGACGCCATGGCAGTAACCTTGAGAGCATACTCCATTAGCCTGCAGCAGGGGGCCTATCTGCCATCAGTACGCTGTTTCATGTGCTTTTTCCGGTTTATAGATTGTGATCGTGCTATTGATTTTTGTCCCATTGATATTCAGAGCGGAACATGCGAATGATCCAGATCCAGGACAACATCTCTGAGCAGAAGAACTTAAAAGACAAGCTGGAGAACGAGCAAGAAAAACTGCACGTGGAGTATAACAAGGTCAGCAGCACAATCCAGACACACAGACATTTTTAGCTCATCACAAACAACTACTCACTTACTCTAACATTTAAATGATGACAGAAATGAATTGAATGCTAACACTAAAATGCACACGACTGTTAGATAAGCAATTACACCTACACAAACAAATAAATAACAATAAAACAATAAAAAAAGTCTGAACTCAAGACTAAAGCTGTGTCCCCAAATCGAATTACATAATAGACTAGTTCTTATTCTGTTCTACAGTACAGTAAGTAAACAGTACTGCTCTACTGCATGTCTTTAGTTTAAGTGGTATTTGGAGGTATTTTACTTTCTTTTTTTTGACCTCCCACTTCATTTCTTTTTTTTATGAACAATGTTCATTTAAGCTTATAACAGAATTTGACCACAGTGAGCACTGCCTCACTATGCGACCTGATAAAACCTGGGTAGGCTGTGCCTTCCTTTCCTCCCATCTCTCCTCAATCATGTGACCTCTGAGGAGACGCTGCCGCTCCATCTGTCAACATGAGGAGGGGAATACAACGGCGGAGTAAAAGTCACAAGAGTTAATGTTGCGTTCAGTCTTCTGCCGTGCGTGTTAAGCGTTATTAATGGAGTGTGTGTTGCTAATTGCGCTGCTTGAGTTGCTTTTACATGGCCTTGGCCTTGGAGGAAAAGCCTGTGGAGGAATGTCATTACAAGTCTGGCTTTGACTGATACAGTAGCCAAGTTCAAGGTTTACTTGTGACAAGAGACTCGACCCTGGAGATCATATAAAGTGTTAACATGAAACAGTTGGCCCATTAGCAGATCAGCATTTAAGAGGCCTGAGTTATATGCTCTACATATAAGACATAAATCTGTAAATGTGTTTTTTCACTGCTTGGATGTTTAGAAAGTGTAGCAAGCTTAAGGAAGCAGCAGTATAGAGAGCTGGAATGAAACCAGAACTACTCATGTTCTTCAAAATGACACTGACATTTGTAATAATGGACATTTAAAAAAAAAAAAATCTTACCCCTTATCCCCAGCTTATTATTAACAAACGTCATTTCTATATTCAAATTATGTTTATTTGGAGCAGCTACTCTTCCTGGGTTTCACACACAGCAAGCAAAAACAACAAAATGAACAACACAGGGATATAAAACATAAAAAAAAAACCCAATCCCCACAAACCAGAAACCCCCCACCTAAGAAAAAATAAATAAATTCAGAAGAAAATATTAAATATACACCTAAACAACATAAAATAAGCAAGGCGAAATATACCTAAACTAACATGTGTTAAAATGTAACAATAGCAAGGCAGTAGAAAGCAGTCATATAGTCAGTAGAGTAAGCAAGTTAGCAAGTTACCAAGTTAAATTGCTAACATTTGCTAACATTAGCCACCATAGGCTACTATACCGAGTTGATTAAATACAGCAAAGGTGTGTTTTATTATGAATGCTTAGGAGTTCAACTTTTGATTTGTAGGGCGTAATAAGAGACTTTTGGCAGAATTTAATCATCATGAATAAATAATATGAATGTTGCATAATGTCTGAGTCTCTGTGTGTGTGCAGGAGCAGAAACTGTGTTGTCCCTGTGTAACGTTGTCTCTTGTCTCGTGCTACAGCTCTGCGAGTCTCTGGAGGAGCTGCTGAATGTCAATGGAGAGCTGAGGAGTGAAGGCCAGGCCATGTGGACTCTGCTGGGGGGCATCCTGGGCCAGGTACCACCACCTCTACACGTACCACCTCCCCTTCTCTTGGCACCTCCACCAGAGCTTCATTTAAACATTAGTTGATAAACTTTGCAGAATACCCCCGTTTATAGAGTTCCTTTTTCAGCGCGAGAGTTAACCAGATTGTTGCAGTAGCTTGCGCGGCCAGCAGTGGGGCGACACCGCAGTCTGTAATAACCCTGCTGTTGATAAAAATGCTTTCCTTTTGCACTAACTGATTGACCTGTCATTTGCCATGAAGTCAGACCTGACTGTGAAAGTAAAAGCTGTCTCCTGCTTCTTGTTCCTATGGCAACCAATTGCCAAGATGTGCCACTATGGCTGATGGGTTATTTAATGAATGTGAAACGCAATCTGCAAAACCAGACTGAGATCTCTGTTTAGTAGCTGAGGTAACACACTAAAACTTACAGCGTGCATAATATACCTGCAGCCCAACCACAGTGAGCGAGGTGCAATTATGCATCATTAATTATCTTCTAAAAATGTATATTATAGTATTTCAAATATTATACTATTATAAGCCAACAACTATAACTCATGTGAGAGTGGAGGCTAATGTACAAATACTGCACATCAATAAACACTTAAAATGTCCTTATATCTTATATATCTTATGTCTTATATTATAGTGTGATATAAAGCATTTGTATACTACTTATAAATGCTATGAAGCAGGACTTAAAGGGTTACAGGAGTTCAACTTCATGTAGTCCAATAAAGGTGACTAAATTTGAAATCACAATGTCAGAAAGAAAATGAATAATTTAACGACCAAGACACGGAACAAAAACAGAACATGTCTAAAATGGTTAGATTAATATACGTTTTCGTTGCTGTTGTGCAGTGCAGAAATGTTATGTTGTCCACGTACATGTGTTAATGTGTTTTGTTGTCCTCAATATTTTTAGTTAGTATTAGTCACCTGTGTCATGACCTTCAATATTAGATTCAGCTAATGTGGACACTTGGGACAGTGTAGTCTCTCCTATAGGGATTTATACATATTAGTATCAGCTGAATCCATAAAAAGCCTTATTAAAAGCATGGTAGTTGAAAGTATGGGCTGTGTAGATAAATGGTCAAATGATGTTAATACTGTCGCAAGGCAGCAGAGTGAACAGGAACTAGAAGCAGACCGGCAGTGAATCTGCAATGACCACCATAAATCACCTAATTATGAACACGCACGGTTTAAGTAGCAACATCAGTCACAGCACCGCATGCTTTTGTGTCATCTATCTGCCACATTTTCATCTCCTATTTGTCATCCTGCCGGTGCATTTGCAGAAATTATTGATGTCCCCAACTGGGACTCTCATCCCTCTTCCAGTACAGAGTCGGTGCTTTTGTTCCTGATGCTGTGGAAGTTTAGCAAGAGAACATTCAGGAGACATTTTCCACCAGCCTCTATAAAACTCCACGAGGCTCAAACAGCTACCAGCCAGCTGATATTATAACAGTTAAAAGTGTTACACTGCATTGCACTTCAATGTCGATCAACAACAAAATAATCATCAGCTAGACCTGAGAGCAGGCACACTGGACTCCAAGCATCATATGCAAATCAAAACTGAAGGTGAACGGGACGGCCAGTCTAGAAGATATTAAATTTATAATAATAAAAAATTGTGAAAAGTAGCTAACTTTGAGAAGCTGAAATGGCAAATGGTTTGCATTTCTTCTTGATAAATGATTTAAAATCCAAGTGAAAGTGAAGTTAAAGCATCTTGGTCTTGGATGGGTGGATATCATGATATTATTGGTTGATCACACCATGATCACAATAGTTGATAATTTACTGTGAATCAACTAATTAATGAATCGGCTAATGAATCATTTTAGACTCTAAACTCAACTGAAATCCGAAAGGCTGATGTTTGTTGGAGAGTGAAAAACATTACACGTTGATGTGCACAGCATCACAGAAGGGCTTCCTTCAGTCATCATTTGTTTCTTAAACACAGGAGGAGGTTTTTAGGAAAACAATGTTACATGATTTCAAGAAGGAAATATTGTTTCTGTTCCTATATGAGATTATGATTGAGAAACTGATTGAATTGAAAACATAATTCTTATGTCACTGTCAGATCAGTCTCACAGGTCTGCTGAGTGCAGCTAATCACGCTGGACAAAAGGGTAAAAAATGGTCCGATAGTCTGAGTCAAAACACCCTCAACACTGTCATACGTCTGAGATAATAGAGAAAAGGTTAAGACTAAACTCAAGTACTATACCCTGATTGGTTGCCATCACATGTACCCTCAAGATATTTTGGAAATATTTTAGCATGATAGAATCTGATAGAGAGCTTTAGGGCCCAAAGATGGCAGCATAAGATTATATTCACAGCTGAGGCACTTACCTGTGCAGAGCTCTTTTCAAGTGATGTTTTGTGCTGTAGCTTGATTTTCATTATTTTACCGCCTTGAAGATGGTGGAAAAGCTCTCAGCCACAGAAAGTGTCCAGTGTGCTTCTGCACTGCAATGTTTTGATGAGTTTTCCCCCGAGGACGCAGCAGGCTGACTATTTCCACTCTTTATTTATAATCTGTACCTTTTAAACTTCTTCATCTGTCTGATAAAGCGTGTTAACAATATTGGAACTGCTCCATATCAGCAGTGGGAGATGCTTCCTAGTGGCCAGATGCAGGCAGACTGCAGGCGGTGTAGTGGAGATAGCCCCAGCAGCCCCTTGTGTTTTGGTCACCTTGTCCCCTCGTCTATCAGGCCTCCCTGCGGGGGCACTCCCTCTGCGCTGCAGGCGGAGTGAGCGCTCTCAGATTAGAGCTTCCCCAGGGAAACCGCTGTCTGTTTAGTGACAGACTCAGTCCCTATAAGATAAGTTTTCTAATTAACCTGCATGGCATCACCTGAGATGCACGGGAGAATAAACTGGCTATCTGCTGCTGCCTTTCACCTGCCACATACAACAGGTTCCCTTCTCCTGCCTCACAACTTTTACAGCTCTGCTTTATTTGGACAGTCTAAACTCTTAGGCAACAAAAAGCTGATCATCAAGTGTCACAAACCACTGGCTGAGCTTTGGTCTGCGCTTTTGTGGTTCGTCTGTAAAGTTTTAACCACATTTGTGAAACTGTTTTTTTTTTTTTTCTTTCTTCTTTTGTTTTGTCAGAAACTTAACACTCCAGCTGTTCTGAAAGCTCCAAAAGAGAGGAAGCCCAGCAAGAAAGAGGGAGGAACCCCCGGGAAGTCATCTAGCCTGCCAGCAATCCTCTACAGGTGAACATACATCTGGAGAGATGTTTAGAAAGATTAAAGACAAAGTAAAAGTAGTGAAAGCAGGGTGCACTTGTTTGAAATATCATCAAATGCCAGAGGCAAGAACAGCAGGCAGCCTGTACCTCACTGCATACAGCCATTACTGCTTTTTTGAGCTTTTGGGTGTGTGTGTGAATATAATTTTACAATGGTTCATCTGTCACACGCACGTAATGATGCATCCCGCCGTTTCCAGTGTCTATTCTGTACTTCATGATTAAAAATAACTCACAAGCTATTTTCCATAATGTGTTTGTGCAGCTGTGGCATCTGTAAGAAGAACCAGGACCAACATCTGCTGGTGCTGTGTGACACCTGCAAGCTCTACTATCACCTGGGCTGCCTGGAGCCACCACTAACACGCATGCCCAAGAAGACCAAGAACAGCTACTGGTGAGTGTGGAGGCGTGAAGAAATATAGTCAGAGTTAAAGCTCAAGTACGACAAAGAGAAGTCCCTGTAAGCCTGAGCTATCACAGGCACAGAACCCGGCTATTCAAGAGAGCCATTAGCGAAGGTTACACAGTTCAAGATTCCGCAGAAGGAACGCTCGCATGTTAATGTGGTCCTCTGTCAGTCCAAACCGTGTGCAGACTGCAGAGGCTCCACTGTGAAGCACACGCCGCCATGTCTGCGAACATGATTCAACATGACGGAAAGGACACTGCCTGCAGGCCGTGATTTTAATGAAAACAGATGCACCAATAGATACAACAAAGAAACAGTAGTAACAGTAAGAAAAACAACTGATGAACATAGAACAGAAAAAAGAGAGAAGTAAAGTTAAACACTTCTAGCTGTAAAGCAAATTCATTCTTTAGCGTCAAGCACACAGATTAAAGATAGAAGGATTTATCTATTTTCTATGTGCAGTCATCACAACAAAACATATGAGTTTGATGTTTAATGTGTGTTTTACTAATGGACCAACTCTACTGCTCATCATGCTTCATCTAAGAGAGAGTTTGTTACCTAACGCCGCTAGCATTGGCATCATTCCCAGCCACTAACATATTATAAATAGTAAATAAGTAAATAAGTAAATGCACGGTGGATTGTTTTGGTGACACGTCTGAATGAATGTAGCTGAAACCATGTAGTGTTTAGTGTTTTACTCTTAAACTCTACTTGACTAGTTAATGAAAACTACCAGTGTGCAGCATGACATGACGCTTGCAGTAGAAATATGTTCTGTTGTTTAATTTAACCTTGTTGTTTCAACTTCCATGAAGGATCCAATCTCTAAAAGAAAGTGTTGCAGTGGAAGACATTTTTTCTCAGGATATGGAAAGTAAACTCCAGGCACACGCTTAATTATTTCAGGGAGACAGATGAAAGAGACACCGAATGAGAGGTTGTAGTGAGTTAAGAGAGGCTAGTGGAACAGAGGCTAGATAGGAAGTGATGTAATCACTCCGACTCTCTGTGAAACCACGTTGTGTCATTTTAAAGTGCGTTTACGGCTTTCAGGAGCGTATCACATGGTCACATGTAAATTAAAATATAGACTTTATCAAATGAAGAATATGGTTATGAAAACAGACTGTGTATAGAGTGAGAGGTATAGTGCTGTTTGTTTGCACTGAACAGTGTCTGCAGGCTAAAGAGCTTCCTGCCAGGCTACAGTATGGTAGTAATTCTGTTCTGTTGAGGTCACATTAAGAGATGTTCGAGGTTTACTGTATGACCGTGTGGAACATACTGGTTATGCATCGGTCGTTAAATGAATACGATCATAATTAACACTACAGTCATAAAATATTATGTGAATATAAAGGTTATGTGAGTGTTTCTTCTCATCTTCATTCTGTCTGTTAGGAGCAGTAACACATTACTATCCAGACTTTATTTATTCATATTCGGCATACATTAGGCTGACATTTGAGGCCAGTTTTAGGCAGCAGGATTATCAGATGACAGATTCAGAGATGGTGGAAATGTCACTCTTCCCTCAACTACTGCAGTTCCTTATCTGGAGAGGAGATTTATTGCATCTGTTTTTCCACATGTGATAGTTCTAAGATATTCTATTGTGTGTCACTTGATGAACTACCATTTGGTGAAAAATGAGAAGCTTTTATCTTCCTCTTTGTAAGTGAAAGATTTTTTTTTGCTTTGTTGGGAGAAAATTAGAAAGCATTTGAATGCAAAAAGTGCATGGATGCAGAGTCATAGCTAATTACAGACTACACACTCTACAGTTGTGTATCAGCAAGGCCCAATCTGTTTACCTACCACAAATATTTCTTACTGTGTGGTTCTCCTCTGGGCATGTGTTACCTCCCACTAACACCAAACCACAGCGATGACCCACACCTTTGCTCTGTTTTCAGAGTATGGGCTTTGAATGCGACAACATCTGGCAACATGGAGTCTGTGTCTAAGATATGTTAATGCACAACACACTGTGACCAGATCAGCCAAACAAATCAGATGCCTTTGGGTGGCTCTGTCTGTCATGTGACCCTCACATTGTAGATCATTGCAGTCCAGAGAGTATCTCACACACCAGCTCTGCCCACCTTCATTTGCATGTTGAGATCTGATCACAACGTGAGCAGAGTGATCCAGATGTTCAAGCAGCGCATTCACATACAGATCTAAGGTACTTTATATTTCACAGCTGTCATTGTTGAACTCACATTAGATCGGTTCATTTTGCTCATGCAGTTCAGTCAGTCTCCACATTAGCATGCAGACTTTCACTTTTCCCACAGAACAAAGACCAACCTGCTCTCAAACCAAGTCATCACCAGATACGATCTTTGCTATTCTGGCGATTCAGTGGAAACATCATACAAATGCAGTAACGGAACTTGAGGTTAACCTGAGTTTAGTTCCTGGGACTGTTGGGTTGTAAATCCCCCAATATAATGCAGTCCTGTGCTACGACACCACAAACAAATGATGTCTCATAAATTACCAGATTTGAATCAGCACCTCTCTGGTGTCAATAGTCAGATATCATAAGCTTCATAAAGGTAGTAGCTACAGGGTTGTTGTATTTGATTACATTGCTGTGCATCTCTTTATGATACATAGAACTGCATCAATTAGTTGATTCACAGAAAATTAAGCTGTAACAGTTTTTTAAGTAAAAAAACATCCAGCTTCTGAAATGTTGCTGCTTTTCCTTGTCATAACATTGTAGTGAATTCAATATGTTGGTTTGTTGGACTGTTTGATAAGATCACGTTGGGCTGTAGGACACAGTGATGAGCATTTCTGACTGTTTTCTGGTGTTATATTGGCTTCATGATTCAATAATCAGCAGATTCATGGATTGTAAAAATGATGTCACATGTACAGCACAATCAACACACACACATATTGCAGTGGTTTTCAATATTTCTGTTTGATTCATTTCAACTTTGTGGACAGGATTTGGACAGACTCTCTTTATCTCCCTCATGAACAAAGTAAATACTAAAGTTCACTTGACAAATGTTTCTGAAATGGAGCCCCGATACATATCACAGTTACTCATAATGCTGAGCATTAGGGAATAGTCAAGTGTTTTTGATTGAGCTCAACTGGGAGATTTTGACAGTTGGAGTACCTGGAGAAAATAGAATCGGAATCCAAAAGTGATTGGCTAACATGCTTTATTTTTGACAGAGGAATAAGCAACTTACAACAGATGGTTTTGTGCTAGAAGAAAGGGTGCAGAATGTAAGCACGATTAACAAACTGGTGTACACAGAGGTGAAATTCATAACTCTTAGTTAAAGTTAAAGGTAAGAAGTGACTAAGATATCTGCTAGTGATCTGTCATCTGTCATGTGGTTAATTATCAATATTAAACTTACACTGAATGCTTTAATTTCTGAATTAAAAAGGAAGAAACGTGTCAACCATGCTTGTCAGTTTCTGCTCGTCGCCAATAGACATCTTAAGATTACATGTTGGACCACAGTATTAAACAGCATTAAAGGACAGTGTTAAATATTGGCTCCCATTTAGTAACATTAGAATTAGCAAAAACAATTCTTTATCTGAAAGAAGATAAACTGCCACATATTGATTCATTGATGTTCTTCTTTTCCCCTACTCAGCTTTATTGTGTATCAGGTGTTTTTCAGCCTTGAAAGCTTGTTTCTTTCCCAGCAAAGACCAAAGATTTGGGCTTCTGATAATAAAATCAATAGCGTTCAGTGAGAGGAGCTCTCTTCCTTTTCCTCAGGCAATGCTCCGAGTGTGACCAGGCCAGCAGCGATGAAGCCGATATCGCCATGGAGACGCTACCTGACGGAACCAAGAGGTCCAGGAGGCAGATCAAAGGACCAATCAAATTCATCCCACAGGAGATGTCGCCAGAGCCCAAGAAACATCAAGTGAGAGGCACAGTGTGTATTGACACATTGGAAATTTCAAATGTCATTATTAAAAAAAAATAGAACAAAAACCGCTTCTGCTGCAGCTGAAAATAATGAAGTTTGCATGCTCACCTCGTACTCCGCTATAATTAGAGTGTAACTGATGTCTGTGATTGATCTGTATTGATTACAAATAATTAACTTGAGTTTTCATTCGTCTCTCTTTAAGGTTATCAGAAAGTTGCACAAGGTGATAATGTGTTCCCCTGAGCATGAAATCACTTTTGTTACAGAAAGCGGTATAACTGCATACAGAAGTCAGATATGATTGCTATGATGTTTTTTACTGGCCGTTCTGCTCTTTTAAAAAGCACCAAAATGAGAACCCCAAAGAACTGTAGTTTAAGAATACATAGTCTGACCCAATTACACCACCTCCAAACAACACCTTTAATCACCTTAATATATATCATTATTGGCATTCTACCAAATCAAATCCAAGAGGCGTTTTATGATTTAAAAAAAAAACTTTCTCAAGATTGGACAAAACCAAAAAATGTGACTATATTTTCAATGACAACATTGTGTTGTGTGAACTTATAAACAATAGATATGTGTACTGTTGAAATGCTCAGCACCAGTGACAGATTCATGCTTCCAGGCTACGACTGACAGTTTTGTGTCAGTGTTGTCATAAATCCTCTGGCTGTTTGCCTACAGCTTTTTCTTTGGCCATAAAGGAGCCCGGCGTGTGGACTGTGGTGTAACATTTAGTGTCGGCTGTGAGAGAGAACAGAAACCTTATCTGTACTGACCACGCTCTGATCCTGCGATACAGAGCAGCCTTCTCAAGAAGCACTCAGGATTGATATCTGACAGCTTGGTGGCGGTGGGGGTGGCGGGGTTGTCTTTCACTTCCCTTTTGTTTTTCCACTGTCAATATCTGACCCTCTGCCACTCACCTGGGACATGAGGGAACTTTCCTCTTGTGACCGTGGCCGTTTGCAGCAGAGCCAAGTACCACTGAAGCTTCTTCTCTGTTACAAATAGAGAAACGAACAAAGAAAGAAAGGAAGGTGTGTGTCAGACACTCTATCTGTATTAGAGGGGAACAAGCAGAGTTTGGGAGCACAGTGCCGGTCTGGGTTTATGTGTTTTTCTGTTCAGGTTTGGAAACCCTGGTCCTCGACATGTGCCGAAAAAACCCTGCTGGAGCTCTTGGGGATTAAGCAGCTTTCTGATTTTCCTCGCAGCCACAGCCACTCGGGCGAGGCACTTCAGTGTAGCATTTATCTTCAAATGCAAGGCGTGCGATGGCAGGCGCTAAAAGGGCCCTGCTTTGCATTTTTAATGCTTTTACCAGGGCGCCCAAGCGCTGGCACTTCTCTAAAGCCATGTTTCAATTTATCAGGTCTGGCTAATTGACCTCCTGCTAGCCTCCGAGGCTGCATTGTGTATGTGTGAGAAAGGAGCGCAGAGTGTGCGTGCTCACACACATTTACATTTGGCCAAAAGGGCTAACACAGCCCACTGCCACCATGAGTCTCCTGGCTGTTATTCATGACCTGCAGTGGGTAGAGCCTACTGGAGGAGAACCTTTAAAGTCAACCTGTGAGCTGAATTTTATTTAGCATGGACGTTACATCGCAGCTGTAAAATTAATGCACCATAACACCCTCTGTCTGATTTTACACAGATGGAGAACATCTCAAACACTGTTCTATCTGAGCAGCCCGAGCTTTATACTGGGACTATTCATTAAGACACATCTATTCTTCAGTGTAGGAGACATAAGAGAAACCAGCCAGAGTCAGTTTAATACTGACCATTTCACAGCATCAGCACTTCCCTGATCCATGTGCATTAATTAATCAATGCACTAATTAACTGAAGGTGTTGGACCCAAGATTGGCACTTTGCTCCATCCATGGAGGACAGTAAACAATACTGTAAACAAAAAACAACCTGTATACCCATTGACTGCTACAAAATATTGAAATGGTGTGAGAATTGAAATTAAATATGTTAGTTATATAGTACCAGTCAAACATTTGGACATCCGAGCCACTTGCTGACATTATAAGAGAACAACACAGTACAGAGTAGAGTTTCCCTCCCTAGCGAGCCATGTTTGGCCCAGTGTAGGGACATCAGTCTGCAATACACGTTTGCCAGCCAACTGTTGAGTTTTGTAGTCAGGCTAACTTACACAATGACTGCTAATTGGCTACAGCTGACAAGATCTAAACATGAGGGAGCGTCTAACAGCACTGATTCTACCCAGAAAAGGCACAACAACAGGACGTTTTCCCAGTTCCTTCAACCTGTGCCAAACGGTTGTTGTCACTTCTGCATCATTATTTATTTACATTTTATATCATAGTGTATTTAATGTTTACGAAGTTGCAGCTTCTTTTACCGCATTGCACCTAGCTTATTGTTCTTTCATTTTGTTTACCGTACCTCTTTGAATCCAAATTATGCAGGTTAAAATTGCACTATAGTGTTTGTTTTTTTTGAAAAAAAAGTGATATACGGCCTAGCTAAGATATGTAAGGACTATAAGCCTGTTAATGAGGGGAGTGAAAACTGAGCAAAAGAACCCAGGTCCAAGGACAACAAACATGGTGGTGTGTGTAATTAATACCATACCTTCAGTCTCTATTAAACGATTTTAGATGGAGAAAATGTAGGAACAAATCATATACGACTACAAATGCAATGGAAAGAGAAATATAATCATTCAATATCAGTCAACTAGCTTGCTAATATTGTGGTTTTATTTGTAATTTAAATCAATCAATGCGTTGATGCTTGTTTAGGGTGATTTTTATTCTGTCAAAGATCGTAATTATTTCCACTGTAGTTCCATGTTTTTCATTAATGGTAAACTACGAAGGAGTGAATGCTTCTAGAGAATCTGAATCCATTCAATGCAGTGATGGCAATTTCCCTCCCTCAGAGCAAATAGAAGGTAAATTTAAGGTGGAACTCTGAATTCTAGAGTCTAACTGAAGGTAGCAATAAAAAGGTCCTTCTCATTGGACTTGATTTACTGCTGCCTGCAAGCCACCACAGTGCTAACATTAAAACCTCCCATACGAACATATGCCATTAATCAGTTGGAAATTATGAGAATTAAGTTAATATATCTAGTTACTACCACTTCCTATGCTCTGTTAATTTCTCTAATCCTGTGTGAAATGATTCATGCTTGTTAAAGATCCACTGATGTACTTAATTAAAAGATTGATTTTGCCTGCCTGCAGTTTTAATTTCCTCACCTGAGCAGAGCCTGAGATTAGCTGTGTGGCTGAGCTCAACCGCGCTCTGCTCTGCTCTGATCTGCTCTGCTCTGCTCTGCTCTGCTCTGCTCTGCTCTGCTCTGATCTGCTCTGCTCTGCTCTGCTCTGCCCACCCTCATAGATTACTTTTACAAGCACAACTTTAATGCGGAAATTATTAAATAACGTCAGGCCTTTTGTTTGGTGCTGCAGCCACAGGAGAAAGACTGAGGGGGTCTACAGGAGCCAGTTGGCAGCATTCCTGCAGTTAGCACTCTTAATGATAAGTGCTCCATCTGCCGAATGATGGCAAGCCAAAGGCGACGCGTGGAATTGTTTTCACAATCTGTTTAAATATGTTGTCGATTTTTCTTTCCCCTTTTAAAAAGCTTGCCAGCAGACGCTTGCTAGCAATAAGGAGATGTTTGATTATTTTTTTTTTTACTTCCTTTAATGCTCTATTCAGTCGCCAATCAGAAAGCCCGCTTGGACAACTCTCCAGAGCCTTGTAGTATATGGGAGTGTTGCTAGTAGTCCACTCAGGGCAGATTAGCTTCCATATAAAAATGCGATTGGTGTCATGGCATGTTCAATGGTCATACTTAATGCCTCAGCATACGTAACTGTGTAAAGAGTTAGCCAGGAGCCATCAGCACAGCTCTCTGTTCAGAAATCTAAACTAGAACACCTTCTTCTATTATTTATTGAGTCACATATTCTGTAATTATTGACTTCTGCTAACGGATTGTAACGTGTCCACTTATCCCACAGCATGGGGTTGGTTTCAGAAGTGGTGGGTTCACAATGAAATCATGGGTCAAAAAACAACAATCCTGTATTTATTTACATTATTTATTAGCAAAATGTCATATTGTGAGGGAAATGGTTGTCATGCTCTAAATAATAATAATACTAATCAACCATGTTATTACTGCACTAATTCAACTTAAAAATCTCATTTATTTTCATGGGTAGATATTTTTACTGTCCTGCACTAAGTTATCTGTGAAGGATGTTCAGCTTTAGCAGGATATTAAAGGTGCTCTGCTGTATTTCCTTGAGGCCTTAACAAACATGTTGAGTGCATTTCCGTCTGCATAAAATATTTACATAGCAGATTATTTACATACATCCATGCTTGCAGATGTATTTATTTATTTTGTCAGAAAAAAAACATTTATTGACTAGCTGGTAATAAAATGGTTCAAAGGGTTAAAAAAAGAGCCACAGAACATACATACCTTTAGTAAAGCAGCTAAGATACAAGATTGAAAAAAAAATGTGTGTACAACTCATTAGTAGTAGTGGTGCAAAAGTCACCTCTCAGTAGAGATGGAGGATTATATTATCACCAGTTCAAGTGTTTTTATTTAGTATAATATTACTTGTCAATTAAAATTTAGTTAAAGTATTTATTCATGTATTTTAAAAACATGCAGAGGATGTAAGGAGTAGAAGTACTCGTTAAAGACCCGCCTCTAAGGTAACCTATAGACCAAACAAAAGTCACTATGTGAGGGAAGGGCAGGCTGTATGAGGCTTGTTGCTGTGACTGCTTGGTAATATTTGAAGCCAAACCAGATAAGAGTATCAAATTTATTTATTTATTTATTTCTAATTAACTCCCGTTCTCTCATCTGGATTTTGAGGACTGTGAGATGACGCTGGCAGGTTTTTAATTGAGGAAATCCGGCTGAATCTGGAAAGGATGGGAGTCAGTGGGACTTACACTCTTTTAACATACTTAGAGTCTCACTTTAGAATGGAAGTACATGATTTTACGATTTTAATGTAAATAGAAAATGTTTGTGTTTCACAGAGAACCAGAGGGCAGAAGAGGAAGAGAATTCCCATCTGTGAAGACAGAGAAGATAAAACTGAGGTTTGCCACTTGATTCATCTACACAAAGTTGTTCTAGATACCAACAGCTCTTCAAAAAAAACAAGAACTATCAATTATTGCATTTATAGAAAAAGCAACAACACTGTTTGCATTATTTAAGAGTCTTTACCTTGCAAATGTTATTTTTATCTGAAAAATAATTAAAACCCTGAATCATTCACTTATTATGTATTTGCATTGTTTTTGAGAGATGAGAAAATCAATATCAGTCTCATGTCTTTGTTAGACACAAAGCTGGAATCAGGGTTTTATTAGTGTAGCTTAGCATAAAGACTGGAAGCACAGTGAAACTGCTAGCCTGACTCTGGCCAAAGTTTAAAAAAAAAAGCTATCAACTCTTAATCTCACTAATTAACGCACTGCATCTCGTTTAAGTTATCAGCACACAACTAGAAATGTAAAATGAAGTTGTGGTTGAAGTCAAGTTGTTTCCCCTTGCTTCTAGTTTTTCTGCAAAGCTGGGCTAATGACATCCTGGTTCCAGCTCTGTACTTAACACACAGACATGAGGCTGATATCGATCTTCTCATGTTACTCTCTGAAAGACAGCAAATGTATTGGCCCCCAAAAACAGTTTGAAATACTTGAAAGGATGATAATAACTATTGCAAGACAGAGTGGCAGCAGTGCTGACAGCAACACATAGTCTGTGCCAGTTTTCATTGGCGTTGACTCACATACAGTCTACACATAAATGCGTTACGTCGAGAAACTGGAGTGTAAAGAATCCACACGGATCTAATACTAATATTGTTTTATTATTTTCATTAATTTTGTTGTGTCTGGCTAATATTGCTCCAGTGCACTCCACATCTCTCCCCAGTTTAACATTTCATTCCTTTTTACATCCCGACAGCCAACAAATGCACATACAGCACTTGATTCTAATCAGCCGTGTTTCCATAGGAACCACTGCCACGGGAACGCCGACAACGCCAGTCTGCAATGCAGAAAAAACCCAAAGCTGATGACACGAGGACTGAGTGTACAACCTGCAAAGGGCCTGGCGACAACGAAAACCTTGTGAGGTGAGGGGGTGTGTGTGTGTGTGTGTGTGTGTGTGTGTGTGTGTGTGTGTGTGTGTGTGTGTGTGTGTGTGTGTGTGTGTGTGTGTGTGTGTGTGTGTGTGTGTGTGTGTGTGTGTGTGTGTGTGTGTGTGTGTGTGTGTGAGAGTGTAAGTGTGTGTGTGTGAGAGTGTAAGTGTGTGTGTGTGTGAGAGTGTAAGTGTGTGTGTGAGAGAGGCTCAAAAAAGAAGCAGGGCTAGGGTTATTAGACACGCACTCTCTGTGTGTGTGTGTGTGTGTGTGTGTGTGTGTGTGTGTGTGTGTGTGTGTGTGTGTGTGTGTGTGTGTGTGTGTGTGTGTGTGTGTGTGTGTGTGTGTGTGTGCGCGTGTGTGTGTGTCGTGAGGCAGCCATATCCTCATGATGATTAAAGTTCAGTCTTCATTAGGCTCTCAGCGCCTGGGCTCTGCAGAATGAGGGGGCTGAGGGTATCTTCTTCATAGGTCCCTATATTGACCTGCCACATACATTTGCACAGTTCATTATGGCGTAATGAATAGCACAATTTATTCTGCTCCTTTCTTGGGATTTCAGGTGTCAGGCATCTAATAAACAGAATTCTTCTTTGACATTGGAATTCTGTGGAAAAAATGTAGATTACAACAGACATCGTATCATCACATTGTCATGTGATGAATCTTTTAGATAAAAAAACAAAAAAAAAAACAACATTATCCGTACTGATCGGACCTCTGACTGAACAGTATGTATCGATTCTTTAATTTTCTTATTGTAGCTTGAACCATTTTATGACTCCATGAATAGTTGTGCAAAACTCTGGACCTTTTAGGTGTGAAATTCTTACCCATTTTTATGTCTGCCAATAAAATATACTGTAAATACTTAAACTGTGGGACAGAGAATCAAACCTTTATTTGAAACAGGCTTATATTAAAGAAATCTTATGTGTAAAGATTTTTTTATTTTAATTTTCCTTGTCATGTTTTGTACAGAATATCTTTTTTATAATTTGCCTGGTTTTGTCACTCACCCTAACTCTTCCTGTCGTATTGATGCATTCAGGATACCATAATGTGCGTTTTCACAATACAAATGCTGTTACTACAGTAATAGAGTCCTGGCATACTCACCAGTCTGCGTTTCTGTCACCATTTATTTCCGACTGCTTCTACTTTGACACTTTTTAATCGCTGTTAAACTAATGTCCATAAAACAATTCTACAAAACAATTTGTGGATCTACAGAAAATTAATTGCTTGATAATCAAGTAATTTTTATGTATTTTATGACTAATTTGAATAATTTTGGATTTTAAACTCTTCTTCTGGCAACAAAAGCATTCTGAAGATGTTACTTTGGGCTTTTGGAAAATTTCATACAAAACATGAGAAAATATTGGCAAAAGACAAATGAAACTAACGTGATACATCATTAAAAATTCAAGTCAATTGATGATGGAGACAGGCATTCATATACATTGACAAGTGTATCTCATGTTTCAGAGATGCACGTTGCTCATACAAAAATAGACACAAAGCTTAAATCAACAAGTTATTCAATAATTAATAAAATAGTTAATCCCTTTCCTGGTAGGGTTTTCATGTCAAACATCTACAGGAAGTGTTAAGTTCCATTCATTTTTTATATTTATTTGGGTCCCGCTGCAGTAGAAGCATTTCTTTTTGAATGTATTTTTGCTTTAAGGAGTATGACATGAGTCTGTTATGCTGATGGAAATAGTGCTGTGTGTGTACATTGTTATGAAACATTACGCCCAGTTTACCATGTAAGGTAGGTCAATTCACCACACGACCTCTTACTTGAGATTCAGCCTTTTCTTTGAAAATAAATTGTGTGTAAAATGTGTGGACAGCATCAAGAAAGAGCTACAGAAATACACAAGAAAATCAATAAATGAGATAATTAAAATATTATGTAGTGACAGCTTTGAAATGATACTATGTCCATGGTAAGACCAGTGTAATGGAGACAGAAGCTCAACACTCGAATACTAAAGTGTTTGTGTTTTTATTTACCGTGGTCTTGAGACAGCGTTAAAGTTATGAGGGTTGCTAGTCGGGCTGTGAGGTGTGCTGCCCTGACTCTTTCTATCTTTGCATTGCACAGGTTGTGAGAGCCGGGGCAGCCACCTCACCTCCCATAAAAACTCGGGACAGATGACCGTTGGCTTAGAGACAGAGAGAGGGGCAAATTGAGGTGTGTGAAGAATGGCGGTCGGGTCAGGCTGAAGAACGAGACCGTCACGCCGGCCCGCGATGACCTCTGATCCAAAGTGGACCAACAACTGTCCAACGAAAATTGAGCGGAACTGTCTGAGTTTAAAATGAGGAATCCAAATCCTGATAGTTTGCTTTGAGCCAATTCTGATTGGTTAATGTTGGACTACTTTTATACCCTACAAGTAACTTGGTTGATGCGTCTTTCTTTTTTTGACAAACTGTGGCTCCAGTTGCATGTATGCAATGGTCTTCACGTATAAAATAAAAACAAAGTTATGTATTTATATAATTCATGTAAGTAACTACAATGCGTTTCTTGGACTACTTAGACACTATTTAACAAAAAATAAGTAGAGGATGACATAAGAGCTTATCATCAATCCAACTGATGGATACAACTGTTTGAAATTTAAGTCCTATCATCTTTAAGGGTCCCATGGAATAGTCTCATCACTTCCTTAACGTGATGTATTTCCTTTTGAAATATGGCTTCAGACAGTAAGGGATCACAGTAAATGCGACTGAGTGGAAATAAGTTTGATTTGGTAGAACAAAAGAAAAGACGAGATTCTTAAAAACCTTTTTAAAATGTTTTTTTTAGTTTTATTTATTTTTTTAATTGGTTGGACTTTTTAGTTACAGAATATCTGACTCAATATCTGATGCACCGAAGCAGTTTTCCAGGAAGCTAAAGCACCAATTCCATGGGATGTTGAAGATAAACAACTCTCTGTTCAAATCTGATGGCCGTAATAAGATTGCTTAAAGCGGGTAAGCTTCCTGACTGCTCAAACAGTAGCAGAATTAGTTTGTCTGTTTCACTCTGTAGGAAATGAGTAGAAGATTCTTGGATTGTTGATTCTGTTGCTCGCAGTGTGGATGCATAACGAAAAGCTCAAAGTGCTGTAAAACTGCTGCACTGTTTGCAACAGTTGATTTTTTTTTAATCTTTTGACTAAGGACTCTATTGGCACTTAATTCTCTCTATGCCTCTAGATGATCACCTGCATCCAACTTATATGAAATTCTTTTGAAACAGTAGCTGGTTTTCATCAGTAGGACGACGGTGCTGTGCACTTTTGACCCCCCTGCATGACTTCTCATCAGAGCCAATCAGTGTTATTGATTGAAGTCATCTGCCACCCAATCACCCCGAGCATTTCAGCATGAATTTGGTTAACTGTAGACACCAAGGCTCAGACTTAAGTGTTATGTTTTGTTTTCTTTAAGTAAGTGAACCAGAAGTATCAAGGAAGTCAGTGTTGTGTATAGAAAAGCGAAACGTTCCTGGTGTATCAAAGTGTAGCAGTGAAGTCGTGCTACATTAAAGTATCTGTAGTAGAAAGACAATAGTGTAGTTAGATAATAGCACTTAAATATTAATACAAATGTTGTAAGTGTCTTTAGGCATTTAGAAGTCTTCCTCTTCATATGTTGAAGTGACAGTTAAACTGACACGTCCTCAGAAAGAGACCCAGCTTTGTCTCCGTGTCCCTGGGGGCCAATAGTCAGTGCTGTCAAAGCAACAGCTGCTTGCTTCTCTGTCAGGGCTCATGACAAGTGTCACATTCTGCCCTCATATGTCACTCTGTTGCCTATCCGGGGCCCAATATGCATGCTTTTGAGAGTAGTCAAACCCATGCAGTTTACTGCCTTTGTCTCTCTGGAGTGTGTCCAGAAACAACACGCTGGGTTCGTCTTTGGAGATGCAGAATGACTTGCTGACTCGTGACCAGTCTTTTCTCATCACTCATACCCAGGCAGTCTAAAAAAACTGCTTGTCAGTTCTACAATGCATGGCTATATCTATTTACCCAGATCTGTACAATAATTGTAAACAGAAACTAAATGGCGTGGTTGTGATCTAGAAGTTGAATGCCAGGTAGCTACGTAGTATGACCGTGTGTACAGTATTTATTGAAGAGGCCAAACATTCTTGTCGTTTTTCTTTTTTTGCCTATGTACTGATGATTAAAATGCCAGAAGCTTGTGTTGTAAACAGAGTTGAACTCTGATTTGTGATGTAGTCTTGAAGTGACTACCAGTTCTTTTCTTTTTTTTAATTTGCTACACATTTGTTTACAGCCATACCTTTAAGGGAATATTTCTGATTAATTGTGTATTGTATTACTGTATGAAGTAAGAATGTGAATGTTGCTGCTGTTGTGTATGTGAAGTGTCTCAGCCTCTGGCCTATAGCTCTTGAAAATTAAGCGGAGCTTTAATAAACTCTTGACTTTTTCACCTTATTGCCGCAGTGATAAATGAGTGTCAGCCAGCTAATTAATTGCTCTAAAGGTGCGGCAGCGGCGGTCCGTTTGTGCGTGTAATGCCCTCTGTCATCTGTGATTTATCACCTGGGAAGTGGCCTTCTTGTTGGTGGGGGCTGGCTCAGATGAAATGTTGCCTATAAGCCCACATAGAGTACAGTCTTCAGCTGATCTGCTACATTCTCTTACTGCAGTCACTATCAAGGTGTAACAAACACATTTAAAAAAAAAAAAAAAAAAGTTTTCCAACTTGGATTGTAGCTGGCGATGTTGAATATCTAATATTTTCATACCAAACCTTACAGAAGAAGTTCCCACGTCTTGTAATGCCCATTAGAGCACATTGATAATCTTTAAAAGAATAGAAGAAGAAATTGGCTACTGGAAAGAATACAAAAGTGTAAATTTAATGGAAGGTTGCCTGTTAGGTTGTATGATATAAGTAAACATATGGGCCTCAGGGTGGCACGAAAAGAAAATTTTATGAAGCCTGACTTTTGAGGCCAAAACCAATATTACATTTGAGAGTTGAAAATCAGATAACTATAAATCTGCTGGTATTATTTCACTAAATAAACAGAACATTAACACATTTTTTTTGTTGTTGTTGATAAGGATCCCATGCATTTTGTTATTAAATAATTGTCACGTAGTGTTGAATTGACGTGTACTAAGATCAACAGTTGAAAAATAAATAATTAATGCTGTTTAGTGGCATGGGTTCCTAAATGTCTTAACATATCTATATACATTTATTCTTTGCAAACGCCATGTGTACCCATACCAAAGTATCAATAAATGCAAAGTTGATATAGGCAGGCCATATATTGGTTGGGCTCTAATTTTAGTAGAGCTTGGGACCAGAGCAAAGGAAACAATGTCACCTAAAACAGAACGGGAATCATATTCTGAGGACCCTGAATATGCATAACATTTCATGGTAATCTTGCCGGTAGTTGCTAAGAACCAAAGTGTTGGATGGACCGATACTGCTGTTCCCATCAGTAAAAAAAGCCAGTATCGTTACAGAAACGTACTGTAACACCAGGTACTCAGTCTGCAGTTGGATACTCAGCATTGTTCTTTGCAGCAGAGGAGAAAAAGACATTTTAGTTTTCATCACGGTGGCAGCATATTTTGGTAGCATCTCCGCGAGATGGAATCAACTCACCGTGGCGAACTGTGGATGCCCCAATCCCTCACTCTCGACCCCGGGTCTTAGGGGACCCAACAGCAGCTGGCAAACCAGAGATCAGCTCAGCTATAGCTGCATTCTGTTTAGGGGATGAGTCCAGGAGGCGCGGGAAGGGGAGGGGGCCCAGGGATAAAGAGAGAGAAAAGCTAGCAAGAAGTTCTGGAAAACAGTAACCTTTCCGATGATGAGTGCGTTTCCCATTACTGCTCTGACACCGGATCTGGGGAAATGATTTAATGGCGGCATTTTGTTTTTGCTGACTTCACCCTTTTCCCTCCCTATTAAAACAGAAAACACAAGAGCTGGGACTGGGGCTGTGTGGGAAGTGTGGCCAAGCAGCTAAAATCTATTACTCCCCAGCTTCTTCCCCTGTCTCTTTATCCCACTGATTCTGCCACAGTGTGGGTCCGCTCCAATGCTTCCTGAGGTACAGGCTCTTCCCTCTGCTCCTCCTCCTTAACTGGTTTCTGTCTTATCCTATTTTAACTGCCCTGTGTTGCTTCCTTCTCATTTTTTTAATCACTGCACACTAAAGATGAACCACAAAGCCCTATGGCTGCCTTATATCTTAATTGATTACCTTGTCATAGACTTGTTTTAAAGGAGTTGCAGTGTGCTACAAGCTGTTTGTACCGGTAGAGTAAACTGAGTTCTCCGGATCAGACGCTACAAGGCTCGAGTTTGCTCCGCAGAAGTGAGGGCACAGACCTGCTGCTGAAATCATCTCTCCAGAATTGTACCTAGTTCACTGGGGCCCCCTGCTGGGACATATGAGAAACTTCAGTCACATGCAAAGCACTTGGTGAGAGAGGCAGATAAGTCCTCTTTCCCTCCCTTCTATCCCAGCTGTGAATGAGTTGTGACCATATAAGCTAATAAAGGCTGTACTGACTCGGCTTTCTCCATAGGTGCGACTTCAGGCGTCCATTCATTACTTCCCCTTCTTGTAAAACAATGGCTCTTTTATAATGTTGCAGTGACCCAATAGTAAATCAAAAAGTAGGAGGCTTGCAAAGTCCAATAATCCACTTCTTTCTATGGAAAGACAGCGGCACACTTTGTCATGGATGAGAGTCAATGGCTGAGTGCTTTGTGTCATATTGATTTCTGTCACGTGGCCACTCCCAAGGTAATTGCATTGCCCACTTGTGATAAATCCACTGCCTTGTTTTAGCCAGTTTGGCTCAGACACCGGGGCTGCTGGAGAGAAAAGAAGTTTTTGAGGCCACTGTCAATACATGGACTCATGACTGTGGGCACAAAGCATCAATGCTTCACCCAGTTCTGTGTCTCATCAGTCAGGTTATTTAGCTCAGTGTTTAATTTTTGTCACTTAGTTGTGTCATTGTTTTTGTAATTCGTTTTGAAGAGGAAGGAACATAGGAAGCGATGCTTACTGAACGTCCCCTCCTCCAAGGGTTCATCCACAGAGACGTTTATCTGAATTGGCAAGCCAAATGATTACGCCCCAAACAATTAAACAAGAATTACTCACATTTAAATTCTACATCAACGCTTACAGGCTAAGTTTTTAAAAGAAGAAATTGCCACAAATGAAAAGTTGACCTCAAAAGAAAACTCACCCTCGCTTCATTTCAGTGCAACTTAATATTAGCAAAATATATGCGGCACGTTGTTTGCTTCTTAAGAGTTTTAGGATTTATCTCAATGAGGACAAAACCGATATTACATGACGTTATGACATGTTGTCGCAAGTGTGTGTGTGTTCAGAAAGGCCGCACTTTAATGTGGTGAAAAAGCCTGCCATCATGGAGCAGTGCGAGATGGTGTAATCTTTCAAATGGAGATAACGGCGCACACTTTCAGACGTTCAGGCGTTTCCAGTCTTGGTCATACATGCTTTTTACACTCATAAAAGGTAGTAGTTCAAACCCTGACTACTTTCACTTTACTTCTTCTGCACATCTTACCAATTACAGCTTGAAGTGGGCGTGCTTGTTGATTGTCATCTTAGAACGGTTACTAAAAATTGTCAGGCGCAGTTTCCAACATTGGAAAGGTATATCATTTTCAGTTTTATGCAATTCCACAATTCCACTATGGAAATATAGAGGCTTTGGTGTGAATAAGATAGAAAATGTAAAATTCTGTTATGTGATCATATATTTGCTGTACCTGTGAACTTAACCCAGACTGCTTTTATTATATTAGGTTCATTCTACTAGGCTTTTAAATAATAAGAATAGTTTATTAAGTATAGCACCTTTCACAGAAATAAAAACAACAACATGCTTCACGAGTTAAAAATAAGACCATAAAAACAAGCAGAGAAACCCCAGAAAGCCTTATGCTTGGAGTTCTAGCTGTTTCTATTTAACTCACTCATAAGATTCATGCAGTAGACTCTCTGCTTCAACATGGTTCACTTATCTTGAGTTATCTTGTTACATTTCAAAGTCGAAAGAGTTGGCATTCAGACACATAATTTTCAATTCTATCCAACTGACTCAATCTGATATCGTGTCATCTTTGCCCTAATCAGTGTGATTTAATGTAGTTGTAGTGATACATCAGTGGATGTTTTCTGGAAGCTAACGTGTATGAATAGAGGCGGTTTGTGGTTCCTCAAAGCGACGACATTTCCTCTTAATGAAACCTGGACACAAATGTGACGGCGATTGTGAAGAAGTGGATGAGTTCCGACGAAGGCCAGCGGAATATTTGTGTGCCGTCAACGCTGCTCGGCAAAGACCGATCCCAGGGCGATGCCAGAGGGGAGGGCGGGATCTGAGAAGTTCACACCGAGATTAAACACCAGATGAAAGCGGACACGAATCGCCAACCAAGAGCAACATGTGTAGCAGACAAAAGCAATCAATTATGTCCCCTCCACCACCTCACCTCCAATAAGATTACATCAATCAATAACCGCTCTTATGAGTGATTGGATTTTGTCTGCTTCCAAAGTACAAGGGAGGGGGAGAGGGGCTGCTCAATTTTCCCAATGATTAAAGCAGGGCCAAATTGCTTTGATAACATCAAGGACCTTGCTGTGGCGGGGTGTGTAAGGGCAGTGTTGGGAGCAGATAGAGGCTGGTGGTCGCAGGTGGTTCAGACAGTGAAGAGACTGAG
Source organism: Pampus argenteus (assembly GCA_036937835.1). NCBI lineage: Eukaryota > Metazoa > Chordata > Actinopteri > Scombriformes > Stromateidae > Pampus > Pampus argenteus. Next base: position 3,602,566 of record CM072879.1, read on the forward strand.
AACAACACTGGTTACATTACGTAGATCAGCCAGCAAGAGTTCAAAACCACCATCCTCTAAGGTGTAAATGCTGCTAAAATGAGTCTGTGATGGATAAATCGCCAGCCTTGCTGTGTAGCCAACCGACTAGCAAGTGGACCTTTAGTTCCAGACTATTCCCAATGCCAACAACTCAAGTTGTATGCTCAAATACAGTCTTACTGCCATTTGCAAAGGACTAAAACCTACTTTACTTAACTACTCACAGTGTGGCTCTGACCAAATGATGTTGCAGCTGGAGCTATGCCTGAGAAACCGAGCAATCATGCGCCATATATTTATGATTATGTTCGCTTTGCCAATAAAACATACTCTTGTCAGACATTTTTTTCAATACCAGCCCTTAGAAGGTGAGACAAAAAGTTAATTTTGGACACTACAGCCAAGCCTGAAGTTAATTTCACAGTTTGATTATATTGGTTAGAATAAATTAAGTATTCAGTTAGTTGGGGAATGAGTGAATGAATGACACACTCTCATTAGAATCCATAATGGAGCATTTTGGGAAATTATTTAATTTCTTTTTCAAACTATTTCTCTGTGCTTGTGGTTCAAGACATTTCCTGTATACAAAACATCTCAAGGGAATTAAATCGATCGCAACTGGACTTGGTTATATGTCTTTGAAGACGTTTCACCTCCCATCCAAGAGGCTTCATCAGTTCATGCTAGCTTGACTTGGCTGGGACTAGTCCTCTTGGATGAGAGGTGAAACGTCTTCGAAGACAAATAACCAAGTCCGGTTGCGTTCGATTTAATTTCTTTGAGATAACTGTGACCTAGATGAATGAGAATATTCACAGGCTGTATACAAAACACATAAGAGATCAGTGTGTGTGTGGGTGTGTATGTATGCGACACGTATGTGAAATTGGTTTGTCACCAAAAGAGAAACATGTTGGAACGTTCCAGTGTTCCTTCAACTGCTTCTGTGTCTTTTAAAGCCAGATAGGTCCTTGTACAGTAGGTCGTGCTGGTGACATAGTGCGTACTTGCGGGCTAGTTGTGAACTAATGTGGGTTGCAGGCTAACATATAACATGCTAACTAGCCAGTAAAATGCTAGGACTAGCAAGCCAGCTAGTTATCCAAGATATATATTGAAACCATCTGAATATCCAGACTGGCACCAAAACAAACCTCTTTATACTCCAGCAACTCAGCGTTGTGTAAAGTGTGATTAAGTCATGACAAAGATAGAGGCGTTTTTCTATTTATTGGTCAATGGTGCAAATTAGCGTGTTAAAGTTTGCCAATGTGGAACTCTAAATTGATTTCTTTTTTTTTTTTCAATTCATTTAAAGCTCAAAATGGAGTTCAGCTCAAATTGCCTGAATAAATGAAGCTTAAACACCAAGTAAGAACACACACATGCACGCACCTGCATCAGCGAGCAGTGCTTTAATTCAAAGATCTTCCCCACGATACACAGCAAACATTACAAAGGGTTCATTAAGGTAATGTAATTAGGGGAAGAATGTGTGCAGTCGTCGCAGTCTTGCTAAATAAAAAGAGCCCTCCTGTGAGTTTGGAAGGTCTTCAAGAGTCTCCAGCAGCGAAACTGAAGAGTTTGTACCTTCCTTTTCCCCTTAGTTGGAGATTTGTGTGAAATCAATCGGCGGTTTGTGTGCAACAATAGGAGCGCGCTCATTAGTGGAGCACGCACACTTTGGTCATTTGTCTTCTATTCACTAGGTGGCCGAAGGGCACTTTAAATTCCCATCGTTTCCTAGGCAGATATGCCTGCTCAGCCCATCCGAGATCTTTTACTCTGTGTGTGTGTGTGTGTGTGTGTGTGTGTGTGTGTGTGTGTGTGTGTGTGTGCGTGCGTGCGTGCGTGCGTGCGTGCGTGCGTGCGTGCGTGCGTGCGTGCGTGCGTGCGTGCGTGCGTGCGTGTGAGAGCGAGAGAGATCCACCTGCCTCGGCATATTTGTGCTAATGTGCAGCAGCTGTTAGCTTATGCCCCTACAACTTATAAAATGCCAATTATCTATGGCAATTAAATTTCAACTCTGATTTTAGTAAATCTGCCATGCTTAATGTGTAAACACTACAGGTGTAATATTACACAGATTTCACAGCCTTTTCTGAGTCTAGTGCCAGTGGGCTGCATGCTTATTAGTTTGGCTAGTCTCAGTCCAAGTGGAGGTTGTGTCTCCACCGTGTGCTGTTGGGTTACTGAACGACTGCCTGGTTTAACTTTGACCTACTGTATTTACTGTAGTTGTGTACAAGCAGTCTTCCTGTGCGTTGACAGATTATCAGCACTGTTTCAGGTGTGCTTATTTAAACTTCTCACATGAAGTGGACTTTGTTGTTTGAAGCCAATTTCTCGTATCTCATCAGTTGCTGCTGTAAATATATCATAACTGAAAAAGATGATGTTAAAACTATGACACCCACTCAGATATCATCCACCTCTGATGTTCATTACATTCACTTGTGATAAATTGTATCTTTATTATGTTCCCGTTTTAGTTTCTTTAAAGGGATATTTAGGATATTTTAATATAAAGTGAACAAGGTGATGTCAGTTACTGTTTGGTAGTGGTAATACTGTACAGGCAGTTCTGTTTTGTTCTGTGTTTTTTTTTTTCCTGTTTAGTTTAACAAGGACAACACAGATACATAGAAGCAGTGCAACATGTATATATGGCATCTAGCTGAAGCTCACGTTCATACCCTTTGTTGTACTCATTTAGTAAACTTATAATGTAGTTGTTCAATTTCCCATTTCCCAGTGCTCCAGTATGAGAAATATACCAGTTATTGTTTACCAGAAGTAACATCAGATGCTCATGTTTTAAGGGTTATAATTGAACAAATACGAATTGTCATAAAACAGAAGGAAATGTCGATGGCTTGCTTTTGTACACACATATAGTGGTATCTGCAGTTTCCATTAAAATCTAAAAATGTGTTATCGTTCAAACAATCAGAAAATGTGATAACTACCACAAAGTATTTCATTTAATACAAATATACTCATGAATTAAATTCTACAGTCATTTTTGTCATTTCACTGACTTGGTTAATACTGGGATTGTAAATTTCAATTGGGCATAGCAATTCATGCACTGTGCAACATATTTATTTCAGTTTCATCAGCTTCATTTAGCTTCAAATAACAACAAATAACATATGTAATATATGTGTGTTTTGGCTATGTTTAGGAAATTCATTAGAAAATCTAAATCTGAAAGTGAAGAATAGAATTAAGACCGGCCTTCAACAAGCTGTTGACATTTCGACTGAATGTGTTCTCAGGCCTTCCATCACTTCATCCTCTTTTCACATTTTCACCGTTGGCATCCACCATATTGCATGTCTGTAGAGCCATCACATCTGATACCATCAAACTGCCTGATTCCATCCCGCACAAAACTGGCTTCATTGTTGAGGACTAGTAATTGATACTCATACACTCACTGCCATAAATCATGCAAGGACAGCTTCTTGGACAAAGCGTGTAATGTGATTTCATGATATCCATCCTGAAATCTCAGCATGAAAAGGCCAATCAAATCCCAACAAAATGAAACAGAATCAGTGTAGATGAGCAGTAAGTCCTGTTGATTTTATTGATTGGGGTAAGGAGGTAGACCAGCAGTTTCTGGAATGCCTATATATATACTTGTTTCCAACTAAGACTAACACACTTTAATTAATGGATGATATTTTTAGATTTTGAAGATTTTAGACTTCAGAAGAGTATATTTCTCCTACCTCTAGTCATGTGGACTTGAGGGATCTTTCTCTTTGAAATCTCGCTCCACCTAAATAAAATGGAATGTATTTTCATAAATGCTGTCTGTATAATCAGCCCCCAATGTGACCTGTTTCGAGTTGAAATGCCTTTTGCCAAACAAAACTTGCTACCAAAAAACGAAAAAAAAAACTTCTTTCAAGCATGGAAACAAATATGACGTAATAAGAATAATCCTGTCCCAGGTTTCTGCAACAGTGAGATATGATTAATTAGTACTTCCTTCAGTCCAATGCTGTCTGCAACCCTGTATACAGCGCTTGAACCGAAATTAAAAAAGTGCCAGTACTCTAAAACAGCAGCCTGCACGAGTGCACACCTAACATTTGGTGGCACAACAGTTGAGACTACAGCCATGGTAACAGCTCTGTGAGGGAAATACAAACATTAGAATGCTAATATGCTCATAATGACAGTTTTAGCATGCTAATGTTTGCCATTTTTTGCCAATATTTATTTAGAACATTAGTATGCCTACATTGGCACTAAACACAACTGAAGCTGATGGGAATGTTTTTAATTTAGGGATCACAATTTATCCTGAGGGGAGCATGAATGTCTGTACCAAATGTCACGGCAATCCATCCAGTAGTTTTGTTGATACATCTGAACAAAAACCGCAAATATGAACATCTTAGTGTAGCTAGAGGAAAGGTCAGGAGATCAGCAGAGTCATTAGTATACATCTACTGGGGACCATGAATGTGTTTTTCAGTCTAGACCAGGATATTGGACTGACAGACTGAGAGGCTGCTTGATAAAAATGCTCCTTGCCTATATTCCAACCAATCCCAGAACATTTCAGGCTACCAGGCCACAAGAACTACCTTTGTCTTTTTATTCAGTTGATTTATAGGCCAAGTCTCATTTCCAGTCAGTAGGGCCACTTAACAACCGGAGATAGTTTAGGGAATCAATACCGCATTGATACACAATATAACACATTAAAAGCACCAGTCTATCTGAGCAAGTAGAGATTAACCTGTGACTGTAACACAAAGAGACTTTTCTTTTAATCATTTATGAGGTGGACTGCCCTTCAACAAACTACCCCTGCCTGGTAAACACACACACACACACTTCACAATTAGAGCCAATTATGTCCCAATCAATGAAGGAGATTTACATTATCCAATGAAAATCTGATAACAGCGGCAGCAGCCAGGGAGGTCAACCTGAACCCGCTCGCTATTCGTCTCCATTACACGACAAGACAACAGTAATGACAAGTGTGCCGGCAGGGCTCAGAGAGACTTTTTAAGACCACAGGGATCTACCATCGGGATCTACCCAGGTTGGAGTATTTAAGTATGAATGGGCAGTGCTTGGAAAAAGACACCACAGCTCCAGTTTGAAGGAAATGTTAATCTAAGAGTAGATATCAAATCAAATCAAATTTTATTTATATAGCCCAAAATCACAAAATACATTTGTCTCAGAGGGCTTTACAATCTGTACAGGGAGTGACACCCTCTGTCCTTAGACCCTCGATTCGAGTGAGGAAAAACTTGCCCACCAAAAAACCTTTATGCATTCCAAAGAAATCTGCCATGACACAGTGGGAAAATAACAGTTCTCAAAAATACATTAAGTATTAAGAGTTAAGGAATGGTAAACCCAAATGACTTCCCGAATGTTGAAGTGAACAACAAGCTGGTTTAGATATTCATGGTGCCCAGAGGATGAATTCCAATAACCGAATGTGTTCAGATGGCAGTAAAGGCCCACTGTCACAAAACTGTTTCCTTGTGAGGTTACAGTGAAGCCCTGGCATGTGAAATAGCATGTTACTGAATTTGAATGCAGTATTAAATACCCTTATTGAATCTTTTGCAAATAACTCAAGGCTAGAATAACTACAATTTATGATGTCTAATGAGCTTTTGTTGGCTGAGAAACATGTTTTGTTTGTTTTTTTGCCTGATTAATATTCATGATCTGAAAATGAGCTGAGAAGCATTATATACGAACTGTTGGTTTAATGTATCCGACACAGTCAGTGAAGAGCTGTAGCCGACTGTACTTCACCTACCTACATACTCCAAATACTGACAAGAGGTCATCAGCTGATTCTATGATCATTTCTCTAGAGAAGAGTGTTTCTCGCACACAGTCCACTGGCGGTGGTGAGTGATGTGTCGCCAGTCTTTGTCTGAATACAGAGAGCACATTTAGAGCACAGTCTTTTCATATTAGTTCTTTCAGAATTAATCTTAATTAGCTACAGCTGATCTAAAAGTCACTATGCACTATGTGCTTCAGCATCCGCTGACCCCTCTTTTTACATGGCCTACCACTTCATGGCTGAGTTGCTGTTGTTCCCAAACTCTTCCATTTTCTTATAATAAAGCCGACAGTTGACTTTGGAATATTTAGGAGCGAAGAAATCTCACGACTGGATTTGTTTCCCAGGTGGCCCACCTGTGACAGGGCCAAGTGATTAGGACACCTGATTCTGATCATTTGGATGGGTGGCCAAACACTTTTGGCAATATAGTGTATGTTATGCACATTTACATATATTTTTAATCTGGGCCCTGAATCTGTTCTGATTGGGTAGTTTCCAGAAACTGCGTCATGGCTGACATTCAACAGCTCAGGAGGCTATTTCAACAAATCATAAAATGAAAAAAAGCTGAGCTGCTGCTGATGGAAGTCATTGTAGTATGTGTGACACTGTCTAGCCACCATGTTGTGTCTAATATGCAATGAGCCTACTTAGACAAATCTTGTTGAGTTTTAACGCTTATGGCCCAGAGAATAATGAATAGACAGGAAATAATAGACAGCCATAGATTCTTGCTGGATGACCTGATGACACTTGCTGCCGCAGCGGATACCGACACGTTTCTAAGCCGGACAACATGAATAAAATCATACTCGCTCTCCGATCAGGCTGCGGTAAACATTGTCAGACGACGCTTTGGACTTGTTTTCATTTGTCATTAATCGGTGGAAGAACCTTCAGAAACTCCTGCAGGTTAAACTGGACTAACAACACACTTTTAGGGCTGACTGACTCTTAACAGGCTCACTATAAACAGACTTGAAGGCTACAAACAACCCATAATGCAACATAACGTAGGAGTCGGTTTTACACCGGTGCTTCCATTCAAACAGAACATCTGATGTTGTAAACACGTAACTGTCTAGTCCTCGAATATAAGAGGACCCCCACTTTTTCAAGCATAATTTGACGAGTAAAATATTGTCTTGTATTCGGGACAATACGATTAGCAAGAAGAGCCTGACCTCCAGTAGAGAATGACCTCTGGTGGCGCGTGCTGTGCACTACAATACATCACCTCAATACATCATCTCCATATCAGTTTAATAGAAAGAGGAGCGTGTGTATTTTTGACAGTATTGAAATGACATACTGTCAGGAATTCTAAATACCCTGCTGTACCATAATACCTTGATACGGCTCAAGCCTGTCATAAATCTGAAACAGAAAAATGTTTTAAGACATAAGAGCAGGAGAGAGACGAAGGACTGACTTGCTTATTTATTTCTTTTTCCTAAACTTACACCGTTGATGTCAATTTGTTAGACCCTGTGGATGTTTTATAATGTGAGTGACAGTGTTCCAGCGTTTATTTTCATCCATTAAACGGAATGGCGTTTGGAATTATCTGTCGGCGCGTTTTAAATTTAGTCAATGAGGGAATATCATAAATAAAAACATCTCTTTGCAAGCATATTTTCTTGTGTCCTCTGTGTTGTCTGACCCTTGTTACTTCACCTGAGGACACAGAGTCAGTGCAGCTTCAATGCCCTGCAGCCATTTATCTGACACTAACAAGGCCTGTATTTATCTGGTCGTTGATACGAACCATTGGACAGTCAATGGCTGTGTAAGGTCAAGGAAGTGGGGCGATAAAAGGGAACTTTGGAATGCATTAACAAAGTCTCATGACTGACAACTACCTGCCTTGTCATCATCCATCATCTCTTCTGAGCCGACCTCATCGTTGAAGGGAGGCGGCGGCTTTATTTATGTGACGTAACACGTGCCCTTCCTGTGTGTGCGCCTCAGGTGTGACGAGTGCCGGCTCTGCTATCACTTCGGGTGTCTGGACCCCCCGCTGAAGAAATCCCCCAAGCAGACGGGATATGGTTGGATCTGCCAGGAGTGTGACACATCCTCCTCCAAGGTGAGTGTGTGAACAGTATGTGCGTGCATGTCACAGAAAGCAACGGAGGAGGAATTCATTTGGGGTTTTGACTGGCCTGTTTTGACATCTCTCATCATAACTTGGTCAAATTTATAATGCGAAAAGAAGGAATTAAGAGCGTGTTTATTTTTCTGCAGTGATAGTGCCCTCCGGTGTTTTTAACATGATAGGTGCAATATTTGTATGAGAAAGAACTTCAATTCCAGCAGCCTAACAAGCTGATTTGATCACCTTTGTATAAGTTGAGGGTTAAAGTAGCTACCATATTTGCTTGAAAGTAGTCATTATACACTAGTGCTTCCTCCATTCAAAAAGAATATCTCATGTTGTGAAAACTCATCTGATCCTCGATTATGACACGACCACCACAGAATAAAATATCGTCTTATATTCAGGCCAATACAGAACAAACTATGGCTGGCTCCTTTTCTGGTAGCTGAACCAACTGAATTTCAGTCATTATTGGATTTTATTTTCATCTAAGTGTCAGCGATGGTGGCTTTGCAGCCGTAGTCTTTTTCACCAAAAAGGAGATTCATAGTTTAGCTAATTATATAAGGCATTAGAACTGTAGAGAAACATGGTCAGTGACTCAGCAGGTATTCAGATTCCAATATGGTTAAAGAAATAAACAAGTAAGATAGATAGATAGATAGATAGATATACTTTATTAATCCCACAAACTGGGAAATTAGAGTGTAACAGCAGCATAACACAAATACAACACAATGAAATAAAAAGAACAACCAACAAAAATATCTCTCATTGTTTAATCAAAATAAGTAAATCCAAAGTCGTTTTAACTGAATATTTAGCTTTTTTTTAGTTACTTTTTATTTTGCTTTATTATTATTTTTTATTTTTTTTGCCTCGATCACATAGTGTGCTGCTGCTTTCTTCATTCCATATCCACAAACATGCACACGTCTATGGACAGACATACTACAGCATAATAGGGTCATTGCAGGTAAAAAGAATAAGTATATATTCTGAGAAAAAACCTGTGTCTTTAATATGTCCCATAATATGTCTTACATTTATTAGGGAAAAAACTCTGATATTCTCTGAGATTGAAGTTAACAAGAAATAAATAAAATAAATCCATTAGAACCAGTTCTTGAACCCTACTCCACAGTCAGAGTAATCTGTGCTGATGTTAGTTAACTAGTTTGCATTCTAATGGAACACAAACAGCGTTACGGTTAAAATGTTGAATGTTGTAAAGAGATGAATAAGTTAAATCGCTAATAGTTGTTAGCTAACTAACACTATATACTGAATATATGAAAAGGCTCCACAATGTGAGAGCCAGAAGAAAGTTGATAAGACACAACTAACAGAAGGGATCTACAAAGCAAAACACACACACCAAACATCATGCCGTCCTTACACAGCTATTTAAGTGTTTTCTTTCTGTTTTGCTGTTTGCTTGTTTCTATCGAATTATATTGCAATAAATGGTAACATTTGGCTATTTCTCAACCTAATTGATAAATGTACCCCAATTTCTATGTCTCTAGAAACTAGTGCTCTGTCCTGCTATGCCCCATCTATGTGTGAAATGGGGACTGATTAATCGTGCAGAGGAGGTGAATTATAAGAGCTATAGTGGCAATGCAGAATGACACAGACAAACACTCATGAAGAAACCCAAAAAGGTTGAAGCTCTCTTTAAAATCTTAAGTGGTACCCATATGAAAATCCATAATAATCAAATTCATGCTTTTCCATGAATGTCCAATGTTTTTTTATTTGACATACTGTGTGTCTTCTACACAAAATGTAGATATAATGGAATATAAATGTAGCATATTAAACTTACTTAGATAAAGGGATGGACCTATCTGAGAGTTAAGCATTTCATGCTAATAAAGAACACATGAAAACCTGAATATGAGGTGAATATGAATATGAGTCCAGGCAGCATGTTTCAGTATCAAATGTGAACATCTGTCGTCTTTTGTCCATAAAGGGAAAGTTATTTCGTGTCTAATGAACCTAACCACACTTCTGTTCTGAGCATCTTGATGTGCTAATATATCCTGTCTTAGTTTCTGAATTGGCATCACATCTATTAAAATAGCAACAGAAAGTTTGGCGTCCAGAACATCAATGCAGCTGTACAAGTTCTGAGTCAAAACTGACAACTTACAAACTAAATTGACAGATTTCTCTGGTTAACATGCCTCAATCAACTCACCACAGTAACCATGGTAACTGACAATTACAGAAGGGCAGATATATACGGATAGATGCAATAATCACATACGAGTTATTCACAGGAAGGAAGACTCAGTTTAGTTAAAAACTATTTACAGATATATGTTGATTGTTCTCTCAACTAACAAGCTGGGGTATTGTAGTCCATACTGTATATTATGTGTACAGTGTAGCCAAATTAATAATAAATTATATAAGAATAAATTGATTAGCAGAAAAACAGCTTCTAACAGCAGTAGTTGAAGGAGGAGGAGGACACTGGGATTAAACAAGACAAGAGACAGTAGAGCCTCCCAGAGGACCATCAGGTCCAGTCCTGTTTAATCAGCTCTAGCCAGAACAAACTAATACTTGGTATTTTTGAACAGAACATTAATACTTGATAACATAAACCCTGTCAGACACTACCACCACCATTGAAACAGAAAGAGGAAAATCACAGGGTTCATCCCATCATTTAGTCCTGGATGCACTGTGGCCCACATTAGATAGATATAAAAAGCTTCTCTCTGCAACAAATAATTAAAACTCCTGATTTAGAAGAAAAAATGCATCTGCCATAAGCAGCAACTCTATGCTTCAAACCGGCTCCGATGTAAACCAATGGATGACATCACACCTCGCTGCATCCATCTTCATATACAGTCTATGGTTTATCCTCTGCGAAGCGAGAACTTGCTGGTCATACAGTCTGAATTAGATTGAATGAATAATCTCTCGGTCATTTCAGTAGAAGTATGTACAATTGATGAATTAAACAAAGCATTTCCTTAGATGGCTGATATTGCTTCAACTTTGACCTGCAAATTTGCATAGTCAGCCAATAGAAATATTTTTATCATCACATCATTTTTAGATGCTAGGTGTTTTTTGTTCCACTGCAAGATAATTTGGTTGTTTTTAAAGGCTGGATGCTAGCGAGGAAAAAGCCTCATATCTAAACAACAACATTGTCATTGACTTTGTTTTTAGTTCTTGCCTTGGGCTTTCTTCCTTATGACATTTACAATGGACATCAATGGAGCTTTTTCTGACTTGTCATTTTATGGTTAATAGAGCTGTGTATTGACTTGAGTCTGACGATACAAAATATATCGATCCGATATATTGCAATATATTGCGATACTGTCAGCAAGGTGATATACTGAATTGTTTTCATGAGGATGTCATTATCCTAGAGGTCACATTAAGTCATTTTATACAGTGAGGTCAAGTTAAAAAAATGATGTCAATACAATAAAATGGAGACTAACATCATCACACATGAATACAGTTAAGTTCATTGAATCCATATCCATTGAGTCTAGCTTTTCATACCCAATTTATGCAATTCCAAGACTGTTTAGGAACCCCAGTATGCAGAAATATTAATTTTTTTAGAATAGACGGAAATAACATTTATACTGCATGCAAAAGAACTGCATGGTTTCTGCCAAACACTGCATGTAATTAGCATACAGTGGGCATGTCAGTAAAGGGGAGGCTTGTGAGTATTCATAAAACCCATTTTCATTCACATATCTTGAGTTGAGAGTTCAAGGGATCCCGTGAAACATGGTTGATACCATTACCAATGTAATCATTGATTCTAACGTATAGTTCACATATTATACTTTTATTCTGTGGACCTTTAACAGTAAAGATAAATAGTAAGTGTCAAGCCAGCCTCTGTGGCTTTCTCCCCCTCATCTCCCTCGCTCTGCAGGCTCTTAGACATTGGTATCTCATTCCCTCTGGAGTATCTTGTCCCTATGAAGTTGCTCCCATCCTCCTCCACCTCCCTCCCACTTGTTTACATCAAATCGCAGCACCTCCAGGCTTCGGCTCTCTGTGCCCCCAGAGTATGGTGACATTTCACTGGTGACAGGAGAATAACGTTTGCTGTGTTGATGTGACAAATTAGTGTAAAGGATTTTTTTTTTCTCCCTTCCTTTAGCAAGCAAAGATCACTTGTGTCAATAACTGTAAGCCTGTTCAAACAGTTGGTTATAGCAGTGTGTTTATTTTCTACTTTTGAGAAGCCTAGCTCGTAGATATATAAGGGGTGAATGGTTTCCAATTCAGAAGGATTTTAACTGTTCAATTTGAGTTCATCCGGCACATTGTGGAGGCATGTTTAAGCAACTGATGGATGAAAGAAGCCAACACGTGTATGCCATTTCTAATACTGCAGGGTCTACATTTTGAGAGACAGTTAAGAATGTGACATTTTTGAGAAAGCATGGTGTACAGACCTTTTAAGGCGCAAGGTGCTCGGAGTGTCTCAGTAATAGCAAGTGTGGGGAGATAATTGACTCCACTAAGGGCATCTAAAAAGCACTCTGAGATGAGAGCTGTATTTAAGGAAAGTTTTATTATCTGCTTTTAAATGCCAAGCCATGCACCACTTTTGCCTGTGGGGGGAGAATGTTTCTTAAATGCCAGCATTAAGTGCAGAATATTACCTGATCGTTGCAACGGAGATCCAGCTGCTGGCAGAGATAGCGGGCGGTCATCCCCTCTGCCTGACAGTCTGCTACAAAGAATGGTACAGGAAGTGATTTGTCAGAGCTCCCTCCAGCCACTGCTCTTATCTAAGAGGAAGATGTATGACATCTGAAGGAAGAGATACACAGGGATTGGCGTGGAGGATCTTACAGTATGTGATGCTGACCACTGTTTGTTCTGCACTGCACTAAAGAGTCCAGAGGTTTGCTTCAAATATGTATAGTATGGATTTTATACTTAGCTATTTGTATTTGTTGTCATGGAGACGGATGAGGTGCGACATTGTGATAACAGCGCACACTTATGTGCTCATAATAGTTGTATAGACAACGTGTCTTCAGTTAATACTGTCATAATTTCTTGTTTAGGATTTCATATCCAATAGAAGCATAGATGCGTATAGACTAACCTTATCTGGACATGCAGTAAGATATAGATATAGATATAGATATATATATATATATATATATATATATATAGTATCAGACAGACCTGAGTAGCAGACACGGTGGTTTCACTCGTACTGTTATCTCTGTTCTCCTCGATCTAAGGTCATTAAATGTTCCTGCGTAAGACATCCCCGTCTCCTGAGATCTTCTCCACTTTCTTCTGATTTTCTTCACAAATTGATCAACGGCTATTTTGATTGGCACCGGCTATGGACCCGGAGCAGTAATTTACAGACTACTGACACAGAACGGGATTCCGTGCCAGTAGTCCACATGCTGTTGGTTCAGCCTGGTCTTCTGCCTAAACCTATCCAGGCCTTAACCACAGCATTGTCACAATATAAAACATATTAATCAACTGATAAACAACTGAACCGGGCATAATTATTCAACTGTTAACTAAACCGTAATGTTTGTCCAACCAATACAGCCACCAACTAATACAGCAACTAGTACTATGCATCGAAGAGTCGTTATTCCTGTCCTGTCCTACTGCGTCATCTCATTCACACTTGCTGTTTTTGAGGCCGTGTTTTGCTGTTTTTGGATGTAGGTAGCTATGTCACAAGATGATGTTCACACTCTATAACCCCACCTGCAAAGCTCAGATTTTACAATTGTTTCTCCACCTGAGGGAAACGGGCATTACCGAGTTTTTGGACTAACGAGAGACGCTACGAGAGGTCAGCGAAACTTAACGAATTTCATTTGTGTTCCTTTGTATTTTTCAATACAAATATATATCAATGTAATTGTGCCTACTATAATTCCTGCCAAAGACAACAAACCCTGAGACAGAGGTCTTTCTTGTTTCCGTGTTTTCTTTATTGTCTCCCGCTAAAGGTCACAGTGTATGCGATTCTGTCTGTGAGGTCTTGATTAATAACAAAATCCGTTTTTGATGATGATTCGTCTCTGTGATTTGCTTGTATTGTTGAGCTATTTCGAGAACAGTAGTAATTACAGAGAAGCTGCTGGTTTACGGTGTTGCAGAAAAATGCAGGAGCTGAGCGTTTGTGCCATTGCACACATGTTTCTGTTGTGCAAAGAGCCAATAAAAGGCTTTATTAGACAGGCTTGAGTTCATTATAGACGCTGTCTTTTTATTCGGCCTGCTTGGCTTAGATAAACCCCACTCTGACCAAGGCCACATCCCTCCTGCTGTCGCCCCAGGCCCTTGCCGAATTGATTTCAGTAATAAAGTGACAGTCTTTCCGTAATATATGGATGGCCTTTAATTCAAACCTGTTACTGTGCCAAGGGGTGCCTGTTTAAGGCTTTATTTACACCCTTGCAGCGCTGCCTGGCATGCTGGGCTTCACGGTGAATCACACCAGAAAATTTGGATAAAAGGTTTGAAATGCCAAAAGCTCTTAAAGTTGCTCCGGCAGTGTTTAAAGTACTCAACTGTGAACTTGTGTGGGATGCACCGCTTTAGCTGCACTTAGACTTGTTGTCATCAAAAGGATTGCAACTGTTGGAATTACTGTCCGTAAAAGTTTCATTTTCTTCCCGTCTTCCACAGCCACAGGCCCACTCCCACTCAGCCAACACTTTGTGTTTGAAGTTCTGTTATGACCTCAGAGTATTCAGCTCTGTGTATGTATATATGGCAGTCGAGTGTCAAATGTGTTTGTATTTTTTTTTATGGTTTTTAGCAGCTAATGTACAATTTGATGTCATTCCCAATTCAGAGGAAGATTACCTTTACGAGCTGCACCATCAATCAGAAGCTTCATCGCTTGACCTGTGAAAGACTATAATTAAGTTAGCCTAATTAACTTAATGAAGTGTCACACTTGGCTGACTTTACTATATAGAGTAAATTGAAAGATAAATAGGCATCATTACTCATCAGATGTTCTGGTATTTAGAGTGAAGCAGAGGGAACACATTTTGTGCCAACTCCTCAGCCAGTGCGTGTCTATCTTTGTGGAAAACTCTAACCTTTAGCCTGTTTTTATTTTCTCAATGAGGCATTTTTCACCAGGAGTCTGACTGGTTTAATCAGTATCATTGGTGCATTTATGGAATGAAGATAAATCCCTGATTGTGAGTGGAATTTGTTGCTCTCTCCGTTCTCTTATCAGTATTCAAGTTTAATCTTAATGCCGTGAGGACTGTGCGATCAATAGGGCGAACAGTCGAGGCTTTTACTCAAGCGCACGAGGTGCTTAAAGCATGATAACCTCATCAATGACGGTTGTCTTTTAGACGTGGCCAAAGTTTAACCACAGTTTAATGTGATTTAAAGGCAAGCAGGGGCAGCTAAACTAGTCTGCAGGGAGCACAGGACATGGTCAAGGGTGGCCAGGCGGGACGCCGAAGACGAAGGGAAAATCAATGACTAGGAGTCACCTCAATCACTTTAACTAGACGCTACAGACGCCCATGCCCCTCTCAGGGGCCAATTTGTGGGGTAAACAGGCTAGTGTGATTGCTGTCAGGGTCCCC
Source organism: Pampus argenteus (assembly GCA_036937835.1). Taxonomy (NCBI): domain Eukaryota; kingdom Metazoa; phylum Chordata; class Actinopteri; order Scombriformes; family Stromateidae; genus Pampus; species Pampus argenteus. The sequence goes on from CM072879.1 coordinate 3,618,158, forward strand.
AGTGACCCTGGCAGTCCATTTCTCTGGACCTGGCTCCATTCTAATAACCCTCTTAGCGGAGAACGTACATGAAGCCATTTACCGGACCCCCTCTGTGTTTTATGGCCAGCAGCAGCGCTACCAGCCTTCGTTAAAATAACATTCCCACAAGTTCCTGGTTCCTGCTGCATGGGCACAAAGCATCTCTATTCTAATGGTGTTCTGTATAGAGACACAACACTTCAACTCAATAAATATACATAATAAACGTGTTCATTTCTTTTGGTGAACACTCCACAGTTGAATACAGTTGCGTAATAGATATATATATTATATATGTATATATTATTGGCCGTAACTTGTGCATATAAAACAGAGTAGAGCTGAAATTATTGGTCAGTTAATCAATTAGTTAAATGATAAATAATCTATAATAATTGCTTTTTGTTTGAACAATTGTTAAATGTTTAAGCCATTTTTCATGCAAAAATACGACATTTAGCCTGGTTTTAGTTTCTAGAGAGTAAACAACATATTGGTACTTGGACTAGTGGTCAAACAAAAACTAATAAAATATCTAAAATATTAAAAAATATCTGTAGTCACAGGTAAACACCCAAACCTCATAATCTTAATAGTGCACTGTGCAGACCTGCCCATCAAGCATGCTAATTGGTTAATACAACTAAAAAGAAAACATGTAAACTTAATACCAAAATTTCATTCTTCACTGATCAGATGTGCAGTTGTGCCCCGTCATGTAAAATAAGTTCTGAATGTAATACAGTTACAATACTGGACAGACGACCATCAAAGGTAGATGCAAGACTCGTAACAGACATAAGGCTTAGTACGAGTTATAGGCGGCATAAGACATTAACCCTGTAATGCCTGACCCCAGAAATAATGGACAGAAAATTCTGATTTCTTGAATCTGGAACCTTTATTTGTTTTGTTATTGAGGTCTAAGTTCAGACTGACTTCAGAATTACATCAAAAATGTATTTTATAATGAAACTTCATCTCTAAATTCAACACTGATTAATCACAAATGTACAAACACACACTTCAAAGTAAAAAAACCTACAAAGAGTGTGCTACAAAACACACTCATTTGCAAATATTCAGTTTTATACGTACAAATAAAAGTCATTAGATTTTTCCGAGATAAAGATACGAGCGCGTATTGAGCCACACACTTACTGTACAGACATACATTTAACAAAATGCTGGTGAGCAGGACTGTGTCTCATGGATGCTATAAATCACACTAATGGGGATCAGCAGAAAGCCTCTTGTTCATAACAGAAAAGGCTTTACAGACTACAGCCTGCTAAAAGTGTCCATTCCTCTGCTGCTTATTGCTACTGTACATGTGTCTCACTGCTGTCTGCTGCACGCTGTGCTGTCTCATCACAGCAACCCTTACTTTTTTGCATCCTTGTTGGGTTGCACCATAAAAAGTCATGCCAAATGCAACAAACCAGTGTAATGCAAAGTACTTTCTGTCTGCATTTGTGTAACTGATATTGATGTTTATCAAATTCATAAAATAATTGATGTTTTTTTTGTTTTTTTATCAGTATTGACTGTGACAGGTGAAGTAAAACCATAGCTCTATGTGCCTCTATGTATTATATCATGAGTTCATGCAGAAAGCCGCAGCTTGTGTTTCTGTTTGGAGTTTGTTTACCGGGATCCTGCATCAAATGTTCTGCATAGAACTAATTATATCACGTAAGACACATTCACCACAGCCAGAACTCTCCTCTCCTCTTTGTTCTATCTTACAAACGTTTTCTGGCATTTTCTCTTTGACATGTTTTGTGTCCTCAGCTCAGGAATAAAGCAGAGACACACAGCCAGTTTTCCCTCAGTGCCTGAGCACTCACAACTATTTATGATTCACTGCTTTACTCTAAATGCTTCAAACTGGAAACAGAGGGAATGTAGCTCTCCTTTCCTTCTCTCTTCCCGACTGTATATCCTCTTCCAGGAAGCATCTGTGCTTATCTGATGAGGCGATAAAAAGAAAAACCTGCTTGTGCATTTTACCTCTGATTAAATTAGGCGTCGCCTGCTCAGTTCACCTCGGTATCAGTCACGCCTCACTAAAATGGAAATACGTTTCTTGGGGAGACAAAATTGGACATTAAAGAATGCCCTTTGTAATAAATGAAATGGGAATTGCAAATATGCGCAGTCATGAAATTTAATTGTGCTCTGTGATGACTGGTTGGCGGGTGCTGAGGAGCAGAAGTGCAGGCGAAGCGCTGAGGGCAGAGGTGGTTAAATGTAGCGCGTAACGCACTGCCTGAACAGGCTAATGAAGCCACTGTTTATGACCCACTGCAACTGTGTCATCTCTTGAATGGCAACAAGATGCCAGTGCACACACACGCACACACACACACACACACAATGTGTTGTTTTTCATAAATTTCATATTGTCTTTGGGGGGGGGGGTTAGAGGAAAAAGTGCTGGGCAACAAACAATACAACAATTTACAGCATTACAATAACTTCATAATGACAATTAAATGAAATACAAAAATTAAAGCAATCGGAAAAATACAGAGCATATGTTTTATCGTGAGCAGTGTTAATGACATAATAAAAATCCAATACAGATACACTGGTTATTTACAGTATGTTGGCCTCATTCACTCATACTGTAAATGTAAATATATTGACACATAACAACAGTTAATAATAATGAATAGTCTCTTTGTTGTATTATAGGTGATGGCACTATATAGACTTCCTGTATAGAACATGAACAGTGTAAGATAAATAAAGAAATAAGACATTATGAATTAAACTAGAGCTGTCCATGAACGTGTATACTGATTCTGATTGGCGTACATTTAGATGATTTCATAATTGTTTGAATAATGATTAATCTTAATATACTGTCTGTATGGATGCAATGGAAGTGTATAAAAGGCTTCAGTGCATCATATTTATACTACAAACTGTACGTCATCATAACGAGCTTATTCATAGACGCTGAGCGTTTTGAAAATAATGATAATAAGATAATGGATTAATCGTCTTTTTTTATGATGCCAGCTTTTCAAATGGGAATATTTTCTGATTTCTTTAATGTTCTATATCAATAAACAGATTTTTTTTATTATGTGGACTGTTAGTCAGGCCAGAACAATCACCTTGGGTTTTGGGAAACAGTGATTAACATGTCTCATTATTTACTGACATTTTATGAACCTAACGACCAATGGATTCATCAAGAAGGTAATCAGCAGATTAATAATGTTCATAATAGCTGCAGCACTAATAAATACAAAGAATCAATCCTAAAAAGTCACAAAAGCGCAGGAGTATCTCATTAAATATGCTAATTATAAAATGAAAAATAATTGGTGAAAATTCTATTATTGATAAACATGAACTATAAAAGGATTGATTTTTAATTACAAAATAGCCCCATTGAAATAAAATAAGTAGAGCATTTAAATTGATATACAAGTCATAAACAGAGTTTTTTGGATATTTAGAAAGGATTTATTTCAAATTGTTCAACATGATGTCTGATTAGATTATTTAAAACTGAAATGAACCCTTTTGTTAATTTACCTTGACACTTGATGGTTCTACTTACCTGTAATATTTGTAATATTTGTAGCTTTGCACAAACATGGACTTCTTTCATGAATCTAACGGGTGAGAAGACACAATGAAGCAGTGAAAGCAGAAAACATCATCAGTCCCACTAATTAACGGCAAATTCTTTTGTGGACTGTATAGTCTTGATAAAGGCAAAGCTTCTTAAAGCATGTTTCTACAGTATAAAGGTAATCTTTGATCTAGGAGCGTGTGTGTGTGTGTGTGTGTTGGGGGGAGGGCATCATTACAGCTGAGCTGGTCTTTGTTGCCACCTAGGGCTCAGTCTGCGTCACATGACAGACACAACGCTCTGCTCCTGCCCTTTAAAACCTCAACTGGAATGAAAAATGTGCCCTTCATTATCATATATGTATATGTTAGCACCAGAGGGCCTGCCAACCTATAGAAATTCCCCAGATGGAGCTGATGGAGATATCCCACAAAGCCAGAGCCCTTCTTCTTCTGCAGGCCCGTCGGAGGTCTCTAACAGGGTCTACTGATGCAAATCACAGCTCCAGACCTCAGCCTCTTCCATCCACAGCCATCCTCTCTCCCTGGATCAGAGCCATCAATCGATCAGCTGTTCCAATCATTCTCTGAATCATTCTTTCTTTTTTTTTAATACAATGTTAAACTGCATATGTTTAGAATAGATTTTAAATAGATTTTACAAACTTTAAAGGCTTAAAGTGGACATATTATGATGTCAGATGTCGGTTGCTGGTGAACATAGTGGAGCATTTAGCAGCTAAAGAGTCATATATATATATCTCTCTCTCTATATATATATATAGATATATATATAGATCTATTTATACACTATTCTGTGTCTGCTCTATATGTAAATTAGCATCTCTTTGCTAATTTGCATTTGCCATATCAACTTGAACAGCTTGTTCGTCTGTCCCCAAGTGGCAACAAAAACACATCTTTGTAGCTTTGAATAATAATCATGCTCCTTTCCACAAAAGGCTTTGAACTTCTGTTTAAAAGTGCACTATAGAACAAACAAACAATTCAATATGGTGATATGTGAATTCCACTTTCTCCATCTCTCTGACACTGACCACTTTCTATAGACTCACTGCATGAGCCTGACTATAAGGCCGCATAAATGAGGAGTACGTTGTGGAGAGGATAAAGAGCACATGAGAAATCCTGTGAAGGCCCCCCGAGAGGTGTCACCCCTCTCCCCAGGGACACACACTAAATCAGTGGAGGGGGAGGCACGGGAGCCACATTTCTGGCTTTATGACATAGTTAGCATGCACTGGCCCCTCCTCCCCTCTTGTTTCCCATTTAAGAGCTGACTGGCCCTCCGATAACGGATGGCGCCACAGGTAATTGGAAAATTGGCAGGCTTGTCAGGGAGATTTGGTGGATGGCACTAGTGTATACGATGGCGGAGTTCATGAGGTGTCACCCCACAGCTAGATTTATATCAGCCATGGACCAGCGATAGAAAGTATCCAGAGTTCAGGAAAAAGTGGCATATTTTTCTCCAGGGGAGACTGCATATCAAGACCGCTCCAGAGGCTCTGACAAGGCTCCTGTTAGCAAAGAGATGATATATGGACCATCCTTTGCATTAACCCTAACCTTAATTTACTGTTTCAATATATGCCTTAACAACTGCTGCAAATAGCTCCACACACCCCCTCAGCTTTTGATTTACAGACAGCGGAATACCAGAAAGACACGGGTTGAGCTCGTCTTCATCCCGGACTGTTTGACACGTTCACTTTCACTCTGCATTATCAAACAGTTACTAGAGGCTTCAGATATTTGTATCACAGATAAAGACGTTTTAAAGAGTTTTATCTGCAGTTTGCTCTGGCATCTACAGGTTTACAGATCATTACTGTTTAACCAGTCTGTTGTTAGAGATGCCGCTAGAACAGCTTCAGTGCACCGTAGCATTGATTCTACAAGCCTCTGAACTCTACTGGAGGGATTTAACACCATTCGTCCCAAATATCTTCCCTTCCAAAACCTCTCATAGATGTTCAACTAGATTTAGCTCTGGTGACTGCAAGGCCGTAGCATGTGATTCACATCATTGTCATACTCATTAAAGCATTCAGTGACCCCTCCTGCCCTATAGATGGGCTCATTGTCATCCTGGATGAGACCGCTCCCATCAGGATAGAAATGTTTCATCATAGGATGAAGGTGATCACTCAGAACAACTGTGTACTGGTTTATAGTGACCCTTCCCTCCGAAGGGAAAAAGTGGACCCAAACCATGCCAGTAAAATGTCCCCCAAGCTAGTCAGAGACCTATTTATTTGCATTAATTTGAACATTTCCATTAATTGTACCATCATGGTTGAGGTCTCGTTGGGCCTACTAGTTTTGTTAGGAGATGCATTGTTTGGTGTGACGAGGATGCTGCTCCACCTCCGCCAGACACCGAGATTCAGTTGTCAAAAGTTCTGGAAAGAGCTCTCATGTTTGTGACGGCTTATAGACATTATCTCGCATGCTTCAAGGCATCGGAAAGCTGCTGCGGAGGCAGTAGTTGGTGCATCTTACAGATTAGGAGCAACATTTTAACATTAGCCACACAGTGATAAATAAAAATACAACTGTAAAAGGACATTAAACGTAATAACTGTAGTATATGCTCATTATGCCATGGCTACCAGGTGTGTATAGTTTGATATATTGAGTCTCATGGCAGCTCATTGTCTGTTTGGAGTAGAGGGAAGTGAGTAGGACTGTGTGATAGATCACATTCAGACTGCAGGAGAGGCAGCACAAAGGAAACACAAATCAAATCACAAATCAGCCAGTAATCAGCCGTGCCCATGTAGCAGTCAGGCTCTATTACAGATGTAGTAAGTGTTCATGAACACTGTTCATTTATTATGGTAACGGAGAGCATCACAACATATTTCCAGACCATGTCAGAATATACGTGTTGGAAGCGGAGGGTGAGGCAGTTGCTTGTGCTATCACTCTACTTTTACTTTTATCTGATGCCGACATCTGGCGTTGGAATAACTTCGCTGATCCTCAGTTTTTTATCTAGTTTTTTTTTATGACCAAATACCTGCAAAGCTAATGACAGTCCCCTCAGCCTCAGCTGTATTTGTTTGGTGCTAATTAGCAAATGTTAGCATGCCAAACTAAGTTGGTAACCATGGTGAACATCACCTACTGAACATCAGTAGACCAGAGTAGCCCTGTGCTCAGTATGGCTGTAGACTCTTAAACATGTTTAACAGCTTTAAACAAATATCATATCAATATATCATTTCCCAAATTTAATTACCGCTTAAAGAATCTTCAGTCCAAACATTCAGGAAATTGTGTTTCTTTAAAGAAGAGAAATTCTTTGTTTTTGTATAACAGAAACAGTTATGTGCTTCTTTTGCCCTCGAGTCTAATAGCACATGAGTGCTGGTGAAATTCCCCATTTAAACAATCCATTGTTTAAAGATGTATTCTGAAGCTCGGCTTTTCAAAGGCCTTTCAGATTTCCAGTTTCTAATTAGCGAACGCACAGTCGGGACATGTTGTAGTATTAAAACCAGCTTCCCCGGTGACCGGCCGACAGTCACGTACACTATGATGTGTTCTTTTGGAAGCACTTCTGTAGGCAGGGACCGGATTGTGCCGGAATATGAGAAAAAAAGTTTGGTGTTTAAACGTTAGACAGAGAATTAGAAGCTAACTAATGCGTGCTCTCGGCTAGCCGGAGGATCCGCGAGGTGTCTCAGGCTGCAGATCCTAACCTGTGATCACACGTTCTAGTGTGTAGATGTGTTTATTAACCTCTGGAGGGGGGATAATTGCATCTGTCAGAGCCATTTAATCACCACTGCAGCTTTCACCACTGTCACTTTCATTTTATCTGCTTTACTAAATCATCGGGCTTCTCTGGGCGACCCGCCTGCTCTCTGTGTGTGACTCGCTTTATGTTGATTCTAAAACACACATTTACACATTTACATTCAGAAGCTGTTTTGTGTTATTAATACATTAATAATGTTGTGTAGGTACATCCAGTACAACACAGCAAGTGTGGTCATCAAATGATCAAATTGGACAATATAATCATTCTTAGGTTTATATGCAGCCTTTTCATTGGCTGATGAAGGAGTTTATATACGGTTGAAAGCTCTGATACTGAACTAAGAATGAACCGCTCAAGCTGAAGTTGACTCATTGGTCCTTTAATTTCATGCAGTAGTTTCAACAGCATCAGCCTGATCGTGAAGAAACCTTCAGATTATTAGAAGTAGAAGTAGTAACTGGTTAAATGAATTAAATCCATACATGTTTCTACTTTCTAAACTAAGTTGGACAAAACCATTGGTGTTGTCGATATATATATTTTTAGATATGCTGGGGTGGAGGCAGCTAGCAGAAGTTAAATGTCTCGTAACTAAACCCTGCCCACCTCCGTTTCACTGAAACATTAAACAAAACTTTCAATTTCCTTTTAAAAATACAAAGTCGGTAGTTGGAAATGTCAAGGTCCACAGACCCCGGGCCTGTTTTCAGGGTCTGTCGGCTTGACTTCAGTGTATGAGCTTATCAAAATCAGCCATGAATGTGTTTTTTTTTTCCTGCCTCAGTATCTGACAACGATGGCACTGAGCCATAAATCAAGCTTTAAATGTTGACTTTCTGCTAGTTCATTCTTCTACTCCTTGGTTTCAGAGTGGCACAGAGTGTCTCATGTTAAATATATATATATATATATATGACAGTACAATGATTCATGTGTTTCCAGGAAGAAGAGGAGGAGCATCTGGAGGAAGATGACTCTGTTAAAGAGGAAACGGCAGAGCAGGAGATTCCCAACTGAATCCGAGTGAGAGGACACAAACACACCGCTGCTCTGTGGCTTCACCTCTGCCCTTTGCATTTCTGTTCAGACATTATAGCACATGCAACTTTCTACTAGCCTCCCAAAGTTTCTAGACAGCCAGCAGTTAGCTTTCACTCCAGATAGTTCAGCAAGCAGAGGTATTTTAGAGAACACTATGTAAATGGTGAAATCTTTAGATTCAAGGGTTAGAGTTTGTACTTTTTACGGACGGCGCTGGACAGACGAGCAGCACATCAAGCAGCAGAGAGAGAGAGACCGGATGTGTCTGAGCGTTGACGGACGGCCAGCTGATATATTTATGACACTTCCCATGCAATCTATTTTCATACACTAATGATCATCAGACAGTATGTCCGCACAGAGTATCCTCAGTGTCCTGTTTACAAGACGAAGCTAGCAGAGTGTGTGTGTGTGTGTGTCATCGGTCTGACGTCAGCACTGAAAAAAGCATTTCACCTGACAAGACTGGAGTTTTTAGGATTTTATTTTTATATTTTATGCATATCTTCTTACCGACGCCCATTCAAAATATCTACTTATTTTCTCATGTACACGTATGTGGAGTAATAGGTTTTTATCTTTGCGTTACTGTATCTTTACATGCTGCATACCGATATATTTTGTCATTATATTTGTAATGAAATCTTTCATGTTTTAGGAAATGTGTCTACTCAGAGATTGTATTTACATACTTTGTAAAGTAGAATTAGTTTTCTTTTTCTTTTCCTTAGCCAGATGGTTCTCTGACCTGCTAGTAGTCTGCCGTTCACTCGCCTGTAAAGTCGAGCTGCTGAACATTTCACATGAATCAAAGCCACAAAGTGTTCCGTCGGCTGCGTGTGATTTGATGCTAAAATAGGGCAGGTGTTAGCAGAAATGAAAAGCGATGGTTATATTTAGGTTACGTGACTGTTAATCAGACAGTTCCTGGATCATTAGATTGGAACAGAGACTACTGTCAGGCCAAAGCACCAGCAGACTGTCACAGTAAATCTGGATTTATCCCTTAAAGTGCCAATAAATCTAAACTGCAAAAAATGTTTGCTTCTTATCACTAGATACTCAATGCACATTAAATGTTTGAATTATTCAATCCGTGTGGTTCTTGGTGTCTGACTGAGTGCAGTGACACAACATCAGCAGGTAATGATTGTTATTTGCTCTCATTTGAATGTGCATTACAGGCACGTTTCACTATAGACTCTGACTATATTCAACAGATAGACTTCAGATATAAACCTACCTGTAAAAGCCCGTACCAGCCAGCTACAACAGCAAACCAGCAGATCAGTCAAGCTTTATTACGTATATACAGCACCTTTCATACAGGTGTGATCTGCAGGGTACACTGTGATTATTATTATTATTATTTTTAATAATAAATCGTTGACCTAATTGTATGGTAAAAGTATCTTTTAAAATGGAAAGCTGTTCGAGGAAACACTACAAACACAATATAACACAGCAGCATGAGTGTTGTGTGTAATGAGTCATTTGATATTCAGTGAAATGAAATTGTTAGAAGGATTATTACGGTATAAAATCTGATCTCATTTCACCAGTTCGCCGTCTGTGTTTCCGTGCAGGTGCACAGATGCACACTCAGCCTGCGTAAACAGCAGTTTAATGTCTTCTGTCCTTGATGTCATAGTTTTTATGGGGGCTATCCTGGCCTGGGCTCGAATGTGAGAGTAATTATATGGACATCACGTAGGTGCAAAGCTATTAAAAAGCAGCATCAATGAACATTTGCTCCGAACCACGCAATTGAATTGGGACAATGTTTTGAATGTTTAACACTAAAACGTACTAAAATCACTTCAGTACCCTTTAAGAGTCGGTTATCATCAGTGTAAAAAAAAAAACCAGTTACACATAACACACATAACACAATAACATTTCACCAACAAAAGTGAGGTTTGAGGATTGTTACCATGAAAGCAAAGCAACACATTGACACGACTCACAAAGGTATCTGCAACGTATAAAACGTGGTTCAAGACGCGGAGGACAAATCAGCTCCGCTCTGTGAAAAACGATGTGTCTCATGAGATTATTCACTGTTATTCAGACTGAGGGGTTTCCCTCTTACTGCCGAGGATTAAACACTTCCACAGGACACACACTCTACCGGTCCATGCTGAGTGGTAAGGGATGTGTGTGTGTGTGTGTGTGTGTGTGTGTGTGTGTGTGTTTCTCAGATCTTCATATTCCATCAGCAGTCAAACCCAGGACGTCAACACTCTGGCGTTCTGACATTAAGGCATCGAGGGGTGTAATTCCAATTTGTTTCAAAGGAACTATTAATTTGCCCATTTCAAGGCCAGGCAGGAGGGAAGCCCTGTAAGACTGTTGAACCGTGAAAGACATTATCTAGAGGCCTCAGATTTAGGTGAAGAGACGTGTAGAATTGATGACAGGAGGCGTCGGCGCCTGCAGACGTTTGAGCAGGGCTCCCCCGCGGTCCAGCTCCCAGCATGCCATCTGGGAGCGATGTCATTAGGCGTATGATAACAGCGACGGATGCATTAATGACAGAGTGGCCCGCTCCGCCACCCAGTGCCCCGCCAGTCTCCCATTTACACCCACAGCATACTAAACAGCTCCTGATGATGATAGTAGCGGTGCTTAACGGCCCGCTCTCACTGCAACAAAGGAACACACACACACACACACACACACACACTTCTCACATCATGATGCTGTGAGTGTGTGGAAAGAGTGGAAACACAGTTCTTACATCTTCAGCTCATCCCTTCTGTTCTTATTTCTTCATCTCCACCATGTTGCATTTATAAACACGTATCAACAATTAATAAATGTTTTATACACACTGGTGTAGTTGTAAACATGTTTAAAGACATTATTAATTATTAATGTTTTTCATGTATTTATAACTAGGATGCAGTATATATGTCAATAGTTTAAGAAAAAATTATAAACAATTTTAAATATTTTTTTCCTCAGTTATAAGACGTATAAGGACTTTTTTTTCTCTCTTTGAAATTTATAAAATATATATTTCTCCTGCTTAAGTCATTTTTACACATATATCAGATATTATATCTGTTTATGTCTGCAAACATGAGTTAAAAATGAAAAGTCATCCCTGCTGTGAAGTAATGTCTAATAAAAATATTAACGTCATGTGAGCAGCATCAACATCAATAACTGGTGAATGTAACGTCATATGAATATGAACAAATGTTTCCGCCATAATTCTTCCACATATGAACATTCATGACATGTAAATATAATTAACATTTCATCAGCATCATTAATAAAGTCTAAGCTTCAGCTTAATCACCATGTTCACAGGTTCATCGAGGTATCAGGATAACAATGTTCAAGTTTCACTGCTCGATTACTGTTTGAGTTGTTCATGTATATGAATATCCTGATAATAGTTTACTACAGTTATTAAATATTATTAAGTGCTTGAACAGATTTAGCAGGTTTAAAAGCACTTAGTTATATGTGAAAAATATACATTACCAGGAGTTGAGCACATAATCAACCATCATGTGACATGATCATACACAAAATATAATATTTACATTACAGTCATTTAAAAAAACACAAACTAGTTTGTCAGCGGAGGTCGACAGCACAGATATACATAAGCATATCAGGCTTTTGATACACACACCATACTTCATATGCATACATCAGTTGATTATTGTTTGGGTGTGCACATGAGATTTTCTGAGAAAGAGAAATATAGAATATCACACCGTGTCAATCATGACTGAGCAGCAGCAGAAAGGAAACATTTGCTTTCATGACATATGAATGTGTTCTTATTCTGTGTTTCTCTGATTTTAATTGTGAAGATAATTTCTCATGTTAATGTTCAGATATTTAGGTGACCTTTTTCAGCTTCACTTTTATGACAAATCCTCCTGTTTTATTGCTGCGGTTGCTGCGCGCGCGTGTGTGTGTGTGAGTGTGTGTGTGTGTGTGTGTGTGCGTGCTTGTACATCATTGTGTTCTGCAGGCAGTGTATCTGTGCTGTATTATCATGTCTACTGTCCTTCAGGTGTTGATGCTACACTTTGCTTCTGTTTGATATGATATGATATGATATGATATGATATGATATGATATGATATGTTATGATATGATATGATATGATATGATATGATATGATATGATATGATATATTATGATATGATATGATATGATATGATATATTATGATATGATATGGTATGATATGATATGATATGATATGATATGATATGATATGATATGATATGATATGATATGATATATTATGATATGATATGGTATGATATGATATGATATGATATGATATGATATGATATGATATGATATGATATGATATGATATGTTTTTACTCTGCTCATTTTCAACATAAAATATGTTTCGAGGATGTATTTACTTAAATGTATTTAACCAAAGTAAATTTATTTAACCAAAATCTTTCTCTAACCATGAAAGTACCTTTGTAGCACATTTGGCAAACATGAGGCTGGAGGTATTTATGTTTTATTTATATATTTTTCAATCTATGAATTGTATTTATCTTGTTTTGTTTCGTTTATTCTTGTCCATATTCTTGTTGTGACATTTATGTCAATAAAGCTAGTTTGAATTTGAATGTGTTCAGTGGTCTCTGACGGTGAGGACGGAACGTTTGTTTTATTGTTTTAACTGTCAATGATCGTACGTTTGTATAAAAAGTTAATAAATGAGTTTAAACACTGAATATATGTATTAGTTATGTACAGTATATATGTATATGTATTATGTATATGAATGTGTCAGCTCTTTTATTTCCTATAGTTTAATATTGCACATTTTTAAAGTCAGGCGACTCATGATGGACATTTTTAGTCCCACTAGGTTTCTTTCTTCTACTGCACTACCCATGATGCAATTCTTTCCCCTGGGCCCTCCATGTCTTCTCACTTCACTTGCTGTGTTTTAGTGTCGCTTTGACACAACTTGTGTGTCTAGTTTTAGGTCTGTTTATTAGTTATAAGCACAGCCATGTGCTGAAATGATAAAAACAACAGTAAGCAACTTGTATCGTGTGAACTACAATTATTGATCACACGCTGCTGGAAAGTAACATTTGATCAGCATTTGATTATTTATATCTGAATAAACTTACAAGTTGGAAAAAAAGACAGAACCATCAGTTGGAAATACACACTGATTTAGTAACAATAATCATAATAATAATCAGTGTCCACGCAGGACATTCTTGGAATTTCAAACTAAAGCATCTCGTCCACCACGTGTTGGACGAGATGTTCTCACCCCTGTTCTTAACAACCCATAATTCACTCTGTTCCTGTACCTGATGCTGTTGTGACAGACCTAACAAGCAGCAATCAGAGCTCCAGTGCAGGCAGATTAATGCTTGATTTTCCCTTACATAACACCAGCATATTAACCGCTGAACCACACACACACACACACACATTAGTTTAATTATATATAATACCATCGCACATATAAAAATACACCCTTTTACCAGCGGTGAAATAATAATATATATTTTTATTTAGATTATGTTGGGTTATAGACTGATTATGCCTGATGTTCAAGTCTTTGGCACATGGAGCATCATGAATGACCCCGACTGCACAGCGTTTGTACTGAGTGGCCCTGTGAGCGAACACTTAAAGGAAAGACATCTGGAACGAGGCTTGTCCTTGGCACATGTCAAATTTACACCCACATAAAAAGGTAAATACCCCGCAAGGCTGCACAGATACAAGCAGCTGATTGTCCTCCCCGTTACAGCTTTATGAAAGGTGTAATTCATACAGACATCACCCACCACTGAGCCTTAATCGAGAATTGTCTCCTTTCTGAAGATGATCAGCTCCAAAATACCTGAACCAGTAAAAGACCTCACAGAGGAGTGGATAACATGATGGAGAATTATATGCTGCTCATGTTATCTGTTGCTGGAGGTGGAGGTTTCTTCTATTTCTAATTCTGTATGGTGGGAGAAAAACATGGTATCATGGTGAGTGATGTTCAGCCTTATTCTTGTTTTCAATGAAACATATTTAATCATAGCTGTGAATTTACTGTCCGAGAAACATGTATCAGGAGGAAACTACACACACACACACACGAGCTGTAGCTGACGGATGAATGTGTAGTTGAGTGTGTGTGTGTGTGTGTGTGTTAGGACAGAGGTTCTTGGTTGGGGGTCATCCACACTGTTTCCCTCCCGCTCATAAAACATCCACCTCGGAGGACACAGTTGCTGAGCACGGCAGCACCACCTCCTTCCATTTCTCTCCATCTTTCAAGGACACACACACATCACTTATGTTGCCTTTCCCTCCTGAATGTTGTCCAAACACTTTGCTGTTCATTAACAAACAGCTGTATACAGTACAGCAGGGTTACACTGATGTATCTGTGCAGTGAGGGTAAGGGTTAATAGAAACCTGGTATTGGGTGGTTGATATGATGGAGGTGGAGCTGCAGCCTTCAGCCTGTTAAAGCCTGCTATGACTTGAATCACTGTCATGACTACAGACTTGAAATGGAATTACCTTGGCTTTAGACTTAACCAGAATTAGAGACATGAATTCTTGAATTACATCAGACTGAAATACGCAACTTGTCTTGAATTATGTGAAACCTGAGATTTATCTTGAATTTCTAAAGATTTAACTTGATTAGTGGTTTGAATTAGTTGAGCTTTGTCTTGAATTTCTTAAGAATTAACTTGATTAGTGGCTTGAATTAGTTGAGCTTTGTCTTGAATTTCTTAAGATTTAACTTGATTAGTGGTTTGAATTAGTTGAGCTTTGTCTTGAATTTCTTAGGATTTAACTTGATTAGTAGTTTGAATTAGTTGAGCTTTGTCTTGAATTTCTTAAGATTTAACTTGATTAGTGGTTTGAATTTGTTGAGCTTTGTCTTGAATTTCTTAATATTTTACTTGATTAGTGGCTTGAATTAGTTGAGCTTTGTCTTGAATTTCTTAAGATTTTACTTGATTAGTGGCTTGAATTAGTTGAGCTTTGTCTTGAATTTCTTAAGATTTAACTCGATTAGTAGTTTGAATTAGTTGAGCTTTGTCTTGAATTTCTTAAGATTTAACTCGATTAGTAGTTTGAATTAGTTGAGCTTTGTCTTGAATTTCTTAAGATTTAACTTGATTACCGGTAGTAGTTTGAATTAGTTGAGCTTTGTCTTGAATTTCTAAAGATTTAACTTGATTAGTGGTTTGAATTAGTTGAGCTTTGTCTTGCATTTCTTAAGATTTAACTCGATTAGTAGTTTGAATTAGTTGAGCTTTGTCTTGAATTTCTAAAGATTTAACTTGATTAGTGGTTTGAATTAGTTGAGCTTTGTCTTGCATTTCTTAAGATTTAACTCGATTAGTGGTTTGAATTAGTTGAGCTTTGTCTTGAATTTCTTAAGATTTAACTCGATTAGTGGTTTGAATTAGTTGAGCTTTGTCTTGAATTTCTTAAGATTTAACTTGATTAGTGGTTTGAATTAGTTGAGCTTTGTCTTGAATTTCTTAAGATTTAACTTGATTAGTGGTTTGAATTAGTTGAGCTTTGTCTTGAATTTCTAAAGATTTAACTTGATTAGTAGTTTGAATTAGTTGAGCTTTGTCTTGAATTTCTTAAGATTTAACTTGATTAGTGGTTTGAATTAGTTGAGCTTTGTCTTGAATTTCTAAAGATTTAACTTGATTAGTAGTTTGAATTAGTTGAGCTTTGTCTTGCATTTCTTAAGATTTAACTTGATTAGTGGTTTGAATTAGTTGAGGTTTGTCTTGAATTTCTTAAGATTTAACTTGATTAGTGGTTTGAATTAGTTGAGCTTTGTCTTGAATTTCTTAAGATTTAACTTGATTAGTAGTTTGAATTAGTTGAGCTTTGTCTTGAATTTCTTAAGATTTAACTTGATTAGTAGTTTGAATTAGTTGAGCTTTGTCTTCTATTTCTTAAGATTTAACTTGATTAGTGGCTTGAATTAGTTGAGCTTTGTCTTGAATTTCTTAAGATTTAACTTGATTAGTGGTTTGAATTAGTTGAGCTTTGTCTTGAATCATGCAAAACTGATTGATTATTACTTGACTTAGAGACTTTTAACCTGACAGACTAAAGAACTGATTTGAGACTTGCTGCAGTTTTGCTCTCATACTATCATGATTACTGGATTACCATAACACTGCCCATGTATCATGTCACGACTGTACAGGACTGTTTCCCTGCTTTTATTCAAGTACAGTGACTGATGCTCTACAGTGTCGTGTGACAGCCATCATCTGAAAAGAATTGTTTATACATTAGACATTAACTACGGTGCGTTCAGTGTCGTTCTAGCACCATGGTACTTTATTATAGCCTTCAGGTGGTACATTACATAAGCTAAAAGCCCTCTTCTACCTTTTTGTTTTGATTTATTGTATCGTAAATGAGAATTTGTGATTATAATTTACCTGATCCTGATTAATGTTTCTACACCTACACATTGATATGATATACCCTCATAGGTTGATAAAATGTATGTAGGTAAAGGCTTTTTAAATTTCAAACTCATATAAGCACATTAACATATGATTTTTCATTCCAATAGAATGAATGTATTTCCTGTCTGTCATCGGTTGCTATAGTTTGAAGATGGTGTTCTTGTGTCTTTTATTCTTGCTGGCTGAACAGTATTTCAATCTTCCTCTTGCATCTGAAGATACACAATTTACCAAAGTAAACAAGTCGGTGTCTTCGGGGCTTGTTTGAGAGTCATGCTGAGGTTACTCCATCTCACTTCAAGTCTTGTCCTGCCAGAGTTTGTTTGAGCACTCTTATTAAATCGCCATACTGTCGTAGCTCTCTCCATGACCTGCCAAGGATAAAAAATCTGTTTACTGTAAATTGCACCCCACTCCCTGTAAAATACCATCTGCTGCCCGAACTGCGCTGTGCTGACAACCTCTAAATATAGACCTCCTGATTGGCTCCTGAGGAGACGGGGGGTCCACATCAGCCTGAAACACCTCAACGCTTGTTCGCTAGTCTGTTTTTGACTTATTGCTGTTTCCATCTCCTACAGTCCAACATTACATACAAGGCAGCTCGCTGATCTGCTTCATGTCTAATGGAACCGGTGTGTTTAAACCAACATGGCTTTTGAAGGCAAATACTGACACAATGTTGTTTGATAATATTTTATGCATATTTTAGGTTAAAATATATTTGGGGTGTTTATCATTTCATCATTTATATTAATGTCTTTTTATTAGATAACCAGGACCAAACTGGGTATAGGTAACATACTGTCGAATTAAACCAATTTGATCACATCCATCATATATGGCCGTATTTGGATTCCAGCACCTGATGCAAGGATGCAGTTTTCATTAGAAAAGAAGTAAGGATAGGATATATAGGATGTAGGATATATAATAGGAGAACTTTGTGTTTAAAATGATGTAATGAAAAGTGTGTTTTTCAGGAAGAGACAAAAGAAAAGAAGACACCGAGAGGAGACCATTAAGTAAAAAAACAGAAACACACACCAATCTGTTCGGAAAAAATAGGTTTTAAGATGTTCTTTTAGAAATGTATTAACAACATGCTGTAATGTTTTCTGTAGAGATTTGCAAGTGGTGTGGCAAAGACCTGAGGGCGGCGTTGAAGGAAAGTTCACGGAGGCTTTAAAATCTAAAGTCTTCATGCTACTGTTGTGATTTTATATCAATCTGCTCACCAGAACTTTTGTCGAGGGGAACTACTAAACGTACTTTCTGATGGATCAGGAACTACAGGGGCACAGTTATAGAAGAACACGATCACTGTGACTGTTAAAATCTTTCAGCGGCCAGTTTGCCAAATCTTCATGATGATTAAGCTGTGGTAGAAATGTTACTGAGAATGTCTGTTAGATACGTTTGATTCCTTCCTCTTTAGTTATTGAGTTCTGTTCCTCTGCTTTTAAAGGTCCAGGATCTTTGTAATACGTATCTATAAGTGGCATGGTGATGAATGTGCTTCATTGTAGCCTCTCAGGTAAACTCACAGACAGGTGAGCAGCAGCTTATTAACAACAGCAAGATGTGGGTACAGCCTCCGGGAAGCAGTAGTTGAGATATTTTCCTCCAGCCCAGAGTGCTTGGGAGGCAGACCACATTGATATCAGTAGTAGCACCATTGATCTAATTATAATTATATATTGCCTTTTTGAGAGATCATGCACATGTTTAAGTCATATTGTATGGATGGTAGAAATGGGAAAGATTTCCATGTGAGTGACCTGTGAGCGTTCACTTCATCTGGCAACTCAAGAAGGTTGTATGATCACATAGTTGGTCATGTGACAGATTAAAATACAACTCAAGAAGGTTGTATGATCACATAGTTGGTCATGTGACA
Organism: Pampus argenteus; assembly: GCA_036937835.1. Taxonomy (NCBI): domain Eukaryota; kingdom Metazoa; phylum Chordata; class Actinopteri; order Scombriformes; family Stromateidae; genus Pampus; species Pampus argenteus. Next base: position 3,636,994 of record CM072879.1, read on the forward strand.
GATTAAAATACTTCTATAATCATAGCCATTAAAATTGGATTTAATTACGCTGGATGGCATACTTTGGCTGATGTGAGTCATCTATATGTTAGCTAAGTTTTCAGCCACTTCTGTATTAAATGCCAAGTTGGATATATTGGAGCTTTTATCTAGGGTTAGGGTTAGTCAAAAATACAACTTAGATGTTTATACGAATGCTATTTACCAGTTGGAAACTCATCGATATGACGTGAATGCAGCATTAGCCAAAGAACCATCAAAAATGTTGGACACATGGTGACAAAATCCCATGTTTGAGTCTTAGAAATAGAAGTGAGGCAGTCTGAGAGAGTGAAAGCCTTAATTAATTTAGGGTGAAGTAGCCTCTTTAAATTAATATCTCTTATTACAATCATAACACTTTTCTCACCAATATTGAATACAGTGTCAAATGAAAAAAGACATCTGATGAGGTTTAAAGGATTTCAGAAACACATGTGATTAATGAGTGAGTGAATATGTTGATTACTAACATGGTTGCCTTTAACCTTCTCTCTGTTCAGAAGGTGCAGTGTTGAAAATAGCGTCTGAAGTGCAGAACTTTTACCACCGCTGCAGAGAAAGCAGCTCATAGAGGAAAAGAAAGTGAGGAATGTATAATAATCTTCCAGAGGCATTGCCCGTATCTCCAGCTCTGCACATATTTAAAGGTCATCGGTGGTTTTACAAGTGGAGGTAACGGCGTTCCTACATTTCCATGAATTGGCTGATCTGTCAATGAAGGCTTCTTTATGAGCCGTTTGTTCCTCTCTCCAACCACAATGCTCATTTCAGCCACCATAAAATACACAATTGCTCTGATGCATCACCGAATTAGTGAGAGGGTGACAGTTCACAGCGAGCTGCTGCTGATCCAGGTGCAGCCGTCAGTTATTATTGTATTAACTCATTTCCAGAGACTTGTCATCTTTGGCTGATTGGAGTGAAAGAGGTGCTACACTGTCTGTACGTACACAGCTACAGTACAGACAAGCAATGGTCCATTCTCAACACACACACACACACACACACACACACTGATCTGATTGTCAGATTATTGTGAAGGTGAAGATTAGACGATTGTCTGGAAGATTTCCATCCTTGTATCTTATACAAAAAAGTACAATTTTGGAAAATGATTACATCCTAAATTTTAAGAAGTGGATTTTCCTGAAATAGAGGAGCTGATTGGGAGAAAAGAGTTAAGCGACGGGGTAATTTAGTCCTCTGGACCCTGTGATAAAACCACATTTGGGTATGTACTGATCTCAATCACTGTAACTCCACATAATGTTAACGGTAAGATCTCTACAGAGTTGCCAGGTTTGTGTGGATTGTGGAGCTGGACCTGATGATCTGGCAACCCTCAACTTCAAGCTGTATGTGTTGTTGGAATTGTTTTAGTAAATGTAGTAAAAAGCAACAGTTGAGAAGAACAGACCCTTAGATATTGTTTATTTGCTTTATCTGGACTGTGTAGGTGGGTCACGTTTGATGGACAGTAGTCTGCCAACATCAGCAACAATCCCACAACGTCATCATCAACGTTTGTTCAAGTACTGAATCCTGAACGCTGAGCGGTGAACCAGCTGAGTCACACCCACTTTAAAGAGAAAAGGGGTTTTCAGGGCCTTTAAGTCCAATATTTAAGTAGTTTTTTAGCTCCATTTTGGTCTCCACCACCCACTGAGAAAAATATGCTATTTATATATTAAATGTTTCAACTTGATCAGTAAAAAGTTGCCATAAATTTGGCGCTGTGATAGTGTACGATCAGATTCCACAGTGATGCCAGCTAAAACAGGCTAAAAAGTCTACAGAGCTGCAGATACGGGTGATGAAATATGTTCACACTTATTCAAAAATCAAGTTTGTGTGAGAAGATAAAAGTAAATGTTGATTGGGAAGTACAACATCTGATTCAGCCAGGATCGGTGCTTTATATGCACCTGATGATTTGGAATGATGTCGTTCACGCCTCTTCAGGGTCACCAGAAAAAAAAAAAAAAAAAGGAAATCTCAACATCTCCTCAACATGATGGCTTTAATAATATTTAAGGTAGTGAGTTGATGCTGTTCTTGTTTCTCTTTACGGCAACACTCACAGGGCTGACAGTGAGGAAAAACAGCCATTTAAGCAGAGCGCGGCGCGGAGGACGGATACTGATGCTCAGCTTGCTGCATGTGTATAATATTGTGAAAGGTCGTACTTCTTAGCCCAGCGTTTTTAGTACACTTCTATCTCTCACCTCCAGCTCTGCAGAGGGGTGATAGCACCAAGGTGTGCTGTAATTTTCTTACGTGTTCTCATCTTTATCTTCTCGGCTGGTTTGGCTCCGTATGAGCGCAGCGTGTCTTACACACACCCTGGAGTGTAATCTCACATTGTGTAGCTGCTTCATTTAAATGAGGCCTTTTCTGACGGTCGTCACCCTGCTCTCTCACTCAAACACACCTCTCCAAAGAGTGACTCAGGGCTGCGACCTACACTGGCTGGGTACATGCTGAGAACCATCTGTGTTCATATGCTGCTGGGAAAGAATCAGATTCAGTTTTTATATAATTTGGAGGTTCAAAACACAAATTCGTCTTTGATTTTGATGATCATCATCATGTGTTCTGTTACAAGATGAGCAATGTTATGGTGTTGAATGTGGATTCAATCAATCTGAATTTTTGTTTTATAAATTGAAAAAACAATTCCAGCATTTACAGAAAGTATAAGTCATGAAATATGAAAAATGAGTAATAATGACAAATGTGAGACCTTCTTTGTTGGGGGACTCGTGACCTCTAAAAATTGTTCTCTAAACAAGGCGGGGAGGCCCTGCACACCTGTTTGATGCTAGAAAGTGAATAAAGGACTGATATCAAGCAGTGCTCATAGTTGTAATGTTGTTTGTTCTCTCCACATCCATGCAACATGTATCATTAGTCAGCAGGTGCTGCAGGTAGGAGCTCTGCAGGATTTGGTGAAAAGTGGAAGCAGCAGCAGCAGCAGCAGCAGCACTCGAGCATTAGAATGTGCTGGAGAGCAGTCAGCTGGCTGCAGGCCTCAGCTCGCAGCAGGGAGCCTCGGCTGGACGCTTCCACGCCGCTGGAAGGCAAATCAAATCACACCCACCGTCTGAACCGCACACGATAAGGCTTCATTACCATAAGTTTATTTTCTCCTGTTTGAAACGGCTGCTAAAACAAAAGGGCAGTTGATTATTTTTCCTTGATCGGTGTAGCATTCAAGGCGTCTGATTTGAAAACGGGGGGGAGGACAATGAAATCCCTCCCAGGGAAAAGGGGAAGGCTGACGTGCATACAAGGCAGGGAGGGATCAGCCTGTCCAGCCTCCACAATGGACCCGCGAGACAAGACGGACACACAAAAGAGCTGAATCTGACAGTCGGTCCACTCTGCCGGGCCAGCGTCTCCAGAGATGACGAGCTGGCCGCCGGCTCCTCCACCTTCACAAAAGCCTCCTTCAGCATTGTACTGAATATTTGACAGATTTGACACATTAGACTCAGTTCACAGAGCTGCAGCCACACGGGGAATCAACTCATTTAAATAGGAGGGGGTGAAACTTTACAGTGTCTGGGTGGGTTTCCATGCAGAAAGCAAAGCGCACAGCAGGCATGTTTTTAGCATGCAATAAGCATGGCAGCAGGACAAACACTGCGTCTCTTCTGGTTATAGGTGCGACCTTTAACCATAACCTCAGTGATCAAACAGTGAAGAATGCAGCAGAAGGCGGATCATCTGTAGGAAACCATTAAACATACATTTATAGTTTGCTATAAATGCAGTAGGGATCCGCTCCAGGGATTTATCAAGACTCTGCTTGTTCAAATGATAAAATGCCATCAACGTCTTCTCCCTCATTAGAAATTCTGAATCTATGATTGTGCAAATATTGATCATTTGTGGACATAAGGTATCCCCTAATGTCCCCACAACTATCTGTGATGTCACAGGCCCACCTCTCAAAATTGGATTCTTAATGACCCCAAAGAACTTTATATCTTTATATCTAACCAATTCAAACTGAAGCTCAAACACTCATCACACTGTAGGAACAAGAAGAAACCAACATGTCTTCAGCCTGTTTTTACATTCCAGTGATAGAAGCCCCCTGGTGGTCGTAGTAACTATGAAGGTTACGTTATCATGGAGCCACAGAGATCATGTAGGCAGTCGGTCAGAGTGGATGGATGGATGGGTCAACAAAACATGAACCTTTAATCCAAGTTTGTTTCCCATTTAAATCATGACCATGGTCGTCCCATATCATTAACCATCTGGTTATTAATGAAGGTCATCTAACCTCACTAAAGTACTTATTATAACTCAAACCATAATCTGTCTCTAAACCTAACCGAGTCTTAAACACAGTGTTTAAGTAATATGTATGTAATATTATTATAATATTACATTAGGAGACATTTGAAGAAGTCAAGAAGTTTTACAAAACTTCCCCAGCCTCATCCTATATATGGAAGATAGTCTGCTGTATCTGTCATGCATGGTAACGAATTAACGAATTAGAAAATGTCATTGCATTATATTATTTTATTTCTTTTCAGAATTCTGTAAAAATGAGTAGTTTAACTCACTTTATGTATCGATAGTGTACCGTATGATCTGACGTCTGGCGGAGGAACGTCATACTCTGCTGTTAACGTGACTCTGATGGTTTACTTACAGGCAGGAAGCTTCTGCAAAAAAATTGGTGTGAAAAGAGAAAGTGAAACGTAACACATTAGAAATGTTAATGTCAGAGTAAAAGTTGGATAGGATGTCTTTTAATGTGGACTTTAAATTGAGAAAATACAACATTTATATAAAATAAGACCGAACACCTTTGTTGCTGTTTGTATGGATTACCATGCGCAGCCATGAATGTGTAGTAAGAACTGTGGTTCTGCCTGTCGAATATTCGTACCTTCAACAAAGTTCCTACATCTCCAGCCTCCAATCTGTTTTCATTAGCGGTTGAATAAAAGCAGCCTGCAGCAACAACAACCCTCCTATTCAGATTCAGTTGGAGGAGCGCTGTGGGGGTCTGCCTGGATGTCAGCAGCACTGATTGGCTGGATGAGGGGCCTCTGATTGGGGACATCTCTCACTAACTAGCTGCTAATTTAAAGGTTTGATTGGTCGGGGTGTGAAGGGCAAACAGACCTGTGTGACAGCAAGGTGAACCTTGAATGTCTTCATACAGCTACGTGTGTGTGTGCACGTGTGTGTGTGTGTTTTAGCAGCCGGATGCTTATATGATGTGTTCCATTATCTTTTTTTTTTGATAAACAGGGATTAGCATTTTGCACTGAGCTGCGCGTGATTGGAGAAATGGCAGCATTGCTAAGAAGGATAGGAGACAGAGGATTACAAGAGGCTTTTTGCTCCGTAATTTGATTTTAAAAGAGTCTTACCTTTGTTCTATGTGCCCACTTAGGATGTGCTGGGAGCTCGAGATTAGCACAGAGAATCGAGTTTGTGACAAAGCCGATTAGCAGTCGAAACAGGGCCAATAATGGTCTCCCTGTTAGAGAATCTGCATTTTAGAGTAGAAATGCCTTATAAGAAATATTTCTATTTCCATGGCATTAATGTGAATGATACACTATTGTGTGGTACCATAATGCATTGCAGCTATAACAAGTATTCACTATAGCACGGAGTAGACAGGTCCCTACCTTCCTATCCATTTACACATAACACTGAAAACTGTGAGGACATTTTTAGTTTCCTCAGAGGGAATTCTGCTTCAGCTTCAGATGCATTGTGGTTATATACTGCCATCTGCTGGACACACACACTCCTACATGTCTGTTCCAAACCTTCTTCACTGCTGCCTGATATAAAAGATGAGTAGAAACAGAGGTAGTATGTGCAGTCGATGTGCAACATCTTCATTGGTTTTGAAAATGAATGATAAGGTTTCAAAGAGTTTCATCATTGAACTCCCTTACTGAAGTTTTAATTAGCTCCATAGACAACGGGGTTAAATCACAGAGAGAATCGCCGGATTCTTATCAATCTTTTGATGATTCATTACAGTCACAGAGACTGCTGGTGGGAAGCAACAACATCCAAAGTCTTTCACTGAGTCTCTCTGGAGTCATTTAATCAAAATTTGAATTTGTTTATAAAGAAAATCTTTATTTTTAGTGTAGCATCTCTGGATGATGTATTTCAGTATTGCTTGGACTATTGTATTGTCAAAGCACTGAATGAATGACATTAATTAACTACAAAATGTAACAAACACACTCACACACTTGTCTCAGAGGGCTTTACAATCTGTACAGGGAGTGACACCCTCTGTCCTTAGACCCTCGATTCGAGTGAGGAAAAACTTGCCCACCAAAAAACCTTTTAACAGGGAAAAAAAGTGGAAGAAACCTCAGGACCACAGCAGCAGACACAGTCCACAAGAACCTGCTGGACGAGAGAGCACAGAAACTCTGAAGAAGAAGTTTAGTTAGTAACATGTGTCTGCCTCCCGAACACAGAGTGGTAGTTTATTCCACAGAAGAGGAGCTTGATAGCTGAAAGCTCTGGCTCCCAATCTACTTTTAGACACTATAGGAACCACAAGGAACCCACCATCCTGGGAGCGCAATGTTCTAGTGGGGTGGTAAGGTACTATGAGCTCTTTTAAATATGATGGTGCCTGACCATGAAGAGCTTTGTAAGTTAGGAGAAGAATTTTAAATTCTATTCTAGATTTAACGGGTAGCCAGTGCAGGGAAGCCAAGATAGGAGAGATGTGATCTCTGATTTTGGTTCCTGTCAGAACACGTGCAGCAGCGTTCTGAATCAGCTGCAAACTCTTAAGAGACTTATTAGAGCAGCCTGATAGCAAAGAGTTACAATAGTCCAGCCTAGAAGTAACAAATGCATGGACTAGTTTTTCTGCATCCGCTTGAGAAATGATGCGTCTGATTCTGGCAATGTTACGCAAGTGGAAGAATGCAGTCCTCGAAAGTTGTTTTATATAGTTATTAAAGGACAAGTCTTGATCAAAAACAACGCCAAGATTTATATAACAATAAGTCAGAAAATGTATTTACTGACTTATTTAATTGACAAATAAACATGTTTACTTTGTGTGTGATTTACCAAACAATACATAAATATGTTTTTATAATAAGACATGACACATTTTTGAGATCAGTAATAATAAAAAAAATAGAATAACAAAACCACAATCAAATCAATTTAAAAAAAAAAAAGCTCTATTGTTTTGTTGCCCCCAACACGTGTTTTTCAATCATGCTTTGTATATGATAAAGAAAGAGTTGTATTTTTTAAGTTTTATTCATTTTACCCATCAATAAATCATCATTGTTGAGTCAGAGTGACATTAAACAGTTAAAGAGTTTCAGACTGTGACCAACAGAGGGCACACTCTGTTTAAAATGAGACTCCTCCATCGTCAGCTGTATCATGTAACATAGAGAAAGTCACCAGGCCTACCTGCATCTGTCAACAGCATCCTACAGTTATCATATTTCATATACATATATGTGACACAGCTGGATGCACTTCAGCAGTATTTTGCTTGTACAGATGTTAGAAACACATAGAAGTGATTTCATTCATACTCACTGCAGACTATATAACATATCGATTAATTAATGTGTGACATGTAGCAACACAGGAGTCAGGCTGTGGTTAGCCTAGCTTAGCATAAAGACTGGAACCTCAGAGATTAAGGTGTATTCCTTTACCTTGGAAGAAGCCAGTCTTTATGCTAAGCTAGGCTAATAGCCTCTGACTCAAACTCTTAATTTAACAAACCATCAGGACCATCCTGTTTTTACATGCGCTTTCCAAGTTGCAATGCATTGGACCTTCAGGGCCACCGTACGTTTTGCTTCCAAACTCACTTTGAAGGTCGTAAAAGGAATAAATTAATATTTGAAACCAAGATTTTATGAGAGCATAACTTTGTGCTATCAGTAGTGATGCTCATAGAAAAGTCCCTTTGTTGATGGACAAAAAAAGTGGACAAAAACAACCAATAGTTTTTTTTTATTGCCATTGTGCATGAACTTTGACACTGCAGGTTACACAGGGAGTATCATGTAGTGAGTTGATGAACACTCTGACCTGCCAGTGATGTGCTCTGGTCACTCTCAGTGCTGGTTTTGTATTGATTGATGGCTTTAGCAACAAACTACTTGCTGATCCAGCCCCCATGCTCAAAACCAAAGGAATGCAAGATGAGACGCTCGTGTCAAAGAACGGACAACATCCGGAAAGGACAACACCTTTTTTTTTTTTCCCCTATTATTGCACACATCTAGTTTACCAATGCCGAGTATATGTGGGACATTGGGAAAGCTATAGCTCTTGGTAAGGTGCTGAAATGTCTTAAGAAACCACAACATTGCATTGAGCCTCTTTAAAAGCCACATATATACAAAAGATGAATGGAGCGTCAATGCAGGAATTCCACAAGCACACGAGATATCAAAATAAATGTCGGTTATGTTTCACTCTTTGACGTTTGGAAATGAAAGTTTACGGATCATATACAACTCGGGCATGGCGATGTTCATTTGCAAAGTGCTGTGCAGCCGAGACGTTGCACAGAATAATATGCGATGTTGGTGGTAGCATCGGGGTGCTTACAACACTCAGCAATAGCAGACAGACAGTGAGAGGGAGGCAGGCCAGTTTTTATCCTTTTATCTGTGCATCAAACAGATGAAAGCGCTCCTGTATCTGCAACCAAACATCTCTCAGTACTGTAGCTAGTCTCTTACAGCGGTCAAATCAAAAGGCCGAGAGATATTTTAGGAATGAATCATCATGAGTCTATTTATGTCTTGGATGCTTAAAATCTCATGGAATGCATTTAATGGAATAGCAATTGTCTGGATTATCAGAACAGTCTAAATTTGGATATCACCTGACTGGAGATTGTCCAAAGTCGTACAAACATTTATCTTCTATGGCTTGACTTGCAATCTGAGCTTGTAGCAAACTGTTGCCATGGGCCGAGTGTAGAGACACAACCAGAATGTATCTGTGGCACCAACTATCTGAAACCGTCCTGTTAGATATGTGATCTTATGAGCTTTTTCTTTCAATCAGCCATTTGTTTGGTGTGCAGTAGGTTCACTGAAACTTTTCTACAGAAAACAGCTGGAAACGAGGTTGATTTCACATGTAAAACCAAAACAATGAGTAAAAGAGGCTTAAAGTCTAAGAGGAACTATGGGGTTGGTGATAATCCTTTCACATGTAGTCATCTGATCTATAGTTCATAGAAAAACATAGTTTAGTGCAACTTTACTCATAATTTTACCAATTTTACACTATGATGATGTCGTATATGTCTTGTGTTTGGACAACATTAATGTCTGTTTCTTTTGTTTAAATGGATAAAAAGATTATGATCACTAATTTATACTTTTCAAAGTATTGATTATGGGGGAAAAAAATAGTAGCGGTAGTGAAACTCATATCACTAGTATCAAAAATATTATGCAGTATGGTCCAAAAGACCATTCTAAATGGGAGAAGTGGTACTACACCTACTGTGCATTTTGTTCATATTTTTACCAGAATTCTCATCATTAAATTAAAATTAAAATTATAGTTAGATTATAGTTATAGTGCTGCTAAAACCGTCCCGTTAGCTTAAGTCAAGTCAGGCAGCGGAGGCATCACAAATAAACGGAAAACAATAAACTTAAGCGCTCGTCATCATTAATTCAAACCTGTTTTTTTTTTTTAAAGTAAAATTATTTTTTTTTTTATAACAGCCTGAATGACCACTAGGTTACGACGGCTAATGTTTTAGCTTGTTTCAGTATTTACCTTATTAATAGGATATCTCATAAGGTCTGATATTTTGAAGTCTCAATAATTGGGCTGTTTGTGAATTTTTAAAACTATTAATATTAGCTTATCACGGCGATATTGTATCGGCAGAGATGTTAGCTGAAACGTTTTACGGAATTTTTACACTGTACGTTTGGGTCATTTAGAATCAGTGTTTATCCACCAGATAGTACTAACAAATGTGTTTCTAAAATTTTTTTTTTTTCAGGTTATGTGATTGTGTTAAAAGTGAATATCGGACTTAAACAAACCAACAAACAAACCCTTAAATATCAGTATCAGCCACAGAGCTCCGGTATCAGTCGTGCTCTCGTCTCGTCAGGTTTGCCAGCTGGCTACGTTTCTTTGGCTATGCAAACTGAGGTTTAACTCTTCAAATAAGATCAATACTACCTCAGAAAAATGTTTGTACAACTCCAGCTCCAATCTGCACCCGTAAAGAATCTGAACGTGACTCGTCCACTGTGTGGTCCGCTGTAAACGGCTCGGGCTCGTCAGGCTTCAGTAACGGCTGTCTCTCTCCAGCGTGCTTCCATCAGTACACACTGGTCACAGTGCATGTCATGTGGTCCGTAGAGAAATCAACTAACTCTTTGCTCTCTGCAGCTCAGTTAGCACAGGTCTAGTCTCAGACCGGACTCTGGAACAGAAAGGAATGATTTGTCTGGGAATGAGAAAATGACTGAAAGTGAATCTGTTCTGCTTTGTCAAGCTGCAGATATTTGTATGGACATACATTCCAAATTACCTGAGTATAGACTCTGATTGAAATACCTGAAGCGAGGCCAGATGCAGACACTGTGCAACCAATTGTGGCCATTTTGGCTTTTTTTCTTTGCCCAAATGTTTTTTTTTTTCTCTCCTTTGTTGTTTCGACAGGGTTTAACAATGTGACCTGGATAGTGTAAACATAATCCTGAAGAGTACAGCTGTTTTTCCTCTTCGGTACATAACACAGCAATACACAGTTTTGGATTCTTTTTTTTTTTTTAAACAAGCATTTTTCTTTCTTTTCATAGAGATATATGTGTATATATATGTTTAGAGAGCTTATTCATACTGTGAATGTTGAAACAGAACACAACACATAACTTAATCAGAAATATACTACCAGTTTAAAATGCATGCCCCTCCCCCCATCCATAGTGCTCTATTCTTCTCTCTGATGCCTGCGTATGATAACCTTTAACCATCAGGTCCTTCCCTGCCAGCAACAGCTCAGACATTATGTAGGACAGAACATTAAGTGGCGAGTCTTTGTGGTGGCGGTGATGGTTATTCGGGACATTGTTGCTACGTCATGCAGAGATAGAAGGGGGGGTAGAGGGGGTCAGCACAGAGAGACGGAGGCTCCCCCTGGCAGAGCAGAGGGAGGTGTTGGTGGGACAGTCAGTGGTGATGGTTGGTGGTCGCTAGCGTGAATCCCGGAGCCAGAGGCCAGCTCTGCTCAGGTCTAGCTGATGGCCGGGCTGTCTGTCTGAGGGTCTGCAGTCTCTGAGGGCGTGCCGGGCTCCTCTGGGGGATCGTCTGTGCTGGTGCTCGTGGAGACCTGAGTGGGGGCGCCGTAGAACGACGTGGCCCCCTGGGGGTCGGAGCAGGCGCCCGCCTCCGCGCTGTCTTCGTCCTCCTCGGGCTCCGAAGCCGGGGTGAGGTGCAGGGAGCCGGGGAGTTTGACGGGGCAGAACGCCGAACCGGTCGGGATGAAGTTGACCTTGTTTTTGTCGGGGCAGGAGAAGAGGGGGACTGATGCCGATGCTGACTGCCTGGAGCTGCAAAGCACAGAGACGTGTGTGATGTCAGAGAGGATCATGAGAAGTGTTCAGATTTAACACAAGTATCAAACGGTCTTTACCTCATCTCCTCAAAGGCTTTAATCTTCTCACAGCCCTCTGGGGGCTCTCGCTTGAACATGTAGCTGTTGTTGGGTTTGGGTGAGGAGGCAAACTTGGGCAGTGGTGAGCTGCTTCCACTGTCTGTGAACACAGAGACACAGGTTTTATAGGTAATCTGCACACATCCTCTTGACTTTACCATAGACACAATTTACACCTCAAAGATGTGTGTGTGTGTGTGTGTATACATATATATATATATATATATATATTTATAGACAGGTGTTAATATTCATTCACCCATCCATTCACATATCTACAGTAAATGTTTAAGTATTTCTAAAGTAGACATACTGATAGCTAAGTGTACAATCATGCTAGCCTGTTAGCAACAGGCTCACAATAATAATGTACAGTCACGCTAGCAGCTCTGTGGGGTACTCTACTTGAGAGAACTGTTAACAACAGCATGCTAACATGCTCGCAATAATAATGCTACAGTCATGCTAGCAGCTCTGTGGGGTACTCTACTTGAGAGAACTACTAACAACAGCATGCTAACAGGCTCACAATAATAATGCTACAGTCATGCTAGCAGCTCTGTGGGGTACTCTACTTGAGAGGACTGCTAACAACAGCATGCTAACATGCTCGCAATAATAATGCTACAGTCATGCTAGCAGCTCTGTGGGGTACTCTACTTGAGAGAACTACTAACAACAGCATGCTAACATGCTCACAATAATAATGCTAGCATGTTGAGGTTTAACAGGTATAATGTTTACCATATTCACCATATTGGTTTAGTGTGTTAGCATGCTCATATTTACCAATTGCAATTAGTATGGGGTATTTCAATAAAGAAAGAGATCACTAATGTTTGTACAAAATGTCACAGTAATCCAACTAATAGTTGTTGAGATAATTTCAAAATGGTGGAAGAAGTGACAGTGCTATCCTTAGAGTCATGCTAGCATGGCTGAAAACAAAGAGCAAAGTGCTTAAAACCCAACAGTCATGCTGCTCCTCTTACAGCACAAATTACAGTCTCCAAAAGGGTCTCAGTTAAGCAAATGAATTTTCAAGTGTCATCATAGTGTGTTCTTGTTTCAATTAGAATTCCAGAGTCACAATGTTTGCTGCCATATTAACTATTATACTTTTATGGGTATGCCATTATACTCATAAACAGTAGGCAGTTGTGTTAGTTAGTTGTAGAAGGAAGCACACATTCTTCAAAGAATTCAGATGTTTTAAGGATCTGCCAGAAAGACATGGTCAAAACTGGACGGGTCTAACATGAACACAGTGACCCTTCTGGACTATTTATATCAAGGCTTTAACTGGAGTGTGACTGTTTTACCTTTATCACGGTCGTAGAGTAGATCCTCTGTGGAGTAGGGGCTGCCATCATGTGATCCTGGTGGATGGGCAGGCGAGGGGCAGGGCGACAGGCTGGAGCAGCTGCTGGACCGGCCGGGGGCTGAGGGAGTCTGGGTGTCCACGCTGCGGGTGCTGCTGCTGCGCTGCTGGGGAGGGAAGGGTGCCCGCCGTCCGTCAGGGACCTCCAGGGACTGCAGGGTGTGAGGGGGAGGAACATAAAACTAATCAGAGCTGAGACAAAGGCAATACAAGACTTAGACTGACCTCAGTGTGATTTCAGTACCTTCAGCTCTTCCTTCTCTCCGTTGTCTTTGATGAAGACCTTCTCCAGCTCATGGTTGATGCCCTCCATGCTGCTGGGCACCCTGGAGATGGAGGGCTTTGGCACTGTGATGTTGGACAGCGGCATCTGGGCCGACTTCGACATGGAAAACTGCTGCAGGATACACAAACACACACACTATCACATCTATCTATCTACCTACCTATCTATCTATTATGTCTCTACCGCTGCAGAAATCAACCAAAAATACTGAAGTTATCCAGGCATCACCCAGAGGAGCTGTATTTGTGAACGCAAATGTCTGAATGAGTTGGACCAGGCACTAAATGGACTTGACCTTTCCAGCTTCCTGATACAAAGTGTGTGTAATGTCCGACTGAGCCCATGTGTGAATGCAGCAGGTCACTGTCTGGAGAATTCACAGCGACGGAGTGGGCGTGTTAATGACTTTTATATAATGCAGCTGGTGCTGGATAAACGCAGTAATGTTTTGACTGGGTCTGAGTGCGCCCCTGTCAAGCTAGTGCTAATGGAGGAGAGGACTTCCTGTGATTTCTCATGAAATAAAAGCTGTTTTATTTCTTATCTCTGGAGAAATAAGATTATAAGATAAATAAACGTCCTGCACACTCGAACCAGGCGCCACCCCTCACCTGAACAGTACATGTGTGAAAGAACAACTCAGGACACTTACAAGCGTCCAGTGTGCAGCGGTGGTAGTCTGTCCTGAAAGTCTCAGTGGATTCAGTGCATGATTTACAGTCATGATATGATATCAAACTAAGGCACTTTACCACCTTGAGAATGTTTAAAGATGTGAAGTACCTGGCTGTGGCTGGCTGTGGAGGAGGTGCTGTTGGTAGTGGTGGTGAGGGTGGTGTAGGTGATGGTGTGCTGGAGCGGGGAGAGTCGCTCCTTGTCTTTACTGTGGCGTCCTCCTTGTTTGCTGCGCTGTAACTGCTGCCGGAGCTTTGCAATCTGTCAGTCAAACAGGAGAGGAGGAAGATATTACATAAATCACTATATAATCTCATCATACTGGGATAATATCAGTCAGATGATAGAAAGGTTGTGAACAAAGCACCGCGTTAGTTAAATGTATTTAGAGTAGAAAATAAAGGTTAAAGGTCATACAACCTATTATTTTGTGGTCAATTGTCAGTAGCAGTTTTTGCAGATTAAACTGACGTGGAAGCAGCTGACTCGCTAAAATATTCATACTCGACTCGTCAAAGGGCTAAAATAAAATGAGCACTACATAAATGATTGAAATGACGGCCTATAACATAGAAATAACACTCAAGTTGTGATAAACTGGAATTATTCTTTACATAATGTACATAAGTATAGCTGCAACAAAAACAGACAACATGGAGACGTGTTACTGGTCCACCACAAAGCCACCAGATGTCAGTGTTTCCAGGCAGCTGGCAGAAACGAGACGTTCTGGGGTCATCCAGTATGTCTCAGGAAGTCATTTTACACACGGCCCATTTCATCTTGCTAATTAAACTTTCACTTATATAAGCTAGCGCCTTTGGGTGTGTTAGAGATATACTGGAATTCCCAGTCCTCCACTGGCTGTACACCAGTACGTCAGAACATGTCTGTACATGTCCTGACATCGGCCCCTCTTTACTGTAGAACACAACACACACAAGGCTTATCAATGCAGGCTCTGTGTCCAACGGGTGTTATATGATCCCGATATTTGGGCCACAGTGCAGACCTGCAGGTTTTTGTTCTCAGCCCAGCCAGTCTGTGAATGTTAGCGCTAACTACAGTGTGTACAGTTTCAGCTTTAGGCTTTCCTAACAGTGCTGTCTACGGCCATGCTAGCAGCTGTGTGGCTGCATGTGAGCTAAATGCTAACATGAGTATATTAACACCCTCGCAATGGCAATGCTAACATAAGGTTTAGCAGGTATAATGTTTACCGTGTCATCGAATTGGGTTAGCATGTTAGCATGCACAACACTTGCAAACAAAAACAAAGTATTGGACAAAATGTAATTTTTTAACCAAATGATGGCGCTAGATAAACAGACCAGTCATTATGAATCATCCTCTGGGGAACATGAATGTGTGTATTAGATTTCACAGCAATCCATCCAATAGTTAAAATATTTGAAGACTTTTATTGAAATAAACTTTCCATTTAAAGATTCGAATCGTCAGTCGGAGACCCCTCAGTCAACTAGGGTTGGGAACTGTTCACATTTGAACCAATACACGTACCTGGAATTCGGTAGAGGTACCCAAGGGTAACTTTTTTTGCGGTACTTTACATAAATGATCTGAAATTGGGCTTTAATGATGAAAAAGTTAAGAATAGAATCTTTCATTACATTTTCAACTTATGATTCGATCTGTTTTAACATCTGTTTTAATCATAGACAACAGATAGATTCAGGCTGTGCTAGCATACTTTGGCTTTGATAATTAAATTATGGATGCAACGATTATTTTATTTATCGATTATTTTCTCGATTAATCAATTTGTTGTTTGGTGCATAAAATGTCAATCGCCCAAACCCCAAGCTGACATGGTCTTGTTTCGTTGCAACCTACAGTCATCAAACACATTCAGTTTACTGTCATGGACAACGAAGGAAACCAGGAAAGCTGGAATTTGAGAAGCTTGAGACTTAAATTAGTTCGCAACTAATTTAATAGTTGGCAACTAATCAATTAATCAACTAATTGTTGCAGCTCTAAATTGTATTTAGTATGTAGTACGTATGTATTTAGTGATGCGTGCAAAACCTACAACATACCTTCACCACGTTTGTTCTAGCTGCCAACTAGAGTAAAATGTTGATACTTTTCTTTGACTGAGAGGTTTTTGCCAGCTATAACTGACAACACACCTACTCTGTCAGACCTGCTAGTCTGTCAGACCTGCTAGTCTGTCATTCAGATAGAAGCAGACATGCTAATATTCCTGCTAACATCTCTGGTGCTCTGCCTCTACTCCTCTTCCTCCTTGGAGCTGCTCTATTGACGTGTGGAATGCGTGTCAGCTCCGCTCCTCCTCTGCAGCCCTGTAACTCAGTAACGTGCCCGTGCACACATTAGTGAGGGCTGAGCTGTCATCTGGCCGACCCTCATTGTTCCCTTTGCTGCAGGAGGCAGAGAGGAGCCAGCTGGGGCTTGGCCGACCATAAATTGCAGTGGGTTATAGCCATTGCAAAGAGGGGAAGTGGGTAGTTAAGAGTGAGATAGCGTTATCTGCCACCTCCCTGCTGGAGCTGAGAGAGTCTGATAGTGCTGGGTGCAAGCAGAGGATGTGACTATCACCACCATACACCATCAGCACCAGAAAGCCACATATACTTTGCCTGTGAGGTCACACAGGAGGTTATAGAGCCTAAACTACAAGCAGCGACTGTGCATTCACGACTGTTCTTTAAAGGTGTCACTTAAGTCAAGAGTCTGACTGAAAGTTTGAAAACGGAAAAAAAAAAAATCTGGGGGTGTGAAAAAAGAACAAGTGAGGTTATCAGTAACCAGGCTACATTAACCACGACGAGCATAACACAGCCAACTCTAAGGCCCAACTGTCAGCGGTGGAGTTGCATTGTGGGTAATGTAGCGGCAGGTTTCGACAGAGAAGAAGAATGTGTGGAATACAAAAGACGACGTGTGTGGCTCTGCTGCGTTGATTGTGATCTGGTCCTTCAACAGCTGTATGTGTGTTAGTGTCGTGCCTCTTTGAGCTGATCAGCGCTGCCCCAGGACGCAGAGCGCTGGTGGGTGCTCCTCTTCTCGCCGGTTTCGTCACTCCAACATCCGGGAGTCTGAAAAAGAGCAACTGCACGTTACTATCTGCACACCTGCTATATTACATGTTTAACAATGTTCCCACTGTTAATATTAAAGGATTATTCCAGCCTGATTTGTAATTTTGTCATTTTTGGTCATCATTTCTAACAGTTGTGATTTACAACAGAGTTCAGCAAAAGTCTGTTTAAGTCTTTATCAAAGCCTTTGACTATTCCAGCAATAGATTATCAATGTGACAAATTCATGGAGGCAGAATGGGCAGATTCACACACATGCGAACGCACTCCTTAGTGAAAGCTGAGCTGGGATCTGCAAGCCGGAGGGTTGGCAACACAGTGAACTCTCTCATGAAAGCCATCTCTCTCTTTCTCACTCACACTCACACACACGCACAATACACACACTCCCCAACAGCCAGAGGAAAGTCATTTCTTTCTTCCTTGCTCATCTTAATGGGTCCGACTCAAAGACTTATTTGTTTAAATTTAAGCAGCCAGTGAGTTAGTGAGTCCCCATCATCCCGTCTACATGACGTTTTATTAGGTGTGTTATTACCACATCTCCTGATCCATCATCTATCACACAACTAACTAACTTTGCTTTTGTCTTTGTATAACTTTAGTTTTTCGTATCATTCCTATCAGTTACGTTAACTCTTTACTCAGCTTGAATTGGTGAGATCTGGGGAGACGTGTTGTAAACAAATGATGAAATGCACATTATACTCACTGCATTATAAACCTCCCACTGGTGCAAGGATGACAGGTCAAACTTTAATGAGGACAACTGAATGTGTCGTACTGTCCGTCACAATTGTCAGACTTTTATCACCCAATCAGAGCTCAAAGAAGAACTGTATCGATAGAAAATTAATCAGCTAATCAACTATTTTAAATGTTTGTCCTTTTTTTTAAGCTTTTCAAATGTGAATATTTGCTGTTTTTTTAAAGTTCCATATGAGTTTTAAAAAAAAGAATATCTTTAGCTTTTGAACTGTTGGTCAGACAAAACAAGTCATTTGAACATGTATTTGGTAAATTGTGATGCACATTTTTTTTTTTTTTTTTTTTACAATATTGTGACATTGCATAGCAGTGATTATCAAACTAAGGAAATAAAACAGGATTAAGTGCATCATCAAACCCATTATTATTATTATTACTTAAAATTAATTGAAGGATTGGAAGATTCCTTATGAGCAAGAGGAAAACATAAGTAAGAGCTTCTAGCTGAAATCTTAATGCCATGTGTACTGGGTGGAGTGCAGTCAAACACTACAAATGTTATCTTTCTTGTAGCTGGAGACATTTTCCATTTTCAAACATTATCACTTAAATCCTCCTCCATCAAAAACATGTTGCTTGTTCTTTTAATGATTTTGATATAATACCTTATAACATATCTGGAGGAGATCTTACATAATATACTCACATAAAACACACTGACGGCATCTCGTGTCCATCTGATGGCAGTGAATGCAACATACATGGAGAACAGCTGGGTTGTCTATTCTAACACTAAATATTAGTCTAACCCCGACTGTAGCTATCAGGTAGGCTAATGCCGTCTAATCTGTAATGTCATTTGTCGAGGGGAGGTGGAGGATGAGGGGAAGACCTCCCTGCATATTCAAACATCTGTCAGGCTTTCACGTAGCTTCAACAGTTAACAATAAACTGTAAGATAAGAGCAAAGAGGTCATCTGGCGTTTGATGTTCCACAGATGCGTAGGTGATAAATGTTACACGATCAGGAAGAAACAGGATGTAGAGAGCCCTGTGTGTGTGTGTGTGTGTGTGTGTGGGACATCTGAGGTTGAACAGCGTGACAGGATCACAGAGCAGGAAGGTGTGGGCCTGAAATAAGGTCAAGGATGACTCACAGTATTACTATTATGATGTTAGAAATAAAACCATCACAATACTTTAGAGTCAGATAACACAGGAGGTGGATATGAAGTGGATGCAGCCCCACTCAGACAGACATGAGAGCCACTAAATACTTTGCTGGTAGATACATGATGTATAAAAGCTGATAGTGGTGAGTCATACAGTCAGACTGCAGACGGTGAAAATGAGGATGATGACGAAGATCATCCACTTATGGCACACCCATGGGCCGTAGCTCGTCACTCTCTTACGGAAGTAAAACAGCGATTACTCAATAATGTTGTTTAAAGTTACTAAAAAAAAGGAGGGTAGAATAAAACAACACTAGTAATTACGTCAATAGTTGAGAGGTGTGTATGTATAAGAACAGATGTGCCAGGACCAGACTTTTAGTTCTCTCATTATTTATCAGTTGTTACATGTGGCTCTTACACTGTTGCTTTCCATGAACTGCAGCTCTGAACCGTGAATGATGGGAGTGTCTTCCAAAGTTAGTCCCCCATCACTTACTTTATACTTACTTTGTGCCAGGAAAGGAAGCGATCATTGTACATATGGGTGTGTTAAGTAATGTTTTAAAACAGAGCTCATCCTTTCATAAAACACATGCGTGTCATCAGAGAGACATCGGTCCATACAGGCTGTGAATAGATTCCTTCATAGCACCACTACACCGTATAAGATGGGGGACAAGATCCACAGCCACTGCTTCTGTGTACAAATTCATTCCAAAGTTTATCTGACAAAGTATGTATCTGACATGACAAACCATGTGGGTTGTTTTCATCCTGTGGAAACACAAAAGATGCCCCGTGACTTTGGAAGACACACGTTTGATTTGAAGCCTCATATTACCTGGCTGAACGTCAGAGTGCAGAATAAGGACAGAGTTTGTCTCCCATTATTGAGAGTTTAAGTGTGCTACAAAGAGTTTCAGCTCATTTCTGCAAATACCTCCATCAACAATAAAATCCTACTGGGGAAGAAAAGATGAGCCGCAGGAAACCAGCGAAGAAGAACAGCTACAATATTTCCGTTTCCACGATGGCTTCCTGACATTTGGTTTATTGTGAGCAGATTCCAACAGTTTCAGCAGATAGCTCTGTTTAACTCGTTGTGTTTCTTCTGAGTGCGGCTGTGTTTACCTGTGTGGATTTATCTTTCATACAAGATGGATAGTGCACATGGGGGTCCCGAGGCCACTGCCCGGTGAGGTAGGGCCCTGTGATGGCGCCAAGGGAAGAAGTCCGCCGGATGGCCCCCGACCTCCGCACCTGCTGTGATTTTATCCTTTCAACTGCGGAGATAAAGAGAGACAGAGCAACACGAGTTCAGCGTGATGAACTAACAGACAATTATCAGCTCTGCAGCCTTCTAAAGCGTTTGTCTCAGTGCTCTCGTTAACATCAAAAAACCTAACCTCACACGGACTTCAGGAACTGGAGCGAAGCTTGAGTTTTCGTGACAGTACCTGTGTGTGTTTCTCCAACACAAGCAGCAATATTTACACCCTCTTTGCCTTACAAAGCCTCGGTTCAACTGTTTGGCCCCGTATCTGTGTCAACACCATGGAGGCGTTTGACAGGACACATCAGGGCGCTGCGGCTAACAGGACAGGTGTCTAAAAACTACATTCCTGAATCACCCAATCAGATATGAGACAGTCACGTTAATCCTCTAATTTCAAGTTTACTCTTCTCTCTTTTTAAGAGAGTGGAAATCCTATTACTTTGACCTTATATAGCTCTTTTCTTTACAGCCTTTTAGCATAGTCACACATGCCTATATACACCATATATTGATATGTCAGGATATGTTGAGATAGTCAGAAATGACATCAGTCGATTCTTTGAATGTTCTAGGATGTTTTATATGAAAAAGTGTTTTACATCCGATTATATTACTATCAATTCATGTACAAATATCTGTACATGAATTGATAGAAGCGTGAGAGGAGATCTATCAAATAATATATTGATATTAGAGATGCACTGGTTAGATTTGTTGGACTGATATCTGATATCAGATACTGACCTTAAAGTGAACTCAGATAACATTAAATGTTTTGTCCTGCTTTAACATCATCTACAGCAATAAACTAGCATGCATACAGCTAGCACTGATATTTCCTTGTGTGTAGTGGCAGCCGTTTAAAGTGAAACCAAAAGGCAGAAATAAGATGCAGAGGTGAAGCGTGCTGGTGAAGAGATGCAGCAGGTAATTACTCTAATGCCACGAGGCATCTCGCTCGCATATATGAGTGGAAATTAATGTACCAATGTTAAAAGGTTGAGTTCATTAAGCTCTAACAATTGGCCAACTCTCCCATCAAAATAGAACCAAGCACATAGGAAACATGTTAATATGTTAGAGGAAAAAAGAACATTATGCGTGTTCATTACATGATGCCTCATCTGGCCAATGTTCCTGTTGTAATCTGCTGTCTTGGCTTCTGCTCCAACAATAGAGAATCCTATTAAACTTAGATTAAGGTAGAGGAAGAGCCTCTTGCTTTAAATCCACAGGATTACAGGTAAACTCAAGGGACTAACTTAGCCTTGGCCGTGATCTTCCTACTATATTAAGTAGCTCAACAAGGTAACACAGAGTTGTACCCCAGTCCTTCCTGTTAGCCCCAGTGTGGATTTTTCCACACCGGAGCTAAAATGATTTTACTACAGCTACTGAGCACCCAGGCCTCCGTAGACATGATACTGTCTTAAATAACACAGCATGTCATGAAGAACAGGCCAGAAATAACATTTATGTTACAGGGTGAACGATAATGAGTTTTTGCAGAGTGTTATTAGAAGTTGTTAGAGACTTGAGTTTTTATTTATTTGAATTTTTTTTCAGGACTGTACTGCTGGCAGGCAGTCAGTTCCTTTCACCTTGTAACCGAGGAGTAAATCATCCCAGATTACACAGACTGCACACACTCACACTCACACACACTCACACGCCTCTAGGGCACAGTGCCATGTTGGTTAAGACATTCATTAGCTACTTAATCCATTATTTTCACATGATACTTAGATGAGAGACCAGAGCACAAGAGAATATGTATCTAATTAATGATTTTAATGTGAAAAGTTATCCAGCGCTACGATCAATATAGGACCCAAAACAGACCCTTGTGGGACACCATCACTAGCATCAATAGCATGTGATTTGGTATAAACAACTTCAACTCGTTATAAGTACGTATTTTGATAAGCACAGTACTCATGATTGTCCAGACATTACATGAACGAGTGCCGTTATGACACGGTCTAAACCCCAAATGCTGCAGATGTAATACACGACTTTTACGAGTTCACTCTAAGATTTTAGGTAAGCGGGATAGCTTTATGTTGAAATGTTGCCAGGATGTAAATGTAAGGTTAAAAATATGACATGTGGTGCTGTATTTAAATGAGTACAAGAGAATCTACTGAAGTCACCCGCAGACTTCCTCCAATTTAAGCATTAGTTAATCACTTTACTGAAAATCTCAATCTGGTTTACTGGTCTGAGATGAAGACAGCTGTTATCTCTATTCCCTTTTCTCTCCCAGTATAGAAGCCGGCATCGATCGTCGCTTTCGGTGGTTAAAATGACAAAAATCCCTGGCTCCAGGTCACGTCAGCTATTGCTAATTTACATTAATTCACAGTGGAACTTGATGGAAGGCTAAAATGAAACTTTCTGCAAGCTGCTGTCTGCACTAAACCAAAGATCATTTATGAAGGAAGACTGTGCTGTCCTCTGTGTAACACCACTGTACACTGTTAACAGTAATGCAGTAATAATACATGCATACTCCCTTTACATTATATAGACTCTTCTCTCATTGTATGTAACTTTTTAATATCTTTTTAGGTCATTTGTTTTTAAACTTGTACTTAATTTGTGCCGTTTAATAATCTACCAAGTATCTGAAATATTGAAGCTTTCAGTGGGTTAGCTCTAGTCTTTACTCGGACTTTCATACAGCGTGTCATGTCTAGTAGTATAAGTGAACAATGTGTTACACAGTATTACATTAAAAAATATTAATTTGAACATGATTATCCAGATCTACATGCATGTTCTCTATTACACGCAAATGAGCAGTGGCCACTGATACATTGAACGAAGATTGCATACAGATTATAATGAAAGACTACAAATACACAAAAGAGACCACAACATTATAACCTCACTTGTGTTCTTCTGGTGTGTGACTGGTTAAATTGAGCATACAGTCTGCTCACATTCAGTTTAAACTCAAGAATGAGGACAAGCAGTTGTGGTGCCTGACAAACAGGGTGTATGAACAATGCCTGAGGCGGTGGCTTATGAAGACTTGACATGGATAGTTTAAATATTCATTTTATGCAGCTTAACTCCAAATGTAATAGTTTGTTAAAGCCTGAGGTTCGTTTAAAACAGCCACATCTTTACTCTCAGACTCTGGAAAACAATAATACAAATCTACTACTAAATAACTACTGGCTATACAGTACATGTCTGGATTTTAATGGTTAAATAGAATTTACAACCAATACAGCGTATTGTGTTGCAGATTGCAAAAAAACAACGTTTTTTTTTTTAAAGATTTCATGAACAATTATGACCCCGCTGGTTGAGATAAACAGCTGAAACTGAAACAGGCCCACTGCTTCCTGTCATTTGATGTGTGCTTACATGACCCCGGTGTGCAGTGACAGCTACAGTATGCAGCTATCATCACACCACCGAAGAAAAACAGACACTTTAGCTTTGAGGTATTGTCCTCTGCAAGATATTTGATGAGGAAGTGAAAAGAGATTTTGCATAGCAAAAAAAAAAACAACACAACAGTGTGAACAGCGGAAGAAAGAAGAGAGGAGTCATGTTGGGTACCATCCCAAATATAATCCGCAAGCTAATTATGTTCTTTCTCTCTACAGGCTGTGAGCACTTGTTCTATTTGAATGCGGTAACTTAAATTAGGCCTAATGAATTAATTAGACACCTGTATATTGAAAAGTGAAATGCTCCATCTAACGTTACACGATGTAGCGGCGTCTTAACAAGCTGCAGGAGGTGGACGTTATAGCCAAATTTACCGAGCTGCTCAAATGACAAATAAGAAACTCAAATATAGTTTCATCGAAGAAAGACCACCAGCACCACGCTTGCTGGCTCGAGCTGACTGTTCAACAACGGACTCACACTCGCAGCTGTCGGGTCAACAGGTTGTTGGCAGTGATAGGTCCAACCACTGTCCAACTATGTAACTGCTAACGGCTGTTATCAGTAAATAATACACCGCTTCTGAATGTCATGATTGTATCTGAACAGAATTGCGTAATGATGCGTAATGCGTACAGTATTGAGTTGTATAAGGTATAAGTTCATGTTGAATACTTGTCCCCCAGCTATGGGAGCCTGTCACATGTTCTAAATACTCCGGTTTTGGGGTAATACGCCGATAATCCTCCGGTAACATCTGTGATCACAGGTCATACTGTGGTCACAAACTAAACAAGCAGAAGGACAAACCTGACCTTTACCAGCTGTCAAAGTAGAAATCCATAGCACACACACTTCAACTAAGCCACAGATAAACGTATTCGGACCATTAACGAGCGCTACTATGGACGGAACTGTTATATGTAATGTGTAACAGCTCGATATCACTCCTCGCTCTTTCTATTAGCAATGAAAAAAAAAAAAAAACACGAATGTAGCGGCTTATTTTTAGTCGGCTGCGGCTGGTAAAAATGACAGACTGGCAGCAGATTAGATCAGCTGTTGCAAATTAAACATCATTTTCCATAAAATCTGAATCAGAACCAGCGACTAGCAGCTAAAGTGAAAACTTTGTGTTGTTGATGTGTGTGTCTCTGTGTGTGTCTGGTGTCTTTATTCTGACAAAGCTTACGTGTGATTAGACGCTGCATAAAAACCTTCTGATGTTGTATCACAGCGAATGGCAGCTTTAGCATGAAATTAAAATCTTAAAACATAAATAAAGAAAGGAGGAGAAGTTTGTTGATGTTGTCATCATATTTTACTGATGAAAAAAACAAACAACATATATATATATATATAATAAGCCTTGGGGATATGCATGTACTACAGTGATATATAGAGTACATCACCTGCTTTTAGATGACTAACATTAACACAGAGAAGAAGAACAGAGTGTGTGTTGATCAGTTCTCACAGTGTTTCCAGTGAATCCACAGAGCCACTGGCCTGGTGTGACTTACAGCCGCAGTGTGGAAGTGTCGTTGTGTTAGTTACAGTAGTTCATGCTTGCATTCGGTGGATGCTGAAAGCCTTCATGAGCTAACAAGGTCATCCAGCATGACTTTCAGTCATATGAACATCTCAAACACTCCCACCACGGTCTCATATATAATTCAGAAGGTGCTATTTAAAGGACCACTTCACACTTTTTCCTTATTTCTACGTAGAGGATTTGTTATTGTATATATATATATATATATATATATATATTACACTGCTGTCTCACTGTGATTGTGAAAGGTTTATAGTGAGGTAAGGTGAGTTACATCGAAGCATCCTACACCGCACACAAATTCTCTTTTGTCCAGTGCTAACAGATACTGTTGTTGTGGATCTTTGAGGGGTCCACAATCTCATAAGAGTGGAACACGTTAGCAGTAGCCAAGATAAGAAAAACAGCAAACTTATGCAAATACGGACATAATTAAACCCGCGCGACTGTTTTTTTTTTATTCACTTCAACTTCGACGAACCCGCCAACTGGCAGCGAGCAAGCTTCTGATGCGGGACAGCTGTGGTAGCACCAGCGGTCCAGATACTGTATACACTTTATATTTATATATTAGCTTCTGCTGATTACAAAGTATACAAGATAACATAACATTTGAACCATGTTCCCAAACGAACCAAACAAAAGAAGTCATAAACTGCATTTGAACCCCAAATTTAAAAAATGGAAATCTAAACTGATTCTAAATAAACGCTGTAAACGGTCGAGCTGGATGTAAATAATGAAAACAGAACAGCGGGCAAGAGTTCACTGAGCCAAATTACATGATTTTTCTTTAAAAAAAACAAAAAAACAAACAAAACTGAGGTCCAGATGAAAATAAAGCTGGTCTCAAGTGTCATATTAAGTTATGTGCAAATTAAATAATAGTAACAAATAAACAGGAGGTCAATGCATTAAATAGAAGGAGGTCCCCGGAGAACATTCACGACTACTCTTTGAGGAAAACATCAACTAAAGTTGATGATTAAGAAACTAATATTTCTTTCATTATTATGTCAGAAAACGGCGATGACATCTTCAAATGTCTGATCAGCAGTCCAAAATATGAAGATATGTAGTTTACTATCATGTATGACACAGAAAAGTTTAAAATCCTCACATTTGAGAAGCTACAACAAGCATATATTTTTACCAGGTTTGCTTAAAAAAATATATTCTCGCACGAGGTCAGATGCTGCTGTTTTTATTATGTGTTCATATGCGAATAATGTACTGGTTTACATCCCTAATCATGCGTCAAAAAAAAGAGCCAAATAAATACAAGTCATTGTTCCATCCACAGGCTTTACTGATTAGCATTTTGCATACAGTCTTGTTTAGTCTGCATGTTTACTGTATATCATAACGTGTTTATGGGAGGGCTGTTTGAGCTTGTAGCTTGGTCGATGTCGTGTCTACATGTTAAGACTAAATGGGACTAAAATGTCTTCAGTTATTTATGATCACAATATCCATATAGACTAAAATATCCTTAAATTGTTAACGTGAGTACACCTGTCCGTCTGTCTATTGATCTATTATGGCAGACAGTGATGACTAAAAAAAAAATAATATGTTGGCACTAGCTATCTGTTCGGCTCGGCTCCTTCACACATAGCACTGTCATTGTTTAGCAAAGGTCATCAAAATGAAAGTTAGCTATCTGTGTGTGTGTGTGTGTGTTCATTGGTTGCCGGCAGGCTTCCAAAACGCCATGCTCGGTGCTACCCTGGCTTCACGCATGCCCCACCTTGGCCACCATGATCAAAATACCCTGAACGCCTCTGCTGAAAGCAAAGACTGAGGGTGAAGAAAAAACACAAAGTGCATATAATGATAGAAGAGAGCTGACAGCTCTTAAAATTGAAATATGCTGTAACTATATATCAGCCACCACACACACGCTGTGTGTTGGCTGCTTTGCAAAAAACACAACACAAATGCATTTGCAAAGACAAATTGGGCTTCTTTCTTTTTTTTCTCTCTCTCTCTGTGAACGGATATCATAGTCTTGTATGTATTCAGGTACATTAAAGTGGATTTTGCATGTATGCATGTAGTTGCAGATGCTGGCCTGCTTGCAGAGGGCTCTGTTTATGTCTCACAGACTGCTAGGCCCCAATGTTGCCATAGGAGCCACAGACCTACTAGCTGACGACGTTTCTATGATGACAAACAACCACAATGACACGATTTAATAGTAAGCTTTCAGCGTACACCCTGAATTCCCAAAGTCTGGCTAAATCATCTGTATCATGGAGATACAGAAGAAGAAGAAGCCTGTTTATCTTCGACAGAGTAGCTGCATCATCACTACACAGGCATCCACATCCTGACATATTTACCTCATCATATGTCAGTCTACCGTAATAACAACTGCATTGCCTAATATCTAATTATTCTCTTATTACCTTCATAATACACTAGAATAACACACCAGATTAGCTCAAGCTGTGGTGTGCTAAAATGTGATGAATATTATAACGTGCATTGTGAAGTGGCTGTAGCACCTATTGTGGAAATATACATATTACATGTATTCTCAGTGTTTTTTGCGTAAAGCATCAGTCTCTATTGTATTATGACCCAATTAGACAGCTAGCCAACTAGCCTAGCATCTCGCCCCGATATGGGTAGTTCCATCGTAGCTAAAGAGAACCGTTCGCTAAATTGAACTATATGAGGAAACCTGCTAATTTTAGGTGGTCTGGCTTAATGGTGAATATATAGACGCGTTAGAAATTCTTTTTGACTTTATTCTGAATAATGTCAGTCCTCTTGACAGTTCGGCATGTATCAAATTTACAGAACTGAGGTCATTTCAATTAAAATGTCATTTTTTAAAGCTAATTCGCCTCTTATTTCCACTAGCTTTTCTCTCCAAAACACAACGTGGCGCCTGATGGCAAACGGTGGTAACAATGATCAAACTTAAGATTTTATCGCAGTTTAGTATTGAATGGTGGAGTATATATGCGCCGAATATAAGAATACATTGTCTTTATTTGAACATTTAGTGATTATCGCTGTTAAATTAACGTATCGCGTTCATTCATCACCGAAACCTCCAATTGTCATATTTTCTAAGCTAGTTTGGCGTGACGGTCGCTCAATACGTCGAGACAGAACGACACTTAGCATAGCACTAAGCTTTCTGGACGATGATGGGTGCATTCAAGATCGACTTCATCTATTTGAAATGATGATATTACCTTTGGAAACAGGAGAATATGGAGAGCGCTCAGGTGAGCTCCTGCTGTCCGGAGGTGAGAGTGTCTGCCTTGGGACCAGCCTGCTGTCCGAGCCGCTTCCACCCGGATTGGCGGGACTGGAGCAACGGGACGTCGTCGGTCCTGTGCTGCTCCCGGCTACTGAGAAGGAGGAGGAAGCGGATCGGGGTGGGCTGTGTTGATTTCCACGCAGAAGCTGGTACGGCACCGTGGCGCGGATAGGCTGCAACCGGACCGCGGTGGTGTTGTTGCTGCAGGAAGAGCAGGAGGCTGTCGGGGAGCCGCTGTGTTTAACCCGCTGCTGGGTTGAGCCGGTGGCTGCTGCTGTTGATGCTGACATGATCAACTACTTCAATTGATTAAAGTTGTTTATGTTAACAGTGTAAACGGTAAAGGTACACTGTCACAGCCTAACTTTACTGGTGTGTTGTTCAGCATACGACACATACGCTACCCATCTGAACAAAGTCTGCCAGCTGTCAAAAGTTTCTGAAGTTCATTCACGACGTCCCAACCCAAAGTTACACATCTGCGATGTTATCGACGAACACTGTAAAGTTAGCTCTTGGTTTCCCTGTCTGATGAGCACAACCAGTAAGTTGTAAGCATACATGTAGACCTACTGTTAACCGTTTTGTTTAAAAATCCTCTTTACTTAGTCAAATTAGTCCTTGGTGTCTTTCTTAAAAAGGTCTCGACTCTTCTACCACAAGACAGCAGATGTCAGTTGAAGGAACTACTGACAAGAAGTTGGACCAAATCACCACGACTTCTTTCTGATTGGTGTGGGACTACTTCCTGGTCATGTCAGTAGGGTGTCATTGGTTGTATTGAACCTGTATCCAATAATATAATATAAATGAGCGGCAGGTTGATCAGAAGTCATGTCAGGACGTGCTATTGGTTAGCGACCACTGCATATAAACAGGATCCAACATTATAACTAGTGTAAAATGTCTATTATATTTTTCTAGTGAAGTAAGTGAGTGATCTCATTTTACAGTATATTTTTTAAATTGGTAGTTACACACAAACCTCAATAGATGATCAAATTCACTAAACATGTCTAAGAACTCAAGTCAAACTGTGGTGGAGACAGTGGTGTGTTAAAAATGACGGTTGTAACTGTGAACATGACATTACCGGAAATACTTTGTTGTTTCTGTTTCATTAGAAATAAATAAATAAACACAAACATCTTTCTTGAAGTGTATCGAGTAAGGTCAAGTTCCAGAGGTGGAATACATTCGCTGTTTTCCAAGTCATGAGTAAGTCTCAAGGTTTAGCTATAAAGTCATAAGTCAAGACCAACAAAGCCTCAAGTCAGAATTAATGCCCCAAGTCAAGAACAAAGTCTCACTGTAGAATCGTCAAGGTTAACAAAGTCAAGATCAACAAAGTCAAGACCAACAAAGCCTCAAGTCAGAATTAATGCCCCAAGTCAAGAACAAAGTCTCACTGAAGAATCATCAAGGTTAACACGTCCAAAGTCAAGATCAACAAATCCTAAGTCAAAGCCAACTAGTCAAAAGTCAAGATGAACAAATGCACCAAGTCGAGGCTAAAATATCTCAGTCAAGTCTCTCTCTGACGAGTCCTAAACCCTGTTGCATTTTACTTTGATGGCTTGTCAGGAAAATGAAGACTGTATTCACTACACACTTTTCTATAACATCATTTTGTATCTTTGGGTTGGGGAAAGATCAAGTCACTCCAAGTCAAAACGAGAAGGTTCAAATTAAGTGATCAGTCTTTGGTGTTATAGTCAAATACCTTCACTACATACAAACACAATTCATCTACACTTTGAAAAGTGTGAGTAATTAGTATTTCCTGGTACATTTATAACACATTACCAGCATTAATGCACTTTAATTCAGTTTGAGACAGTTTAGTATGTGTTTTTCCCCTAAAGTACAACAAGAATGAAAGGTATATTGTATACAAAGGCACAGCAGGTTAAGAGGAGACCAACTTTGATCATGTACAAACAAATACAGTACAAATAAAGTACTTGGTAAATTCCATATTCCAAAATTCACAAAGTAACTCTAAAAGGAAATACCCTTGTTGAACGACAGACCCACAAATTATTCCAACTGTTGGAACTTTACTTCAAACCAGGATGTGAAAGTCATTCTAAGAAAACCACTCAGAACAAAAGCTCCAGATGAATGAAAGGTGAAATCCTCCGCGTAGCTTACAGTATTTACCAGCGGTGAAATACAAGAGATTGTATCTTGGTTAATGTAAGTACTGTAACTTCTCTAAATTTGATCCATGTAATGGCCGTGTCTCGTATAATGCCTGGGAAAAATAACATTGCAGAGGTGTACCTGCACTATAAAAGCAGTAAATGCAGTATAATGTACATTTCCACATCAGTACAACACTCACCTCTCTGCTGCTCTTTCTCTAATAGAAGTGCAAATTGGAGTGGTATGACATTACTCTGTTGTTGTACTGATGAAGTTACTGCTGTACATTTTAAATATGCATAAAACACATCATTTTGTGTCATGCCAACACGTGAAACCGGGTAAATCAGGAAAAGCAAACGCGCGATCCAAATAAAGGCCCGGTAAAAGGTGTACATAAAAAAGTGGTCATCCACCTTAACCTCTTGGGTATATAACTGTGTACAATACATGCTGTCATGCCTTGAAATCATTACTATAGAGTTAAAAAAGTGCACAAACCATAAATTCCATAAATGTATGATGTTGACAAAATAAAGCACTAATGGAAAACTCAAGACAGAATAAATAAAAAATAAACTGATTCTGGCAGGAAAAAAAGGTGCCAATGCTGGGAAGGCCACATTCAGGGAGCAACATTTAAATCAGCTGATGATTGGTAGGGGCTAACACTTGTAAAGCAGACAAAATATTAACTGCAGCAAAAGGGTTTTGCTACACATAAAGTAAAATATAGAAACAGTATCATATGAAATTCATAAAAGCTAAACTTGGTAAAAAATACTTGTACTGTACATTTGAACTGTATCACTTAAGCAATCTCTACATGTTGCAGTTCATACCAGACCTTACATTCAATGATTCTATTGAAGACTTGGGTTTAACTCAATAGGAGGTAGGAAGTGCTAAGCTTTGACTAAAGTTATTGTTTTATCATCTATGCGTCTCATCCTCAAATGACCTGAAACAAGTCTTTAGTACCTTTGGAATTGACACCCTGTACTAAACAGTAGATAGTTGACACACATATGCGATAACATATCCATCTCTGCTTAAATGACAACTACAGTTTATTACGACTTGGCTCTCACTTTTGTAGTTACGGCTGTCATTTGTATCAGTAACAATAGAATTGTACTCTCTTAGTTGCTGAGGTCTGACGAGAAGTCTGCACAGATCCAGAACAGACCTGAACCCGGCTCGTACCTGTGTCTTGGAGACTCATGTCTGAACCGTCGCCTGACCAAAAACACCTCTGGACGCAACTGAATACACCGACAACTAACATGTGATATAGCGCTAAGGGACACATGCAAGTTGAGTGGTGCTTTTTTCAGTTATTAAGAAGGCATAATGGCCTGAGACTATACAGTATTTCCTTTTTACCCTCCTCTCAGTACGTACTGCAATACCTTTTAGCAAAATCATGACACCATGGACCCAGACAACTGGCTCAATCAGAGAGAGACATTTCTTAGAAATCAAATTGGAAAATTGCCAAAACCTAACCTGACACGCATTTGAGGCTGTATGCAACAAGATGGCTCCAATGTGAAACCTGATTCTTTGTCAGGGCTCATTCAGGTGTCAAAACTCACATGATCATGGTCACATGTTGTTAAAAAAAATAGACAAATTAGTCAAACGTATGTGGAGGAGACAACAAAGCAGTAGAGTAAAATGAGAGAGTATTACTTATATAAACCATGATAAATTATAATTAGTCTTTAACTGTTGACATCATTCAACACACTGTACTGTATATGTAGTGTGCCTAAGTCATGATGTCTTAACCAATCAGAAACAGACTGCCCTGCCTGTGTACACACTGAGAGGAACACAACAAAGACGTCCATTCACTTCCTATTAAGCTATAAAGTCAGAATCGTTCATGGTCATCAGTTGTATATCCAGTGAGATTTTCATGCTTTCCAACATAATTTCATTTGATGTCAACAGTTCTAATTTCAAAGTAGAACATGAACAGGGAGAGACTACAGAAATGCAATGCTTGCGTGTTACCATTAACTTAAAATTTGATGTTATTTGTTCTTACAGTAACTAGAAAAATCCCCTTTGCCTGCTCAGTACTTTATAGGGCCGGAACCTCTGACATAACCATAATAAGATATAGGTTGCAACAGAGCAACCTATCAACCAAGTTCCCCACAGTGTGAACTCGTGATGACAGTCTTGATAAATCATCTAAACAGACTATGCGCTATGAAGCACAGAGTTCTCTAAAGTGAAGTCGTACTGAAAATTGGCCAGGTTGTAGTTTATGTCCCGGGACAGAAGCACATCGGGGATGACGGCGATGCCAGCCTGCATAGCCTGGACATGAGGTGCCAAACTGAAGGGGACGTCCCCAAGGAGGTCTGGGAGAGTGGCAGCAGCCTCCGCTGCCGAGGGCCCGGCTGTCAGTGATGTGGTAGGTAAAGCTGCAGGGAGATACGTGTCCATGGGTTGAGCTGGAGCTGGACAGGATGACTGAGAAAATAAGACAAACAATATATGTGAGATACTAGTCTCTGTTATCAACACACACACACACACACACACATACACACAGTGAAATATCTCAGCATTAACTAAACCTTATTCACCAACCATACACAATATGTTCTATGTGCTAATTGTCTACATAGTCAGAACCCAGTTACAATTAGTATGTAGTGTTTAGTGACCCATCTAGAACCTCCATCAGGCTAAAACGTCAACTTGTACACAAAAAGTGATCAAACTTGGCTTATTGTATATGTTAGCGAAAGGTTAAACAAGTGACTGGAGATACATGTGGTTTGGTTGTTGAGTGCACAACTTGAAAATACACATACAATATAGTGGATGGAAACACACCTAATGACCCCAAGTGAAATCATTCCAACGGAACTTCTACAAATCTGTGTGGTGTTTAACTTTCACTCCCTGCAAACCAGTTTGACAGTGCTGACCTTTGAGCGAATAAAGGGAACTGTAGACTCCTAGAGGGAGGGAGTTATCATATTACTGTAGCACCAATGTCAATACAGCATTCCCTTTTTGTATGCCACTAACTAAACTAGTCACAAACAGTCATAGCCACTGTGTGACCCACATAGCTGATGCATTAAGGAATTCTGCTGCGACACTTCCTGGTGTGACAGGGCTGACGTTCACAGCAAGCTTGTTAAAGGCTTCACACTGCTTCAAACGACACAAACACAACTGGTTCTGAAGTGGTTCTGAATGGTCACGTCTCCTCAACCTCTCTCCAACATGTGAATTTCTGCATAAAGACAGTCATGGTGTTGCATTCTGTTGTACAAATAAAAACGTTTTTGGAAAACCAAAGAAGTTTCAACCTCACGTGTTTTGGAAACTAAAATGGTTGCATGCAGGATCACTGATATCACCACCAATTCTGGTCTCAGTATTTTCCCCAAGACTAGTGCAGTTATTCAGACACAGACATGTGGTTGACAAAGATGAGGTTTCATTTCCAGATTTAACAAAATTAACATTCTTCAAACACTCTGTTGTTTTCACTGTGGGCATTTCAGTTATTGGCAATATGATATTATCTTAGTTTAAACATATAGTGGTTATTCTGTGACACTGCTTGGTGCGTGTCATCTTCTTCTACATATTTACATATTCAACTTAGTACTAATTTTAAAATCAAAACGTGGCTATCTTGATAGTGCAAACACAGGTTTTGCACTTCTGTAACATCCTAAGGAAGGAAGTTGTGCAGACATAGTCTCCACCATTCTACATGACAGCTGTGCTTTCACAACTGTTAACCGTGTGCTGAGCAAACACAACATGCCTCGAAGCACACAGCAGCAGTGGCTTTAGTGTAGTGCAACACTTGAATAAGGGCGTGTGTATGCTAGAAAAACCTCAAGAAGCAGCGCTAACTCTGAACAACCATGGCAAAGCTCTTTGGCTAGTGGGAAAACATAACTTTTTGTCCTACGCAATGCTTTTTTTTAACGACATGAAATTCATCCTGAGCGGCAGATTTGAGACTTCGTTTTTTTTGCTTTAGCATGTAATTAAAGGCAAATGTGAGACTAAATGCAAAAAAGATGTTTGTTACAGGAAATGGTTATTCCTCTGCAATTAAGAGGAAGAGGTTTCCTTTGGGACTCTGCTGGGAGGGTGGAGTAGGTCCCATGCCGTGGTTTCTCACCAACACAGAGCTTCTATGGGACAAAGATCCTACACCTGGGAAAGACTGTGGTTGTGGTGGTAGTAAGGACACAGCCAAAACATTCACACACATTTACATCCTGGCACAAAATCAACCAGTGAAATGTACACTTAAGTAAATTAACACACTTTGCTGGACAATGAACTAAGTAAAAGTCATATTTCGACCATTAGTTTGCATTTTTGACCACTGCAGAGCCACCTTTTAGGCCCCCAGATGATTTGAACTATGTACTATACTACATGCGCGACTCATTTCTGCTAACTGTGCAGGGTGGCTATAACAATCCCTTACAGATCCAAAGGCAGACTTTATGAGAACAGGTGGAGTGAAAGCAGGTCTTAAGGCAGTTATATGGTCAGAAACACAGGTATGGGTAGTGTACCGAGTTCCAGCGATTTCAGTGAGATTAATCTAGATTTAAAAAATTAATCTATGCCCACCACTAGTTTAAATTTACATCTGGATGTTTTGTAGGTGAATCACCGGAATAACACTGTTGTGCTTGTGTGAGGTTTTCATATTGCACCATCTGATCTAAAGTGGGCAACTGAGCCCACTTCCCTCTCTAACTGACATGTGGCAGCTCCAGGATGACATATGCACCAAACACACACACACACCCCACAAAAATGTCCTTATTTAGAAAACCGAGCAATAAACACTGAAGTATCGAGGCTTGTGAAGCAAATAATAATAATCAGACGACCAGCAGCGCACTTGTGTCCCTGCACAGTTGTAAAGTGAGCGCGGTGAATGGCAGCGGCCCAGTTTGGCACGCTGGCTCGGCCCGGGGCTCCAGCACCTGTCAGCATCACAGCAGTGTCGATTGTTGTGTATGAACCATGCAGGACGAGGCCAGCTGGGATGCTCACAGTTACTCCACTCAGAGCTGGAACACAGCTTCCTGTCATGAAAACATGTGCGCTCCCCGCTGATGCTTTCCTTATCTAGTTCCACAGGAATGAAGCTCACATTATGAAATGAAATTAAATCCTTCCTCAAGTGCAACAAGCTCACCTTTGATGGCTTCACGATGACGTTGGTTGACGGATGTGCGACGTTCATGGAGGACTGCATCTTCCGCCTCTGGTCTTCAGCTGTTTCTCCTGCACAGGAAATGGTTGGTTTTCATATTGTGCTGAAATACATGGAAAGCAGCTGCACGATGCCAGAAGACAATAACATTGTAGTAAGCTTAGGAAACAATAGTGTGATCATGAGCTATTTGTCGATCAATAAGTCGATCCTG
This sequence comes from Pampus argenteus, assembly GCA_036937835.1. Taxonomy (NCBI): domain Eukaryota; kingdom Metazoa; phylum Chordata; class Actinopteri; order Scombriformes; family Stromateidae; genus Pampus; species Pampus argenteus. The sequence goes on from CM072879.1 coordinate 3,673,171, forward strand.
CTTCACATTAACGCCTTGAAGGGGTCACACCTCAGGCTCTGGGAAATTGTGATTGGCACTTTTCACTATTTTATTGAACAGACAATCAAGATGGCTCACTTTCTATGTGCACCATTATCTCTATTTGCCTCTCAACGCAATACATGTGATATGATAACAGCGCTCATTTTCAGGACACTGACACAACAAGTAGTTGATTAATCAATTAGTTATCAACTATTAAATTAACTGCCAACTATTTTGATAATCCCTGAATGGATTGGAGTGATTTTTTAAGTCTGCTTCTATGTAACAACGTATCTTCAACACATTCTACACTGTCTTTTACTAAATCAAACATGAAGCTTTTCATTCACATCTTGTGCAGCACTGTAACTTTTTTATTTTCTACTGAACTCTCTATAGTTGGATTTAAATGTGTCTTTTTTCATAATGTATTGTGTTTCTTTTGCATTTTCTCTTTTATGCTTTATGTTAAGCCCTTGTCTTGTTGTTGAAATGTGTTAATAATAAAGTTGCCTTAAAGATGATTTACACCCCACACCCCCACCCCAACCACAAACCATGTTAGAGAGGTGTGATGATCTGTGCTGTTATATATTAGAAAGCATTAGGGCTGCTGGGAATAAGCAAACACAGTTTCCCTGTGTTAAGCATCCAGAGTTGAAGTTTACGCCTCCAAATAAGCCTTTAGTCGTATATTGCCACCATTCTTCTTTCTTCCACTGAAATCAAGACACAGTGAAGCTACTGACCAATACGGTGTTGATACCAATAAAATGAACATATTCAGATATGTCAGAGCATAGAAATACAATCTTCTGGACTGGTCATTTATTTCTACTCTTCGACCTTGCCTATTTTAAGCTTATACTCTGGGCCTGGCAGCTGTCACTGAGCCCGGTAAAGTGGCTGAAACACTGAGTAATCGGAGGCGCTGATGGGTTAATGTTGTTACCCTTCTCTTCCTCTACAGACTCACTCTGCCCACAGAATGAAATCATGCTTGCTGCATGCGTCTCCACAGCAGCTTCCCAACAGAAGAGGAAGTGCTTTCCTCAGGGAGCCCTCGTGAAATAATGACTGTGAGGTTAAGGTGCTGTCGTCCAGCTTTAAGGCTGATCGCTGTTGTTCCTGAATGAAGCACTCATAGCTGTTTTAACTTTGGGTTTATGAATAAGAAGGCTTCATGTACATGAAGATGTTTTACCAAATACTGGAAAAGATCATTATTGCATTAGTACCTTGAATCAGTGGAATGCAAATACTCAAAACTGAATATTAATTTCAACTAAATTCAAACATCCATATTGGCTCTGACAGCTGGGTTGCTTTTGACTCCTCTAGATTGGAAATAATTTACCACATCTTTATAACTAAAACTGTGGCATCACGCTTTTCTATCATTTCTCTCAGTCTTTAATTAAGTTAGAGCTGCAACAATTAGCCGATTAATCCATCCATCGATCTGCAAAATCATAATCACCAACTATTTTGATAATTGATTAACTGTTTAGAAAAAAAAAAAAACTAAATGTGTTGTTTTCAGTTTCTAAAATGTGATAATTTCTTTGTCATAAAAATATTAAATTGAACATCTTTGAGCTTTTGGACTAAAAAAAAACATTTGAAGACGTCACCTTTAATTCATTATCATTTTCTGACTTTTTATAAACCAATTGAATTGATTAATTAATTACTCGAGAAAGTCATGGCAGAATAATTGATAATGACAACAATCATTAATTGCAACCTAATTAACTCCAGTTTTTTAGAACTCTGCTTTTGAGTTTGTACTCAAAGTACTTAAAACTATATCCTTCATGATTCTATAATCATCAGTAGCTTTTATTTATCCGTCAAACTATACTCAAACCCAAAGAGGACAGAGCTTTTGTTAGCGTGGCCTCCAACCTCTGGAACAGCTTATAATAACATGTTGGCTGGTTTTGTTCATATTTTAAATATTGTTAGAAGTTGTTATTTGTACAATATCTTCAGCAGCATGTGCTGCAAACCTTCAAGCTCCTGAACTAGTGATTTTTATTTTTTGTCCTCTCACACCTCATAATTATTGACATTTTTGGGTTTATATTAATCATTCACAAAGCATATTTTGTTATATACAGCCATCTTTGATGAGAGAACATGACTAAATGGTAAGCAGGGAGTTTACAGTGAACGTCTGGGAGCTCAGTTGGTTGCCTGAATCTGAAAGAGAAAGCCTGGCTCTGACACTTCCTCTCCTCTGCCAAAAATAACATGCAGCTCCTGACCATCTGTGTCTGCTCCACCAGCTCTTCAAATTAAAGACACAACCAGGATGAACAGAAAATAACACTGCGCCTTTCTGAAACATGTCAAAGTGACCAAAAAAAAAAAAAATGGGCAAACATGAAATAAAACTTGCAGATGATTTAGATATGACAGAAATATGAAACACAGGAAATGTGGATTCACTGTATTGTGAAATGAAGTCACACGCTCAGGAAATTGTCAAATCAAATTGAAATTCTGTCATCAAATGACGGGCGATCACAAGACAAGGAGCAGTGAACCCAACCTAGCCTGTGTTACATATGGCTATTGATTTTTTATTCAATGGTCATTCTTCTTAAATGTTACATCTGATCACCACTGACTTTTACAAACTTGCTGGATCAAAAACTTCTCAAACAACAGTGAAAAGATTAATAATAATACAACAAACAGTTCATTAGTTCTATGAGGAGAATGCAAAGGGCCACCAAACTCCATTCAGAATTCTGTCAATTTAACAATGCCCTGTTTAGAGACGTTGGTAAATAAAAATAATTACATCTACCAACCAAAATAAACACAAATAATCACAAACAAACACCCTACACTTCATTTCTACTTTACTTTATATGCATGTTGAATTGAACAGTGGGTCAATGTCAGTTATAACAAAAATATACCAGAAATATGACAATAACTCAATAGACTTTGACCTGATATGACCCTCTGATACAACCATGTATCTTGTAAACTGTTGGTTCCTCTGCTACATGACAATAATCCAGTTAACAATAATTAACAACATGTCACTTTCATTTTAATACAAAGCTGTGTTTCTCACCAACGATAACAAAGCCTCCATCAACCTCCTTGTCGGATGGTGACTTCTTTGAGTCTCTACGGAGTCCAAGGAAACTGAACATGGTTATCCTGCGTCGACGAAATAAACAAGTTAGACGCTTAATTAGTTAAAAAGTTGGCTGAAATGTGACTTTATTTATTTATAGCTTTGTTCTCAGAAATGACAGCTACAATACTTGTATAGAAGGAAACTGGCTAGCTCGTTAGGAACAACCACATTTTAAAGAAAACTAAAAAACAAGTCTTACTGTCGTTGCTTCTTCTCATGAAGTTCTCAATGCGACTATAAAGTCACTTAACGGCTCCAAAAGCTTTTTAGTTTGGGGTTAATATGTTTTCAGAAAAGTACGACTCCGCTAATGTGTTAGTTTCTAGTTGCTAGTAAGATACTGTGAGACACGTAAGTTAATATAACCGAATTAATCTTCCGCCATTATTGTCCGAGAAATATCATCCGTGTTGTTATGTTGTGACCAGATACGACGTCACCGACCTCAATGTCGTCCGTGTCCGTGTAGAAACTATAAACTGTCTCCAACGGTCCTGCTACAAATGACGCTCTCTGCAACATGCAGCGGAACTGTTCACTGGTGTTTACGGGGAGCCAAAAGATAGAGCACAGCGGACATGTCGTAAAAAGGGTTGGAGGTGTTCGTTTTGTACTACTGGATTTACCGTTATTACAAATTAGGCGGGTTTGCATGTAAATTAAGACACTCCTCCCGCGCGGGCTAGCCGTGTGAGAAAAAGTATACAACATCGTATTTCCCGCGCGACACTGCATTGTGTTGAGTCCAGAAACGACTTAACAGCAAACCGCCAAGATGTCAGGAATACTGGATGTCCCGAAACCAAGAATAAACTGCTCTATGTTGTCGCAGCACATTAATAAACCGGTTTGCTTCGTCGGCCGTGTTGAAAAGGTCAGTGTGGTTTGAGTTAAGATGTTTTAGCAGTTGGTTACGTGACTTGAGTGAATGTCATTAACATGCAGCGTTTCTTTTCTGCGTCATTAGGTTCACCCAACAGGGAAAACCTTTACTGTGTCGGATGGAGAAGGAAAGATAGCAACGGTTGAACTTAATGAACCTGTGAGTACATTTAGTCTGCAGCTTAAATAACAGCTCAACTTAAACACAGTCCTTTGTTTTGGGGTATTTTTTGCGTTTATTAATTACACTTCAGTTAAAACGACGTGTTTACTGCCCTGGTTATGATATGTGGAACCTCACCTCGTCTGTGTCCTTTTCTGTGAAATGGATATAAAAGGCTTGAACTGAAACCATGTTCCACTAAAAACACCAGCACTAATATCACATGTATGACCAGTAGAAAAGCCTGTGAGAGTGTGTAAGAAGGGGATATGATTATGATAATCATGGAACTTGGACAGTATTTAATTTCCTGCCCGTCATGGAGATCAATCTGTGGTTCACATGAAACACAGGCATTGAAAACTGGCTGCTGGTATATCTCTCTTGTTCTGGTGGCATATGTGTCTCCTGAGTGGTCAGAGTCACTGTCCGTTAGTGCTGCTGCTAACATTTATTATTATCATGGTTGAGTAATCCATCCATTATTTTCTCAATTAATTGATTACTGTTTGGTCTATAGAATGTTCAGAAATTGTGAAAAATGTCAATCGCCATTTTCCCAAAACCCGAGATGCTTCCTAAACAGAACCAGTAGTTCCCAATCTAAAGATATTCAGTTTATTATAGAAACTGGCTATCTATCTATCTATCTATCTATATTCTGTCTATCTATTTTCACCAGCCTACCGGTGATGCCTCTTGTTTTAGAGTCATATGTTGGTTCTTAGTGGCACATCACTGCTTTCCAACAGAGAAAAGGACACATGTAAACAGCATGTCAGTGGAAGAGGATGTGTAGTTTTTAAAATTCTGACTTGTATATATGCTGTAGGGGAAAATGTGCTCTCACAATTAATCGATTAGTTGCCGACTATTTCGATAATGGATTAATCATTTTGAGTGAAAAGTCCAAACTCAATAGATTGAGAGCTGTATAATTTCTGCTTTGTTTAGTCTTCTATCATAAGAAAATGTTTGTTAGATTGTGGACATTTTTAATTTTTTTGCCAATTGATAATGAAAGTAATCATTAGATGCAGCACTGGTCCCAATGCTAAGGAAAAAGAATCAGTAAATGGTGTCTTGTATCTGTAATATTGATTTATTATCTGTTTCAGTGAAAAAGGTAGTGCTACTGCATCATTAGCCAGAGCTGTTTTCTTAACAGACCAAACAACCAGGTATTAAACTGAGTTTGGTTTTTTTGTTTGTTTTTTCTTCCTCCAGCTACAAGAAGAGCTGAGCGGCGTTGTGGAGGTCATTGGTATGGTGTCCAACAAAGGAGCAATAATGGCCACCACATACAACATGCTACGAGAGGACAAGGGCATTCCTTTCGGTAGGTCGTCTCCTATTAACAGATGCTGCGGCTGCCATCCAGCTGCACTGATGAGTGGTGACTGACGGTATGTTGTGTCCATGTGTCCCACAGATTTAGAGTTGTATAATGAAGCCCTGAAGGTCATCCATGATTTCCCCCAGCATTACCCTTTTGAAGTGGCTGCAAGTGGATGAGCGCTCACCGTGTAAAGATGTTTTCAGTCCATTGTGTTTGAGGTTTTTCTTCCTGTGTTCAGTTTTTGTTGTGAGTAAAGTTTTGTACAAAGTAAATCCGTAATATCAAAGTTCTGGCAATAAACTTTATTTTCTTCTTAACTAAAGCATGCAGCCTTTTCAATTGAGCACTGGGAATCATTGTTGACCTTGGGATCAGTGCCTGTGACTAAATAAGCTCTATTTAAAGGTCCGCTTACTAGTTTTATCGCGGCTTTCAACCACATCTTTGAATTGCAAAAAAAAGTTCCACAGATTTTCAGTGTTTCTAATGGAGTGAATGACTTGGCTACAAATTAATTATTATAACAAATGCTACGTTTATGAATGTTAAACATTTCAATTACAGTGTCAGAAGTGTTGAATTAGATTAAACTTTCATTATATTCCACTTCAAATTAATTAAATATTAATTCATTTAATAGCTATAATGGGATTTCTATGTAATGTTGACTAATGATATAACTGCCTGTTTACATGTATGGTTCTGTGTGATTGGTTATATTCACATAGTGTGCAAAAACACCGTTAATGTTCCCAGATAAGTCCAGTGCAAATATGCATAATCTCATGTTAAACAACAACAACAACAACACATGATGAAAACACTGTACACGTGTGTTCAGAGGTACCGCTGCTCAATGGTTTGTATGGATAGTTGTAAACATAAGCAGCAGACAAAGGTTCTCTCTGTGTACATGAACCATAACGGGCAGCAGGGGGCAGTATGACCAAACAAGTCCCACTCATTCACACTCAAAGTGTCCTTGGTGATCATCAACACACAACCCGATTGTGTCAACGAGCAAGAAAACAAGTTATATTAAATGTAGAAACTACACTGATTATTAGTTACAGGGAAACTGATGCTCCTGATGCTGGTGTGTGTTATATGTACCGTTAGAAAGTGTGTACCTATGTTTCCCCCCAATGTGGGGCATCTCCCTGGCTGAATGAGCATCATCACTTTGGTTACAGCACACCCTGCTGGTTCCAGATGGTGTGAACAAACTGTACCTGCAGCTTCTGGACACACCAGTCAGTTAATATTGTGCTGTAACAAAGCCAGCTGACGTCTAAACTTTAATGCACATTTTTCCCCATATTTCTTGTCGGCGCTTCACTGTTGCTTTAAAATATTGTAAAATGGGTCAAAATGTATAATATTATTTTTTTCAAAGACTACTAGATTACAGTGTATAGTTTCTGGCTTGTGACGCCTGTGTAGTTGTGGCTCCTTGTTATGTTTCAGATGCATTTGATTTGTTATAGTTGCCCTCGAAAAGATTTAGATGTGTTGAAATAAATAGCCAAATATTTCACAAACAAAAATAAGGGAAAGGTCTGAATCTACATGTATGTGGCTGAAGTCATTATAAAATAGTTCAAAGTAGCATTAATCAGCATTAATAATTAAATTTATTAAACCTAATTTACTGATAATACATATGTACTTTTACTTAAGTTGATTTATAATTGCAATACATTTACATGGCTTTAGTAAAGTACAATTATATAGAGTAAAAGAGAACTTCTCTGTATAACAATGCTCCATTTTAAATATCTACTATATAAGCTATACTACTGTAAACTATAGCTGTGAGACAAATGTAGTGGAGGACAAAGTACAATATTTGTGTTAGACGTGTAGCGCAGTTGAAACAGACTCATATCACCAAGTAATTTTGGTCTCGTTACATTGAATAAATCAATTTCCCTCCATTTAAACAACAATAAAAGTGAAATGATTGTTTTTGGAATCAAAGAATGATTAAATGTTAAGGTTTTTCTTAATTTTTTTCATAGTCTTATTTATATAGAAATATGCCATATAGAAAAGTCTATTGTACTTCAGTAAATATAGTTAGTTACTTTGACTGGTATCAGAAAGATGGATTTGTCAGACTTACTTGCCATAACTAAAACATGTTTCTATTAGGTTTATTCTTATATTATTTGTAAATACAAATTATTTAATTCATTTATTTGACTCTTAAAGTTTAAAGGGCAGTTGCAGTGTTTTCTTTTGTTGGAATTAATTTCCATAACTACTTAGATAACTAAATAGAGTTTTTGCTGTCTTCACAGGTTATTGGGCAGATAATATTATGACCAGAATCATTTAATCCATCTTCTTCAAATCTTCTAATCAATCAATATGTAATATGATTCATTTTTTTCCCGAAGAATATAGAATAGAATATCTTTATTTGTCATTGTCACATGTACAACGAAATTAACATGTGCCCTTAGGGCTGAGTAGATGCTGACAGGGTTTTAATTTGTAAGCCTCATCCTTCAACAGAATGATAAACGCCAACCACTTCCTGTCCGTTTCTTTCATAAAAGGAAATATTATCATTCCAAAATCTGACCCAGAAGAGACGGACTCCTCTCATACATGCAAACATATTTATTATGGACATAGACTACATCCTCTGATACAATCCTTCATGACCACAAACCTCACACACACTTCTGTTTTGTGTGTATGACAGGTGGAAGACTATAGCATTATTTCATTCATGGCATTCATTGACCAGTCCTGCTTCGAAAGGTAGCCTATATAACCGGAATACCCCTCCTTATTATCTAAATTCTATATTGTTTTCAAAGAGGACTTGTATTATCCATAACTGTTAACTGATCTTGTTACACATATGTCTATAAAGAGATGATGCCAATCTTTGCTCACAACACACCACAAAACAAAGTAGTTATAGCAATTTGTCACTTTTACATTATAAGAAAGCACGTATTATTATTGTTAATAAAAATACCTTAAAATATGCAGAAAAAAATACCCATGACCTCGGTGTCCTTATTGGCCAAATAGAGACCTAAAATGTGATCAAGAAGGAGTTGATCAGTGAAAAATATTGCTATCGATGTATGGATGTGTACCAAAGAGGCAGAGTAATGGTGTCAACTGTTGTAAAAGAAGGTGAGTATATCCCTGCAACATTCAGTGTGTTGATGGGTGGGAGAGTAGCCCGGAGCAAGACAGCTGCCCCGTTCCTGCAAGTCCAGACACTGCAGCATCTGCTCCATCTGCTGCCATCCACGGACACTATCACAACCATCTCACACAGTTTGTCATGGAAACGTCTACACACACACACACACACACACACACATATTCATTCATTCATTCTTTTTTTTTTAACCTAAAAGCTTGTGATCATATTTTAGATTTAGATTAAGACTTTATGTTCATCCTGATACAAATCATTGGTGTTAAGACGACGTGATTACACACAATCGTTTAGTGAGAGATTAGAGGTTCCCGCTTCTCAAATGTGAGGACCTGATGCTTCTGCATTTTATATAACTGTAAATGAATTATCTTTGCTTTTTAGATTGTTGCACAGACAGACAAAATGTAAAATCTTATTTAGTACATATTTTGACCACGTATGTAACAAAAACTTTCAATTGGGGGCTACAAATTGAAGACTTCACCTTGGGCTCTGGAAATTGTGATGGGCATTTTTCACTATTTTCACAATTTATCTCTGAATACTTTTTTTTTTAATTCAGCTAATTGACAATGAAAAGTATTTTCAGCCTGAAAGGTGGATTTCTGATATGGATTATTATTTATTCATTCATTCATTAATCCCACATGGAAGCAGCAAAACAAGTCAAAAGCACACTTCTTAGAGGCGTTGTGGCCTGTTTAAACATCCAGCAGACACAGAGAAACATAATCATTCATTTGGCGTCACGTTTCTGTCCCCCTGATCAATGTTCACTCTCTGATAGCTCTGGTTTGGTCTCCACCAACTCTTGAAGAAAAAATATCTGTCTCTTTAGCTGCTAAATGATCCACTATGTTTTGCCAAAAGAGCTTCCTGCTACTGTAGGGGAAAAACAAAACATTTGCCAAAAGAGGCTAAAAAGCGATACTATGAAAATACTGATTGGTGCAGCTTTATGTTGATTTTTTTTTTTTTTTTACCACTTTTAAATGAATTACTTCGAAGTCTTTGATTCCGCCTTTAACGGGCCTCTAAAAATCTATTAGGTGAAATTCTTTGAGTGAGTTAATTGCTCGATAGGCAGAACGAGGCAGGTTTCACTGCAGCTTTTACAGACTGACACCTCTGAAACTGTCAAATAAAAATGAGACTGTTGGTGGGTCCATACTGACCCGGTAAAAAAAAACAAAAAAAAAACTGTTATGTTAACTGTTATCCACGTATCTATTATCTTTACCTACCCAATTCATCAACACACTCATATATCATTAGTGTATGGCATCATTAGTCATAATAATGTAAACACTCCAGAGGCTTTTCTTCTGTTGGAAGGCAGGATGTTTATGACATCATCACGACCACAATAACTGCAACACTGAGCTGTGGCTCTCGTAAAGCTCACTTCCAGAGGTTATTAGTTCCTACATACCAAGGTGGACACTGATTTTATTTAATTTATTTTTTTAATACAGTGATCCCTCGCCACTTCGCGGTTCACTTATCGCGGATTCGCTATTTCGCGGATTTTCATAATGCATTTTTTTTTTTTTTGGTGCATTCTGATTCGCTAAAAACTCACTCCCGCTTCTTGTATCAAAACATAACATAACGTAATCGATGGTGGCATGTCGGTGTACAAGGATCTTTTTGCAAAGAAGAAAAAAGAGCGACAACAGCTGCCTATCACTATGTTCTTCTCCCGAACAAACACACCTGCACCGCGGGCTTCAGAAGAAGAGAACACTGCAGAGCGCAGTCAGGATGCAGCGGCCCAGTCTGAAGAGCAGTGAAACGGCCTACACGTGATACACTGTATTTGTATACATGTAATAGTTGCTAATTGTAAAAAAAAAAAAAGTTTTCTATTTCGCGGATTTCACTTATCGCGGGTCATTTTCGGAACGTAACCCCCGCGATAAACGAGGGATTACTGTACACTGAAGTTGCCCTTTAATGCAGCAGCTCATCATGATGCAATGTGAGCCAACATGTCTAAAACAACCTCCACATATCTATCACATGCCTATCAGGGCCCCCCGAGTGGAGCGTTTGGGTTGACCGTATGAAGCTGTCAGAAGTGCCACAGGGAGCTGTAACAAATGATCCGAGCATGGCAAGTTCAAAACCACTTCATACCTGCGAGCAGCTCGTGTAAGCATTCACAGCTCCAAAACGCTCTACAGCGGTAGATGTGGCGGTATGTGGCACTTTGAAGTCACGTTTAAACAACGCTTCTCTTTTAAAAAAAAAAAAAAAAAAGTGTAACCTTTAGTTCAGGTTAAACACAGTCTGTCTGAATGTGTGCCTCAAGCACAGTTGCTTGAACAAATAGTTTAAAATCTACGCTTATTAAACACGGAGAGTTTGGAGCTGGTTTTTAATGGAGAACTGTTCATCAAGCAGAAATAGTGGGAAAAGATACACGTTTTATACACGTGGAGGCTCAGTTCATCACTGTCAATTGTATTTGCATTGAATAATCCACCAACCTCACTGCTAACACTTTTCACTGGATCTACTTACAGCTGCATCAACTAAACTCCAGAATTGGCTTGTTGAGAGATTTGACATTTCAAACACCAACACAGGTGAGTCTGTCAATCACTAAGTATTTAATGATGACACAGGTAGCATGATGGGTTCCCTCCCTGCACAGTGCATGTGTTAGTCACTTCCTAATGCCATCCACACCACGGTGATTAGGAAGGCACTGTTCAAAAAGCAGATTGTTATTTGCTCCAAACACATAAAAAAAAGTAACAAAGTGATCTTGAATAACAATTAAATTGGGTTTGAAAAGAAGTGAACTCAAACTACAGCAAACTCAACAAACGCAGAAGAAACTAATGACACATGAGATGAACATACAGTATTTACCACACAACTAGAATAGACCACTACTATTAATAATAATTAATAATTCATTAATAATAACTTAGATTTATAAAGTGACTTTGAAGAGGCCCAGACAAGAATTTAAAAAAAAAAAGTCCAAACATGCAGCATTGTGAATCTCAGTCTGGAGAGAGTAGTAAATAAGTACATTTACTCAAGTACTATACTTGCATACAATTTTGAGGTGCTTGTACTTTACTTGAGTATTTCCATTTGATGTCCACTCAATGGATAATATAACAATCTTTTAAAATCCAACACATTGTGTTAAAGATGAAACCAGAAGTAGAAGAACAGCTCCACCAAATAGTGATTTTTACCTCTAAACGTCTCACATGGTTTCATTTCAATAAATGTTCAAATGATCCAATTTTTCAGCAAAAATCAAAGATTAGAGAAAAAGTCCAGAAACTGAAAACAGATTTGTGTATCAGAACTTTGTTTCTTCTTCTTTCCTCTCCCATTAATCATCTCACGGCCCCTCAGATTTATCTGGTGACCCTTTGGAGGGGCCCGACCCCTAGGTTGGGAACCACTGGACTAAACTATCTAACTGTATATAAAGTAGTTGAAACTAGCTCCACCTCCAGCAGCTCCAACAGTAACATGCTGCTCTAACACTGATGCTTCAGTATTAATAATCTAATGATGTCAGCTGTAATTATATACAATACAGAAAGTGCAATGAATTATAGCGTGTATCAGACGGCTGTTTGTTAAGACAGTACAGCCATTCAAATGGCTTAAAGTAATCTACCAGGAATGTGTGTTTGTATGCAGTTGATTGGCCCAAGCAGGTCATTGAGCATTGAACTGAAGCAAAAAGCTGAGACAGGTTCACCTTTGCTGCAGGACGACGTGTTTGTGTTGATTTCATAGATGGCGTTGTGTTGTGATGTAATGTTTTCATTGGTAAAATTAGCATTTGACCAGTGAATTTGGGGTGTATGATTTATATATATATGGTGCATTTTTTGCATACGTGTTTTGGTTCGGACCCGATATGCAATAGCTTTAAGACCACAGGATGTTCCTGTTTTCTTATCTCAGCATCATCATCATGTCATCTGAATTCCCTTTAGTTATTTAGTTTTTCTACATTATCCATACACATATCAGAGCTCTGAGGCTGTGGAAGATTTCCACATAGCCGTGCTCGTGCCCAGAAAGCATCTGGCCATGCAGCCATGTGCTGTAAAAAGCCCATTGGTCTTATCATAATATGTTGAACTACGGCAGGAAGCACCCTCTAAACTCCCAGTCTGCCACTGGTGGCTGTGTTGTCTTAACACAGAGCTGTCTGCAGACACCGCCGCAGCCAGCATTACCACCAGTCTCGTTCCGTACTGGCCAGCAGCATCAGGCAGCCAGGGCTGCAGGCTTCCTCCTGCACGCATCCCATCCTCTGCCTCATGCATGATATGGTTGTGATTTTAAAGACAAAGGGCACTGAAGCCATTTGAGTTCAATCCAGGAATTTATTAGCGGAACAGTATGTTGAGTAATCAGTAATCTGAATATTCTGAAATACATGGTTTATTTTTACAGGATTCTTAAACTTCTCCCTATAACCCATATATTCCTCATATAGGGGTGAGGCTATAGAAAAAGTCAGCACATTCATAGCGTGCAATATATGCATACAGTATATTCATCAATATATGCTTTACATGTTGCATGCATATAGCAGGCTTTTTAAAACAGTATTAAACTTGTGTAACGTCTAAATGCTGAAAATTTAGTTGAAAGTATTCATTTTATTTGTCACAGTGGTGCATTCAGGGCCCGTCCAAGCCTTTTTAGAGTTCTAAACTGTGAAAAAAATCCTCACTTAAGGTTCACTTACTGCCTTGTTCTAGGCTCTTACTCATCTGTCAAGTTCAACTTTTAAGCCAACATCAGTGAGAAGCTTGAACATCCACAGTGTCATGACAACTGAGAAAACTAATCATGTGATACTGTTGAAAGCTCCAAAACAAAGTGGAGTGCAGGTTATTAGAGGCATTTAGGATTTACTGTAGTAGTCAGTTTATGGATCGACTTTGTAATGTGCAGATCAATCATCTGTATATGTACATTACAATTTTTATACTTTTCAAGGACTGGGTCAGCTATGTATTTCTATGTATTTCATCTCTTACCCAAATCAGGATTTTATTGTGAAGGTTTTGAACCCACTTTATATATTACACAAATACAGTGCATATTTTATTTAAAGCGCAGGAACACTGATATGTTATATAAGGAGAGCTTCTTTGAAGGAATGTTTTCTCCAAGGATTCAGGTGATATTTATTGAATAATTGGTAACTTTTTTGCAGAGGGCGAAGTGGCAGGTCTCAGACGTATCAATGATTTATGTGAGGAATCGGGGATGGAGCCTTATCTGATCCTGTCTGTATGAATTATGAGAGCAGCTAATAGAAGTTTCTCATACAGACATCCTCCAGGTACGGTTTCTCATAGCCGCTCAACATTCTCAGGTTACCACTCAGCGTATGACTCCATAAAAATTAGGTTTAAAATGTCCTTTTTCTCTCCCTCACCCTGAGTGAGCCATATCACAGTCGAACCCCAGACACTGGTCTACCTCCATGTTGTGTCTCCCTTAGCCTATCAGTCATTTTTACTGTATCCTTGTTTTGTATTGGGCTTAGTGGCTCTTTTTTTTTTTTTTGGAAGATTGTTTCATTCATTTTTAACAAGTCAATCCAGTGTGACATGAAGTAGGTGAAAATCATTCTTTCCTGTTTTGGCTCACTCTATCCGTTCTCATCAACCTGGTTTACTGCGCTCTGATAAACCCGCTATACACTCCCCGCTCAGCACCAATAGACAAACAGACACCGTTAGCAACGAGCTGCAGAATATAGCTGAGCATTTAGCAGCTGAAGAGACCAAAACAGAGCTACAAGGTGGTAAAAAGTAAAGTAAAAGTGACTATTGGACCTAATGTATGTTATTCAGGTGGCCAGAAACATGACTTCAAATGAATGCTAATGTTGCTCTGTGTCTGGCAGATGTGTAAATATGCAAATATTTGATAGTATGTTAGGCACAACAACTATCAAATCAAATCAAATTTTATTTATATAGCCCAAAATCACAAAATACATTTGTCTCAGAGGGCTTTACAATCTGTACAGGGAGTGACACCCTCTGTCCTTAGACCCTCGGTCAACTATGATAATATATCAATGTTGGGTTTCCGGTTCATTGTGCCGCCACCAAGTGATTCAACTGAGTCACGTTTAAAAACAATTTGGATCTACTTGTTGTATGTAGATCTATATTTATTATTCAAATTGATCATCTTATAAAATATGAGTATGATGGATTTTTATAGATTAAATCAACTATCTTAATTTTGATTAAAAATGCTTTGACAATAATGTGTCATGAATAGAACACTGAGACAATTCTGCATATACTATTTTGATATGTTTACAGTACAATACAGTACAGTTTGCTATACCTACCTCTGTAGCTTTATGTATTTTAATAGAGTATGTTGTATATTATATAATATATAGTATGTTAATATTCTTGTACTGATAGTTTTCCTTAAGTAAAAGATCTAAATACTCCTCTGACCACTGCATTTTGACTATGTCCCATAATCAAGGTTACAGGAACAGTAAACTCATTTACATTCACTAGACACACTTTTACAAGCTAATAAGTCTTCATTTTGTAAATGCAGTAAAATTATAGTAAATAACATAAACTTCAAAGGTTAATTCATTAATTTTATTTTTTTTTTAAAACTGGGATTTGCTGCAATGTGACTCCAGAAAACAATTAAAAACCCTTAAAAATAAAAGCATACAACCTGTCACTCGTGGAAAAACTGTGGAATCATGCTTAGAGCTGCAAATATAGTCTCGAAATATACTCGTAGTTTAGTAATGAGATCATTACGCTACATGTGGAGTATTAATCTACTTGTAAGATACATAGCATGCAAAGAAATGACAAGTTCCTTTTTTGAGTCGAGCTTTATTTTGATAGCAGTGACAGGAAGTCTTGTTAGTTGTTAATGGGGCTGACTTGTCACCGGTGAGCAGAGTGAATCTTGCCGGGAACGCAGCACAGCAGCGCCTGTTCATCTCACTGATGGATTAATCATTAACACACAGGTAAGAGGCTCAGTCATAACTACATATATTAGGACTTATATTAGCCAAACCGATAATAACATGTTAATATTGAAAGTGAATATATTTTTGCATTTTCGAAAAACTATATTCTGCTTTTATTAACCTCCAAATAATTCAAATAATGTAGGTGAAACGTACCCATCAAACTAATTAGCAACCAGTTTATTAATGAAGATAACATTCAGCTTACAAGAAAAGTCTCATATTAGTATTATTATTATTATTAGTAGTAGTAGTAGTAGTAGTAGTACATTGTATATAAATAGTAGTGATGCGGTAGTTATTGTAGCAGCAGCTAAGCATTGAATTTGTGTGTATTGCACCTTTAATGCTTAGGTTTAATTAAAAAAAACAACCAAAAGTACTACTGCTAGTAGTGTAGTGTAGTAGTAGTGATAGAGCACCAGTGAAATTAAGTCCCCCTATTTAGCATTTATAAGCAGTATAGTATTTATAACACACTATTATGTAGTTGTTAGCAGATATAAGTGTTATTAATGTATTAGTCAACAACTATAATTCTTCCACTCATAAGTGAAGGCTCCTGTGCAAACAGGTAACCAATGACAATATAAAATATATGTAAAATATGTCTTTATAGAAATTATAATTGGAAATGAATTACACTTCAGTGTCCTTATATCTGCATATAACTATATTGTAGTGATTTGTAGACCATTTACTAAATGTAAATGGTCTACTAAATGTAAAGCGCTGCTTTAAATGGTAAATTGTGGGTCTATATTGGTAGTACCAGTGCTGAACAGTATGATAGTTTAACACTGGATGCTGATAGAATGAACGTTGCATCTCTATGCTGTTGTTGCAGTCTATCTCCCTCTTGTGTCAATAAAGATCCTTGCAAGCCTCTGTTACTCTTGACCAGGGCTGGGTATCTTTTCAAACAATGCAAGTACCAATACCAATAGAGCACTTCATTCAATACATGTTTTTTTCCTCGCCATGCTGATCTGCCAAAACTATAAAACAATAAGTTCCGATACTACTTGGTACTGGGTTATTTCAGTCGATACCTTGGAAGTATCGAGTACAGATACCAGGATCTACTATTGACTGAGTCTGGACTGAAATTATGCTGTCAGGTATTAAATATCTGATGCAGTTCATGAAGTATGGTTTACCCATAATGCTGCTATATTCTTCTTCTCCTCTTTAGACAGGCTGAACAGCTGGACTGAACAATGATTATGCAGTGGCTCCTAAAGGTTTTGATCCTTATTCTGGCTCTGTCAAGTCTAACCACATGTCAAAAAAGAAAGAAGAAAGGACAGAGAGATGATAACCAGGTTATTGTTAATGAGGCAAAAGGTAAGAGCGTTACTTTCACAGGGCTTATGTTGTATATCATCCCATTCAACAATACCCGCACAGCCCTCCACGGGTCATTGATATAGTCTAACATCATATCTAAACTCAAAGCCTTGTGTTTTATGGTCAAGACCAGTTTCATTCAGTATTTAATAGCCAGCCTTTCTTATTAATTTGGTTGTAAACTGATTACAAAGTGAAATGAAAGTGACACTTTAGTATACACGTATAACTGAAAATGTGTTCTTGCAATGGCACTAGAGGTATAGTCATTGGGTTCAACATTAGGATTAATCCTCTGGGCACCATACATAGTTACAATTTCATGTAACTCCTTTCATTAGTTTTTAAGATACCTTGTCATGGAAACGTTTGTCAAAACGAGTATTTTTACCTGATGGTAGTGTTAGATGAACGGTCAGAGGTTCATCGTGGAATCATATTCATTCAGTTCATGCCACATATTGTGGCCCTGATCCCTTTTGGAAAGGTGGTGTCAGACTTTTGGAGCCCTACTGTACATAGTACGTAGTATAAACACTGGTCAGTTGCACAGTTGGATGGCAGGACATCACCACCCAGGCTTTGTTGAAGCCAACAACATTCATTTACCTTACATACAACCTATTGTACCACTGCACCAACTGTTTGACATCTTTCTAAATGGTTGTTGTTAGTATGTAAGCCTGCTCTGTTTTTGCTTCCTGCCTAGTCCTGATCTGCCCGGTGGAGATCATGTTCATCGTGGACAGTTCAGAGAAAGCCAAAACTCTGTTTGAAAGACAGAAGGCGTTCATCCTGCGCTTCAGTACCAAACTCATGCAGCTCAACTCGGCCGGCTGGCGGCTGCGGCTCCGTCTGGCTGCTCTGCAGTACAGCAGCACCGTGTCTGTAGAGCACAACTTCAGAGACTGGCAGGACCTGGATGTCTTCCAGAGCCGAGTGGCCTCAATGTCATTCATTGGCCACGGCACCTACTCCGCCTACGCCATCACCAACGCCACCCAGGTGTTCAACCGCGAGACATCTTCCAACAGCCTGAGGGTGGCACTGTTGATGATAGATGGGACGGACCACCCTCGCAGCCCGGGTGCTGTGATGGCTGCTGCTGAGGCTAAACAGCACAACATCAGGGTGTTCATTATAAGATTGTCAGGCCTTCCTAGGGACGGTCCCATGGGTGCAAAGCTGCGCTCCATTGCCAGCGCCCCCCCACAGCAGCACGTCCTCAGCCTCATAGACAACCACCTGGACGACAGACTCTACAATGAACTGGTCAGTGATTGTTGGTTGCAACAGTGTAGTAATCTGTTCATTAGGTTGAATTTGGAATAAAGCGTCATCGATTCTGTGTGAAAATAATGCTGCTACATTCACAGAAATACCCACAATCATTAGGAAAAAAAGATGTTCAGAAAGACTGTAGAATAAGCAGGTAAAACAGAAAATACTCCCTGAAAACAAAATCTACGGTAATATGATCATGTTTTATACTGAGTGTAAATACTTGATTGGTAAGTGAGGTGACCATATTGTAGCGTAACCAGCAGGTAGCGATACCTAAAAGGGTCCCGATAAAATTGCTAATACATTGCTAATATATTATGAGGTAGGAAATACATTTAACATATTTGTTGGGCCTTAAAGGAACATTATGGAAACTGCTGAATACCTCTTTCTTCTTTCTCTCTTCCTTTTAGCATACAGTTGTTAAAACTGGGGTAAGTATTATAAGATTTATTGAAAAATATCATCCATGTGATTATATATCTATCTTGTTTTTGTTGACGTTGGTTCATATTTTGCCTTTACTTAGTGTCCACATCCAAAGACTTGCCAGTGTGAGAGGGGGGAGAGGGGTCACCCTGGAAGCCCAGTGAGTAATATATTGTTCATTTAAGTCATCCTTTGCTGTTAATTCAGTCTGTCTGCTGACATCACACACTCTGTGTTAGAATATATTTATATATATATATATATATAAATATAAATTAACTTTACTCAATTCAAAAGTCATATTCTAACTTTACCCACCGCTCTCATAATGCACTAAATGCAATAAATTGTATGATTGGGTCAAGATGGGTCAAGATCCTTTTATCGTTAATAATGAGCAAATCAAACATTTCATGCTTATCATTTTACTGGAGACTTAAAGTTTGAATCCCCTCTACTGATGGAGATTTTCCTATTAAATTATGAGATATATTGTGTATAATCAAATCATTTTGATCCAATGATGGTGTTAGAGGCAAGTTCCGAGTGTCAGCAGAAACTAGCTATCATCTTTGTATGGACAATCACACCACTGAATATATCAGGCAGACCTACATCTACTCATATGGCAGTTTGAAGAAATGTCTATAAACTGACAGCAGCTACTACGAGCAATTAGATGTAACCAGATGTTCGGCCAACCAATCAGCCAACAGCCTAGTGTGTTGTAGCCTAGTTGGTTATACTGTAGTTAAACAGGACAAACACAATCAGCAGTGAGCCAACGTGGAAAAACAGGAAAAATTCATTACTGATGTATCGAAAAGATAAATCTGATAATTTTTCTTAATATAGCTTTCCTGACCTTGGAAACTTGGAGACAACAGTTAGTATTCTCCATTCATGGTCCACTGTTTTTCCCCAGAGATTTCAACCATAAACTATGTTGATATAGATGTTTTGTCACATTAGTATCCTCTAGTGACCATGAATATTTACCAAATGACTTATCAAAGTAGTGTGAATAAGCTACTGTACTGTTGTGGCTTGTTGTGATCCAATGCTAACGATGGCACATTCATTTACCTTATATGGAGAAAGTATCAATATTTCTGGACTAGCTTACTGCTGAGCTGTGCTGCTTTACAGGCACTTCTTCAGCCACACAGAGCCCAGTAAGCCTCACACAGCGTCTTCTTATCCGTGGTTAGCCTCAGCACCCAAGCTACCGGCCTCCACCAGCAGGTGCATCTAGCCTGCATCCAAAACACTAAAGGGAAAAGATGTGAAAGAGCAGGATATGTTTCCCACAATGCAAGTGTAGCAGGTGGCAAGAGGTCCATCTGAAGGGGCTGTTTTCACTGGCAGCGCTACTTAAGAGAGGCCATTGGAAAGAAGCAAAGGTCAAGGATGGAAGATCAAGCACGAGCAAACACACAGGCTGCCATAATCTGAGAACCTGCTGCACTGAGGTGGAGGTTTGTGTTATACTGGGGTTACAGACAGGTCACACTGAGAATGTCGTATCTCACCTTTCACTAGACACACTGTCAAAACTAAAAAAAAAAAAAAAAAGGGGGCCCAAATATTGTCATTCTGCACAATCGCTCCCTTTACTTTCATCTAGGGGAAGCCAGGCGAGCCGGGGTCTGATGGAGCGCCAGGTCCAAAGGGATCTCGGGTAAGTCTCTATTGTCTCATTAATCCGCTGCTGGTAACAGAAAGAATCCATGAAGTGTCTTTTGATGTGCTGTTTTGTCTGGGCTCGGTCACTGTAGGGGGAACCAGGCTTTAATGGACGTCCAGGAATTGAGGGCCTTGAGGTAAAGATCTACAGTATTTTTTTTCCCCATGCATTCTTCTTTTTTGTCAAAACAATTTACCACAATGCAAAAAAAAAAAAAAAAAAAAAAAAAGAGATTCATGTGTGTTATGGTGGTAGCAGCTAATGTAGCCTGGAGCTGCTATCCTCCAGCAGAGATGAGGAGTGGGCCACAGAGTTCTGGTAACACCGCTTCTTTCAGATATTATTTTTTTTATTATTAATTTTTCATCTTTAGCCTGAACCCATGCTGACTTAAGTGACATCACTTGAGGCAGTTTATCAGATTTCACACAGCAGTGGCTACAAACTAGATGTTGACAAAGTTTGGAATATTCAGTAGTATTATTGTTTACAAAATGAAGTCATCAGTAGAAGTTATGATGAGTTATGAATATATTACAACACAGTGAACACGTTACACTATATTATACTTTAAAATCTCTTGTGCTACCATGTGTATTGCATGTATTAAGATGTCCAGTGTTGATATTGGTTGCTTGAGGGGGGTCATAGTTATCTGACTTAAGTTTGGGGGAAAGAAATTTAACCTTTTCCCTTTTCATAGGGTCGATCTGGCAGCAAAGGAGAGAAGGTACATATATTCTTGTTCTTTTTCTTATGGTTTTTATATATAATGACTACCAAACTTCTTCAACATATAAAAAGGCTTGGTTTGTCTTGGCTCCGAGCTTAGATTAAAATGATGTTTGATTGAAGGCTCGCTTACATATGTCTTCTCTGGCTGTATTTTCTAGGGGGAAGTTGGTGAATGTGGCGCCCCCGGTAAAAAGGGAGAACAAGTAGGTTTTATGAATGTATTTTTTACATTGCTGTATATGGACTATTTGCTGTGGCCACATGCTGTATTATTGGTGATGCTGTATTTTCTTTCTTTAGGGTACAGATGGACCTTCAGGCCCCAGAGGTCCCAGAGGAGAGCAGGTGATGTTTTTAACTTATCTCGAGCCAATACTCTTTACACAGTGCATATACTATGAATGGCTTTGCAGTACATTAATATTCCATTATAAAGATATCCTCAGTTGATGGTGGTTGAGATGTAACAATGCAAAAAAAAGAAAAGCCTATATAAGCAACTTGAATGGAGTGCAGTTATAATGTTACCAACATGTTTTGTTATTCTTCATTTATTTTTGCTTCAAATCTGTATCATACAATTCATTGGTGAAACACATAAACTAGAAAGTATTTGATGAAATACTTTACAACAATTGTATTGTTATATTTTACAAAATACAACATTTTTATAAGAAAGCATATTCACTTGAATGAAAGCATTGCTATTAATTTAATATCATGTAAAGTGTGTCAAGTACAGAGCTGGAATAAGGACATGGTTAGCCTAGCTTAGCATAGAGACCGGAAGCGGGGGAAATAGCTAGCTCAAAGTTAGTTCAAAATAATACCAACCTCTAAATATCACCAATTAACACATATCTCATTTGTTTAATCTCAAACAGAAATGCAAAAAAAAATGTCTACATTCTGTGGTTTTATTGGACATGTTTACATGATGGAACTAATTTCTTGTTGAACAACAGCCGGGTGCAATGACTGCATATAGTGTCCCAAGATTTATCAAGTTGAGGTGGTCAGGTTTGGTTCCATCATGCCTGTACAGAGGCTAAAACCAACCCTGTGTTCAGTAGTCAGAGTACTGAGTAGAAGGTTAAACTGTTGGGAAAAAAATAGTTCCAGCAAGTAACTTTCTATAAAGCCAGTTGCCATTTTTACATTCTGTTTGAGTGCAGATGAAACAAACATTAGAACATGCGTTAATTAGTGAACTTCAGAGCTGTTTGGAGGCATACTTCTTCTCTTTGGACTAAGCTAGGCTAGCAGTTTCCCATTGCTTCCAGTCTTTATGCTAAGCTAAGCTAAGAACCGCATCTCAACTCCAGCACTGTACATAACACACAGACACGAGCTTGATATTTGCCTTCTTGACTCACTCTTGGAGAGAAAGCAGATAAACGTATTCACCATGTTGAACTAATCATATCCCTAGTGGACAAGAATTGTGTGTTGATTATAGTGCCCGCAACCAGTGGATGTGTGGCCTTTTTCAGTTGACAACAACCTTGACTGTTGACTTAAAAGGCTCCATGTTACCATCTGCAGTACACCTATGAAACAAAAAAAATGCTCCCATTTAAAAACTGAAGATATGTCTGTGTGAGCCTTCATACCTGAATGGGTGTGTGGTCAATTTGAAAGATTCCTCTGTCCATCCACATCCGCGCTGAAACAATCAGCGCTGTGCTGAGAGCCACACACTCTGAGTCCATCTCCCGCTCTGCACTTGTGGAATGTGAGCTGTGGATTAGGTCTTATCCCCCTCCTAATGTAGCCTTTCTAAAGCGGGGAATCCAAGCTTGCAATGTTTGGTTGTAGTCTTTGAGCAGACCTCGTCCCAGAGGATTAGCATTTGGGCACATGTTATCCATTCCCTCTCTCCTTAAATGCTTGTTGTCCACTTCAGCGTCGGTAGAACAACAGTAGCCACCGTCAGAGTGTGGTTAGATTTCACATCCTTCTGATCTGTCTCCAGTTCCCATGAAATGTACCAACACTCACTGTCAAATCCGTATTCATGAACCTGTCATATCAAAGCATTCAGCATCGAAATATTAGTATCCTGAAACTCAATCCTGTCATTTATTTCTCAAGTTATCTCATTTTAAAGGTTTTTGCATGTTTTCTGTCCCATTAATTACAAATCACGTATACTTGACATTCCTTCCAACCACTTTTTTTGTCTGGAGCTGCAGTGCCAAAGCTCAGTCCAGGTCTCACTGGAAGGTGGCTGAGAAAGACAACAAACGACCCCATTCAGAATACATTTTGCTTCAGGTTACATATTATCTATCATGACCAATGTTATATTGTACAGTAATTTCAAACTATGGCTCAGGAGGTGCGTGCCTTCCACTGTTTCTGTTCTACTCCAGAGACCTTCTGAGCTCTCATGGATTTATTTAAATGACCTTTATGCTATTTGTGGGAGTAAAAGTGAAGTGTTTTACTTCCTCTATAACATAACGTTTGATAAATACAGGTCCAGCATTGAATGGAAATGGAAATATGATTCATAATAATAGTAATATGTGCCCTACAAACCTGACCCACTAGATACAAACCACAGCTTTCTTCTACTACAATTGCATTCAAGTACACTTGGAATCTGGAAATGGTTCATTTGGGTTCTATAGAACTGGTAAGACAATAACATTTGTTTGATTTATTTTGATTTATTCTGCATCTCAAAGAAAAACATGAATGATCCTTAATGTAAACCAGTTTATATAGTTTATATAACCTGCGGCAATGAGCAGCGCAAGTCGAATGACTGAGTAGATGTAAGTTAAAACACACAAGACGTCACAACAACTGCACAGCTGTAACAACAATATAAACCCTTATATGCTATTATTATTATTAATGTTCCATTCCCAACTTTCAGCTGAATAGAGATAAAACATGATTATCGAAATGTTGACTTGATGATCATACCAGATAAAAAATCAAGCTATCACCAACGTGATTACACTGCATCTTGAGGGGCAGTCGAATGTGTGAAGGAAATCTAATAGCAATCCATTCAATAGTCATTGAGACATCTCAGACTGGACCAAAGACAACAAACACACCCACACAAAAAAACAACAACAAAAAAACCCCACAAAAACTCAAAAGAATAAACTGCATATATTGTATTGTACAGGTATGTTACTGTATTTGTCTGTCTTTCACATAGCCAGTGGTTTGCAGTCATTTCAGCTTGATATACAGTAAACTAATGCAGACAGTGATGACGCTATGGTCACACTCCTCTTAGATCCCAGCAGGGGGCAGTCACAGTTCACCAGCCAGTGCCAGACACACTTGCATGCCAGTGTTCTACATGCCGCAGACGTGTTTATTAACAGTTGAATGAAAACATGCTCAGGCCGAGCTTCAGCTTGCTCAAACATGTTTTCATTTACCAGTTATGTACATATAAAGGAAACTATGAATCTATTGTTGTTCAGTTTAGTAGTTTAAATGGTTTGTTATTCCAGTATTCACTTGATATTAAATCAGTGAATAAGAAAACGTAACAAAAACATTCTCAGTTTAGGGTTTTTAGATTAGAAGAAATTACTTTAAAGACAACAAGGGTGTAGGTTTGGTTTTGACTTTGTTTGGGACATTTTTTTCACAGAGCCAAAAAACCTCACCTAAAATTATGTAGCCTCTCTACAGATAGTACTCTTTAAACTTCTATTATTTATTTTATTATTAACTTTATTATATTTCATTTAATTCATGAATGTATTGCTGGATCTTTCACAGTGACATCAAAGCTCACCTGAGAGGCTGCAAGTTACATCTCTGTAATGTCAGAGTTCACATTAGAGGCTGCAGCTCACCTGTCTGTGTGTCTCTGTGATGTCAGAGCTCACCTGTCTGTGTGTCTCTGTGATGTCAGAGCTCACCTGTCTGTGTGTCTCTGTGATGTCAGAGCTCACCTGTCTGTGTGTCTCTGTGATATCAGAGCTCACATTAGAGGCTGCAGCTCACCAGTCTGTATGTCTCTGTGATGTCAGAGCTCACATTAGAGGCTGCAGCTCACCTGTCTGTGTGTCTCTGTGATGTCAGAGCTCACCTGTCTGTATGTCTCTGTGATGTCAGAGCTCATCTGTCTGTGTGTCTCTGTGATGTCAGAGCTCACATTAGAGGCTGCAGCTCACCTGTCTGTGTGTCTCTGTGATGTCAGAGCTCTCATTAGAGGCTGCAGCTCACCTGTCTGTATGTCTTTGTGATGTCAGAGCTCACCTGTCTGTATGTCTCTGTGATGTCAGAGTTCACATTAGAGGCTGCAGCTCACCTGTCTGTGTGTCTCTGTGATGTCAGAGCTCACCTGTCTGTGTGTCTCTGTGATGTCAGAGCTCTCATTATAGAGGCTGCAGCTCACCTGTCTGTGTGTCTCTGTGATGTCAGAGCTCACCTGTCTGTATGTCTCTGTGATGTCAGAGCTCACATTATAGAGGCTGCAAATCACCTGTCTGTGTGTCTCTGTGATGTCAGAGCTCACCTGTCTGTATGTCTCTGTGATGTCAGAGCTCACATTATAGAGGCTGCAAATCACCTGTCTGTGTGTCTCTGTGATGTCAGAGCTCACCTGTCTGTGTGTCTCTGTGATGTCAGAGCTCACCTGTCTGTGTGTCTCTGTGATGTCAGAGCTCACATTAGAGGCTGCAAATCACCTGTCTGTGTTTCTCTGTGATGTCAGAGCTCACATTAGAGGCTGCAGCTCACCTGTCTGTGTGTCTCTGTGATGTCAGAGCTCACCTGTCTGTATGTCTCTGTGATGTCAGAGCTCATCTGTCTGTGTGTCTCTGTGATGTCAGAGCTCACATTAGAGGCTGCAGCTCACCTGTCTGTGTGTCTCTGTGATGTCAGAGCTCTCATTAGAGGCTGCAGCTCACCTGTCTGTGTGTCTCTGTAATGTCAGAGCTCACCTGTCTGTGTGTCTCTGTGATGTGAGAGCTCACATTAGAGGCTGCAAATCACCTGTCTGTGTTTCTCTGTGATGTCAGAGCTCACATTAGAGGCTGCAGCTCACCTGTCTGTGTGTCTCTGTGATGTCAGAGCTCACCTGTCTGTATGTCTCTGTGATGTCAGAGCTCATCTGTCTGTGTGTCTCTGTGATGTCAGAGCTCACATTAGAGGCTGCAGCTCACCTGTCTGTGTGTCTCTGTGATGTCAGAGCTCTCATTAGAGGCTGCAAATCACCTGTCTGTGTGTCTCTGTAATGTCAGAGCTCACCTGTCTGTGTTTCTGTGATGTCAGAGCTCACATTAGAGCCTGCAGCTCACCTGTCTGTGTTTCTCTGTGATGTCAGAGTTCACATTAGAGGCTGCAGCTCACCTGTCTGTGTGTCTCTGTGATGTCAGAGCTTACCTGTCTGTGTTTCTGTGATGTCAGAGCTCACCTGTCTGTGTTTCTGTGATGTCAGAGCTCAGAAGATTCATGTTTGGATTAATTACAGAATATTCTTACTAACTAAGTCTAACTGTCACTGACACTTTGGTTCTTCTTTAAAAAGGACCTCATGTCTTAATTCACGTTTGTCATCAAAGTTGTTTAATTAAATGACATATCTTAGCAATGATCACAAATTAACTAACAACACCTAACACCTGAAATGTAAATATCATGTTAGATTTGTCCAGTGAAGACAGTTTCAATTTTGTGATGTTTTTTAAACTATAAATTGGTACTAATAACTGCAGATTCAGCACTGTTCATCACCAACTCTACTGTTAATGCTGAGCTGCAGCTATTAAACAATGCAACAGAGACAATTTTATTTTCTTTTCAATTGTGCAAAAGTGATAAAGGTGTGGTCAATGTATATGTACACTACGTGTCTCGTGCATTGTGTTTTGTCATATGTCTTGTGTTGACTGTAGGTGGAATGAAACTATACTTGTTGACTTTAGGAGGAGCTCAAGATAAATACTGATATATTGCTTCTAGATAAAAACAGTGTCTTCGGTATGGGAGACACTCATCTTGTTCTTTTATAAGCCACTTATGTGGTGGAGGAACAGTGACAGTAATAAAGCATAAAGTTTGGGAGGGACAGACTGCCTTTAGCTTTTTTATAATGATTGCATTATCATAGAAGTAATGGATTTGTTTTTCCGCAGTGTCTAAAGTGAAATTTGTACTGAGGTCTGTCAATCAGAGGGGGTCGTGGGAGAAGGAGATTAAAAGTGACAGAAATATTTGGGTATGGAGTGAAAAAAGATAGCTAGAGAGAAAAGTTCAAACCCTGTTTACTTACACACCAATCACTGCAAGAAGAACACACACACACATTAATAATAATTTATTATTATTAATGTTTGTGTAATTCATGAATTTTAATGTATGGCTGGCTTGTCCTGTTCTGTATATGCCTCAGGGGGTTAGAGGAGGAGTTGGAGACCAGGGTCCAGAAGGACCACCTGGATCTAAAGTAAGAATATTTCAAATCAAGTTTCAAATACATTGCGTACATGTTCAAAAGTTAAAGCCATGGACAAATTCATATATTCCTTTTTCTTTCCCCTAAAAGGGTGACCGAGGACCGAGAGGTGCACCAGGACCTCCAGGAGATAACGGTGTTGGATTCCCGGGTCCCAAAGTAAATTTTGATTTTGTTAAGCATTTGATAAAATAAGCAATATTTCCCTGTTTTTGTTGGAAGGCCAGTGTATGCCCTATGTCCTGCCAGTTTATCTGTGATCTGTAAACTGTATTTTTCAGGGGGACAAGGGGAACCAAGGAAGACCAGGTCCGCCGGGAGCAATAGGTATGGGTGAACCAGGGACACCGGTGAGTTCACAAACCGTATAACTATAGCTAACCGCCTCGCTCCTCAATGATCTTCTGCTTTTTTGTGGTGTTCCAATGCACTTAAAGGAAATAAACGTGTGTATACCAAAACATTCGTATTTGCAACACTTTTCTGGGTAGAAATGGTGGATTTTCTGGAAAAGTTCCACGGGTGTCAATACTTTCGTCCATGACTGTACACATTTCTCAAAGTGTTCTCATTTTTTCTGATTAACATTTCTTGGTGCTCACTATTGTTCAGCACATTTTTAACAAATTTTGCTCTTAATGAGTAATGGGGACAAAAACAGAGAGTCGCCAAGTGCTTGCTCGAGGTGATTTTTAAAGTTAGAAAACGATACAGGAGTATTGTGCTCAGCTCTAATCATCAGCCGGCCAAGGCAGAGGGCCGTCCACCAAGAGCCAGGTTCTGCTCGAGGTTTCTACCTAAAAAGGGAGTGTTTCCTCACCGCTATCACCGTGCGCTTGCTCGAGGTGGTTATGGTGGTTTCAGAATTAAGGAGTACAATCTGGATCTGGAAAACGTGTGCATGATTTGACTAATTTGGGCACCTGGTGTAGTCATAGCATTTGAAACTCAAGTCTCAAAAACACATTTATCACTACCCCAAAGAGAAACTGGGTCATGGATATAGTTTTGGTTTGCTGAGATATGCATCTCTGGCAGGTTTGCCATTCATCCAGTACAATGGCAAATGGAAAATAATGTTCAAGTCATATATACTTGAAAATCAGAAACAATGTTCTGTAACCCACAAAGAGTTACTGGGATGTTGTGTTGAGAAAAATGTACTGTATTTCTTTAAATGCACTTCCATTCTTCTTTGTTTCGGGGTAGCAGCTGATTTATACATCTCAAAAACTCTAAAACTCAATATATGCAGCTTAATACCACAACAGGCAAATTAAATATGTGTTCAAATACTTTTGGGTGACTATGCAGAATAGAGAAGTGTATCTGTACTAAACAACTGAGCATCGCTATTTTAGCAATTCAACTTATTAAGTTAATATTACTAAACTCTTAGTGCAGTAATGACGAATTTAATATCTGTTAATTTGATTTTTCACATTTACTATATCTGTGTTGATATAAGGGACCAGCTGGGCCAACAGGGATGCAAGGATCTCCGGGGTTTGCAGGTGAGGGTCTCCCAGGACCAAAGGTAAGTTCCAGGACAAGATGGTTCACTATAATTAGAATATATTGTATCTTGAAATGTATGATTAATAGAAGAAAGAAAAATATACTAATGCTGACTGTTCTGGTGACCTGTGACATGTATCGGATTTTTAGAAGAGTGAATATATCATAAGGATTATAGTTTATGGTTCGGCTTCATGTCCTCACTACTTGTGTGTGTTTCTTCCAGGGCGAAAGGGGGTATGAGGGTCCTAAGGGCAGCCGTGGACCTCCAGGAGTCGGGTACAAAGGTGATAAGGTATGGTTAGTAGTTAAACATGGCTGGGATCATGCAGACAGTGTGAAAATAAACCTGTGACACTGTAAAGAATGACCTGTCTGACCCCTCACCTGTCTGACCCCTCACCTGTCTGACTCCCAGGGAAACACAGGAGCCCCTGGGCTGCCAGGTCTGGTGGGGTTTCCAGGGGCAGGCATCCAGGGAGAAAAGGCAAGCCCAATGAAAATGTTAGGAATGTGCTTCCTCTAAATATCCTTTTTTTTTTTTTAACCGCATTTTAAATTCTGTTTTTTCTCTCTCTGGTTTTAGGGAGAGCAAGGACCACCTGGGCCTTCTGGTCCCAGAGGAACTACTGGACTGGGTATAGTTGGACCAAAGGTTGGTAGCAAAGTAGCAGTAGAAAGTTGACAGTCTGTGTTTTCATAGAAAAGAGTGATAAGTTAAGGAAGGTATTCATTAATCTGTAAACTTTATAAGTTGACATTTATAAGAAATATATGGATAACATATAATAACAATATGGACCAGCGTAAGAGACTTGTAGAAGAAAAGCAGCAACCCATGCTGGCCAATCAGAGTCCTCCATGTGGTATCTCTGTAGGTGTCATAGCAGTAGTTGCATCTTTGAGAAGGTGCACATCACATAGGTTCAAAATCAACCTTTGCCACTGTCCTGTATTTCAACTAAACAGTAGTTGCTGTTCAGCAAAAGTTACATAGAACTGAAATAATAATTGGCCATCACTGATTCTTCCAGCACTTCCCACTTTATATAATAAACAATCAATAGGTTTTCCATAATGAGCAGTAAAGATTTCAGACACTTATTGTTTTAATAATTTTGTACCAAGTGAACATGGATATATTGTATATCTTTTTCCAATCTGCTACATTCGCTCTCTACTGTACTTTTGTACCACTGGGACACTTAATTGCCTTGTGGAATCAATATACAAGTATACATGATATTGTAAGACTGTATTGCTTTGCTTCTCAGGGTGACCAGGGTTTCCCCGGGGAGCCTGGACTTCAGGGAGAGAGAGGTGTAGGTGAGCCAGGACCCAAGGTAAGTCAACCAAACTCCTTTGATGAAAGCACATACATCAGAATGGACAGTAACTCCAAAAAGGGTCAATTTGAGCTTATACACATACACATGCTCTTTCCCAGGGTGAGCCAGGGCCTGCTGGGGCTTCTGGGATACCTGGAATTCCTGGTGAGGATGGAGCTGTTGGGCCTAAGGTTAGTTAGGTGAAATTAAAATGTTTAATATGGTTTAAGTGAAATTGAGGTATTAAAGGGTTACTATTTAAACATACTGTTTATCTCGTTATAACTTGATAACTTACTGTTATAACAAACTTTTCATGTTATAACAAGATAGCTCGAATTGGTATAAAAAAAACATCTTGTTATAACAAGAAACGTTTTACGTTATAATGTGATACTGATCTTTCTGGTGTCCCAGCAATATGCTGTAATTATATACTAGCAGGAAGGGACATAAAATAATCTCTTTTCATGTAACCTGAAGTGAATCATGTTCAGGACACTAATAATCACTACAAACAAGCTTCATTCACTGGAAAATGTTGATTTGTTTAATGCCGTCGATGCACTTTCATCTTTTGTATAATCTAGGGAGAGATGGGGTTGCCAGGTCAGCGTGGCATAGGGGGAGCACCGGGGAAAGGCATCCCTGGAGAAAAGGTAACTTTTAATCACCTGTAGAGCTGCTGCTGCAGTATTATATTTGTGGTCTCCTCGAGGATATCCTGATCATGATCATGAACAACAAGAACACATTTTATATGGGTGCTGTACATACTGTAGTTACATAGCCTACTTGTATTAATAGTAACTTAATTGTTTTGTCTACTCTGTGCAAAGTTGGCTAACTGAATTATTGCGTCCTGTTGTATTAACTTACACAGCAAATGTGTCAACGCACTTGTTTGTCTTCATTCTTACAGTACCAGAGGTGCTGAGATATATTATGTCATGTATATTTGTTTTTCCACAGGGAGATAGAGGTGACCGTGGGCAGAGGGGACTTTCAGGGTCTCCAGGACCAGTTGGACCTGCTGGAGCTAAGGTCTGTAAAATACAGATTACCCATAAGTCCTGTTAAGGTCATATGGCTTTCTCATGTGGAGAATATGTCAGTGAAAACAAAGGTCAGGTTTAGATCAGTAACACAGAGGGTTTAGGATCAGGTCGTATTTCAATGTCATATGGTTGATTTACATAGGTATTATATAGTTTGAACAGAGCTTAAGATTGAAGGTTAGATCCCCATGCCAGTTGAAAACATCTTTTATAGTCCACAGCTTTCTAAGAAGAACATACTAGAAGAAACAAGAGCAAACAAGAGCGGCCAGAGTCAGCCAAAACTGTGAAGTTGAAGGCTGTAAAACTAAAAAAGGCTAAAACACATTAGAGTTGAGGTGAAAAGTAGAATTGGTGATAATTCTTTGTCACTACATTGAACCCTTTTCACATTTTACATACTAATTTGATTCATTGCTAATATAAAAAAAATCATTAGTGCAGCTTGCAATGTATGTAACTCTTCCATTAAAATGCTGAAATTTTTGTAAATAATGGCAAAACTCATAGTTATGAGTTTGGCAAAAAAAAAAAAGACTGTAATGTTGAAAGACTGTAATTCATTTGACTCATTTGGATGACTGAAGCTTAATATTTGCTTCAGAATAACTTTAAAATACATGTTTGCACGGAAGGAGGACTGTGGATTATGTCTTCCATCGCTTACATTGTAAGTGCATTATAAAGGGATTTCATAATAATCAATCATCGTAATGCATAATAACCGGGAGGAATGATTACACCAACGGAATCCTCTTTCAGTGTTCATTTGGGCTCCTGACTGTTGTTTTAAGACATGCTTCAACAATTATGAACTTTCCCTTTAACGTCTGACATTTTCCTGACTCCTGTGTTCAGGGAGAGCCTGGCAGCCCAGGAATGTTAGGCTTACCTGGAACTGCTGGCCGTGGCTTACCAGGACCAAAGGTGACAACATCCAGTCAAGACGTTCACAGCATCCACACACACGTTGGGTTCCATCTCTTTAGAGGACATTACATTTACTTACATTCATTTCCTGGAGACTTAACCAACCATAACCACCACAATCCTAACCCTAACCTTATCCAAACCATAACATAACCCTAAACTAACCTTAACCTTAAGTCTTCACCTGAAAAGCAATGATTTACATTAAGAGGACTTGCTTTTCGTCCCCATAAGGGGAGACGCGTCTCCACAACATGTCTGTAAACAGCTTTATGTCTCCACAACATGACTATAAACAGCTTTATGTCTCCACAACATGACTATAAACAGCTTTAAGTCTCCACAACATGACTGTAAACAGCTTTATGTCTCCACAACATGACTATAAACAGCTTTATGTCCCCACAACATGACTGTAAACACATTTATGTCTCCACAACATGACTATAAACAGCTTTATGTCCCCACAACATGACTGTAAACAGCTTTATGTCTCCACAACATGACTGTAAACAGCTTTATGTCTCCACAACATGACTATAAACAGCTTTATGTCCCCACAACATGACTGTAAACAGCTTTATGTCCCCACAACATGACTGTAAATAGCTTTATGTCTCCACAACATGACTGTAAACACATTTATGTCCCCACAACTACTTATCCAACAGGGAGATCCCGGGCCTGCAGGACCAACTGGACCTGTTGGAGAACCTGGAGTTGGAATCATTGGACCAAAGGTAACAAACATTTCACTGCTTCAAGTATTAGGTGTATTGTGTATCAGTGCTATTCAAGTTGAAGTCAAATATTTCCTTAATGCATGTGACCTGTTACATTTGACATGCTCTGCATTATGTACATTACAGTTCAAACAGCCATGTCTTATTGTGTTGGTCCCTGTCAGTGTTCTGAATGTTCTACTAATCCCCCTTCAGGGTAACAAAGGCAATTCTGGACCTGTGGGGCCACCAGGGATGAAGGGAGATGGCTTCCCAGGACCACAGGTGAGAGGGAACTGTCACAGAAAAAAAAGATGTGAAAAAATGAAATAAAATAAATATATCTTGCTTGATCATTAGGGGCTTCCAGGTTTACCAGGACTGCAAGGAGAGATTGGGCCTGAAGGGAAAGGACTCCCTGGACCTAAGGTAAGACATGTGTTACATCATGAATTCATGAAGCTGGGGGAGGGAAGATTCTGTGATCTAGTTACCTAATACAGCTAGTTAACAGGTAATTGTGTATAGTTGCTGAAGGTCAGTGTCTGATAGGACATTTAGATGAGAAGGAAATCCCTACTGTTTAAATTATAAGTTTAAAAAATAAACAGCAGTGTTGAAAATAGATCAGATCATTGAACAAAGAGGTCAGAGTTCAAGACTGTGTTTAGTCAGTTACAAAATCAATGCAGAAATATCTAGAAATATCTAGAAATGTCTAGCATGAGCTTAAAAGATTCTGTTGCTACGTGTCTGATGGAAGGCTGAGGATAAAGTCTTCATTTTGAATCAATCAGTTTTGCCTCAATTCAGCAACAGTGCTGAATTAGTTTGTATTTAGGTATATAAATGTTGACTGCAGTGTATAGAGAATGTGTTGGTGGTTTAGTTTTGTTAATGTACATATAGTTATATTACAATATGCAGAAATAGCCAATCACCATATTGAATATGTCTGTTGAAAAACTGTCGTTAGCACAACATTTCTTCATCCAAAGCAGAGTTCACAGTGATTCATGGTGAGACTCACTAATACAGGGGTTTTCATATGGACCTCTTTTTAATTCTTAAAATAATTACTGTATAATTGGTTGAAAATATAAATCAGCTTCCAGACCAACAAAGCAAAATACAAGAATTAGCTGTCTTGTTGTTTAATTTTTTGTTTTGTTTATTTTATGTTTTATTTTTTTCCTATGTATATAAGTGAAACCAACAAGAAGAATTCAAAAAATTCAATTGGAATCTGGAAACCCTGAAAATGTATTCTGTCTGTTTTGTGTTTCAGGGTGACAGAGGCTTACCGGGGGTCCCAGGGCCATCAGGTCCTCCTGGAATTGGACTTCATGGACCAAAGGTCAGTGTGTGTATGTATGAAGAGAGCTGAACAATTTCAGCTGACTTATAGAAATTAAATTAGCCTTAGAACTTGAGAAGTGATGTAATGTATTGAATTCCCAGGGCTCTGCAGGGCAACCCGGTCCACCGGGCATGCCTGGGCTTCCAGGAGAGGGCATCCAGGGGCCAAAGGTAATAATTTACAATAAAGAACTGCACAGTCAAATCAGTCAACCCCTGGTGTTGCATTCCATGGACAGGGTCAGTCTATATTATGATGATACCCCACTCACTCTTACCAATCCATCTTCATCCTTAGGGAGAGCCCGGGTTTCAAGGGCCAATGGGCCCCAGAGGGGCACCAGGGAATGGCCTTCCAGGGGAGAAGGTACAAACAATACACCTCCTGCATGTGCCAATGACCTGTCACATATTGCCTCTGATTAACAGTAGTCCATATTTATTGTGATAAAGATTGCCTTTACACACACACATAGGGTGATAGAGGCATTCCTGGAGACCGGGGAAAGAGAGGAGACAAGGGAGACTATGGAGAGCCCGGATCTACTGGACCAATGGTAACACAGCAAATGTGTCAAGGTTTATATAATAATAATAATAAAAAACAGGCCTGACACTAATTCTTATTTCATATAAAATAAAATAGATAGATATATCATAAAATGCTAACAGTGTCTTGGTGGAAACTGCCTAATACTTAGTTGCTGATCAATTTTTCTGATTATTAATTATACAAAAATTGATTAAATAGTTTGAAATGAATATCAGCTGATGCCAGTTGACTATACTAATCTGAATTTCATTTTCCAGGGGGGGGCTGGAGAAAAGGGGGAACCAGGTCTGTCGGTGAGTAAAGTGACATCAACAGATAATGCTGAGCTGTATGTCTGAGAATTAATATTTAATACCTAATGTTTTTGTTTTCTTTTTTTTCCTGTGGACAGAGAGATGAGGTCATCAGGATAATAAGAGAAATCTGTGGTAAAGTACAAGTTTTAGTGTGTTTTACAGAAGTTCATTCTGGAGAGGAAACATGGAATATAGTCAAGGCCACAACATAGAATTTAAGGAAAACCAGCATTGTTCATGTTTTTGTATCCATCCCTGCAGTTTGTATTTACAGTCGTAACTCATCTTTGTTATTTGTGTCCCAGGCTGTGGTCTGAAGTGCAGAGAGAGCCCTCTGGAGCTGGTGTTTGTGATAGACAGCTCTGAGAGCGTGGGACCAGAAAACTTTGAAGTGGTGAAGGACTTTGTGAACGCTCTAATTGACCGGGTGACAGTGAGCCGGGAAGCCAGCCGGATTGGTGTGGTGCTCTACAGCCATGTGGACATGGTGGTGGTCAGCCTAAAGCAGCAGTCCAGCCAAGACGACATCAAGGCCGCGGTCAGGAGGATGCCCTACCTGGGCGAGGGCACCTTCACAGGCAGCGCCATCCACCGAGCCAACCAGCTGTTCCAGGCCTCACGACCTGGCGTCAGGAAGGTGGCTGTGGTTTTAACGGACGGGCAGGCTGATCCCCGGGACGTCATGCAGTTTGAAGAAACAGCCACAGAGGCCCACGCAGAAGGGATTGAGATGTTTGTTATAGGAGTCATGAATAAGACTGACGTTCTGTATGACGAGTTCCAGGCCGAGATGAATGTGATCGCTTCTGATCCTGATGAAGAGCATGTCTACCTCATAGAAGACTTCAGGACACTTCCCAGTAAGCAAATAATGTTCATTCAGCCTCTCCGAAGAATCACAGTGTTGACTGTCGTCATTCATGATGACATATTTACTAAAGGAGTAGTTCAACATTTTAGAAAATACACTTCACTTTCTTTTCGAGAGTCAGATGAGAAGATTGATACTACAGACCTATAATAAAAGCTGTGCTCACCAACCAAAACCTACAACTCAATGTAGAGCCAGTGAACCCAGTTAAACAAATGAGACAAATGGGACATGTTAATCAGTGAGCTTTAGGTGGTGGAGGTGTTAGCGTGGGTGCATTTCTGTTCTTTGGACAGAGCCAGGTTAGCTGTTAACCCCTGTTTCTAATATATTTCCAGCTAACTTTAAAAGTAAATACACGTATTTTCCCAAAATGTTGAATTATTTCTTTAAAGAACTGATCAATACGTTATTTATAACAAGATCTTAATATAACAATCCAACATTTGGAAGTGGAGCTGTATATGTGACAGCAAATGACTGAATCAGTCTTTACGATTATGTGCAAAGAAGAGCTTTGCTAGTAAAACGCCAATAAGAGTAATTTACAGCAGCCAACAACAACAGCGGTTAGATTATATTATTTACTGTATTCACAACACCTTTGTGTCTAATTGTGTTATCTCTTTGTTCGTTTTTGGTACAGCTCTAGAAGGCCAGATACTCAGTCAGATTTGTGAGCAGGATGACACGATGGTGTTTCTACCAAACTCTGTCTTTCCATCTGTGGAAATCCAGCCAGAGGCTCCAGAAGACAGACACTCCGAAGGGTTACCAGAGGAGGAAAACATACGAGTAATACTGCTTTCGTCTCCTACACGAATATACTGTTAACGTCAGTCTTCGGGTGGTGAATATTACTGAACAAAACACCATTCAGTTCATGTTTAAGAAAACTGTTTTTAAATACTCAGTTACATGAACACTCGTTATTTGCCAGCATGTGTTCAGGGAGCAGTTCTTACTTCTCACTCATATAGAAATTAAGTAGTTTTACAAATATTGATCTTTCAAAGGTCAGTCATGTTAGCTTCTCTGCTTATTACATTGTAAAAGACTACCCGAGACTGCATTAAAAACTGCTATGTCAACTGCTCTTTTAGTGTTTGAACTATAAGAGTATGTCTGATCTGAGCTCGCCCCTCTGCTTCCTTCTGTAGTTTGAACTTCCAGTGGAGGCAGTAACAGTCCCACAACCCCACGAGTCAGAATGGGATGATGAGAACCTGGTTAACGGGAAACTGTTGGTGGAGCCTTGGAATGACATTTCAGACATCATGTTTGCCTCTCCTGGTGGACGGGAGAAGCAGGGACCTGGGGTGACCTCTGTGGTGGGTCCTCAGACTCCAACTGACTGGCTGTATGAGGCAGAGAGCACAGAGTCTCCATCCAGCCCCCCTCCTCCACCCCTGATAGATTTGCATGTTCCAGGTAAACAAGCAGAACTGTAACAAATCAAATTGGCATTGGCACACCCTTGGCACACACGTAAGGTTGCATTTGCGTGACATGCCCACGTTTTACAGTCTGAAAACTAACGTTATATTAAAAGAAAAAAACGAGAAATGAAAAGAAGATGCTACAAGTCTGTAGCATCTTCATACAAAAATAAGGAAGACAGGCCTGTACCATCTTAAAATGAATTTATTTTCTTATTACATACAAAGAGACAGATTAGTAAACACTCACAAACATGAAAATCAGACCTTGGCACAAATACCTGAGCAGGTGGAGGGCATCACCTGGTCTTTTGCATTATTAAATTGCAGATTTTTATTAACCTTCCTACCCCAAAATTATAGAAGACAGAGGACATTAGAACTTTTGACACCCAGTAAACTTGGTTTGGTGATTTGCAGGTAAAAAAGACATCCTGGTCAAGCAGCTTATTTTTCAGATGTCTTCTGTTTCAACTTTATTTCGGTGACTATATTTCAGCACATAGCAGGCTGAACAAATGATCGCGATGATTATGAGCAGTTCACTCATCTGCACCCTTCCTGTCCTTTCAGATGAGGGCTGTGCTCTGCCTCTGGACCCCGGTCCCTGTCGGCAGTACGTTGTCAAGTGGTATTTCGATCCCGAGGCCAACGCTTGTGCCCAGTTCTGGTATGGAGGCTGCCACGGAAATGCAAACAACTTTGAGACTGAAGTCCATTGCAAGAATTCTTGTGTATACACGTAACAGACTATATTTGGAGAAAAAGGGAGTGTGCAAAGGTAACATACTCTACCAGTGTTACTGAGGAACAGAGTGGACTGATGATGATAAGAATGGCTTTACTGTTTGATCAGAGCTCAGGCCAGCAGCTGCTGCTTCACTGCAGGTGAAGGAGATGATGGAGAGCTCTACATACACACTGCAGGTACTCCTGCACAGTTCTGAACTGTTGTCACATGTTGAATTTCTACAGCAAATACTTTGTTTTGCATATATTGAATGGATACTTTTTATATTTTTCAACCACATGAATTTATACACAAACATAACTGAAGTGACATTAAACATTACATTGGTGCAAGGGTTGGTTCACCCAAATTACAAAATAACATCATCTTACTATAGTGGTGTGCAATCATGCAGATAGTTTTGTTTAAATCCATCCAGGTTATTGTCATTTCCGCCTCTGACATGCCTTCCTCCAGCCTAATACTGCTTTATGGTGTATTGAATATCAACTTTCTAGAAACAATGTCGCTGTTACTCTGACCTCACTGTCACAGTTATGCATTGGAACTGCTTCTACTCAAAAAAAAAACAGTCCCTATGAACGCTGTCATCTGTGTTGTTCAGAATTCCTAGGATACTGTTTCTTTAAGGAGGATTTTTGCTGGTGATAATTTGGAATGTCAGTTCAGTGCAAATGAAATGCAATTCACTTTCATTGTGTTTGAGTGGAGACAGATATGTCAAAACCTGGTCAAATAAAACCAAAACTATCTGTACGGCTGGAGAAAACTCAGAGGCAGGAAATGAAACAGCATCTGAAAGTACTGAGCTCCAACATTAATACTACAGAGGTCATAATAGACCATATTTGCTCCACGTAACTAAACTCGCTACTGCAAAAGACAAACGTGTTCGCTGTGAAGACCGTCTGACCTCATCACCACTTAGCGAATCGAATTGAATGGAATTATAGGCATATAAGTATTAGGGCCACTGTTGGGAAAACAAATCTCAGTTTTCATTCATTTTAAGGATTCATAAAATTACAAGAAAAATGTCATCATTTTCCACAATCAAGTCATAATATTTTGAGAATAGAGTCATAATTTAAACAAAAAGCTGAAATATTTAGAAAATAAAAAAATGATTTAATGAGACAGAAGTCATAATATTTTTTAGAAAAATTCATCATTTCAATGTTCAATGGTTCTTTTGTAAAACCTAGTCTGATCTCACATTCAACGGTTCACTCTGACATTATTCTAAAACTACAAAAAAAAAATTAAAAAAATAAATGCCTCGTGAACTTTTGTTTAATAAATATTACATCTCCATTTTCCAAATGTCAGAATCTCTTCATTTTACCGACACTGGCCCTCATACTCTTTTTGTTAACAACTCTACAGCTGTTTCAGTCTAGAGGAGGCTGGTATGTGTGTAACAGTTATAGATAAGAGACAGAACAATCAGCTATATCTTACATGACACTGCACTCATTATAATGTCATAAATAAAGTTTCAGGTCAGATCAAACCTGTTCTACATCCTCCACTGTCCCACAAACTTCAAAATGTTCCTTGAGCTGACGAAACTCAACAACAACAACTAAGTCAGCAGCGTGTAAAATCCGAGTAGGCGTCAGTGATTATTTAAACTTTAATCTAAACGTTTCTTGTGACATTTACATTGGCTCAAACGTGTGAAAGTTCAGTTCGTCGAGTGTTTATTTAGTTTGTCACTTTACACATTACAGCAGTAGCAGCGAGCAAACACAGTGTGAAAAGCAGGATGTACAGCGACAGGACAAATTTATTTTACATCACACTCATCACGTTCGTAATGTGAAGTGGCCCCGTGAATAATCCTTGTACTCTGAAAAAACATACAAACAAACAAAGCATGAAAGAAAATCTGAATTGCAGCACTGTGAATATAGTCTATGTAATGTGTAGTCTATGGACCCCAACAGTATATAAAACATGTTATATTTCACTTAGGGGTATTGAAATATGGGACTGAGTTGTGTATTGCTGTATACTATTTTGGTGGGTCATTATTTCTAGGTTTTTTTCTGTGAGAGTTGTCCAACTTAACAGACTTTAATCTTTCCCTGTGTATGGCATTCTCACTTTATGTTGTAGCTGCTTTAATGTCCTTTTATCAAGCCTTACTGTATATCATCCTAACATAATATACATATATAATTAACCTCCAATATGATGAATGTTGTATGAGACACACTTGACTGTAAAATATATTGTGTTATTGTTTAACACTGTAAAATCACCAGAAGGAATAGAACATTCAGAAAACCGTAGTTCAAAAAAAATAAAATAAACATTTTCCAATAAATAAAATCGAATTTATTAAAGACTCCTCATTTCAATAACCATTTTCAAAAGTGCGACACACGTGCATCGTTGAGTAAACAGAGCTGCTGCTTGTCAGTCCTGCTGGTCTATGATAATATATGGACTGTTAAATTACTAAGACCCAGTTTCCATTTGATATTAACATGTAATCTGTATCTGCATACATCATCTGGATAATATCTGATCCATGAGCTTTTGCATTTACACCTAGTATTAATAACCACTACTGTTGATCTTGATTCTACCAAAATAATTAGGCAGGGCTTGCTGAATTAAGTAGATACACATTTGTGCAATATTAGACAATAATAGAAAAAAAATAATAATCAAGGAAAGTGATCAAGGAGCTCATTAAGTGAAATAAAATTACATTTCAGCAGGGGTACACAGGGAACAAATCCCCTGCACATATTCAGGAAGCAGTATTGGACACCTCCACTTTTTACAGTCTGAAAACTAACGTTATATTAAAAAAAACCACACACACACACAGGAGGAACTGCATCCACTGATATCCGTGTTGGGTGATCTGATCACATGTTAGTCCAAATTAGTATATCCATTGTGTGTGCACAGGGATGGATGTTTATCTTGGATTTGCAGCTACTTAAAAATAAAGACAGTACTGATAGATCAGTGAGTCATATTATACACTATACTGTTTGGTAGAGAACAGAGAAGCTCAGATTACAACATGCAAATATGAAGTGACTTCATTCTCTGCCCATTACTACATTATATCTTTACAAAGCAAATATAAGAGTTCCCTCCAGTTCTCACTAATAAACCACATCTGTCACAAAGATCTTGTAATGTATGTACAATACACGTCTGTAGCATCTTCATACAGAAATAAGGAAGACAGGCCTGTACCATCTTAAAATGAATTTATTTTCTTATTACAAAGAGACAGATTAGTAAACATGAAAAACAGTTTTCACAGTTGAAATCAGACCGCGGCACGAATACCTGAGCAGGTGGATTTTACTCCACGCTTTACACATTGCACCTGTTGTATTTTTTGCACCATCTTTATCGTTTTAGTGCAAAGTTTCTTAATCAACACGATGGCCTGAACTGTGCACAACATGCCATCATATATTTAATAAAAGTAAAACGTTCTTTTAAAAAACCCTCTGGGCTCTCATTTTATAAATGACATATTCATTATTCTTAGAGGTGCGGGGCAGATAATGCAAATTATCTGCAAATATTATTAGTGCAAATTTGAACTAAAGCCAACCATCCATTTCATGAATATGGCAAAATGAAGTATACTGTTGTACAATATGAGTAATATCATACATAAATTATACTTGGCTTTGAAAGCTACAGATACCCTCGACCTCTCCTCCAATTAGTGCAGAGGTTTTACGTAGTCATAGATGCGGCATTAAATTCCATCTTTTCATCTGGATTAAATCTGTAATTGTATCCAAATGGCCGCAGATGGTACGTCAGGTACTCCAAAACATACATCTGGACATTGCGTATGTAGTGAAAGGACACGGCTAAATCTGAGCAGCAGTTTGGACCCTGGAGAAAGAGAAAGAGAAAGAGAAAGAGAAAGAAAAGCACATTACTGTAAGTTCTCAAATAGTGGCCTTTATTTACCTCAGAGGCTTTTATTAAAGACAGGCCTTTATTTACCTCAGAGGCTTTTATTAAAGACAGGCCTTTATTTACCTCAGAGGCTTTTATTAAAGACAGGCCTTTATTTACCTCAGAGGCTTTTATTAAAGACAGGCCTTTATTTACCTCAGAGGCTTTTATTAAAGACAGGCCTTTATTTCTAATAAACTGCTTCCGAACTCAACATCTGCCTCATGTTGTCTTGTTGTGTTGGTAATTTCAGTATAATGTCCGTTTTCACAGAACGAGTCACGTCTAGCTAGTCTATTAGTGGCTGTAATGCAAGCACAGTAAATTGAATACATTCATCCGCCACCAAAGACAATGGCACCAGATATATATATTCTGAAAATCACATTCATGCAACCAAAACCTCTGATCTTTCTAATCTGCAGTTGGTATGTGAAAGGTTAAGGCTGTTTTGATTTGTTTTGTCAATGATTTTCTCGATTTCTCATCTAAACTGATGTGTTGGTCCATCTCTCAATACTTTTGACTTCTCTCCTGTGTCCTGTCTTAATCAACCAGCCCGAAGCCAAATGGTTCCTACTGAAGAGCCAAATCACGTCACATCATTTTTAAACAGACTCTGACAAGAAAGAAGGAAGTGAAAACAAGACAATCTCTGGTTCTGTTGCATTGATTGATACTTTTTTTAAAACTACCCGTCGTGAGTCTGATGATGTTACAGGAGTACAATACTAAATCAATGGAGTCGTGACTGCTTTTGCCAGATAACAGTCGACTCCGTGCTAGTTTGGTCTTTAGTCTACAATGGCAACAAAACACTTTGAACACCAGCTAGTATCTCTGTAAGGCCTGAAAGCCCAGTTTAAACCTAAAGTTAGCTGGCTTGCCCTGTAAGCCTGCTCTGAACTACAGGCTGCTGATGGTTTGAAAAGGTTCCCCAGGACAATTATCTTGCTTTCTTTAGATCAAGTGTCTCATCATGTGAATGAATGAGAGTATTTCCCAGTTGACTGTCACCGTAGTATTCAACTGTCACACTTTTTCCTGGAGGAAAAAATGGATTTCTAATTGATTCCAGGCATGAAGCACCGCATTGTCATTGATACCGCAAAACTTCAAATTGACCTAAACACTAAAGTCTGCACGCTCACAATGGCAATGCTACCATGCTGATGCTAAGCAGTCATAATGTTTACCATGTTCAGAGATTTTAGCATTAAAAAACAAAAGTACAGCTGAAGCTTATGGGAATGTCTGTTTTGAAGGTATTTGGTCATAAATCAGTTGGACAAATTAACATTTTGACCTGATGATGGTGCCAAAACCACCATGGATACCAGAAATCACAGCAAAGTGAGTAGGATTCATACTCTGGGGAACATGAATGTCTTTACAAAAATGGCAGTTTGTATAATATTAGAGTCATGTTGCTAGCATGGCTGAATAAAATAAAGGCAAACATTTGTTGCAGGTGTATGATGGTCGTGAATGCTACACATTCATACACCGATCTGACTTCCACATCCCTACTGTCCACCTCTCTACATAAAAGACACAGTACATCCTGCGCTGGCACTGGTCACACTTTGCTTCTTACTGGCATCTTGAGACACCGGTTGTATTTCAATTTGAATTGGAATTTGAGTATTGTGTTCTTACCTCTACTGGAGTGTAGTAATCGTAAGTCAGAAACCAAGGTCGTGATCTGGGTAACTGTTTGATCAGGTATTGGTCTGGAGGGAAAGGATGGAATGTTTGTCTCCCTCTCACGTCTCTGGAGTCTACTGGTTCCACCTTCATCGTCTCCATACATTTACCCAGAGCCATGTCCTCAATGTTAGAGAAGTGGACACATTCTCCAGTGTCAAACCCTTTGATAAACCTTCTTAGTGCTTCCTTACTGAGAACATAACCTGCTCCTCCACTCATGTAGCCTTGTCTGATAAAAGGGGAAAACCTTCTGCCCAGGTACAAAGGTTTCTCTGTATCGTATTTGGACAAAAGGTAGCGTAGGTTCTCTACGACCACAAACGTGTCATCGTCTGCC
This sequence comes from Pampus argenteus, assembly GCA_036937835.1. Lineage (NCBI taxonomy): Eukaryota > Metazoa > Chordata > Actinopteri > Scombriformes > Stromateidae > Pampus > Pampus argenteus. The sequence goes on from CM072879.1 coordinate 3,717,709, forward strand.
TTCAGGAACCAGTCTGCTTCGTCCAGGTGGTGCTGGTAGATGTACTGAAAGGCTCGGATGGTCTTCCAGTAAAGGTTCTCTCTCCCCTCGCTCACGTTCAGCTGCACGGTGGGGAAGTCAGTCTCTACTGAGCTCATGTACAGCACTATGTTGCAGCGCTTGGCCCATGTTTCCTTGATGTGCTTGGTGCGGGATTCCAAGTTCTTGGGCTCCGTCATGATCCAACACAAGATCCGAGTTGTCTGAGAGGATTCGTCTGCTGAGCTGTTGCTCTCACCTGGAGGTGTCACAAACACAAAATATCAGAAAAGTGTTTTGGGTTGACGGTAGCGAACCGCAGCAGAGTCTGAAGTTAAACGTAGCAGTGAGGTGTGAGTACGGTTTAGGCTATTTGTTGGTGAATAAATGCCAAGTCAAGTTATTATGCTTTACTTGCTACATACTGATTATAGTGAAGCTAGTAACAATGACAGAGCATAAACCTGACCATAAACCTAGCATCGGTGGCTACAATGACTATAGCTGTATAGTCATTGTAGCTCCTGCACAGAGAACAGAGAAATGTTCGGATGCTGAGTCTGTCCCAGGTTTTGCTCAGTTATTAATATTTATATAGTTAACTATACTTAAATATATAAATATAATTGTATTTATTTAAATTTGCCTTTGGTATAAAAAAAAGTTGTTGTTTAATGTTGTCAACCTTCGTTTTGTGCTTTTTTTTTATTCCATGTGTCTGAATCACAGTGTAAATGAATGCTCGCAACAGTAGTGAATTATGGACCCCTCATACAATTCCCACAATGCATCACATTTTATAGTTGCTAAAATTACAGTCAGGATATCTAAAAAATAAAAATAAAAAAAAGGGACGTGATCATAAAACGTGTTTATCATAACATCACTTTTACTTACCTGTTAATTTTATTTTTTTTATTCCATTATACTCTACTTTGATTTTCTTCTGGTCTGACGACTCTACTTTTTGATTTTGAAGAAAAAAAAACAAACATTATAAACATTATTCATGCTTTTTATTTGCATTCACAGATATTTTCCTTAGAAAGATTCATGATATTTACAACATGTCTCATAACATGTGAAACCATCTTTGTGATTTAATCATTCTTTTTTTCATGTTCATGTACTTTACAGCATGATCATATAGTCATATAGCAATAATCTGAGTTTAAAAAATAATGACAACTACTTAGTAATGAATTGTTATGAAATGCACTGAATCATTTCACACTTTAGCAAATGTAGATAGATACTGATCAAATTTCTATAAATAAGGTATTGAGGATGATGTTGCATCTAAGTGGCACAACTACACACCACAGTCCACCCTCACAGTTTGGATAAATGGAAACATTTTTTCTATATTAATATAAAATCTGAATAGAGTATAGACAATTCAAACTTGTCAGTATTCAATGATCGTCTACCTTAAAAAAATAATAAAAATAAAATAAGAATAAAACATTGAAGTCCTACCATGTGCTTTGCCTTCATGTCCGACATGCTTCACAAAAACATCCATGGAAAGGTTCGAGTCCAGCATACAGTGAAGGGAGAGGAATCCCATCATCAGTCCAGTGGTGAAGAAGATATGACACATAATCCTCCGCATGGTCTTCATTTATCTCTCACACACCTCAGCAATGTGAGCCTAAAAGTTACAGTAAAGTCTTGAAGTTGTGGAGCAGTGAAGACAGAAGTTATGTTGAACCTGACCCAGACAGGACCGAGTCCCAGCCTGAACTACTGAGAAGCAGCGATGAACAGCTGCAGTCAGGACAGACAGTCAGAGGACGTCACACACACACACACACACACACACGTTTATACTGTTAGACCTGATCCCGGTTACCTACACAGAGATCTCATCAATCTAATCAAACTTGTAGGATCTTAACAAGCAACTGTCGTTATGATGTATGAGTATAAATAAATAAAAAAGAAGCCGGTACAGCATTTATTCCTTAAACTCCGGTGTAATCTCCGAGTTGTTTCAGCAGGCGGAGCAATTGACGGACCTGTCAAACACATTCACATCTCATTAAAGACGTACAAACAAGACGCTGGCTTACAAAAAGGAACTGTTGTGTAAGATTTTTTTTATTTATTATTATTATTTTTTAGTTGAATTAGGACCATTTTTCACCGCTGAATTCAAAAATGACATTTATTTATTTATTTATTTATTTATTTATTTATTTATTTCAGCCAGGTCAGGTTTTTTTATGCTCATTTAGAAAAATCCGATCTTCTGTCTACATTGATTCCATGTTTGTGACATCATCAGTTGATTTTCGTTCATATTTTCTGAATGAATAAAAGAATGTATTAATTAAATGTTACAAACGTCATTTTCTGTAAATTGAATAACAGACATTAATACGGGTAAGTACGTGTAAATTGAACGTTATGTCCCTGATACCTGGTCTCCATCTTTTATGTCCTGATGGAATCTCTCCTCCTTCTCATCACTCATTGATCTCAGATTCTCAGGAAACCCATCCACATGTTGATGCTCATGTTGCAGCCAAGGTTTCTGATAGCAGTCAGCATATTGGTGACAACTTCTGCACAGTTCCTGTCCTTGTTGTTGCCAAGAAAGTTCCCGACCAGACCGAAAGCCTTCCGAGCTTCAGTGAGACTCAGGATCTCTGGTGAGCTGATGGATTTGATCAAAGATGGCAGCTTTCAACGTCTCTATAGTTGATCCTGGACATACAAGCTTTATCCTGGTCACCGGGTTTACTACCAAAATAAGCATGCTTTATCAAACCGGTGACTTGTAGGAACAAATGTAGCACAATACAGGCTTATTTTTACAAGAGCTTCTAGTGGAAGCCACTTGTAATATATATATATATATATATATAAAACAATAAGTCATAAGTTAGCTCATGCAAAACCTTCAGAATTCATTTATTGCAAGAAATATAACTGAATTTTGCATCATATGACATGAAAATATCCGTACATGTAAACGAAACCTCAGAAAGTTCAGAAAGTTGACCATCGCTTTGTTTAATTGAATTAATGTATATGCAGGTAAAAAGAGTATTTTTGTGACACGTGAATGACGTGTGTATTTCAAATCTTTAAATGTTTGAGCAGAAAATGCATTTTTGAAATGTGTAAAGTATGCCAGCAATCAGTAGTCAGGAGGGCAGGAGCAGACATGGACATTACATCCATCTATCAAGTATTTAGACTGTCAAAGCTTCACATCTGCACAGAGGAGGAGAATCTTCATGTCACACTTGTTACCAGAAGTCATGTCACGTCAGTGCATCATGCTGAGAATTATGTTCATATTGTGTCTGTCGGTAATCTTTGGTTACTGACTTTGGCACGAAGTCAGACAAAACAAATCCCAACAAAGGCGTAGGCACACAAAAGCATAACATTTTTATCACAGGACAGGCTCTGCTCAGGCTCCGGCTAATACCCTCATATGATACGACCACATGAGCCTGTGCTCTATTACCTGAGATGAATAAAGATGTGACCAGGTACTGTGCTGCTCTGTAACTAGCTGCTCTAAGATGCACTGAGATTCTGTCTCTTCTGTCCAAGTTTGTGAATGACAGAGCCACACTAATGCTCAAACTTATCTTTAAATCATCTCAAAAGCTCACCTGAGATCCTGCAGCTCACCTGTCTGTGTGTCTCTGTGACATCAGAGCCGACCTGAGATCCTGCAGCTCACCTGTCTGTGTGTCTCTGTGACATCAGAGCTCACCTGAGATCCTGCAGCTCACCTGTCTGTGTGTCTCTGTGACATCAGAGCTCACCTGAGATCCTGCAGCTCACCTGTCTGTGTGTCAGGTGATGCGCACTTGGAATAAATTGTCTGTTGGGGCCTTTAAATGAAATTGGATCATTGTATTGTAGTGTAGAATGTAATGTGCGTGTGAATGGTGTGTGTAAGTGGATCTCCTCGGTGCTTGACTTTCTTCAGGGTGCTTGGCTCGCCATCGAGTTCATGGTTGTCCTGGACCACATCAGTTCTCCAATAAAAAAAAATAAAAAAAACCTGACCTATAGACAGGGTCAGAAAGTTTACATTAAAAATATCACCATATCAGAACTATGTGCAAATAACATAACAGTACCCATTATGAGTTAAGACTTAGAGATATTACAGAAGTGTGCTTAATTTACTCTTTTACTATAGGCCTATTCATGAGAGAGAAATGCACCAAAAAATTACTCTCTCTAGTCACTTAAAGCTCATGTGAGTAACATAAAAGTGTGCAATAAATTGCATAACAAAGAATAAACAGATTTTACATGCATTACAACATATGAAACTACTTTTTTTCCCCTTTAAATTGGCATTAAGAAAATAAAACACTTCAATTATATACACACACATCAGCATATGTAAATATGTCCAGAAACACTGCATCATTATTAACTTCGGTTCACTCATAACATTGACTGAAACAGCACATTTCTCACCCTTGTTCAGTGTAAATCTAAATGGAGCACGCCGGTGTCGGACATCCGTAGCAATGTTCCAGATGAAAGGTAAGCTGTTAGCCGACGTACTTTTCCTCCTTCATCCGTCACACGGCTCGGGACCTCCACTAATCGTGCTGCAACTCTTTCTTCAGAGCTCACCTGAGATCCTGCAGCAGTCACTACTCATGAAATAATGCCTGACAGTCATGTCATATTTATTACATATTACTATCAGTGTTTCATTCATTCAGGTAAACACTTAAGATGACTAATCCTGAGACTAACATTACTTATTGTTATTGTAACCTGTTTTACAGCAGTATACCACTCCCACATCTATTGTTTTAGTAGCAGCTGCTAGTTGATATTTGATAACAGGTGCCATGTGTCTTCTGTTATCTCTCAGTCTGCAAATACACATAGACAGAGCGGAATAATGGTCAACTCATCTCGTAAGAAAGGACATCCTGGAATAAAGTAACCGAGAGCTGCTCAGACTGCAGAGAAGGAAGAAGAGGGACCCTACATGTGTTTGTTCACTGTCGTCAGACCAAGCAGAAGAAGTCCAGTTGAACAAATTCCCAGATCTATGGTGAGACTCAGAGGCTGACATGGTTCACCGACCAACTCATGGACACCCAGATATTTAACTCATCACATGTAGTGTATCAGCCTGGTTTCTGCTGCTTGACTGTCTGGGTCTAGAATCTGTAATTATCTCTGAAATCACTTTTAATTTATACACGATCAAACAATGGGCAGGCTAAAGTGTCTTTATATGTTTGTAGTGTGTTCTAAGATGTATGAGAGAAGGACTGCACACTCATAAATATGCATATGTTTTATTTTAAATTCTATAGATCTGCATTTGAACAAGTCTTACTTTTTTTTTTTTTTTGGGAGCTTTGAGCTGAAAGATTTTAACTGAGTCTAAGAAAATGTCCGTCTGTTTAAATGAAATGTGTATTTTTTTAGCAGGAACACTGCACATATTATTTATGGTATTTACAGTTCATGCAGAAGATCTAAGCCAATGAGAGAACATGAACGTCACTTTACTGTTCATCCAACATTCAGAAGAACTCTACAACATTGATATAAAACATAAATGACAGAGCCTTACAGTGACACTGTATAGTAATATCTATCAAGATGGCTGATGTTAGATCTGCTATAAACATCTTAACAAGATGGAAATATATTTGGCAGGTAACCTTTTTATTATGTGTGTTCAGCAGAGCCGTGTCCACAGTTTAGTTAACCTCTGGGTCACAATATTCTGGTAATTATTTTAACTACTGTGGAAAATATTTTTTTGATGGTTCAACGTTCACAGTCAGATTTCTTCTATCAACATTATTTACAGATTTTATTACACATTTTAGCACCTTGGTGTGCATGTTTGTACACCAATGAATTGCCCCCAGCGGGATTAAATAAAGTTGTCGGCTGGTTGATTGATTAAGATTAAGATTGATTAAGTGTGATAAGATAAAAGTGCATTTCTTACCGTGTTTACCATTTCATATTCCCTCATTATCTCCAAATCCTAACTACTGCTCAAAGTAATGCAAGCTACATTGATTTCTTCATAGGTGTGTCTTATGTTCATTCATATCATTGCCGTTTACCCTGCCTTTTTCATTCATTTATTGTTTCAGTTATTTAGTTTATGAATATCCATTTATTCCCCAAGTCGTTGTTCCAGCATATTTCTTTTGATCAGAATCACAGATCAAAGTATGAAGGACTTTGACCTAAAATGATGAGATGTACTGATAAATTAATGATTGATCTTACCAATTATTCCTGTAAATATTTTCATTCATCCAGGTCATGGTTATCTCAAGGATTGCGTTCGATTTAATTTCCTTGAGCCTACCGATTATTGGTTTGTTTAGTATTTTCCCTTTTAAAAAAGGGTGGTACCCCGATTAAGAATATTATTCATATTTTATCCAGTTATCTAGGGCAATTCCCCTACAGTAGTGATAGCTTATGAATGCTAAAAATGGCTGAACATAAAAATCATATGATTTAATGGTCTTTATCTCTTAAATAACTTTTCATACTTTTTGATGCTAAAAACACTTATCTCCTATCACTATCATAAAATTCTGTGTTTGGTTTTTTTGAATGGTTGGTTGGTTGGTTGGTTGGTTGGTTGGATAGTTGGATGGTTGGTTGGTTGGTTGGTTGGATGGTTGGTTGGATAGTTGGATGGTTGGTTGGTTGGTTGGATGGTTGGATGGTTGGTTGGTTGGTTGGTTGGTTGGTTGGATGGTTGGTTGGTTGGTTGGTTGGTTGGTTGGTTGGTTGGTTGGTTGGTTGGATAGTTGGATGGTTGGTTGGTTGGTTGGATGGTTGGTTGGTTGGTTGGTTGGTTGGTTGGATGGTTGGTTGGTTGGTTGGTTGGATGGTTGGTTGGTTGGTTGGTTGGTTGGTTGGTTGGTTGGTTGGATGGTTGGTTGGTTGGTTGGTTGGTTGGTTGGTTGGTTGGTTGGTTTGGATACTGGACTGTCTCACTGACAGACCGCAGACAGTAAGTGTTGCCAACAACTCCTCAGGGATGTATGCACACTGATGACACACAACTGTTGCGCCGGACACACTTCGAACCATATCATTAAGTTCTCTGATGACACAACAGTGGTCGGCCTCATCAGTGACAATGATCAAATCAAATCAAATCAAATTTTATTTATATAGCCCAAAATCACAAAATACATTTGTCTCAGAGGGCTTTACAATCTGTACAGGGAGTGACACCCTCTGTCCTTAGACCCTCGATTCGAGTGAGGAAAAACTTGCCCACCAAAAAACCTTTTAACAGGGAAAAAGGTGGAAGAAACCTCAGGAAGAGCCACAGAGGAGGGATCCCTCTCCCAGGACGGACAGACGTGCAATGATGTCACATGTACAGAACAAATCAACAAACACATATTGTACACTCACAATGACTCCGCCTACTATCTAATGATTTTAGATGCGCCTTAAAATACGGTAGTGTTAATTCCAGGTCTATGTTATTGAGCATGCTCACTCACTGATGGGAAAAGGAGCTATTGCTAATGGTATTAGTTACACATGTGCTACTATGATAAGGGTCAATTGGATGGATTGCTATTCAATTTTGTACAGACAGTCATGGTCCCCAGAGGATGAAGCCCATTGACTTTGGTGAACCTTTGACTTTTTCGTCTAGTGACACCATGAGGTTGACCTTTGTGGTTTTAAGTGAAATATATCTCAAAAGCTATGAGGTGGATGTTAAATGTTATATGTTAAACTGTCATAACAGATGGATGGATATTATAAACCAAAGATCAAAACCTGTTGAAATTTACAAACATACAGTACAGCACGCAGCCATACCACCCTGAACACGCCCGATCTCGTCTGATCTTGGAAGCTAAGCAGGGTCGGGCCTGCTTAGTACTTGGATGGGAGACTGCCTGGGAATACCAGGTGCTGTACCCCCTTCCCATGGGCCCACCACCCATGGTACGGCACCTGGTATTCCCAGGCAGTCTCAGGGGGGGAACGGTGCGAAGAGAGATGGGCGGCAGTCGGAGGCGGGGACCCTGGCGGTCCGACCCCCGGTTGCAGAAGTGGCTGGGGAGAGGGAAGTCTGGGCTTCCCTGCTGAAGATGCTGCCCCCACGACCCGAACATGGATTCCGAAGCGGAAGAAGACGAAACGTAACAGTACAGCACTTCAGAATCACGCTGCTAGTGATCCAAGATTTGGCAAGACGAACATATTCTGTACTGTACAGGAGAAACGGCATGGAGAAGATTGATTGACAATTGTCTACAGCCAATCAGGACGCAGAACACAATGCGCTGTTAAAAAAAACAACAAAAAAAAAAAACCATGCTAAATTGTTATAGCGAGGGACCACTGTATAGGTCAAAATTTTGAACTGTCAAATACTTTGGTTCTTGATCAAATACCTGCACGACTAATAATGAAGGATGAATCCCATCAGCCTCAGCCTACTTCATGTTTAGAACTGTGGCTCTCAAACTATTTCGGTTGAACACCTCTTTAAGTCAGACAGGTTGAGGCCGCTTGAACCACAAACCACAATCCACATAGTATATGTAATACAGTCATATAACAATAGACGGCAATTCGCAGGTATTAAACTGCTTAACACACACCTATGATTTGTTATTCTTAGTATACACACACCCCGAGTAAACTTTTCAGTTTGTCTTATTACATTTATCTACACCCATACTGCATTTACAACGGAAGTAATGATGCTTCATTCATTTATCCTTTTTGTTGCATTACTTGCTATGTTACCTGCCTGTAGCCCACGCCCAGAGACAGAGGAACCTTTCTGTTCTTCACGTTGCGCATACTTTGATGACGTCAGGTCGTAGTTGAAGGTAAATCTGGAGCGGTCCAATCAGTGTCGTAGTGGAAACACCTGTGTGTGACCGACTGCTTCTTGGACCTCAGTCCCGTCGAGGTAAAATAATTGATACTAACTAATTGTAATCTGATTAAATCACCGTGTAGATTTGTTTGCATGCTTTTGGAGCAGATGCTTGAAGTGTGTCCATATTTACTGCATGTGTGCGACAGATAAATGAAGATGATGCAGAGGATTATGTCTAATATCTTCTTCACCACTGGACTGATGATGGGATTCCTCTCCTTTCGCTGTATACTGGACTCGAACCTTTCCATGGATCGGCCCGGTTTACAGCATGCACACGGTAGGGCTATTTGTTTTTTAGGTAGAGGTTTATTAGCCTATATATTGCATTATATGTTAAACTGTCATAATAGAGTCTAGGCTACATGTTGCGTTTTATAAAGGCAAGTTTAAATAGGGATCCCAATGAGATGCCGCTCTACAGTGCATGGGAGAATGAAGCCACTTTAATAGATGCGCAGTTGCGTTTTAACAGCGTGCAGGAGGACAAAGGTGACAGTGATGTGGTGTTTAATGGTTTCAGTACGCATGAGGAAGAAAAATAAAGTAAATAAAATAAAACCATGAATGACTTTTCTGGTTTGTTTATCAGCACTTTTATTGCTGCGTTTATTGCTGCACTGCATCAGTTCAGGTATATGAATAAACACTTATGGTACAAAATCTTTCTGTCTAAACTTATTTCTCAGCCTGGATATCGGCGGCTCATATATATATATATATATATATATATATATATATATATATATATATATATATCATTCATTCATTATAATTAGCGCTCTATAGTCCGGAAAAGATTGTTCAGTGAAAAGATTGTTATTTTTTTTATTATTTTTTTTTAAAGATTCAGATACAGCGCTACTATCAAACAATACTCCCACAGCCGATCAGCATCACTTTGCATTACACTAGACCACTCTGCATGTCTGGCTTTTCATTAATGAAAATGCATATAACTTTTATTTGTTAACAAATTGCATTATTTCTGTGTATAATGTTGCCTCGTTTGGGTTGTAGTCCCACCACCAGTGCGATAGACGCATCTGTTTCATGGCAGACGGTTTGTCTTGTCCCCGGAACTATTTCATAGGGCTGTCTAGAATGCTGCCACTGAAAACTACTGAAAAAGCCACAAGTGAGTTTCAGGAATTATACTATGCTGTTGTAGCAAATGGGCTACTTGAAACCTGTCAATATGAGAGTTAAGGAATGGCATAATGATATACTCTAATTTCACAGGTAATGGTTACTAATTAACTGATGTGCATAGACTAATATCAGTGCAGCAACATTGTGAGTGCCACAACAATCCTGTTTTAATGTGTTACAAGTCACATCCTGTTTGCACATCCTCAAGTCTTGTTTAATTTACCTAGACAAATTTAGGAGTTTATGGGTTGATTGAATCTAACTGTTGCATTATGTCAACAAAGTGGTGCACAGCTTAGGTGTGTGTGTGCGTGTGTGTGGGTGGGTGGGTGGCCTCCATGTGCCTGTATGACCTCACTACAACACCTGGGCACATCTTGATGTGGTGGCGGATGGTCTCCTGAGGGATCTCCCCCCACCAGCTCCTGGACAGTCTGTAGTGCAATGTGGTGATGAAGACAGAGCAAGACATGATGTACCAGATGTGCTCAATTGGATTAAAAAATTGATCATTTTGTGTCATCACTCACAGATGTAAACGTTGCTTAACTGTAGTATTGCACTGGGGATCGTTATGAGATAGTGTTTTACTTTACTTTTTTCACTTCATATATAGAGCACTAATTTACACTCATTGAGACACTCAAATAACAGTACATATAATGCAAGGTACAGTGTAAATGGCATGATTTCAGACACAGCATAGGACTCTTCCTGTCTTTGGTGTTGCATTTCTGATATTTTGTGTTTGTGACACCTCCAGGTGAGAGCAACAGCTCAGCAGACGAATCCTCTCAGACAACTCGGATCTTGTGTTGGATCATGACGGAGCCCAAGAACTTGGAATCCCGCACCAAGCACATCAAGGAAACATGGGCCAAGCGCTGCAACATAGTGCTGTACATGAGCTCAGTAGAGACTGACTTCCCCACCGTGCAGCTGAACGTGAGCGAGGGCAGAGAGAACCTTTACTGGAAGACCATCCGAGCCTTTCAGTACATCTACCAGCACCACCTGGACGAAGCAGACTGGTTCCTGAAGGCAGACGATGACACGTTTGTGGTCGTAGAGAACCTACGCTACCTTTTGTCCAAATACGATACAGAGAAACCTTTGTACCTGGGCAGAAGGTTTTCCCCTTTTATCAGACAAGGCTACATGAGTGGAGGAGCAGGTTATGTTCTCAGTAAGGAAGCACTAAGAAGGTTTATCAAAGGGTTTGACACTGGAGAGTGTGTCCACTTCTCTAACATTGAGGACATGGCTCTGGGTAAATGTATGGAGACGATGAAGGTGGAACCAGTAGACTCCAGAGACGTGAGAGGGAGACAAACATTCCATCCTTTCCCTCCAGACCATTACCTGATCAAACAGTTACCCAGACCACGACCTTGGTTTCTGACTTATGAGTACTACACTCCAGTAGAGGTAAGAACACAATACACAAATTCCTGCTGAGAATTTGGATTTAACCTATACCCAATGAAATTTCATGAAATAATATGCCATGTAAGGAACAACGATGTTTGTTGAGATTCTGTTAAAACTGGACATTTCTGCACCTGATAACGCGTCCAGCTTTTTTTTGCAGGAGACTTGAATTCGACCATCAAATGTCAAATGCTTTATTTTCTTTAGCCATCCTAGCAATGTGACTGCTAATTTTCTACAGACATTCATGTTCCCCAGAATATGAAACATGCTGACTTTGCTCTAGCGCCACCATGAGTTTGCATTATATTTGAAGGTTCTTGAAGGTGTGTGCATAAGACTGGCCTGATGACATGATGCCTGTCATGAACATAAAGGAATTTAATGAACATAAACATTCGTAAAGTGTCATTTTTAATGCACAGGTGACATTCTTTGAGATGTCTTTATGACCACTTGACAATTAATCAAGACGGCATAGTCTGTCATCAATGTGCCATAGTTGGTTTTTGACGTCATTATAATTGTTATGCATAGTTTCATTGACCGCAACAGTGGTGCACTTTTGTCATATCACACTGACGTTCTAAAAATGTTTTAACTCCTTCAGAAACGTAACATGAAGCCTTTTGGCACCTGTGATGTGGATATTGGAAAATGTTTGTAAATCTGCCAGATTTAGTCATACAGTTAGACCATACAATTTTAATGTTGTCATATTTAAAAAAAACAAAAACAAAACAACAACAAACATACAAAAGCGCATAAGCACAGACAAACAGTAAAATGGTGTCATAACCACTACTCCAGATTATTACATTCGTTGACAAAAACATTAGAGAAGTCAAGAGTTTCTTTCACTGTATTTGCACAGCAAATGTTTCATAAAAGATATAGATATGTTCTCAAACATTAAAAAAACAGATGGATATTTGCTAGAGTATGATATTGTTCAAATCAGCCTTAAAAATAAAACAATAAAAGAAGATGAGTACTCATGTTACATAGTATCTCTTCTGCTCGTGTGCTGCTCCACTGGCTGGGCAAGTGTTGATAATGTGAAGATAACGGCCACTCTCGCTAGGTTGGTGCTAGATTAGATGGACTGGAAGGACGACTTATGGACATTTGAAATGTAGTAATATTGAAAAAGGTTAGGAAGCAGTGACGCAGCATAGTTGAGACTTGCTGAGAGTGGTCGTATAGGAGGCTGGCTCCAGGAGTGTTGTTGAAGTGCCGTTGACCTAACACCTGATAACTCGAATAACATGTCTGCTGTCTGCGTGGCTCATGCAGAACCCGATCGAACGCCTTTGGGATGAATCGGAGCGGAGACTGAGAGCCAGGCCTTCTCTACCAACATCAGTGTGTGACCTCACCAATGCACTTTTGGAAGAATGGTAGAAACTTCCTATAAACACACCCAGAAGAGTTGAAACTGTAATAGCTGCAAACGGTGGACCGGCATCATATTGAACCCTGTGGGTTAGGAATGGAATGGCACTTAAGTTCATATGTGGGTCAAGGCAGGTGGCCAAATACTTTTGGCAATATAGTGTAGTTTTTGTTTTTTTTTGTTTTTTTAATGCCATTTATTCTTCTTCCTTGTCAAAACCTGCCACCTCCATTATCCACAATGTAACTCGACATAAAGGCCTGTCTTTAATATTAACTATTTGAGAACTTACAGTAATGTGCTTTTCTTTCTCTTTCTCTTTCTCCAGGGTCCAAACTGCTGCTCAGATTTAGCCGTGTCCTTTCACTACATACACAAAGTCCAGATGTATGTTTTGGAGTACCTGACATACCATCTGCGGCCATATGGATACAATTACAGATTTAATCCAGATGAAAAGATGGAATTTAATACTGCACCTATGACTACGTAAAACGTTGGTCTGTGTTGCAACCTCTGCACTGATTGGAGGAGAGGTCGAGGGTATCTGTAGGTTTCAACGCCAAGTATAATTTATTTTCAACACTGATTTTCAACTGTGAAAACTGTGCACTGTTTGTGTGTGTGTGTGTGTGCGTAAAAAATAATTTTAAGATGGCCATCAATCTGTCTGTCTTATTTTTGTGATTCATGAAGGTGCTACAAATATAGGAATTTTGTGTTAATTATCAAAAAAAAAAGTGTGTAGGAACATTGTATCTGTCTACATTGTATCATAGAATCATATGTTGGTCTAAAAGTAAGAATCAAGTATATTATTATGGAAACTCCTGTTAGGTTGCTGCTCCGCTCTGGACTTCAAAATAAGAGACGGTAGTGAAAAGTCTAGTTGTTGTCATTTAATCTCTTGTTCCCACTCTGAAACAGAAGGTGGCAGCAATGCACCTACAATGTATGTCTTCTCCTCAGTTGGTGGTTTATACCGATACTGAATATCACTGTCATGTTGTTAACAGGCATAGCTTTACTGCTCACAGGGTTTAATCTAGAACAATAGATACATTTAGTATAAAAATAAATCTTAAATAATTTTGCCTTGAAGGTTTCAAAAGAAATGGCAATCACCCTCTACTGTTAGATGGTTCTCCCCGCATACAAAATAACAGATTAAATTGATCATATGTACTTCCACTTTGTATCACTTTGAAAATAAATGTATTATTTGGATTCACTAAATATGAATGTGCTTAGTCTATTTTGATATTTTATATTCCTAATTCTTAAGCAAAAGGACACCTTTTTCAGAGCTGATTGTCTACATCAAATAATATATTTCTTCAATGTTTGAATGTAAAAACAAAATGCTGTATATCCACTGGAAACTTATTTAATTTTTCTATTGTAAACACGAGGTGCTGTAAATGTGTTTGTATGCTATTTATAAAATAAAAATAAAAGCAAAGATTCAGGTGCAAGATGGGCAAATCAACAAAAATGACGGTGACAGTACAAAACAATCCCCAAATGTTCCCACATGAGGTTCGCATTCAGTCAGAAGAAAACACGATGAGTTGTTCAGACAGCAGAGATGGACAAAATCTAGAAACATAAATGAAAACCTTTATTGGCTGGTTTTATTTGGTGCTAATGTTGAAGTGAAAGTGTATTTGAATGCAGAAAATACATTTTAAAAATACATTTCATGATAAAAATAAAAAAATCTCAAACAGTCAATATACAGGTTCAATTATGCATTTTGACTTTTCACATTTGTGTAAGTTAATGTCGGTGCTGGAAGAATGCGAGGCAGGAACCGTCATCACCTGTCTAGTTTTCTAAAATACACACATACCACTGGTAAGCAGGACTACAATAGAAATGACTGTGAGTCCATCATGGAAAATATATAGTTAATTAACTAGTTTAGCAGAGAGAAAATGTTTTTATTGTTTCCCTACTGTCCTGTAGGTGGCGACGATGCGCTTTATAAGCTGCTTTGCCAACCGCCAGTAAAACCAAAGAAGAAGAAGATCAGGTTCATTTCCGGGATAAACAAGGGCATGTGTTGAGTAACTATCCTTGTGAATGTTAGTTTGTGTCGATAGCTCCAGCTGCCGTCATGTGTGTCTTTCAATGACAGGACAGTGTTACTTAAAGTGCTCGCTTCTTGGCTGAATGGCGGCTCCGTCCCACGTCTCCAGAGTCCGCTCGCTGTACAAGAGGATTCTGGTCCTGCACCGGTTTCTGCCGGTAGATTTAAGAGCCCTCGGTGACCAGTATGTGAAAGACGAGTTCAGAAGACACAAAGGTGCAGCACCCGAAGAGGTGGAGAGCTTCATGACAGAGTGGGAGGTAAATCATTTCCCGAACAACCATCACAACCAAACTCCGTTCAAATATCTCCCGTTTAGCAACGCACTGATTCACTAAACGCCACTTCCGCCAGTGTAAAGTCATTCTACTCATTCTACAAATGTGGTGAGCGGCAGAAACTGAAGACTTGCTGAGTGGATTTTAATATCCCGAATTAACCACAAGACTCTTATTGATTCCTTATATGTATTAAAACATGAGTACGAGTTTTCTACTGTTGTCAGATTAGTGATGATGCTTTAAATCTGAGGATTTAATAAGGGAGTTCGACATTACGTTTCCTCAGTTAGTGTCTTTAGAAACACTCCCTCATATTTTATATTCATTGAGTTAGCTGTTCGGCGACATATTTAGTTCTCTTTAAATTCAGGGTTAACTAAACTTAAATACAATAAATAATGTTTCATGAGGCTGTCTCTAATGTAGTCCTAGACTGCATAGATCTCTCCATGAGAATTATTAGAAAATGAAAATGAACTTCTACCATAATATTTCTCTAAATGATAGAAGCTTTATTAAACGGAGGGCATCGTTTACGTGCAATAACTGCGATTCATGTTTATGTCATTTTAAACAAAACTTTTTATGGTGTTTAGGTGAAGTTGTCTTGAATACAGGCTTCACTGTGCA
Source organism: Pampus argenteus (assembly GCA_036937835.1). Lineage (NCBI taxonomy): Eukaryota > Metazoa > Chordata > Actinopteri > Scombriformes > Stromateidae > Pampus > Pampus argenteus. Next base: position 3,733,626 of record CM072879.1, read on the forward strand.
TTAACACACAGCCTTGTTAGTGTGTTGTTAGGTAGATCACCACATGATGGCAGAGCAGCTTCAGCAGTAGAGGGCTGTGTGGAGGTGCATGTATGCTGGCATCAGAGACAAGGTCACTGTGAACATGTTGCAACAGGGAAAGTTGGAACGGTGTTTTCATCCAACCAAGCCTCACCTGTCCAGGTATGTACGTCTCTGCACCGGGCAGGTGGCTGTTAAAGAGCCGTTAATGTCAGAGTCTCCTGCTTGAATGCAGCTTTTTATACTTATAGGATACATGTATGAACTATTTCAGTTATTGGCCTTAGTTAAATAAATATATATTTTTTAATGCAGCCAATAATATGTTTTCAAAAGTATAACAGCAGCCAGTCTTGGATCACTCTGTGCATTCTGTCACAGTGTCAGATGAAAGGCGTGTGCTGCGGTCTGTGTGATTTCATATGGAATACACAGAGGTAGATATTGTCATTGTGAACCTGAGATAATTTATATTTACATGCAAGTAAACTTTATTTATATATTCAGAAATGATGAGCATTATATGGTTGTTGGTTATAGTGTTACATTATGAATGCATTAGAGTGAAGATATCTGCTGTTCTGCAAGCCGTCTCTGTACTGCTAGCAAACATGGCCGGTAAATATGTGTCCAGACTCAGTGTGACGATGGGCTGTAGTATAGTGCCTTAACTAACCTACCTAGCAGATGTTCAGAGGAGTCAGGATCCTACAACACAACAAGCGGAGGAGCTGCTCTGTTTAAGCTGGAGTTACTGACTTTGAGGGGGGAAAAATAGCTCCCATCCACAGAATTACTTTACACTCTACATTTTCTACAGTTAGTTTTCAGTTCCAGAAAGAGGACATGAAGGTTGTTGGTGTGAGAAAAGAGGATGCAGAAGTTAGGGTTAGATGGAGGCAACTGATTGGCTGTGGCGACCCCTGAAGGGGAAAAAAAAAGAAGTTTTCAATTCCAGATTTATTTATTTAGGTATTTGTTATTGTTGTTTTATCTTAGATGTTCAGTTCAACAGTTTCTAATAAAGCTGTTAATTTCAAACAGTGTTGAATTTATCTATCGCTATTATAGACCTTTTTAAAAAATCCACTATTGGTTTTATTTATGTAGTGCAAAAGTATGTCTTATGACACTTTTCATATAGAGCAGATCTCGACTGTTCTCTTTAATTTACACACTCAACAGTTCGAGGGCAAACTGACGTCTAGCAGAAGCGAGCTCTAGGTGGGCGCCATCTGCCTCCAGCGGTTGAGTTGAGAGAAAATAAGAAATATGTAAGCGATGAATTGTCGAGTCGTCACAGCAGTCCAGATCCACGGCAGGGTGGGTGGAGGAGGGCGGTCAGCACACAGCATATATGCAATTTTTGGCTGTTACTGCTGTACTGTTAAATACTGTTCATATTTTCACATTAAGATACACAGTAATGGGATATTGTTAATTCCAGGCCTAAAGTAAAGTTCCTAAAAGTGGGAACATAATCACTGTAAATTGATGGAAATTAGTATATTTGCAACTCGTCCTCCAACTCCCAGTGTAATCTTAACCATGTGAACCTGCCAGGTCTTTTTTTTTTTATGTCACTATGGGAGACGGCCAATGTTTTCGAGCACAATTACGGACTGCTGGGGGATGGTAAATCGCCCATCTGCAGGTAATTTGTCTAATGAAGTAGATGGTGATTGCAGCTGGAATCATGAGACGTCTCTTTGTCATCGCAGTAGCTGTAAAGTCACCGGGGAGGAGGAAATCACTTCCAATATGCATCGCTGTATCAGTATGCATTGTTTTGGAACCAACGGTCCATTTGAATTGGTCCCAGTCGGGGACGAGAGGCTTTTGTCATATTTACACACTGCCTTGGATGTCTTTCAAATGAAAACATTTCTCAGGAAACCAAAAACCACTGGGAGGCATTTTGGATGGGATTAGAAATGTAGAGAAAAACTAACAATGCCGTTTTCTGTCGAGTCCAAACCAATACAACAAAAAGCACTTTATGAATAGAGACGTGAACTTCACTGCTGACTCAATATGGACAAACAGCTTTGGCTGTTTTGTTTTTTTTTAAATTTCCACCTTTTTGTTTGTTTGTGATGGAGGTCGAGAACATTTCAGGTGACTTAAACCTTTTTCTGAATTAGCTTCCAGAATACACACAGATCTACCAGGACCGATGTTTCTACATTCCACTGCTTTGCTTTTCATTTTTTCAAGCAAGAATATCATATTTTCTCATTGCATCTTCTCAAATTGATTTGACTGCTTAAATTGATTTGCTGCTCTTACTCTGTTTTCATGTCATTGTAAACTGAATATCTTGAGGTTTTGCGACGGTCGGTCGGGCGAAACAAGATATCAAGAATCACTGCTGATCTATAAAACAGAATTATCTTTCAATTGTTTATACATGTATGCATTCTATAGTAAAGACTAGGTACCAAATAGAGAGTGACTTGCAGCTGGTCCATTTACTTCATTGTGACTTGCACCTTCCACTTTCTGGTCCTCCTGTTGCACTGGCATTGGCACCAAGCGCTGTATCCGACAGCTGTTGAGAACAAATCTGATTCTAAAATGAGTGTAGTGGAGCCTGAACAACACTTAACTCTCCCTCCTGGATGTCATTCATTCTTTCAAGAGGAGGTGAATTTCCGCTCCTTCTCAGCTTCCTCAGAAAAAATACGGACGAGTGGGAGCAGACAAGGAGCGAGATGCAGAATGAGATTACAAGCACTGAGTGTTAGGTGTGTAATCCAGTTATTTTAGAGGCACCCATGGGAGTTCTCTGCTTCTAATAAATTGCCTCTGTTGAGATAAACAAGCTCTCCTCAAACAGACGAAGAGAGGTTTTTGTAAGGAGCAAAGTAAAGGTGAGAGATTGTATTCATTCATTCATTCATTCATTTTGGCAAGGTTTTCTTCTAAAGGGTTTAAGTGAAACCCTAACCCTATAGAGACCCCTTGACTCACCAATGGGCCTCGCACATCTGTTGATTTACAAGTTTAATCTGCGATGATCTAGATCACTCCATATTTCCTTTTCTAAACATATGGAATAAACAACATCACGTTCTGTTGAAAGGGCCTCGGTTCCAAGACTAGATGTCAGTGGGAGTTTTCTTACTCGTGGAACGGAACCCAGACGTTCCGGTTTCATCTCGTCTCTCGAATCATCATGATCCAAAATGCACAACGAGAAGTTTTAGGAAACATTTAGCATAATGAGGTAAAAACAAGGTCAATAAGAAGACCACAAACGGTGAAGTGTGGGTTTATATGACCTGTGTGGCTACTCGCCCAAGGTCACATTTGATTGGATGAACTTTTGTAAGCACCCGTCACTCAGGATGAGTCATCAGATATTTGAAACTGCTTTACAGGAAGAGAGAAGACGTGGGTTTTGTAAAAATACAGATTTTTGACATAAGGGATAAATGAATAAGTAACACCAGGACACAGGATTAAGATTCGGGAAATGTGTCTTTCATTTAATGGGGCCTTTAAATGTACATATGGTTTAGACCAAAGAAAAGAACGTGAGTGAACACACTATTACTCAGCTTTACACCTTATTCCAATCAGCCCTTGAATAGAAATAGAAATGTTAGCGTTTTCCTTTAAGCTGGGTATTTTTCCTTGGCAAATGTTCAAGATAATTACATTATGTGTAGGAAAAAGCCTCTCAGATAAATGGCTTTTTATTGCGTACAGTGAGACGGTTCCAACCTGAGAATGCTTTCAGAATAGGCAAACACCAGACATTGACTGCATGCTTTTTGTTCTCCTGACGGATGGCTTTTCAGAAGTGAAACGCACAGCGGTGGCCGCGGACCGGCTCAGGATGATTCACCGACAGCTTTGACTCACCGCACATGGGTCGAGATTAACTTGGCAGTTCATGTTGGAGGAAGAACAGATTTTTTTGTGTGACAGATTTGCCCCCAGTGATATCCACTCTTGCAAAAAAATTGAAGAATACAACCTTTAAAACCCAGAGCCTGAAAAAATACACCACCTGATTTAATTTCAGTGAGACGTAGAAGAAGACAAAAAGCCTGAGAGTATTCCAGCAACAGAGTTCAATCTGGCTCAGCGTTCCCTTCAGCACGACACCATTCAGCAGGTTTGGCCGAGCAAATATGACTAGCAAACCACTCTTTGTTAGTGTTTATAGGCTGTAGTCACACTCTAGCATGAGGCGTGCATGTGTGTTAAAGAAAATAATAATAATTAATTTTTAATAGAACTTTTCAAAACACAAAGTCAACAAAGTGCTTCACTGCATCAAGAGAAGTATAGTAAGATTATTACAATAGGTAAATGACCACGGATATGAAATCAGTAGATTAATAAAATAAAGATCAAGCAATTAAAATAGGGAAGGGAAGGAAATGTATTAAAATAAATGAGTTTTTTTTTTCATATTATTTAAAACTGAATATTTGGGGGTTTTGGACTGGAAAACAAGCTTTTTGAAAACTTAAACATGAGGAGATCGAAAATCGACATTTTCTGAACAATTTATCAAGAAAATAACTGATAATAATGAAAAATAATTATTAGCTGCAGCCCTGATCTTACAACAGGAAGTTAGTAGAACTAGTGCATTGTTGACATGTGTTTAATAATTGTATTATATCAGTAAACTCTTGCTAACATTCCCCATAGTGATATGTCTGAAGGCATATGTTCTACACTGTGTGATGTGTTTAATAGATCAGAAAATGCAGATGGTTGAAGAAGGTGCTAAATGCTGCTGCTGTCCCCACCCCTTCCCTCACCCCTCCCTGCAGAACTACAAGGACAACCTGCAGACTCAGGTACTGGAGTCAGCGGGGGACCAATACAGCTCAGTGAAGTTCGGGACCAACCTGTCAGATGCGAAACTCGGCCACTTCCAGGACGAGCAGGTCGCCCAACTGTACGAGCTCATGCTGGAATCCACCAAACCTAACAGACAGTTTAACATCCAGGATGACACCAAGTGAGCCAGTAGGACATAAAACAGAAATATGCTCGGACAAACGGAACATTTCATTTAATTGCAATTCAGACCGCTAATATATTATCTCTGAGTGCCTCTGACGAAGAGTGGTACTTAGTAGAGGCTTTTACAAATATGTGATTATATTAAAGTGCTGTGTAATATCTCTGTGTTCCTGTGCTTGTCTCTTCTACTGTATGTGACAATAAAAAGAGGTTCCTCATGCTTTTCTGCAGCCGCAAGGTGCATTAAGGTGGCACTAATTGGTTTCCTTTGTCAGCCTTTTTTTTTTTTTTTTTCGAATGAATACAATTTTGAGATCATGGTCGTGAACTGAGATGTGTCTTTTCGGCAAATGTGCCAAGAGCTCGTATCAGTAATGCTTCTTTCAGCTTGGATGGTGATGTTGCCATTGTTCGGGTGAAACCTCCATTATCCATGCGGAAGTACAAAACAGATGTGGGCGTTAGAGCTAAAGTCAAATCATAATTGTTGATGCACCAATTGCCTCCCACAGAGCTCCGACATCACTTGTTATTTCTCCGGAAATAAATAGTAATGAGTCATTCGTCGTGCATTCTTTCAAAAGAAAAGGCGCTTTGAACCCATACCTCCTACTGACTCTTCACATTCTGTTCTGATAGACATTTTTGTCCTCTGACATTTCTGGAGAATACGTTTTTTGTCTCCAATTCTTTACAAGACCTAACAGCTGGTATTGGTCTTTTACGGAAATCTAAATTTAGTCTTCTTTTTGTCCTCTTCTATAATCTTACAGCTGTAGAGATGGGACGCCTCACTGTCGCAGCCTTATTGTTTTAATTTAATCCAACATGTTCATGACAAGTTTAATAATTGTCATGTTCTCCCCTTTCAAACATGCGCCTAGCGGACCTAGTAATGTTTCCGTAACACTTTCAATATGACGCGAGTCTGACTTGAATAGAAGTTGACTGGGAGCCCTGCGCTGCTGTTCTGTATGGGGATACAGCAGTATGGAGTACAGGGCCAAGCCTCAACCCGAGGGAGGCGGTTTTACAGGCTCTGGCAGCACATGAACATTGAGATAATGCCAGGAAGGTCCACCGCCTGATGTAGATTTCACCATTGTGGAGGCAGTTTCTGTATTAACACCAGACAGAACACCAACTCAGTAGCAAAAATCTGTAATTTGTTGAGCTTTGATCAAAGGACTCGTATGCGTACAGAGATCAGAGGTCTCTACAGCAAGAGAGTGGAAACAAAGTCTGTTTCACAGTTATAAGCCCCACAGTTCCTATCCTATCTGTCCTGAGGCTACACAGCCACCGCTACACACTGCAGCTGTGCTACCTGACAACAACATCATGTCCTTCACAACTTTAGCTGGCAGATCAGGCAGTAATTACCCACTGTGCAGACAACACACGAGAATACTGGTTTCTTTACACTTTCCTAACACCAACGTGCATATTTTATTATAACAGTCATCCGCTGTCCGTTCAACGCCCAAACTTTGTGACCATACAGACTGTACGGTTTGCAAACGCGACTAAGCATAACACAGCCTACATAAGATGTCATGAGAGGAAAGTGGTTGTAGAAACTGGGAGATTCAGAAACAAGAAGAAGCTTGTGTGGATTCAGGCTCAGTCTCAGCTGCTCCTGTCTCTTCATGTAATCCAGACTGACTCGGTGATGTTGAGATCAGGCTCTCTGGGGGACAAACCATCTGTTACAGGACTCCTTAGCTCTCGATGACTCTGGCTGGATGTTTGAGGTCATTGCTGCATGCTGCAGAATAAATATGGGGCTGATCAGGTGCCTTACTGATGGTATTGTATTCTGGATGAGAATCTAAACATCTAAAACCTTTGCATAGTTGAGTTGTAAGCAGCTGGACTTTTTCTTGGAGTTTGAAGAAGTTCAGTTCAGTCATGTGTGAATAAAGCCATCTCAAACATTGAGGTCTGAATAACAAAAATACATCGGCTGGCTGGATGGAAAGCTAGATGTATTCTACTGTATGCCTGAAAAGGCCTTAAGGGCAGCAGATGTCTGTTGGTCCGTTGGACACAGAGGGACATCCACACAACAGCTGATTTTCATGTCTTTGAACTGTGAGGCTTCCTGCAGTCTAAACTGGTTAATGGCGTTTATCCATAAGACACAAATATGTATGTTTAAAAGGAGTCTTACCAAGGTCCAAATGCATCAATACTACTAGTTCACCAAAACTCCACACAAGTTTCTCGGTGCTCTGTGATACAAATGGGACGATTTTTAATTAGTATTTCTGATATTTCATGGTACAATGTGTTTTTCACAGCAGACATTCTGACATGTCACAGTAGGAAACGCACAGGTGTAAATAATCCAATTAACACGAGCTCAATTCATCTTAGCTGCATCAGCTTCAGGGTGCATGCTGGCTCACTGGATTACCTGGACACTTGAACAGAGCCTTCGTTAATGTTATTAGTAACACCTGTGTTTTTCTTGCTAAGGCAAATCAAAATGCCTACTGTTCCCCCCCCGATCAGAGAAAGCCTTTCTCAATCTGCATCATTGTCTGTACTTGTATTCACTTGTGACGTCATCGGTACTGTTCCAGGTTAAGATCCACGAGTAAGGTCCAAATTCCCGCATTTGTGTTCTTGCTCTGCTCGTTCTATGGAGGATACATCGGGGGGGGGGTGACTTGTGTGGACTTGTGACAGCCAAGTATCCCAGAATGCATTTTGCACCAACCAGCAGCAATGTCTGAGGAGTGTGAAACTCTTAACCGTGTACTACAGTGGTTGTGTCAAGTAATGTTAAACTTGTTAAATCTGTGGCCGATTTATCAACGTAGAGCCTCCTTGACAAATCCTTTTGATATTTGCCGCTGGGTCTGATGTCTCTGTAGTGGGACATGAGATATAGTTGATTCTGGGTATATCTAACAACCAATGTTTAGTCTCTGAGTCTAAATATATTAATTTTTCCCTGGTTGTAGATTGAAACTAAAGTTTGTAGTAAAGTAGCTGCTGGATGGGTGTGAGTGTTGGCTGTGAGTGCTTGTATCATTACCTGTATGTCCGGGGAAGGGTTGGAGCCACATTTGGGCAGTCTCCATCCATAACAATAATATTACATAATATCTGATTGAGAGTATTAGTCTTTATGTTTTAAGCTTTGTCCAGGGACTTTGTTACCCTTTTCAAGGCAACACGCGTGTTTCTCTGCTTTGTATTTTAGCCGTATAGAGAGCCGTCATGAGATTCCTTTTTAAAGAAACTAATTAGCTTTAGTTTGCCAGGCTGTATATGAAACTTAAGGCAGACAACAACACAGATGCAGTGGCCCTTGAAATAAAGTGTACGTTGGGACTGTGAACGCATTCAAACATTCAGTTACACAGTGTAGTAATTAATATACTATTTTGGGGATCTTAGGTACCCACCTACCCAAAGGCAGAGGCAGCACTAGTCTGCAGCAAACCTGACTACTTCTACAGAGGAAGCCAGGGCCAGTCAGCCACACAGGAAGAGGACTGAGAGGGAAGAGGAGAAAGGCCATCCACAGCACGAGCAGAACCATATCTTAGTTAGTATATTTTTATTCCTGAGGAATGATGACCAAAATTACAAAAAATAAAATAAAAAATAATAAGACTTGATAAGAGGTGACAGCTGTCATCATGTACCTCCCGCATGAGACAAAACACACACTTTAAACCAGCACTTCAATGAGAATAATGCACAAAGTGGGTCGATACACACCCCAGACAAAAGGATATCACCTCTCTGAGTATCTGTCTGACAGGCGAGAAGAAAACATGTGTTTCCACGGGGACGAGCAAGGGCTGTGTACCGGGTGCTGCTCAATTACCCTCACTACTACTCCTACACCATAAAACAGTCAGTGTGTGTGTGTGAGGCGTGAGAGGAAAAATCAATATCCTCACAACAGCTTCATTTTCAGCATTATGTGAGCAGAATTCACTCGGTGAAATAATCCTTAAAGTGTTAACCTGCTAATCAATGGGAATCAATGCGGGAATGCAGAGGTCACGTTGAGCGCGGTGAGCAAACGGTGGTGGTGCTGAGAGGCAGAGGAGGGTGAGTCGAGATGCACGTGTGTGTGTGTGTGTGTGTGTGTGTGTGTGTGTGATGGCTGTGAAAGCAACTACTTGATATCGGAAGAGCAGCTGGATTCCTGGAAGATCATAAAATCTTTAAATCATTTTATATCTTGAAAGAAATGTGGTGATTTCCTCCAGCGATGTTAGAACATATTAGTGAATGACTGTCTTTCAGCTCTACTGGAGTGGAAACTGGACTGCACAACTCTTCGGAAATCCATTTGAAAAAAAAAAAATCAGCAGGGGAACTTAAATTTTTAGGTTCTACAGTGGAAACAGTCCCCGCTTAGATATGGAACTTATGGAAATTTGCTCCAGTGGGATCTCTGTAGATATCTGTGAAGATGAAGTGGATGCCTTCAGTTTTATATTCCTCAGTCAAACATGAAGCGAAAAAAAGTAGAAAAATGTTTTCCATTTAAATGTTGTAAAGTGTGAATTTAACACTAAAGGTGTGTAGCCCCTCTTCCTCTGTAAGAGTTGGAAAAATGGAAATTTTGACCTCATGGTGCCACTGAAATAAAAGTAGAGTTATCCTCATTTTGGATGGTATTTATCCTGTGTGAATAATGAATGCCTGTAATAAGTTTGATGCTGATCTGTCCACTAGATTTTGAGACATTCGATCAGCCAATCAGCTGCTAGCGTGGCTAAAACATCTAATCTAGCTGTGGTTTGGTGTCTAACAACACCTAAATAAAAAATATCTGGCTCTTAGACTGCCAAATGTTGTAAAAGAGCCGCTGCTAGAAACAAGGTTGACGACAGCAGTGGGACTAATAAAGTTGATGCCATAAAAACTGAACGATAAGCTGATGGAGGCTCTGAGGGGCACTGCAGATGTGCAGATTTTGGGTGATGATTCTCTGTGGGCTCATCACTAAGAGAAACCCTTACACATGACATAGATATTGTTAATTAAAAATATTGATTAGTGCAGCTTTAATATGAAATTAAAACCGCAAGTGGTGATGACGGTCCCTCGCTCCCCCCCCGCACCACCACGTAACACACGCAGACGTTCAGGGACGGTTTTATTTTATTTATTTTTTTCATTTGCTTAGGTAGCAGAGCAAGCGGTATTTCCTCAGAAGCTCTGTGCATGAGTGACTAGATACGAAGATGGAAAGGGTCCTCGATCACAGAGCGACAGAGGTGCGAGCAGGCTTTCCCTAAGGACAGGAGTTATTGCACGCCGTGTGCAGAGCGGGAAACTCTCTGATTTGCCATTCCAGTTTCAAACAGGTTGACTCACCTGTAAACAATGAGCTGTTGTCATCCCTGTATCTGTATCTGTATCTGAAACTGAAACTGAAACTGAAAAAGTTTAAATATTGCAAACAAGTGAATAAATCACGTCACTCAAGCTCTTACTGTGCTGAAACAATGAAAACATCAGATCCGGGTGGACAGAAGACAGCCTGTCCTTAAACTGATATGTTAAACAACCATAAATGACACGTTTTCCACATGGTTTTCCATCGGTTGACGTTTTACTTGCACTTTTTATCACCTTGTTGCATCCTCTTCTTCTGTGACGGTTTAATCACTCCGACTCCCATTTTCTGGAAATTCTGTTAAAATTTGTGCTGCATTTGGAGGGAAAACTTGGCAAATGCAGGCAAGACTTTGTGAATAAAGCCGGCTACAACGCTCCATCTCCACAAAGGACCATTGATCTTTACATACAGTATACCATATGATAGACTCTATAACTCTATAACTTAAGACTAAGACAGAAAACAAGTATATTTCCCAAAATTTAAGGTCAGATATTACCTGATACTTTCCAAAATCCATCAAACTAGAGGTCTGATAGAGGCTCGTTGGTGATGAAGACAACAAACGACAGGAATCTGGGACCAGGATTAACACCAAATAAAGCTGCTTTATTGTCAAGTGTATTAATATAATGTTTTGATCTGGATTTAAATCTGAACAAACACAACGTTTGAGCCAAATATGACACAGATATTCTCAAATTCAACCTGCAAACCTTCAAAAGATTACATTTGGCTCTCAAAGGATTGTGTTAATCATCACATCACATTGTTGAGGTTTAGTCTGCTACATACCATCCTGCCCTGAGATCTCATCCCAGGAAGTTTAACTGCTCTTCACCATCAGAGCAGGCCTCGATCTCCGGATCATGTGACCCCAACGACTCTTATACATTCATACATTCGAATTACAATAGGTTCCTCGCAGTTTTTTCACCGCTCGGGACCTAATAAGTAGCAGGTTATACTTGTTTGTCTGCTTTAATGCAGAGATAAAACAGCTGACAGAAAGGCACAAGGTTTATCTCCAGAGATCCAGATCCACTGCAGGGAGCGTCTAATGAATCAATTATTATAGGCAAACATTGTGTGTTATTAGTGTGAAATTAGAATATTAGAGAACAAACACTGCTGAAGAAAGTTATTAATGTGACAGAACAAAGAGGAATGACTGAATTAAGTTGAACAGCAATCATATTTTCCGACAGTAAAGCATTAGATTTGGGTTCTTATTCTATTCATTTGAATTCAGTAGCTGCTTTGCTTTTCACGTACAGCCCTACGTCGTCTTCTTCTGAGGTTTTTATGACCATCATAAACTGTAGCAGGCGCCAAGCAGCTGGAAGACATTATTTATAGTTCATTTCCGACAATCAGTCAACTGTTAATAGTCATTGCATTAATATCCAATGTGTTCATTTCATATTTCACACTACAGACTGCCCCTTATTTTGTGACCATAAATAACTTCCTATTTACAATTTAGACATCATATCATAATATAATCAAACTAGCTTGTTAAATAAAGATAACAGATGTAAACATGATAAATGATGATTGAAACCCTGAGGTCAATGGAGTCCCATCAGCTTTGATTTTTTATACACTGTACAACAATTGTAACTATAGTATATATTATATATAATAACATCTAGTGTATAAGAAATGTCAGCTGCAGTGTGTGTTGTGTGTTGCATGCAATACAAACTCCATACAGATGGCAACATATCTACTGTTGCACACTGTTATATTCATAATTACAACATATATATTATTAGAGTATTTAATACTTGTGTGACAATGCTTGCATACACATTTTCTTTGTTTTTTTTTAACTTGAAATGCACAGAAAGCGACATGTCAGGAGGCGGATGGCAAACGTGGAGCATATCTGTGGAGCGATGTGACAGCTTTAGCAGTGTAGTCTCTGATTGGCTGGCAGTCACAGTCAGACGCTCTCCACAACACTTTGAAAAGCCAACATTGAATAGCTCGAGAGTCCCAATTACCTGCAGCAAACGGCCCATTTGACTGTAGCACTGACCAATACTGTTTGTGATGCACTCCAATGTTAACTTGAAGGATCACAGGTCTACATGGTCAACAGTGACTCACTCTGCCTCCATCAAACAAATCTGATGTAGGCTCAACAGCTGTGCTGTGCCTCAGTGTGTGTGTGTGTGTGTGTGTGTGGTGTTTTTTTTCCCATTTGCATTGTGACATGTCAACCTGCTGGACCTTCATCTGTAGTATTTTGCATATATATTAGTCTAATATATATGCATCAGAAATCCAGTGTGAGACCTGCAGAGAGGAGGTCAGATTTATTGGTTGTGGATCAGAAATTAGAAAATAAAAAATAAAAAATAAAAAAGGGCAGCTTGTTGTTTGCACCAAATGGATTTTGGCATGTACAGGCAGATATTCAGATAGCAAAATATGACTTCAAACACTTATTTAAAGAGTATCTTTAACGTTTCTTGACCTCAGGGCATAATGTAACAATCATATATTTATGTTACAACAATCAGTTTCAATGATTTCAACTTTGTTTTTGAGAAATTATGCTTTGTCTGTCATTTTGTCATTTTCTCTGGCTCCATGATGTTGAGATCAGGGCTCTAATATTAATAATAATAACTAGGTATGTTGAGAAAGAGATTGTAGAGAAACTCAACCCTACCTTGATTGTTTTGCTTCCCAGATTCTGTGATCTTGAGCTGCAGCAGCCAGTACAACATCTGGCTCAGTTGTTATGCTAGACTTCCTGCTGCTAGTGCTACTGGTACTCCTGTCAGCCTTAGAGTGGATCCAACACTTTGATACGAGCCAAGTAGCCCTTCATACAGTCTTTGACCACAGGCTTGTGGTCCTGTTCCCCAACATAGCACTGTCTTCATGTTCCATCTATTTATAATCTGCTGCAGCAGCTATAACACAAAACCCTCAAGAAACACTCTTACTAGTAACATATAGATATGGAATAATAAATCCTATGCTATCTTAATATTCTTATTATGCTAACCTCATGCAAACACAGGATAGCATTTTCTTACTGCTCCCAGTTTTTGCATTAAACAAAGATTAAAACATCCGGGACGCATTTCTGTCAATTAACACTGAATAAATCTGCTGCAGAAACCTTTTTTACTGTCTAATATCAAACTGTTTTATGGCATGAGCTGGGATCGGTTAGGGGTACACACTGGGGTTTATGTGTACAAAGTATAGTTCAAAAATAATAATAAGAAGAAGAAGAAGAATTGTATTTATATAGCAGTTTTCAAGCATAAGCACATAATATTTCCAGATTTAAAATGATAAAATATTCTGGGTTTTTCAGTGAGAGAGAATGACTAGTTTTCATTTTATGGATTTTTATTCAGGTAATGGAATTTTTTTTTGTGCACGTAAAAAATGTCATTATTAAGTTATTATTCTAAGCAGAGGATTTTCAAATGACTTAAACCTGTCTGTACGGCGGCTTTAAGGACAATTTTGCACGCAGAGTATTACAGTTCTGCTACTTAACTAGAGTGAAGGCTCTGAACACCTCTTTCTTTTTAATAATGATGAATTCCCAGTGATTTATAATCTGTTACACACATACTGTGAACCACCTACTATTGACACAGCTGACAAATGACACACAACTCTACCCCCGACTAAAGGGCTTTATTGATGTAGTCATACTGTTTTTAACTGGGCTTTATGTGTTTATCTTTGCAGTTGTGTGTCCTATCACACACACAGGTGGAAGTTTTAGTTTTTCAGATACTTCTACTTGAAAACAAAACACAACCTTGTTTTTTTTTAAAATATAATTTTGATATCACCGCTTCATGAAATGGATTAGTTATAACACACATATTTTATATAGCAAAACACAACAAAAGTGATGAAATTGATCAATATACCAATATGATATCTGCCCTACACCTGAAAGCAATATGATTATCAAAAGAGAGAGGAGAGGAGAGGAGAGGAGAGGAGAGGAGAGGAGAGGAGAGGAGAGGAGAGGAGAGGAGAGGAGAGGAGAGGAGAGGAGAGAAGAGAAGAGAAGAGAAGAGAAGAGAAGAGAAGAGAAGAGAAGAGAAGAGAAGAGAAGAGAAGAGAGGAGAAGAGAGGAGAGGAGAGGAGAGGAGAGGAGAGGAGAGGAGAGGAGAGGAGAGGAGAGGAGAGGAGAGGAGAGGAGAGGAGAGGAGAGGAGTGTAAAAAGAAGTCAGATTTTCAGCTAAGCTCCTCAGTGGTGTGTTTTCTATCACATACACTCAGTGTCTGGGAGCATTTTGTCCACATCCACTAACGTCTTGTTACGATCTACATTCACTCAAGAGAACTATTAATGCTCCGTGTCATCATGGACATAAACGAAAATGATAAGCTGTACTCTGGTTGACCCTTTCGTGAGCTGCTCTGCCATCATATGCTGGGAAATGTTGCTGTTAGATCATCATAATCACAATCATGCTGCTTCCTCGGAACGAACAGTGATAAAAGCGTCCTCTCCTTTCTAATCTCCTTCCTCCTGAACATTCTCTTCATGAAAACGAATGAGGAGCTGGGGAGAGCATCTATTATTCAAAGTCAATTACTCAGCAGGTTTTATTAATTTTTTTTCTTCTGTGGATGATGACTGCAGGCTGCTTCAGAGGTATTTTTAGGATGGAATCGGTGTCTCATGATACTTCCATGTCTCGGCGTAAGATCTAACTTTAACTTTATTTGTCATCTCTACACGCCGCCGCTGTTTGCTGAATTGCTAATGAATCAACAGAACTCATTTGAGGTACTTCTACTCTATCATTGCCTGTGGATTAATATTACATGCTGTGTGTGGCGATGTCTCTTTGTCTTGCGATAAAAAGTACTTTACACTCGGTCTTTAATCTTCATTAAAAAGCCAAACATGCTGTTTACCAGTGAGCCTCCGATAGCATCTGGCAAGTGAAGCGGTGAAAGCTCTCAAAGCTCCTCCTCAGCTTTGATTTCCGGTGCCACGAGGACCAGGGACATTTTTATCACAGATGGCATCTGTTCAGTGAAAAAAGAGGCATATATTCAAAGTAACATTTTTATTATTCTGACATATCTGATGTCTGAATGTCTCCTCCTCCTCATCCCTCCGAGCAGAAGAGTGCGATGCTTGTATCCGTAAGGTGTGTTAAGCCACAGACTTTCTGATGGAAATATACTGTCCTTAATGTTTTACTTATTTTAGCAACGGATGAACAGCCGCCAGTCAGTCTTATTTGACTTTGTCAGATTGCCATGACATTTGTTGTGGTTATTCATTAACCCCACAAATGATAAATGATTCCTATTGATATTGTTGACCGCTGGCCTTTTCCTATAGTACCGCATTCAGGTCAAAATGTCCATATGACCAGCGCTTTGGACCATGACAAGGTATCTCGAAGTCTTATTATTTCTATTAAATGAGCTGTTTATATTCATAATCCCCAGAGGATAAGACATAGTGTTTTTTCGATGACCCCTTGACCTATCCGAAATCCAATAGATGTAGCACCACTTTTCCAAGGCTGCAGTGGTGGTTTCAGACAGATTTTTAAAGGTGGAATGATTGTACGTGGCAGATATTACACACACACATTGCATAATGGCTCTATGAGTCCTACTCATGAACATCCTGCTGTTCCACACAAGCAAGCCAAGTTTACATCACAATGCAGCAAAGAAAACACAGATGAATGCACATTTAAATCTACTACTGCGGAATATATTAGGAATTGGTTCATATAATAATTTGAGGAATTTACATAAAATTGATGTTTTTCCGTCTCCTCGGTCGAAGTCTTTCAGGCACATTCACACACATACACTTAGCGAAAAAGCAGTTCAGTGGTCAAATTTGTGCATGTGAAGCAAAATAAAATTTCAGTTTGAAGAAGCCTGAAATCATCTGTATGGTGTAAGTTCTGCTTTATGTGTTTAATTATTATGAACATTGAATCCTCTCAGCGTACGCAGGTTAAATAACTCAATATGCCGTTTGTGCCATACGTTACCCCTGTATGGTGTGTGACAACGTTCAGAGTGGATTAACACACCATCCACTGCTGTCCACAGTCTCAGACAGACCTCACATAGGGAGTTGGCGAAATAAACTGTGATTAATGTATTGATGCCAAATCAAACAAATAAAATTAGATTAAATTACCAGATAAATACGAGAGGGGAAGTTTACATGATAATTGTGTTTTTTAGTTACATGACATGGTCAAAAGTATGTGGACACCTGAGAATCTAAATGAGTTGCATGGGGATGAGGTTGGAGCTCCGTGCAGGCTCAGATGCTTTCTAAGCTTATATATGAATATTATAGAAATAAACAGTGTTTGATATTTTTGAACTAAATGAATGTAGTGCTTTTCTCCATATGTTGCAATGCTTCTGTCTCTGTACAACTGTCTATCTTTGCTCTCTAATAACAGTCAGTTGTCAAGGCTACAGGTTAGTGATGGTGTGAAATTACATTTTTCTTGCTGAATAATAGAACACATCCTACAGAAATATAATAATACATTTCACTTCACTCAATCATATCTTATGCAGGATAAAATGGAACTCATTAAATAAGCCACTGCACTATAATAGATGCATATACATATATATATATATATATATATATATATATATATATATACATATATATATATATATATATATGTAACACTGTAAATGAGACATTTTGACAGACACAGACAGATTTTTTTGACATGGTGCTGGAGTATTTTCCCTCAGATTATACGTTCAGGTATGAGTGTGGTTGGGTTTTATCCAGATGAGGCTCTCTGTTTGGCTCTGATGGAGGTTTGAAGCCACACCGCTCATTATTTTTTTAAGTAGCTCCACCTTTTTCCTCCATTACCAACAGCTTCTCCCAGCACCTGAGTCAGCAAGCATAAGATATGCACTGCCAATAACTGTCAAGCAAGAGGCTCCAATCAGGATGTAAAGTGAGTCCGCACTAATTGTGGTTTCTAAGAATAGGGAGTCTCACTGTGATTGATTTTTTTTTTTTAAGACCACCTCTTATCCCTGATATGAAAGACAGAGAGAAGCTCCGCTGTTGTATTTGTGTTTTTTTTCAAATCCACCGAGATTAGCTGTGAAACAGGAGGAAGGGTCGGTCAGTGTAACGGAGCCTAATGCGAAGAGGCAGCGGGGAGAATAGAGTCAGTCGTCTGAGTGACACCTTCATGAGAAGGCATGACATTTCATCTGGACGCGTTTCCGCCAGCTTAGAGGCCCCCGGCAGCCATGCATATGCTCACACACACACACACACACACACACACACCACATCACACTGTTTTCAAGCTTCAGAGACACATAATGATGTAACATAATGTGTTAGTTTTGGCTTTTTTTTTTTCGCCTTTGTTTTAGCATGATGGCTCCGGTATTGTGTTATCACGCATCTCTCACTAACTCACGGCAATTTATCGCCAGATGGATCCGTCAGGAGATCACGTTGTCACATAGGAGACACGGGAGACATTATACCGAGGACTTCAGAGGACATGTTGTTGGTTTAATAAAGAAGAAGGCAGCAGTGAGGAAAAGTTGCTCGACGACAGCATTGTGTCTATATTCTGTACAATAATAATAATAGTAAGTAAAGTAAAGGTAACAGTCCCGGCCTTCATCATTCACAGCCTGAGCTCACCCTGAGGGGGAGTTCATCAGTAAAAGAGTTTGGAAGCTTGGAGTGTCACCTCTGCTCCTCTGTGTTGAAAGGAGTCAGATGAGGTGGTTCATGATGCAGGGAGTTATTCTGGGCACATCTAGCTTGGGGGGAGACTAAGGGACACCCGGGGGAGAGATGGAGGGGATGCAGGAATAGCTGAATACCTGGCTGGAGATGAATATGGATGAATGAACCATCTTAGTTGTCCCCTTAAAATATCCCTTAAAGTGAGGCTATGTAACTTTTTGTGGTCAGAGTTGGATATTACAGGATAATGGAGACATGTAGTGTAATCATAGCACTTAGCTGAGTCATAACTGCAATATCATTCATACAGCAATATCTTTCTAAAGTCTGCCGCATCACAGGCTACTGATGAATATAAGTATTGATCCATCAAAAAAATAGCAGACTGTGATCAACCCTGTAATGAATTTATTTGCTGAGAAAAGCTGCTGGAAACGATGGTTAACAAGAGCAGAGTGTAGGAGCTTAAAAAAAAATAAAATAAAATAAAATAAAGGCCCAAAGTCTCCGTAGAGCTGAGCCGACCTGCAGAGTCTGTCTGGATTTAAAAATACGAATGACATCTTTCATATTATACATTTGTTGATACAATAAAAATATTGATTAGTGCAGCTTTAAGGATGTTTTAAGCAGTTCTTTAATAAATTCCCAAAAGATTAAGTTATTAAATCATGGCATCTTATGCACACGTTATCTCACATTATATCACAAGAATTTTGTTGTGCGCACAAGATAATAAAAACATATCATCTTTCAGGACTCTTCTGTCACCTAATTGTTACTATTAGTGGTTTTCCCTTCGTTTGACCTTGTTCATAAAGCTGAAACTAAGGCTATGAGCCACGAGGTACGAGTTTCCTATATCTCTCTCTGTACAAAATCAGTCTCTGATATGTCACACTTGTTTGTAACAAAAACTTGGTTTTGCAGCAACGAATTACTGCCCTCTGAAGCCAAACGCATTCACCAGTCTGATGAGAAATGCTCCTCTCAACTTGTGTCCTTGAGGATCTGCAGCAAACATAGCACCACAACAAAAACACACGGCTCATTCCAACAGAAACTCTCGTGGGAACGCTCGATCTTTGCAGAAAAAGTGTACACACACAGAACGCAGGTGGAATTAGGGGAAGATGTTGGGATTGCAAAGTAGACGCAAACGATTCGGATCCTCAGGTTGTATGTTTGAGGTTGAGGTCAGCCTGCAGTCTTTAAAGGGAGAGAAACACAGGACGCCTCAGCTATAAATGAATATTTAAATAGGCATGTGTTCATTGTAACACACAGATGAGTGAGAGTACATAGAGAAGAGTACATATAATTCATTCATGAGTAAAGAATCAACCAAATAGCATAAACAAACATTTTTGTCTTAAATGTTCAGTATTTTCCTGAAACGCTTTGTTTCCCATATTCTATCTATTATAATTATAATAGAGCAATATGTTACATGTTTAATGCTCTGTCTATGCGACCTGTCTCCTCTTTATTGCCTTGAAGAATAAGGCTGGAGATTGTCTATATTTGTAACAAATGTATGGATCCAAACCAACAATGATCTGTGTATTAGTATTGTGTATGTATCTGATTCCTCTGTGCTGTAGTGATTGTCCGAAAACTATTAAAGGAATCTGATAATTATGACTATATATATATCTGATGCATAAGAAGAAGAGGAACAGCATGCTGGGAGACTCACAGCCCACACTAATGTCACCTTGGTCACATTCTTTATCACCTCCGGTCATGAACAGCAGAACATCCTGTTGTGTTCAATCGTATAATAATAATGATAATTTCATATGAGTTAAATAAACAAACAAACATGGAAATATATCAATCCGCCCACTCCACTCGTCTCTTATTTAATGTGAGGCTTTCATTTTAAAATGACCAGCTGGTGTTTTCTTCTGTGTGTCTGTGTTTACAACAGGAATGTGGACCGAGTGGACTCTCATGATGCAGTCAGTGCTAATCACAGGTCTGTAATCCTGTCACGCATATACTTCATATCTTTGGTTTAATTAAATATGTTTTAAATAAACAAACTGTCACATCTGCCTTACTTTTATATAAATCCATCTGTTCTGTCTCTACATGAGCAACAAGGCAAGACCGGTTTCTGAATCAGGGTATTAAAAGTATCTATGTATTCAGAAATAATAAAGTACAGCTTTTGCAGCGTGTATAGGCTTCAGGTCTTTACTGAAATTGAACCGATGGCTCATCAGCGTGGACTTTAACTACTGATTCGTTACAGAAACGCATCGAGTTTGAAAGATGGGTGGGTGTGTTACAACAGGTGGGTTCCAACGCAAAGCATGTGGTTGCATTATGGGAAATGTAGTATTGGGAGGGTGTGGGGTAGACTCAGTTCCAACATATAAACCTGGACTCTGTGTGTAATTAATTACTGTCACATCCTGACTGATCCGGTGTTAATGAAGCCAGTGGTGGGTAGAGCACTGAAAATCTATATTAAAATTAAAAATTCTATTTCTTACTACACTGAAAAAAGTGAAACAACGGTGTTGTTCTTTCAATGTGTTTTTTCTCATTCCTCTAAATAAAAAAAAAAACTTTTTTCAATTAAACTAAACTTTTTAATTTATATTCATGGTTTAATTGATTTTTTTTTACTTTACTTTAATGTAAACTGACAGCGAGGCACCAAACTGATTTTTTTATTTTAATCAAAGCATTTTTATTAGATTGAGTGATTCGCGCATGCGTACTTTTAAATTTCTGGCGGCAACGTATCTGCCTCAATCCCACCGCCATTGCAGAAGACGCGGAGAAAAATATCAGGAATATCAGGTCCTACGGCAGCGAGGCAACATTAAGGTAAGTAATTCCGATTTTTAAAGATAACTAGGCCTAACTTTTAGCCCCCAGACAAAGAGTCTGTCTTAAGTTTGTGCTTTTGTGTGGGCAATTAATTCTTCTGTTCCGGGGGGGTCGGTTCGGGTCGCAACCGTCGCAGTTGTCGGGGCCTGGCGGAGGGTTTATGGGTCACCGGAGCTCAGCAGAACTGCGGTGAATATTAATTAACCATGAAATAAAATTAAATGTTGTTGAATGTGTATACCTGTAAGCGTTCAATGACCGATATCGTTTATGACCTCGTTTATATATTTTAGGCGGGGGGGGGGGGCGTTGTATTGTGTGACGTCAGATACAAAGCGTGTATTTACTTAAGTTATAGAGGGAGAAGGTGAGATGGGAGCAGGCAGGTGAAAGTGGGATAAGGGGAGAGAGGATGGCGATTTAGAAAGGCAGATAAACTATTTTGAGCAAATGTTCTTGTGTTTGACTTATGGATAGTGTAATAAATGTTACTGGTACTGTGGTGCTTACTGTGCTATTGTGCTGTGTTTGTGTGTTATTGCTTACTGTGCTGTATTTCTCTTTTTATACCATAGACAAGATATAGTGGACAAGCAGCCGAGCATTGAAGACATGTTGGCAAGATGGCCAGCACTTTTTCAGAGGTATGTTTTTAAATGTAAGGCACCTTTAGACCTATTTTTGAGAGGAGAGGGGCTTAATATATTTATTAATGTCATTAATTAGGCAGTCATGAAAGATGATGTTTGAACCTTCAAAACAAAGGTCTTTACTTTAATACACTTTCAAAGTTCTTTCTGTTGCTGTTTTTGTTTCTCCAGATTAATGCCGAGTTTATGCAGGTGACAACAGTTCCCTTGGAGACAAAGTTCTTAGTGCAGTTGGACAAGCACACATCGAAACTGCTTGAGGTCATCAGGAGCAAGGGAGGACGTGTGAAAGAGCAGACCGGCAACTTTGCAGGTTTTAGATGAGGTATCTATGTATGAGTTGGTTCTCAGTGGATCCATAGTTGGATAGTTGGGTTGTATGTGCTTTTAATAATACATATTCTTCCTCAGACTGTGGACATCACAACTAGAAGAGAGTGCATATTCAAATCTTTGATCTACCTGGGTGATCTAACCTGTTCATCACCTCATTAAAGAATGCCAGGTAAGGGCATCTCTCTCACTAACACAGACAATACTTATATACCAATTTTGTTTTGAGATGCAACAGATGCCTCCTGACACTGAAACCTCTGGTTGAAGATGGAGATGGTCTATAGTTTGATTGAGGGGGTGAAGGGGTGGAGGTGGAGGTGGGTCGAGAAATTTTCTGTGCTGGATGAGGGTAGAGAGAGAGAACATCACAACACATGACATCTTAAGACTGATTTGAAGGAAGGCGGTGTAGGTGGAGAACTGTGATTGGATTTAAGTGCAGCCAGAGCAGTTGGATTTTGTTCTAAATTACCCATTTAATTAATCAAAATATAGTGACAGTTCCAGCAAATTTGATTGAAGAATCTAAATCCACTGTTATACACTAGAAACAATTATTCAAACTACTCAACTATTACACTTAAACATGTATTTTTAACATTTCAACTGACTTGAGTACTTAAATTCATCACCATGCATCTCTTAGCTTAAGTTATACCTTTCAGCTGTTGCATCAGCCTTATCAGCATTGCTTCAGCAGTTTCTTCAGTAGATACAGCATTGCTTCAACAATAGTTTTCAGCATTGACATGCATTGTCTTCAAGAAATACTCTTTCTAATTGTTCTCATTTGTTGTTTTTTGTGTGTGCAGGATATGCAGAAAATGAAGCAGCCATGGCAATCGTCAGTGGAAACGAGGACATTAAAATCGTCATTGACGGAACAGAGGTCCTCAGTAAAGTGCCCTCAATACCAACGGCTGTTGCTCTGTTCTTTGGGATAACTTTGTTCTAACATGGTTGAGAAGAACTGTTCTATGTTACTACAATATGGAGAAAAAATGTTTAAAAAAAAAAATATATATAATTTTACCTAAAGATGCAGACTTTTACTGGTTGCTGATGTATTTAAGTTTGTATGTATTTAAAATTTTATCATTCAGAAGAAATGTTCGAAAATAAATATGTTGAAAAGGAATGGCTTGACTTTGAATTTTTATTTGAGACAACTTAAAAAAAATAGTTTGCTCCTATATGCAAAAGTTGTTTAAATGAATTTAAAATATTCAGGTTTGACAAAATAGATTTTTTTACATTAAGTAATAAATCCAATGTAATTATTTTAATTTAGGAGAATCTGAAATAATTGCTTTGGTTCAACCTTCAGAAATTGGTTTACATGAAGTTAAATATTTTAGGTCAAATCAAATGAAATATTTATGTTGTATAACCGCACAATATTAGTTGTGATCGATTACCTCAATTTTTTTAATTTAAGCCAACGTTAGATTTTTTTCAGTGTATTAAAGTAAAAAGTAGACGTACTGTTTTTTGTTTTTTTTTAAAAAGGAACATACATGCATACAAAAAACTACTTTTTTACTCATGTTGGTGTTACTTATAACTTGTTACTTCCTACTCTGTCCCAGTATGCATGCTGCTGACTTACTTTCTGATACTTCCTCCATTAGTCATGCTGAGTCACATCGCACATCGACCGTAGTGTCGCGTTCGTTTCTGAGGGACGTACACACAACCGGCACATCCCAAGGATCACAGCATACGCGAGGTATCCATGATGCGCATGTCAATAGGTAAAAGCCATCCGGAGCCTCGTCTTAATTGTCATTAGTTCAACTGTTGCAAATACTTATACATTTTTAAAGATTACCATTACGTAGGTAATCACAATAAGCCGCTCATCAAAGGACAATGACAAATAAATCAGCATGCAAGGGCTTTAAAAACTAATTTCACCACCTAACGTAGACTGAAGGAGAGTCAAAGGTCAGGTCCCAGTAGGTGCTGAGCCCATCAAAGAGGCTCACCCTGATATCTGAAGACCCATAGAGACTAATTAACCCATAAACACCAGGCAGGTTTCTGATCCCTCTATAGTTTGACAAATGCCATGAGAGTAACGCATTAATGAGCACCTGCCACCTGACCTCCCTGCTGCCTGTCAAGACACAAAGAGTGAAGTCATGATTCACACAGAATAAACTCTAAATTAGGTGTCTAGAAATACCCCCGGCTGCACGGGGAGCGTCTTCCCGCCGGTATTATTGTGTGAATTCTTTGATGGAGTTGATTATCATCTGTGAAGCGAAGGCTTTTCTTTCAGCTCATGTTCAGTCTATTTGATTTATGATGCGTTCAGAGAATGGAGGAGGTAAGAGGTCACGGGCTCCAGACACGAGCAGCGCCCACTCATCGGCGAAAAATTGACTGGCAGAAGTGTTGCTCGTGGCTTTCAGTCGAGTTGACAGGCAGCATGTCAAACAGCGGCTTGTTACTGTGAGGAAGTACAACGCATCGTAGTGAATGGGAAAGCTGATTGAAGAATTAAACCTGAGTGAATGTAAATGTGAATAGAGAATAAGCTCAGACAGCCTGTGTGAGGAGCAGCCTGCTGTCACCAATGAGCTATTTCATTATCTTTCAAATGAAATATAAGTTGAATTTTTTTTAAATTCTTAATAAATAATAATAATAATTTGTCTGATGCTGAAAATGTTTTACCTTGTGTGTGAATGTGATTAAGACTAAGCAGTATTCCTTTTTAAATATCTGTGACAAACAGCTGCTGGAAACAGTAAATGAATCAAAACAATAAAGTTGTGTCCCCAAAAACCGCAACGGTGAAAAAGCTACAGAGCTACTGATGAGTCCCTGTCACCACATACACATTCACAGTCACTCATCTGAGCTAATGTTAGCTACGTAAGATGAATTATGCTAACGGTATCATAATCAAGTGATATTAAACTCAGTGAAACTTGGCGACAATAGTCTGACCAGCAGGTGAGCCAGCTGTCAATCACAGCTGTCAATCGACACCCACGCGGCAGTCATCAAAACCGCTATAAAGTCTTCAAAACTTATTACTGGAGCAATAATTTCCAAAATGAGCGCCGGCGCGCACTTATGAGAGCACCTGAATTTAGAGATCGAGACCTTAATGACGTGTTGAAGGAAATGACTCTGTATTTCTAGAGAGAAGCTGCTGAGGCTTTTTGAATGGGAGTCAGTTGGGTCTTCCAGCAGCCGTTGGCAGCACCGTAGGGGAGTTCAGCATTGGCTTCGGCCTAAAGTCAAGGCAGTTCATGCTTGGCCAGCGCACATGCATGTAAACAACACAGATTCCAAAATATATTGAGAAACTGGCTTTGTGATTTTTAAAAATGTTATTTTATTTTATTATTTCATGAGGGAGGAAAAGCATTCAACACATTTGTTACGCCTCAAAGATAGAGACGATATGAGAAACACATTAGTAAACAAAACTAAAGATTTATAGTACTTTTACACTTTATCCAACTGAGGATAAAATCAAAAGTAATAAGAACAATGAAAAGTCTGTTTTCAGTCACAGCCCCTTTTTTTTCCTGTCTGCATTTGAATAAAAGCCAATACAGGATCCAAAGCAGCAGCTCCCTATTGATCCCCCTGTGTTCTATATTTCAGTAGAGTCAACACATCAAGACCTGTGACAGGAAGAAGACCCCCTTTTTCATCGCAACGATAATTACTCAATTCCCGCAGGCGCTGTTGTTGCACGCTATGGATTAACACATGAAGCAGGAGATCCGTCCAAAGGTCACATTCCATTTGAAATGTAGATGAAAAACCTCTTGTAACTGTTCGGACTTCATGGGAAGATCAGTTAATCTGAAGCGTTGATGTCAGTGATGGGTGTGTATGTGGTAGGAAGCTGTGCCTTTAGCACTGATCTACAGCTCCAGCACTGTAAATGTGTTACTGTCACAAGTTTTGTACTGCTGAGCTGCTTTCATTGTCACTCATAAGGAATCGCCTTATGTACATCTATGCTGGATCGTTAGCCTTCTAGGTGATGATGAAGATGGTCATCGCACACGATTTATGTGTCTTGATATTAAAAAATGCTTTTCTACAACTTAATTTCTCTAAAACAAAATGTGTATACTTTAGACGACCTCCCCCGGCAGTGTGTTGTCAAGGCTCAGGCAGGGGATAGAGGAATCAAACTGATTTAAACCCTGAAATGTGTAAGGCCAATCATTTTTTTTTTTTTTTTTTGCTAAACAAAACTTGTTAAATTCCATATTGATAAAACTCTACTGACACTGTTTTATATAGCTTTTATTGATTTTAAGAGAACTATGCCCTTGATAAAAGTGTGAAGGAGGTGCAAGCCGGTGCTTAATAAAGCTATGACCATTTGTTCAGAAAGTGCCCATCGTAGCTCAGAGCACAAGCTGTTGCCATCTGGCCCACGTTTAAGTGCTCCTGTGGATATGAAAAACACGTAGGAAATTCCCTCTATCCCCATCGCGATTCAAGTCTTCAATGTTGTTGGCAACCGCCGTTGTTCTTGATTAGCCCGCCGCCTCTGTGATGGCGATGGTGTTGATGGTGGTGGTGATGATAACGGAGTCTGATTAGGAAGGAAAGGCTGGTACAGCTCTCTTATTCAGAAACATGG
Organism: Pampus argenteus; assembly: GCA_036937835.1. NCBI lineage: Eukaryota > Metazoa > Chordata > Actinopteri > Scombriformes > Stromateidae > Pampus > Pampus argenteus. The sequence continues at coordinate 3,760,220 of CM072879.1, forward strand.
CCAAGTTCAGAAAATCTGAAAATCTTGAAAGGATATAGTGTTCAACAAATCAAAAATATAGTCTTAAAACATACAGGAAGCCCCTCTGTAACGCCAGAGCTGCCTAGTACTCATCGTTAATAGAGTCAACTTCAATCATGATGACGATTTTTCCCGACTTTAAAGGAAAGATTCACTGCTGTGAGTATGACGATTTCTTAAAAGTAGAGGAAATGTGCATTTATTTTTTAAATCGGTGCCTTACGACTTGAGAAAACAGAAAAAAAAGGCTGTAGATTCGCCATGATGCTCTTAAGGTGGGATCCACCCAGCAGTGAAATGAAAAAGCAAAGCACAAAGTTTTTCCATCTTAAACGCTCACATAAAGACCTGCACAGCTAAGAGCACTCGACATAAAAGTGCCTGCCTGGGAGGATCGCTCTTCCAATTTCCACGTGCAGTATAAGTGATTAAGAGCCCATTTGCTTGCACAGTACCCTTTTAAAAGGCCTGTTTGTGACATAACCTAAAAGTGCATTCATTTATTAGTAAATTAGGAGACAACAAATTCTGCATTCTGCAAATGAGCAACTGAGAGTCAAGAGACAGGGATACAAGAATGTGCCTTTTGTGAGCCAATCTGTGCAAATCTCGTTGTTGTTCTCAGGAAACATAATGTTTCCCCACTGTGTTCTCACTATTCCTGTTCTGATTATTTAAACCCAGGCTATGCAGGCATCAGGAAATGTCTGGGAACGCCTCTCATCCCTTCTCTGGCTCGTTCCAGCCTCACAACAGACTGTGCTGAGCTCAAAGCTGCCGGAGGATGGACGAGGAGTATTTCCAGCATCAAAGCAGGGGATCTGGGTACAACAGTATGGTGCTCGCAGCATCTTTTATTTGGCTCACTTCATTTCAGCCTGGTGTGCAGTAGGGGAGCAGCGAGGCTAAATGCACACTTCCACAGAGAAGGGAAAAAACTTTCTAAACGTTCGCCCACTTGGTGTCGTGTGGCTGTAATTATACTGTCACCTTCTCAATGCGATCCAATGTGACTAAACAACAGAGTCGACATCCTGTGCATCACAGAAGATACTAAAGACATCCGTTAGTTAGTGCAGCACCAACAAGTCTCTAAAGACTCTCCAGCTGGTCCAGATGCTGCCGCGCGTGTTCTGATAAGAACTAGGAAAAGCAATCATATCGCCTCCTATATTAACTTCTCTACACTGGATCCCTATAAAATACAGAAAATCCTTCTCCTTACCTACAAAGCTGTTAATGGTCAGACACCATAATATCTTAAAGAGTTTATACTACCCTGTTATTCTACTAAAACTTACTTGCAGTTTCAGGCAAGCCTTGGACCGGTCCCTGGTTATGCTGTTATAGGCCTAGACTGCAGAGGGACTTCCCATGATGCACTGAGCTCCTCTGTCCTCTCTCTCTGTCTCCATCTATACGCATGTCCATGTCCCATCAATGCATGTCACTTACTTGACTTCTTCCCCAGAGGTTCTGTGCTTTCTTGTCTCACAGGTATCTATGGATCCGTAGCTGCAGATCACCTGCTTGACCCCACTGCTACTATTATTACTATTAGTCATATTTTTTTAATGTATTTTATGTATTGTTAGGGTTAGGGTTATTATTGTAGGGGTGGGTGATACAGGGAATTTTGGTATCAAAATACCACTAAGGGCTAGTATCGCAGATATTGATACTTTTGACTTGAAATGTGATGATTTAACCAGTCAGCTGAAAACTGATCACCTGGATATTCTTGTGCTGTTTGCTCCGAGGAAATTCGAGTAAATTGCTGGATGACAGAAGAGAAACTGCAGTATCGATCTCATCACGCTAGTATCCGTGGTATTGGTCTTGATACTAATGATATTCATCGATATATGCATATATATATTGCATCTGTGCTTCTTTTTCTTTCTATCTCTCTTCCTCCTTCTTTTCTCTTTCAACCAGCCACCTGGAGCTGCTTCTGCTTGAGGTTTCTTCCCGTTAAAGAGGAAGTTTCCCTTGCCGCTGTCACCAGGCGCTTGCTCATGTGGGAATGTTGGTTTCTGCACGTTAAAGATCCAGACCTGCTTTGTATGAAGTACCTTGAGAGAACTTTATATAAACCAAATTGATTTGACTTGACTTCTATCTGAAGTAATGCTAAATAAGTGATGCTGGGAACACATTTGATGAATATGTCATTATTTTATGACATATGTTACATCAGCTTTTTTGACACGTATACAGCTTACCACTTGCTTCAGAAACAATTAGAGCCACATTAGTCGTGCTTATATTGGATGAATATTCTCAGTCAGACATCTAAAAGCACATTTCAGTTACGCTTTTGGTCCTTTCAGGTGCTGCTCAGGTAGAATGGATACATTGGAAATGTTATGTTATTTAACTCGTCTACAGATGTGAAGAAAGCTTAAAATAATGCTATTTTTATAAGATGTGTTTAATTTTAAGTTGTGTGTTTTGCTTCTCGTTCCTTAATTTGGATGTTTGAGCTTCACTGTGCAGAATGATGTATGTGCAGAGTTTGTTTTTACGTTCTGATCACCTGAAGGGGAAACATTTCTCTCTGCTCACCTCAAACACAGGCTAGTTAGAGACCAGTCACGGTCCAATATGCAATTTACAACGTGTCAACCCGACGTCTCCACTGCACATGCACGTATTAGATTCTATTCTTTTCAGTAAGGGAGAAGAAGTAAATGTCATTTTAAGAATTCATGTCATTGTTAAAAAAAAAACCTTGTCAGACAAAACATATTATTCCCAACAGAGTGATTTAAAGTGTTGGTCAATTTTATTTACTATGGTTTATATAGCACATAAACTGTGGTTAAGGTATTGTTAGGGTTAAAAAACGTGAATATTATGTTAACAGTTAAAGAAAAAGGGATAGGATTATGGCATATTATAATCTTACCCTGACGCTAACCAACCCATGAACATTCCTTAATTTGCCATAACCACACCCCAACCATATCCATGGCCCTATATTATTGTAAAAACATTGTCACTGACGTTTTACAGAATTGTCCAGTATCAAAGTTATTGTCTTTATATCCACCATCTGACTATCTGTCTTGCTGGATAAATGGCACACTGTGCACCGCAGAATGGTCCAATATAAATGTCACTGTTTGCCATACTGGGCTGAAAGCAAAAGGCTCAACAGCAGCATAAAATCTGCTTCCATTCTGCAGAATTCATGAACCCTTCCAGGACGTCAGCATCTACAGCGCACGCTGATCCTTACACAAGCGGGCCATAGTTTACCTTGTAAGGCAGCTGGAGTCACAACATCACAAGATCACGCGAGGTGAGGGGTGTGTTAGTATGTAGCCATGAGAACATCTTTTGTATATATATATATATATTTAATGATGTAGATAAGCCATAAATCAAAGACTCTATGTCATTGGCCTTGCAACATTCAGAGCTAATTTAAAACAGTAGATGGCATGTTGAGCCATTTTCAACCCATGAAATGCAGATTTTTATAAATTTGGTGTTAATATCTATAATGTCTTTATCATCACCACTATTGATGTGTTTCATTACATTACATCTGAATTAGTTTACAGCTCAGAAACATGTTTAAGTGTGCAGTACATATTTAACCACTGGTAGCTATTCTTCCAGCAAGAAAGAGAAACTCCATCTGCTTTAACCAACCAGGGCTGTGCACCCTCTCCGTCAGCGTAACCTTGAAGCGTGCTCCTCATCCACCTTCCAATGTTAGTCCTACACACTTCCTGAAAAAATAATAATAAAAATAATAATAATAATAACTCAGGGCAGTTCACGTAGCCCACACAGCCTTGATCCTCGCTTTTTCCAAATGAAAAGGAATAAAAAAACCATTCATCTTGGACGTGTCGCTCAGGGTTGGTTGCATGTTTTCAAACTGAAAGAAATTTAATTCGGTTGAGGGTACATGAAGAAATAATCTTTTTAGCAACCACTTTGTGGTCAGTGAAAAGATGAAATTAAAAATGATCAGAAGAGGAACAGAAAATAATATTACAACATATATAACTCATGTCCAAACGGAAACTTTATGTACTGGAAACATTTATATGTTAAAAAGTTAAAAGCTGGACAAATCAAATGATTAGTTAGAAACATGATGCTCTGTAGAGGTAAGAAAACCTTGTCATTCATGTATTTATTGCACAGTTTGTGGATGCATTATTCATTATTTATTATAATTTCATATACCATGAGCCTTAATCGAGGAATAAATCTGGTCATCACTTCACAGGCTTTTATTTTTATTTTTTTTCCCCGTCTGAGATATGACTCATTGGAGCATCATCAGTCCACAGACGCAGTGATCCGCTTGTCAAAGACTCAGCGTGATTGATGGCTCGCAATCTAACAGAGGCACATCTATCTGGACATTTATCCTTTAGCACAATGAGATAAGACAAGCACATGAAAATCATTGTCATAGTTCTTGAACATGTTGGTCATCTCTGAAAGACAGAACACTCTGACTCTGATCGCCTGATGGTGCTTGAAGAGTAATTTAACACTAAAGTTAGATTATATATAGTAAATAATAAACTTCAACAGCAGTTAGTTGCCTTAACCCACAGAAAATCATTCTCTCATCTAGACATTTAAAACCAGAAATCGACTCTATGATACCCAGAGTGGCTCCTCTTTTATTCCATTATATCACAGTTTACATAATTACAACATCATTTCTGACACATGTCCAGTCTGTTATTAGTTATTGGTTTAGTTAGCCCAGTTTTGGAGATATCAAAATAGCATAAATTAAATTCCCGTCACCTCTGCTCGACTAGATTGGTGGCAAATGTATTTTAAGTGTTACACCTTCGGTAGATAAGGCTATCTGTATGGGCAGACACCAGCAGCAGTAAGGGGGAGATATGTTTGGTTGTGATATGGGTGAACTGGTGAATATTATTATTCAGACTCCCACTATGATAAAAGGATTACATTAGATTCGATTACACGAGACCGTAATGGGAGGAAATGGGTGATTGCAGCAGCAAAATAGTAACTGGAATGAAAAACATCTTTGTGATGAACGGTTGCAGAGACGGTAGTGTCACGCTGGCTGTCGGGAATATGAATGAAAATAAAGAATTTTCAATAAATAGTTTCTTTTTTTTTTATTCATCTATAGATTTGTGAATTGTCTGAAAACGTGTTGTTGCACTTTAATACATACCAATGCGTTAGACTGATCTCTGATGAAATTTCATGTTTTTGCAGACAAAAGGGCCAAAAATAGCAGGGGACTCCTGTATGTTTTACTGTCAGTAATTATCCTGTTGTGCAGGGAGAGTGCTGCTCTTAAGAGCTCTTTTGCTGTCAGTGCACAATGCACCGCTCTATAAGGCCTGTAATTGTAATAAATTTAGCAGAGCCCAAGAGCAGAAATTACAGCATCTATGTTCTGAATCTGATCTAAAAAGACAACAACACAATGGTGTAAACGATCCGTGTGTCTTTATAACAGCTGTGAACGCATGGCGGCCAAAGATCATTTGGCCTCATGTCGTCATGTGAAACAAAAATAAATAAACATAAATAAATATTTAGCATGATGGAATGGATAAAAGCAGCTCCTTTATCAGAAACAGGTTGATGTATCGAGTAATGAATACTTAACATCACTCGCCCCAAATGGTTGGGATTATGGGATCCTAAACGTTAGCCGTGATTACATGATCACATCAACAATTATTTCTTTGTTTATTATTTCAATAACTGAATCATAAATATGACGGAATGGAGCTTGTGGCTAATCAGCATGCTAACATGCTCATAGTGATAATGCTAGTAATCCTAGTTGCATGTTGACGTTTAGCAGGAATATATTGCTTATGCAGTAGTTAGCATGTAAATATTTGCTTATTAGTGCTAATCACGAAAGTCATTAGTTTCGCAGCTAGACCAAAGCATTGAAAAGAAAAATGTCTTTTTTGACTGAAGACAGAAGAAGATATTATTTATTTATGTATCCTCTGGGGACCATGAATGCATTAAAGGAAAAGTCCCCAACACCTGGAAACACACAGTGATGTGTGAAACCAGTGTTCAACTGTATGTATATGTCGCTGGCAATAACTGGTATGATAGTGATTGTCCTCTTGCATACACTTATTTATATTTCTGTTATTTTCTGAAGAAAATTAATTTCACAGTATGAAAAAAATGACAACAGGTGAATTGCTAGCTATTCTGAACCCACTTTTTACAGATGTAAAAGGATTACTGCGTGAATGCAATCTTGCAGACGTTAAAGCAGTATTCCATTTTGCTCAAAAACAGTGAAGAAATGATTATTGATAAGAGAAGAGAAATCCATCAGAGAGATGCTAAATCCTTCCATCGGTAACATCGGTAAAAGAGGTCATGATCAACAGTATTTGTTTGACATGATACTAACCCGCTGATGTCATGAATATTCATGTGACGTGGGCTGATTTAGACTCGCTTCCAAAAGGTCACCAGATCAATAAGATTTCCAAAGGCTGTCACGTACGTCTTGGCTCTCTTCTTTATTACCAACAGGGACAGCTCTAAAGTAAAAAATAAAAAATAAAAAAGACAAAAGACAAAAGCACAATAAATCATTGTTTAATATTTCAAGTGCTGAACCTACTAGTTTGCTAAATGGAAGCATTATGCAGACACTCTCAATTCATTTCATGACACCACTTATATGTTGTTTTGCTAAATGTATTTTTGATTTATTTAATAAAAACAAGAAGGTCGCATGACCAGCTTTTAGTGTCCATTTTTGGCTTGGGTCTAAAATGATCAATCATGATTAATGTGGCGCAGGCAGTAGCATTGATCTTATGATCTCATATATATATATAATATATATATATACACACATTTTGATTATTTAGTAGTTGGTTTGAAAATGAAGTTGTTTTATAACTGTACAGGAGCCTGAGCGGACACTGCGACGGCTGCATATTGTTTGTCTGTAAATGGAACACGGTCACGTATACCTAGCGAGAGTTTACTATCCGTAGATGGTAAATCTAAGCTCCACCGGCCATTATAATGATCCACCAAATGCTAAATACATAATTGAACAACGGCAGCAATTTCCGTTGTTAAGCGATAAACTTTTATGGGTAATAGAAATTCGTCATTATACTCATAAGTCTCCTTCTCCCGTCGTCCCTCTAATCCCCTCGCTTCGTCTTTATTTTGCATGTTCCGCGCTAAATTACAAAGTCAGACAGCTGTATTTGATTAGTGGACCTATGTTGCTACACTCTGCTCCCAGTCATCATCAAACCAGGAAATGAACTTTTTTTTATGTCAACATTACAGGAGGAAATGTCCCAGAAGCCACCTGCAGACTGAAGTACCACTCTTTACTCCATTCACCCATAACCATCAGTTTACACACTAAAAAACCTACTTCCTGTTGACCCAGTGGATTATAATTTTTGCTCTTTTTCTGCTCTCTACCAACTCTTGATAGAAATATCTGCTTCTTTAGCTGCTAAATGCTCCACTATGTTCACCAGCTAGTCTGTACTGTAGCTTTTCAGAGCTTTTTCTCTAAAACATCTGCCTGCTTTGGCAGAAAATGACCAAACAGACAGAAAAGTTGCAGCGGGGCAACTGAAACCATGAGCTGAAACGCACTATAAAGCTCTCACATCAAACATCATCATCATTTTTATGTTCAGTGTCTTTAAAAATGTTGGAGTGTTCCTTTAATCAAAGTTTTTATGATGCGTCACTTCTTTGTGTGCTGTTTTTACATTTTAATGATTGAAAAGTTGATTTTTCTCCTCGGTTAATGTTCTACATTAAACAAACATTTAGCAGTATGGAAAAAAGCTTGCTGCTAAGTGCAACACGATGACAGCAAACATTAAATAACTAATTTCAGAATATAATAAGACCTTTAAAACAAGCATATGGACAAGAACGCGCAGACGCTGTGTGTGTAAAAGCCATCGATTGAGATAAAGAGACATAGAGCTAAGTAAATATATGTTTCAAATGGGATCTCTGGAAATAACAGTCACGCTGTGGCCTTTAGCAAACAGAGTTTTTCTGTGAATGTGAACATGAAGCCTTGACAGAAAGACCTGAGGATGGAGTAACTCTGGAGGCAGAGGCTGGCAGCGTCTTTACTCACATATTGACAGAAATCTCTTCACTATTCAAGGAAAAGCACTCCAGAGGGGAACCTTGTCCTGTACGCGCACCGAGAAAAGGGCAAGCTGAAGATAGCACGTGTCCTCATGTGCCAAGAAGACAAAAAAAAAAAAGAAAGAGAAACCTGTATCGTACCTGTAGTGACGGGTGGGTGGATGTCCTTGAGGGGCAAGGGCAGTAAGCTATAAACGGATTTCTAACGCAGACGATGTGTGTAATTTTAATTACATCGGTTAAGTGCAGCATAATCATTGGTAATTTGTTTCTAATTAATTAAGATACCATTTAGCCGTCTCGTTGACACTGAGGATCAAAAAGCCCAATCGTTTTTTATCTCTTAAGATTTATGGTTCTGCGTGATAAAACTGCAGCTATAAAAAAAAAAAAGGAAAAATAATGTATTTATGATTATTACTATTAATATTAAGTTTTTATTATTAGCATTTTCACATTTTATTTGATAGCATACAGTGTCGAAACAGACAGACGTTGGTTCATGCATTTATTTCTATTGTCAATCACTTTGATGATCCTCTGACTTTTCTTCTATCAGCTATCATCTTGGAAAACTAAGTACAGTGTAGAGTCCACATAGAGCCAGTTCAATCAGTAAATGCACGTTTTCCTCTGTGTTCCAGCATTACATCGGGACTGACATGTCATGTTTGTGTTTTTTTGCTTCTTTCTGTTGTTTCAGTGTGTACAAGGAAAACTGAGCCTTTGCAAATGATGATGGTGAGGATGTCTAGTGAGAGGCTCCGTGGCAGTAACGTTTCATCCTCTTCTAAACTTCTCTGGAATGTATCATTTCATACGTCAACATAGCCGAACACACAGTGCAGCCATTGCTGTCAACCTGTACACGTTGATTTTATTTAGCATTGCGTTTATTTCGTGGATTTTGGTTTTGGACCATATTTTAGTGTCAGATGTTTCTGTTGTTTTGTCCACCCCCTGTACATTTAAAGCTAACATTCAAGACACAGTTTCAGACACGAAGCATCTCACTGCAGAGAGGATGACTCATTGATCCTGGTTCTTAACAGCCATTAAGGAGCAACTGCACTAACAATGACAACTTAGTGAATGAATGAATGAATGAATGAATGAATGAATGAATCATCCAATGCATGAATGAAAATGTGAGTGCCTATAACTTATATGACAATATTAAAAAAAATGCATTGGCATCAGTGAGGAGCTCCATTCATTCAGAGCAGGCCCATAGCCAACAGCAGCAGCAGTATTGAACTCATTACCCTGATTGGACAGCATCTTCTTGGTATGCAGACTGTATTTCATCCGGACATTGTTCAATGCGACCAACGCGTCACGAGGTAAAACAACAGTCTCTGGCTTCCTTTGAGATATTAAAACAGAACTTAGATACTAAAAGTAGCTGTCAGATACAGTTACTGGGACACTTGGACATCCTGATGCAGGAGGTTCATGTTGTCAATGGAGTTAAAAAGACTGCAGCAGCCACACCCTCGCTCTTACTCTCTGACTCGTAGTGCTCATGGTGCCAGGGGGAGCTCCTGCGTATTTCCCTGTCTGAGTGTGATTGATAATGTCTGGGCTTCGTCCTCTTCGTCATTGCTTGTAAAAACAACGGAGTGACTTCACTCACAGGTGCAGCAGGTGCAGTCGTTCAGAATGACAGTGCTGTATGGAGACCCAAAGTGTTTAATATTAAACAAATAAATAAAACATGAAATAAGTGCTCATATTGATAAATATGGTATTGTATAATCATAACATGGTGAAATTATCAGATAATGTATTTTTTCAGCCAGTTATGTGACCGTATGCTCTCTTAGACCGAAGCAACAGCCAATCACATAACTGGCTCTGCTTTGTTTGTCTTGCGAACATTATGAATGAAAAAATAAATTTTTTATATAAAAACTGCTGGTATGAAATTTAAAAATGACCTGTAATAAATGCGCTATTGTTAAAATAAGTATTAAAATGACATAAAAAGCAGTCCAATAAGTTATATCACCAATAAGAGGTGATTCTATGAACATCTGTTAATTAATAAAATCTATGAATACACAGCCTGAATAAGAATATACAATCTTCACTTATATACAGTGAACAAATGCATACTGACAATGACCATACAACATAAACAACTACACTCATCATACATCTATTATTACTATATATATAACTAATGTTAATTATTATCACAATTGTTGTTGTTGTTACCATAATAATCATTATTTTCTGCGTTCAACAATTGGCCATATGTATGACACCAAATTGTGTTGCAATACTATGATATTATCTATATATAAGTTGTTATCAGTATCATTATAGTATCAGTAAGTTATATACAGTTATATCATTATCATTATCTATCTATCTATCTATCTATTGACTTTGTAAATGTGACTGAGGGTGAAAGTGCTGCTTTCGTTTTAGTCTCATCTACCAGATGGAAGCTCTTAACACCAGTGTGAAGGGTGCGAAGCCTCTGTGACGATGCTCCCTGCATGTCGCCGGACTCAGACAGTGTGTGAGGCTCCAGCCAGCAGGGCACCAGTAGTCTTTTCTAGAGTCATGAAACGGACTTCATTAAACATACGTATCTGTTCATCTGTTTGACAGCATGTTTCACAAATGGTTGCCGCCTACAAATAAGTGACACATTTGCAAATCCTACAAAGCTCTTGCAGTAGGAGGTTGGGGTGGTGGTGGGGTGGGTGGCGGGTGGAGACAGCATGAACCTCCCACGTATTATGCCCTCCTGGTGAAGCATCACTGGCAGGTGAATAGAGCCGGCTGATGATGCCATGTGTCATGAAGGAGCACATGTTTGTCGTAACTAAACTAGCCCTTAAATTGATGGTGGATTGGTGGAAAATCTTGTTTTGGTTTGTACTTCACTGGTTGTTAATTGAACCAAACTGATAGAAGACATTTACACATACTGCACGTATGTTTTTTTATTCTAATTATTACAGTTTCAAACCAGAAATACTGGTATGATCCTACTGGATGTAGTGTTTGTTCAGGGCCGAGTGCATGAGAAGTACGGGAGCATTGTAGGAGAACTGCTTCATACAGAGCTCGTGTGTGTGTGTGTCTGTGTTTGTGTGCGTGTGTGTCCACCAAATAAAATTGTTTCCCCCACTCCAACAAGGCCAACATGATTTCATTCCCACACTTGTGCATTCAGCCTCCTGTTCTATAGATGTACTTGACATTTCATGGGTAACAATGGCTCACTGAAGTTGATGATGTGAAGTACAGATGACAACTGTACATCGATTTGTTCAAACGCCTCTCACTCTGGAGGCAAACCCCACTCTTTGTGCCATCGAGTGCTTGATGGCCACTTCACTTTACCGTCGCTTCATTCCAACAAAAGTCATGGCTTGTGGGTGTTTTTTTTTTGGGGGGGGGGACGATATTAGATTGTAGCTAAATCATTTATGTGTGTGTTGAGAAGCACAATCTAGAGGGTCCACTTGTTTCCTTGTTTCCTTGTGCACGAGTGCATCAGTCGCGCGCGCAATAGAAAAGCAAACTGTTTCGTGTACTGCGTCGGCATGCAAATCCTGAGCTGTTCTGAAGAATAAAGAAGACGAGAACATGTATGTGCAGTGTCTTTTTTTACGGATTTGCACGAACTAATTTTTGCAACCAGGGTTCAGTGCAGGGTTCAAAAGAAGTAGTTCCACCTGCTTCCATTTATATATGAACATGGATTTGTGACTGTCTCTAAATAAGCTCTGATGGTCTATATTTGAGTGTCAGTGAAGTAGCCATGCAGTCTGACAGAATATCCTGCATGGAAAACTCAACTCGGGAAACAAGTCAATAGAAACCTGATGCCGCTGCCCTCAGCATCCCTACAGTATCCCTACAGTATCCCTGCAGTATGAGTGATGCTGGAGATGCTACTTTCTTTTATTCCACCATTCATCATGATTGGTTGCCATGGATGATGGTTGATCTCCACAGCAGAACCCACTCATTTGGAAAATATTAACTGTTTTCCCATCATCTCCTTGTCTCCTCCATCCAGTAGGATCGTAAGTATTCATCCTCATGAAGTCACATTCCAAGAAAATAAAAGTTACCTGTTACCACTGTGCAGGTTTAACACTGGTGTCTATGGTAAAACCCTGTTTCTTTCTTATCTCAGACATTCAGTTATCAATATTCCTTTCACATCAGCCACACCGCCCACAAAGTGAATATCCATTATACAGATGGAGCCCAGGAGACCAATTCCATCAGAAGGTCACAGCATTGTTCATGCAACCAAACTCTCAGCATAGAAAGCGATTCAGCCACAAAGGAAAAGAGCATATTTGGTCAGATCCCAGGCAACTGTTCAAAAGTACAAACAGTAAGTTCCTGAACATTTCCAGCAAAAGTGCAGAAAAAGCTGGTGGTGTTTTAAACGTATTAAAAGTCAGTTTGAGACTGTCCTCCCAAGAAAAATAAACTGGCTAGTACCCCAAAGAGACATATCTGTACGTTCTAATGACAGAAGCTGTTTATTATTATGACCGGAGCTATGGAGAGGACGTTATTATAAAGCGAGTCCTTTTAACACCGGAGAGCGTTCTTTACATTATGTTTCCAGCAGTGAGTCAACGCTGTTTTTCAAACTGTAGCACAGACTGAGACATGTATGACACATACTGCAGCGTATGTGTGTATGTGATGTTTGACACACACTTCCAGAGCCTTTTTTATGGTATTAACTCACACTGTAATTAGCACTCAATATGTTTATGTTCATGCGCCATCATGTTGGTATTGTCTTCCTCATTTTACTATATTCATCAGTTAGAGGTTCCTTATTAGATGTAAATACATGCATATTAATGTCAACAAAACAAAGAAACATATTCCTACGCGTTTGACAATGACAATAGATTGCTTGTTTAATCATTGTTTTATTCAAAATTCGAAAAATGTCATGTGACCTTGCCATTTGGTCAACAGCTTTTGACAGAACTGGACAACTGTCATCACGCCAGCTGTCACTTTACCCAAATGTTGTCCATGTAAACAATGTTTATGCATTTAGCATATTAACATTTCCTCCGTGCACAGTGGAAACAGGTTCAGTTGTGGCAGAAATCACTGCTCTACTACGAATATTATAGGGGCCATGAATGTACATCATAGGTCAGAGGGGTCACCAGTAAACATTGTAAAATCGTCCCCTGGAGAGACGTGAATATCGTCAGTAATTCTCATGTCAAACGGGCCAGCCGTTGATATCTGGACAGAAGAGTTGGACAGACATTTCCAGTCCCCACCAGTCCCCACCAGTCCCTACCAGTCCCCACCAGTCCCCACCAGTCCCCACCAGTCCCCACCAGCAGCACGGCACAAATCTGATCAGTACACGACAGTGAAGCAAACACATTCTCACGCCGCGCTCCTCTACCAGGTCATACCGGACTTTTATCAGATTTTTGTGTTCCTTGGGATGTAATTCAATCAAACATCTAAGAAATTAAATGTGGTGAAATTTAATTAGACTTTTACTAGGGGGTGGGGGGGGGGGCTTTTAAGTAGCCCCTGGTGACCCCTGGAGACCAGGGTGTGAACCACAGGAGTGAAGCACTTCTCTTTTATTCTAATCAAAATCCTGAGTGGCAACCAGTAGGAGACTGATTAGACAGTGCAAACACCAAAAAATGTGAACATACGCACTTTTATGAATGTAAAATAAAGGAGATGATGTTGGAACAGAACATGTATGCCTATAAAAAACACCTATACAAATATGACAATGATGTTTTGGACTTAATTTTAGTGAGCAATAAATCCAAAACTGCCCTGCATGAAGAGCGAGGCGACTTTACTCACACGCAATGATTATTTCAGTTCCCTTCATTTGAGTCAGTCCCCCTGACGGCAGAAATGGTGGAAATTATACTCTTAAGAGTATTTATATGTATTTATTTATTTATAAGGCCTCTTTTGACCACTTTAATGGGTTAAATTGGACAGTCTGAATATTTGTTGCCTGTAGAGACGACAGTGCTACTGAAGAGTTACAACATTTATGAAGGCTTTTACAATCAATTTGTTTTGGCTCAAAAGCAACAAAAGCAACAAGGTAAAGGAAGGTTGTGTCCTTATTAAAAAAAACAACAACAATAAAACAATGTTGACTCCTGATAAGAAATGAATAGCAGTTTCTTCACTGGCCTCACCTGCTGAGGCTTTGGGAGGATTTTAATGATTTCCACATTAATACCTGAAGTACCTGAAGGGCTCTCCTAGATGATGTAACACATCTCTGAGACACATCTTTCTGAGAAATCACGTTTTATGTGTCATATTGACAGAGCAGACCACCTAAAATACTACAATATCCATGAGTCTGAGGAGAGGGTGCTTTCTGCATAATGCTGTATGTTCAGGATTCGTCTGAGCCTGTGCACATAAAAATAAAGAATACCTATTTAACCACGTAACAAAGGCTAAAAAAATGTGTGCTTGGCAAGAGCAGAGTTGCTCTCTAATGAACAATTTTTAGCTGAATAATGCCAGTTCATTTTTTTGGCAATTTTGAACATTTTACAAGGTCATGATGCTGAATTAATAATAATAATAAAAAAAAATACAATTTGCCCAAAGCAGGCAAATGTTCCTGTCAGCATTTTCAGACAGCAGACACATGTGTGATACATGTCTAGTTACACACATTACACAGATCCACCACAGATCCAGATCTGCATACATCGCTCAAAGCTGCTTATTAGGATTTTAGAAAAACTCTTTTCAAAATCGTGATATGACATTTGTAATAACCAAACTGCATGCAATAACCCCGCCTTGAACAGTCCTGGACATGACCTAGCTCAGTATGTTAAATTAGGATGGCACCTCTTTTTTGTAAAACAATCATTTGAGTCAGTCCTCTTGACTGCAGAAATGGTAAAAAAAAATAATAATAGTCTAACAATTTTGGAGCAATTTGTGTTATTCATTTATCATGGAATGTGCACAATAAACCTCAGAAACACATAATTTCAGTCATGTCACACAGTCACATTTACAGAAGTTGGAACAGCTAGCCTGGATGTGACATGAGCTGCCTATATGCAAAAACATATAAATCAGTGAACACTTTCAGGCTTTTCTTTTCCTTAAACTCTATAGATATAATAGTATAATATAATATATTTAATAGAGCAGGTCATGAAAAGGAGCTCATATCTATCACTGCCATCAGGTTCTTATTCTGGAAAATGAACAGCAAGAGCTCCTGCCGTGAAATATCTGGTGAACATGTCACCCCCGCAGAGAACATGAGGTAGCCCCGTTTCATTTATCACTACATCTTTAATTTGAAAAGAGTGAAAAGTTGAAACCGTGTATTTTGAGCGTTTGCTTATATCAAGTCTCACAGAGTCGGTGAGGGTGCCACGTGTGTCATTTTAACATCAATAAATTATTACCACATTAACTGCCGGACAGTGTAATTATGGTCAAATGAATAAGCTTCCTCTCCCATTTAACAACATCCACACATACATGTTAATACATACAAGTATTGCAGTTTGAACCAATAGCAGAAATGGATTCATCTTCTGTGCAAATGCTGTGTGTAAAGATCAAAACAAATTTTTAAAAACCAATTGAATGGATCCCTGTTCCCATCGGGGGTTTTCTAATTCCAGGCGCTCATGCATTAACGATTGGCACAGTGTTGCTTTGACTCAGTCATATTTCCCAACAAATGATCTGCTTTGGATTCATTCCATGCACACAATTAACTTGTGCTCTGATATATTTATGCATTATATCAGCCTTATCAAAGTTAGAGGATGTGTCCACAGTGACCTACGCAATCCATCTGATCGTCAGCAGTAACGGCTGCAAACGTGTCTCAGTCTCCCTGGACTGATGTCCTATTTGTCCACATCTCTCCACATAATCTGCATATCTGTCTATCTCTGCGCCTCAACCTCAATGGCGCCCTGCTCTTTTTTTTTTACATCCTTCCCTCTTAATCCTCCTCCTCCTCCTCCTCCTCCTGTGGTAACTCCCTCCTGTGGCTCCAACAGCTCCATCACCTCTCCTCACCTCCCCCTTCTGTCTGTTAATTGGATGAGCCGTCACAGTTGTGAGGATGATTAAATTCCAGTCCGGAGTGGCACTGTGGCCACAGAGACCCCCCTGGTAGAGATAAGTGATGAATATTGCTTTAAACCTTTTCTTAGTCCCTTCACCTGCAGATAAAAGTTCAACAGGACTTCTTCACTTCATATGTGCCACATTAAAACCCACACACACACACGGTTTAAACTCATCATTTCTCAGATTAAGGCATTCATGAAATATACAGAATATTAAGGTCAAACATGTCAAACAAAGCCAGTCAATGCAAAGCATGCTTCAAAGATACTCGTGCTGATGTAAATTGGTATTGCATCTTGGGTTAGTTGAACAGATGGGTGAATAACATGCAACAGAGGACAGATTGATGTCCTTCTCCACCTCAGGCAAAACATTTGCATTTGCCAATAGCACATGGGTAAATAAAATGAACTTATTGTTGATGGAATAAAGGCCCTTGAGCAAATCAAGCACTCGTTGAGTTTGCGTGGACACTGAACTTGGTGTGGCAGTGTAGTCCTCTATTCATCCTGAACATCCTACTCTTAAAAAAATGGCTTTTCTAATGGAAATCAGTGGCAGCTCAGGTCACACGCCCTACTCCTTTTCATTCAGGCTTTGATATGAGAGGTTTGTATTGCCTACATGTTCTATGAGCTGTAGGAAGCAGAGTATATGTAACAAACTACATATAGTAAGATGTAATAATTGAATTTAAATATATATATATATACATTCGCAGAGCTTAATGTGGTTAAGCATAAAAGATACGTAAAGCCACGTGCGTCATCATAGACTTCAGTGACTGTCGTGTTGTTACGTAAGTGTAGATACAAGCTTTCAGCATCATACTGGTCATTTCTGCGTTTAAAATAACAGCAGTTTGTAAACATAAATAAATGTACGATTCTGTCTTGAAATATCATTATATAGTAATAAGTATAAGCAGTATAAGTATACAGTAAGTAAAACAGAACACAGAACTTGGATATCAAATTGTCATTATGACTTACTTTACTGTTTAAAAAAAACAACAATAAAAAATAGTTTTTTTTTCATTGCATTAAAAAAACAACTCTTCCAAGTTTAAAAAAAACAAAAAAAACCTTAAAAATACTACACCATTATCAGCGTGTAATTTATGATGGCGCACAGTAAAGGTGTCCCAACGGATGTCTGAATATAGATGATAAATTAGGCTACATTCAGTTTAATATGGAGAGCGTCCAGTGACGCACACACTTTACAGCTCGTGATAACAGAAGTGCTTTGACTGGCAACTGTAACTACATTGAAGCATCATTACACTTCCTTACTCGTGACTGGGCGCGAGTAATCACACTACAGTAATGGCGTTACTAAGCAACGCTACTTTGACCGCTATATAGGAGCGCCTGCGAGGTTTTTCTGGAAAAAGAAGACGCACGAGACCGAACCAAGTATCTGCAGAGTTGAGCGCGCGGGGAGCTTTGGACACAGTGGCGGGAGACCGGCACAGCGCTTTGACGCACGCACGCACTATGGACTACTGCTGAAGCTGTAGCGGAAGAAGCAGTGCGCGCGCGGTACAGCTGCTACTCGTGTCTCAAATCTTACACATTTTGTTTGTTTGTTTTTTGTTTTTTTGTAAAAAATTCATTCGTAGTTATTTATCGACAGGTATTTTCGTAAATATAAATAATAAAACTGCGTTTGGCATCATGAAGTTGCTGCTGTTACCAGTTTTAATGGCTCTTTTCGCCGTCGCTCAAGTTTTTTGCGAGGAAAACGACCCAAAAGAAGAGGCTGACTACTGGACGAGCAGTAATCAAATTCAGGTAGTTCACAGCAGAGCTTTATTTTTTATTATTCATAAATACCCGCTTTGCTTATTATTGTGTTCTAGTCAGAAGCAAAACAGTAGGAATTAATATTGGTTTCTTTGCATTAAAGTTGTATAAATCTATAAATCTCTGTATAAAGATTCTTGAACCAAAATATGCAAGAGCACAAAGGTAAGTTGATGTAATAAAAATAAAAGTATGTATCTTTTTTTTTTAATTAGGGATTTACTGAAATAGTGTTAATGTTAATTAAATGTTGTGCATTTGTAAGCAAAGTAAAGCAATAATTATGAGATAATATGGGATAAAGTATTACAGCTGTCAGCTTGTAGGGGACATTAGACAGATGGTTTATGATAAGGTTTATAAAAAATGTGTTCTGATGTTTTTTGTAATTTTTACATCTGTTTTTTTTTAAATAAAACATAAGTGATTAGTAATAACTAATTAGAGTTAAGCGTGGCTGATGCAAGCCAAACCTGCAAGTGCATTGATTACACTTTCACATGTCAAGTCTTCAAGACTATATTTCTTAAAACTAGAATCAAATCTGCTTGTGTATGTTTCATTCACTTTCCCAAATCGATATTCTATGATGCACAGAATACAGCAAATCACTGCAGTAGTAGGCTGTCAGTAAAATACTGTATTTTGCTGTGTATTCTTCATTCTAATAATAGAAACAGGTGAAACAAATAAGATTTTAGATTTTAGTGACGTCCAACATGAAGATGCAGATGGTTGCAGGGATCAGAGCAGACTAGCCAATAGGAAAATAGAATAAATGCTGAAGTGCGCAGTGTGTGAGGAGCTGAAGCCCAGACGATCTCCATTGACATGAAGTGCACGTCCTGCGTTTGACATTGCGAGCTGGAAACATGCCAAGCTGCTCCCACCAATCCCATCAACTGTAGGCCATTCTGTAGATGAATGAGTATACAATAAATCATTACAACTCAGTGCTGGAGCCTTTCGGGCCACCCCACCCACCCCCCCTAGGTCCACATCGTCAGACTAATGCGTCCTGTAGAAATATATCCTGAGATAGAAATAGAAACACTTAGTAAAAGTTAAAAATTCAAGCCTTATATGGATAACCGTTACCATTAGAGAGGCCTCATAAAATGATTCCAGTCAGCAACTATATGTATAGATTATGCAGGTTTCTTTTAGAATAATATTATACTATAATATCTATGCCAGACGATGCATTCAGGAACAGTAAGAGCATAAATCTAATCATTTCTACCACTAACCAGATATATTGATATATTTCCAACCTGGAGAAGTTATTGCTCCATTGTCTCTATAATATCTATTTATATATAACGTAATTGAATATTTTTGGTGGCAAATGACACCCTGCAGCCCAGGTTAGCAGGATATATGCTCCCACTTGGCGTCTCTCTGTGAATATTCATTGAGTTTCTCTCCCTCCATCAGGATGACTGGCTTTCCAAAGATCCATTCAGAGAAATGCTCCTGAGGATTACAAGAAAGCTGCGGCCACATCAGTTTATCGGCCTGATGGGGAAGCGCTCCATGGGTAACCCCTCAGGTCTGATGCCAGACACTTTTCATGTCTGCTCTGCTGACTTGTTCTCATAATTTTGTTCTCTCCTTTTTATTCTTTTTCTTCCCACAGGAAATGCACAGATCACCCGCAAAAGTAAGTCTAGTCACTCATTTGTTCTATGGTTCTATGGAAATATCCCTTTTCCTAAATATCCCAGAGTGGAGTGGACATCATTTACATTTGCTGGAAAGCAGTGGAGGAGTTTTGACTCAACGTGTCACCACTCCATCCTACAGGAAACATTTGTCATTTGTCCTCATTGCCTCATACCTCATATCTGGTCATTGCGCATTGAAAATCATATCTCCATATCTGATGAGTTGTCCTGTGCAGTAAGCAGGACCCCCCCCCCTTTTCTTACTGAAGCAGAAACTTTAAATTATGTCACACTTTAGTAGTCTAAATCTAGAAGCAAGAAATATAATATAAAAACATACCTACCATGTGTAAGTGAAATGAATGTAAACTCACTAACAGGTCACTAAAATCTCCCGAATTTTCCAGAAACCCTACAGAGGCCATGACGTCATGGATGGTAGCCACACCTCTGGTCCTGCGTCTTAGCCTTAAATCAAGTAGCTAGTAGTTAAATTTGTTTAGATCAGAGATTATTTACATTACGTTTATATTATATTTGACAAAAATGAAGTTATGGCGTCTGAGCCAGAAGACATTTTGGCAGTATGTGTTTCTTCCAGTACTACAGAAATAAACTGGATTGGGTCAGATATTTGGTGCCAGATACTCAGTTCCAAAAAGACAGCATTGTATCAGCACAATAAAAAAAAAATCCTGTCTTATTTCGCCCACTGTATTAGTCATTGAATATTTATATTTACAACAGTGGAATATAGAGTGTTTATTTCACAGGGTTTAATTAACCGACAGCGACAGCAGATTCACTGTTTTCGCTTTCCTTTTGAACACAGGGCCACATTAATTTGCCAGTACAGATGGTGGTCCGGAGCAGAAAGTCTGTGTGTGACAAAGAGGAAAGAGATGAAAAGGAATGAGGAGGAGGGAATTTTTCCTTTTCTCCGTCTGTCTGGCTTTTTTGTCTAAATGATTCACCCACTCAGTGAAGCAACACAGCGCAGCACAAATAAGTACATACATACATCTAATTTATTCCCCTTATGCAGGCATGGCTATAAGTCACTCATCATTAGGGTGAGGGAGAGTGCTGAGATCAATGCCCGAAGGACATCTGAGAGTTAAATTGGATTGCTTACGCCTGTGATGGATAGAAGGAGCTACGCATTCCCCCACTCACTTCTAGCAGGAATGTCTTCTGTCCTTACACGCTCACACAAAACACTGGGAACTACACTATACTATACCTATACTAAACCTATACTAAACCTATACTAAACCTATACTATACCTATACTAAACCTATACTAAACCTATACTAAACCTATACTATACCTATACTAAACCTATACTATACCTATATTAAACCTATACTATACTGATACTATACATATAGCAAGACTGTATTTCATTCTTCTCCAGTAGGTCACGATTTACTTTTCTGAGTGGCAAATTTGATGGAAAATGGAAATATTTACAGTTTACTCTCATCAGTGCAATGCAAATATTGATATCTATAATATAATATATTCCCTCGAGGTCACCCCAGTCCAATACCCCCCCCCCCCCCCCCCCCCCCCCCATGATCATCCATTACTGTGATTAACAGGGGCCCCAGACTGACGGTGATGCAACTGTCCATCAGATTTACATCACACTGTCTCACTGGAGTGAGATGCAGTTTCTGGAGATATGGGAGGGTTCACACTCACAATCACACACAGATTATACATGGTGACTTTTTTAAAAGAGATCCTAATATTTTAGGTTCCAAACATTAGGATCGGAACCCCAACGAGGGGGAAAGCAGAGTAGCAAAAATAACTCAACAAGTATAATGAAAAGAATAAATGTTTTAAAAGTGAAATATTCAGAAGTCTGAGGTGGGTTAGTGAGGGTTGAATCTTAGTACTTGTAAAATACTGCTTATGACCCTGGTTTCAGTTTGCTTAATGAGACTTGTTGATGTGCTGTTGTTACGCTGAACTATGTGAACTAATTTAAATCAAAATTTCTTTTCTTTGAAGGGCATAAAATCAACTCCTTTGTTGGACTGATGGGGAAAAGGAGCCAAGCGGAACCAGGTAATTTCATTGTCCTAAAATATTAGAAAAAAAACAATAATGTGCTGTAATCATAGAGGTCCCTGTTTAACATGCATCCCCCTCTGCAGATTCCTACGGGTGGAGCACAATACAGACGTACGACAAGCGCCGCTAAACAGTCATCTCTTCATCTGCCTGCTTCTCATCTAGCCATTCCTCATCCACGGGAGGGGGGCCCGACGCTGGTTTAGTTTTCTCAAAACTGTGTATAGCTGTTAGTCAAATAAAAAGATTCTGTTTCCACATTGTAGTGATGTAGCAGTGCTGTACCTGTGCCAGTTTCATTTGTCCCAACAGAAGGTAGAAAGGGGCAAGATGGGGGGAGGAGGGGGGGGGTGTCATTATCAATGTTAGTGGTTTCTGTGACCGTTCTAGACCATCTGCCATGCCACAAAGACTAATGTTGTTGTGGACCATCAAAGCAAGGCTATACCCCGGGGTATGCTGAAGATTGCACTGCCAAAGTCACTGTATAGTGCCTCATAACTGTTTAATTACAACTGTTTATTCTCAAGGTACAACACACTGGGACAGGTTCTCATTTCAGCTGTCATGATCTCCAAATAGTGTGTGATATGACAGATACCTGTGTGTTATAGTGGTATGACAAATATTAAAATTATTTTCTTTACTGGTTGAACTTCATCTTGCAAGTTGTGAATTCCTTGTGATTTGTTGGGAGGGGGGAGGGAGATAAGGGTGCACTCTGCTGGATAACAGAGGTACTGCATGAAGGCAACAAAATACATTTCAGTGGGTGACATTTATTTCAGGAGCATTAATTCAGACACATAATGGTTATGATAGTGAGTGGACAAAATAACACAACTGGAAATACAGTGCAGTCAGTCAGTTGTTGAATTGCAGTATTAGTGTCAGGTATTATTATATCCACTTACTATATTTCACTCATCAGTAAAAAAATATATATATTAAATTGTGATACACTAAATTTTGAATTTCAATTCAGTGTACTTGCAAACCCACTGAAAATGGGTGAAATATATATCAGATCTTTACCTTGCTGGAACAATATAATATAATAATATATATATTATTATTATTATTATATATTGCCCAACTCAAACATTGTTGCACACACATGCAACAAATATCCAGTCCAAACCCGGAACACATTTCCCTGTGTAACACCCAGCAGACAGCCGGCGTCAATCAGTGCGATAATACACGACTCACCTTCACCCATGAAAAACCTTAGGTTTTAAAAGGTGTATTCCACACAAACTGCATCATATGCCAGTAAACAAGCTTTAGCAACTCTCCACCCGAACCAGCAAACTAGCATCTGAGCAAATTCTACAGTCATTTCACCCAATAGGCATCCAATATAGACACTGGCATATGTATTTATAGCATGTTTATGGTCATATATGACACCACAGTACGTATAAAGACGTGCTTTACTGTAAGCGTATTCTTCACTTCCGGTTACCGGTGTTACTGCTACGGTGCTCTCTGTTCTGCTCACCTAGACTAATTTTCATATTCCACACACTAACGATCATCTCCATAACTTCATAGCATCATTTAGACTTGCTCTGTCTGTGCGCGGACTGGTCTCCAGACCTTAGTAACCGCATGTCGATAGTTTTCATCACTTTCTGTTTGTCTCACTAACTAGCCTAGCTAAACAATGGCTTCTCTCTCTCTGCATGTTACTAACTAAACTTCTTCCCCGGAGTTTCTGTGCTCTCTCGTCCAGCAGGTTCTTGTGGACTGTGTCTGCTGCTGCGGTCCTGCGTGGAGTCTACTGCATGTGTTGTCGCCGTCATCATTGTTGCCATATCCCCATTACAGTTTAGTTATGTAATGATTTGTTGCTGTGCATCTGTATCTTTACCACTAGTTTCACTGTTACTGTAATAATTCATCATTCATTGTAACCCATTCTCATTTTATTATTGTAATTCACTATAATTCATTGTGAGTGTACAATATGTGTTTGTTAATTAGTTCT
Organism: Pampus argenteus; assembly: GCA_036937835.1. NCBI lineage: Eukaryota > Metazoa > Chordata > Actinopteri > Scombriformes > Stromateidae > Pampus > Pampus argenteus. The sequence continues at coordinate 3,784,091 of CM072879.1, forward strand.
GTACATGTGACATCATTGCACGTCTGTCCGTCCTGGGAGAGGGATCCCTCCTCTGTGGCTCTTCCTGAGGTTTCTTCCACCTTTTTCCCTGTTAAAAGGTTTTTTGGTGGGCAAGTTTTTGGGATATGTAGTTTGTGACTTTGGGCTATACAAATAAAATATGATTTGATAAATACCTTCAATTTGCATTCTCATTACAATGAATATTGTAACCAGGTAAAGGAAAAAAAAAAAAAGTAACCTCACATAAATAGAACAGACCAATGTGGCGATTTAAGTCATAAATAAATAATACTTAAAATGACAGAAACACCTATGTAATATCATGTAGCCTGGAACTGTAGGACACTAAACCTCACTGTACTGCCAAGCAGAATAATATTTTAGTTGGTTAAACAGCTCCTCAGAAGGAGTAATGTAAATGCTAAGTTTTGGTGCCATAATATATTTTACAGCAGTGGTCCCCAACCACCGGGCCGCAGAAGAATTCAGTACAGTGATCCCTCGCCACTTCGCGGTTCACTTATCGCGGATTCGCTATTTCGCGGATTTTCATAATGCATTTTTTTTTTTTTTTGGTGCATTGTGCTCTGCATTCTGATTCGCTAAAAACTCACTCCCGCTTCTTGTATCAAACATAACATAACGTAATCGATGGTGGCATGTCGGTGTACAAGGATCTTTTTGCAAAGAAGAAAAAAGAGCGACAACAGCTGCCTATCACTATGTTCTTCTCCCGAACAAACACACCTGCACCGCGGGCTTCAGAAGAAGAGAACACTGCAGAGCGCAGTCAGGATGCAGCGGCCCAGTCTGAAGAGCAGTGAAACGGCCTACACATGAGTCACTGTATTTGTATACATGTAATAGTTGCTAATTGTAAAAAAAAAAAAAAAGTTTTCTATTTCGCGGATTTCACTTATCGCGGGTCATTTTCGGAACGTAACCCCCGCGATAAACGAGGGATTACTGTATTTCCGTTGTATGCATTATCTGAGGAAGATCTTTTATTTTGAAAAACCTTAGCAAGTCTTAGTGGGCACACAAATTTGCAGAAGCTAAAAGAAAAACAGCTCTATGTGAAATATTAAGGTTAAATTGTCATGCGTTGATAAAAAGGTTGGACACCACTGCTTTACAGTACCAAAAAGAGGGCGATGGATGTGATGGAGAATAAGAAAAGGTTTCTGCAGGATCAATGAAATGAAACTAAATCAATTTAATAGGTTATTGTATTGTTTATAGTTAAAAAATAAGCTAAAACTACCAGTATGGTTATTCACACTGATGTTTATTAGATTTAGTCACTGCTCTTTGTCAGACTTTAATGCAGTTTGTCAGATTTGGCTGTAAAACAATGACTCTGATGTACCTCAAATCATGTAGATGAGAAATAATTCCAAATAAATAAAAAGGAATCTTTACAAAGTAGGACTAAGAATGACAACATCGTGGTGAGACAGACACATTGGTCACAGCTGCTCCAGTCGATCACTCATCTTTATCAGCTTTATAGATAGACAGGGTGCGGGCTGATGGGTCGGTGGCGTTGGTCCAGCGCGGCATCCAGTAGTGGGTCAACCAGTTGGCCCTGCCGGGGTAAGCCTTCTCGAACACCTGTCTGAAGTAGTATGCTTCTTTGGTGAGAGGTGGGTTGTAAGGGAAGGTGGAATGAGCGTTCTTCATCTGAGCATCGTTCACCTGAGAGGAGACGGAGCAGGTCAGATGCTGTAGGAGTACGGTGTAGCATAATCAAAGTGTTCTTGGTGTTGGACAGAAAACCTTTGCTCCGTTTGTAATGTTTGTCCACTGCTAACTGGAAAATTCATTTTTAAATCTAGTATGCACACTGTTTTTATTCACGGTATTTTATGCATTCGAGTTCATGTCAGTAAACAAAACATTAGCTCATCTCGCTCTGTTGAAGAACATAATATGATGTGATTGAAAGCTCCAGAACAGTCACAAAACAAATTAAATTTGTTTAGTGACATTAATATTTTTGTTTGTTGTTGAGTGGATAAAAACTAAATGAGAATGTGAAAGATGGAGAAATGGACAATCGCCTGTAAGGTCAGGTAAACTGTGCTGCACTTCCTTCATGTACTGAGCCAACTATCAAACTGAATCCAGACATCAGTCAGACTGTGCGTTTTGATTCTGCCACTAGGGGTCTCCAGTGGGGAGAATATTCCCACAATAATAAACTTTGAACCTCCCGTTTTGTTTTGGAAGTTTCTTGGCAAGAAATGAGTGACACTGGACACAACAGCTTTAAAGTGCGTTATTGACGTCGGTCCTACAGTAACACATACCACGGATTCGAGGTGCTCCTGCAGGCAGGTATACCAGGACTTCTTCATTGACATCACACCGTCACTGAAGGCTTCCTTGCGTCTCCACAGGATATCATCAGGGATCAAGTTCAGACCTTTGAAGGATTCTCTCAGGAGGTGCTTCTCCACTCCATTCTTGTTACGCAAAGAACAAACTGTTATTACAAGGCAACGCTAAAGAAAAAAAGGCAATGTCACACATCGACTACACAAATGAACTGACCTTAGGAACCCTCATCCCCTCAGGCAGGGACATATAGTACGCTGTGAATCTGTGGTCCAGGAAAGGTACTCTGAGCTCCAGGCTGGACGAGAAAAAGCAACTTCAGGTGTGTGACACAACACTAAATTATGCTCGATATTATTCCTGATTCTCAGTGGTCATCATTGGGGTTCTTTGTGCCAGATTTTATTCATGTAAACCAGTATTACCTTGTTGATTTTAATGACTTTCACTCCTGAGGCTAGTCACATAATTGCTGTAATTATAACGCATTATCAATTTAACTGTTGATTACTTCTAATCAAATCGCTGTTTAGGTCAGACCACTTCATTTTCTCCCTCCTTCGGACACAAGTTTCTTTTAGAGATTAAACTAATCAAGACTACTAAAACATTAGTGTTTTAATATTGACGTGGTGCAGCATATCCGGTGATTAAACATTTTTAGCATTAGTAAAGACTTTTAGAACTTGTTGTTAACAGAAATGGTATGCTCCCACATACAGTACATCCCTGATGGTGGCGGTGCAGTGGTTGAGAATGAGGCGAGTGGTGTTACCCGTGTGCAGCAGTGGTGCGATCAGCGCGGAGAACATCAAACAAGTAGAGTTCCTTCATCAGACGAATACCGTCCTCTGCTGCCGCTTTGGGATTTGGAGCCTGGATGAGAAATACATTCTGTTAGCGACTCAATGCTAATAACATTTAAAGAGAGTTACAGTAGTGACAGCCTTCTATGTCACTGCAGTAAGGTGACGGCTCCACTAGGTGTCAGCAGAAACAAAAAGATCAGCTGCTGCCTTTCATGCGTCACATCAGTTTCCCCAGTTTATTGTGTGGGTCCATTTCAACTTTCACATTAACACCACTGAATTACAAGATGAAGACAGATGTCTGTTAAGGAGCTAATATGGTTGTGATTTAGCAAATTCATCATTTTCTCTGTAACTATGCAGGAAGATGCTTTGTGTTTTTTTTTATTAATCTATTATATATTATATCTAAAAATAATAAATACCAACAAAAAATGTTCATGAGTGAAATCTTTGTTTGTGATCACTGTGATTAGACGAGGGAGGACTTGCATTGTGGAAGTAAATGTATCCCTGAGTCAGCTCGTCTGAGCCCTCTCCAGAGAAGATCACCACACTGTCCGTCTTCTGCTTGATGTACTCGGAAACCAAGTACATCCCTGCAGAGAAAAAACAAGAAGCGCTCACACTTTCTGTTGAGATCACATGTTTGTAAGGTTTCATTTTGACATTGAAATGAGAGGAAATGACAATTGGGCAATTTATTTCTATTATTAACTAGCTTTACTTTCATTTCATAGAAATGTACTTCTTTCTTGCCATATTGCACTCACCAACAGAGGCACGTATGGTGGTGATATCATAGGACTCCAGGTGTAGGATGACTTGCTCTACAGCTTGGATGCCTTCTTCTGCCGTGAAGTTCACCTCATGATGTTCGCTGCCGATATGAGCTGCAACCTGACACAAACACGAAACACACACACAAAAGTTTTAGATATTTTTTCCCCCACTTCAACACTTCATATCATTGACTGCAGGAAAACAAAATAGTTTATTTATTTAAGATTTATTAGTTTGGGATAATAAAAAAAGTGATGAGAAGAAGTGACCTTGCGAGCAGCGATGATGTCAGGACTGTCCTCTGACCCGATTGAGAATGTCTGGATGCGATACGGCAGCTTCTCCTCTTTGGCCAGCTTCACAAGTGTAGCAGCAACCAAGCTGGAGTCCAGACCACCTGACCGATGGACAACATCAATCACGTTCAAGTTAAAATACCTCTCTTGAATTAACCGGTTTAACTTGTTGTCCTGTTCCAGTTATGATATCTTTTTTTTTTTTTAAACCAAAGAAAGATGTAAGACTTTCTTCGTGTAACGAACAGCTACAGACACTGTTTCAGTACATACTGTAGAGGACATTATTGTAAATTACCTGACAGAAGACAACCAATTCTCCTGTGAGCCATGAGACGTTTCCTCACTGCGTTCTCAAACAGGGCCCTGATGTTGCTTTTCACCGTTTCCTCATCAAAACCTGTGGAGACATCAGTTTAAATAATGCCATATAATACCATTTTTTTACCAACTAACTAAACAAACTAAGTGTTGAACATAGGTTTGTACTTGTTGGTAGACTCTCCACGGTGTCGTATTCGGCGTGAGCAGGCTCTTTCGTGCAGCAGTGAAACTGCTCCATCCGAACAAATCGCACTTTGCCGGTCTGCAGCAACTCATAGTCCTCAAAGTGGCCAGGAGGAAAGGGGACGATTTCAGGGGGGGTATCCATTGAATGTGTGATTTCTGTAAGGCCTGTGATCAGAAAAAAAACGAGTATAAATAATGCAAAAAAAAAAGGTGTAAAACATCTGATTCATGTAGGGGTGAGATCTGATCCCATTACCTTTGGCTTCTGAGCAGACTGCAAGGAATCCATCGTCTGTAAGGAGTTTGAACAAAGGCCGCACACCATATGTATCCCTTCCCAGAAAGACTTTTCTGTTGGCGGTGTCCAGCAGAATAAAAGCAAAGACACCGTCCAGGAGAGAAGCCATGCGCTTGATGCCAAAGCGGTCATACAGATGGAGCAAAATCTCACCGTCCACATTAGTCTGGTAATCGAAGTCAAACTGTTTCCTCAGCTGGAAGAACATCAGAAAAACAGCACAGACAGGGTTATTGTAGGTTTCTTCACATAAACGTTCATACTTTATCACTAACACAATTTGTTGGAAAGGACTTTGCTGGACAGTATCAGAGCAAAATTTAATTTAATTTAATTCCAAATCCAAAACTGGACTCCTTCAAATTACAAAATCATGTGAATCAATTGTAGCTGAATAAAAAGATGCTGTTGTGTCTGTCGTTTTTTTTTTAACAAGAAACAACAATCAGCCTCAACATAGCTAACAGCTACATGCTAACGGTGGACATCCTAGACTAAGGTTAAATTGAGCACGAAACATAATTAGCTACGTGCACAATATTTCTCAGTGACTCACTGTCTCATTGGTGACATAATGTGCAATATAAATACAGTGTATCAGTGTCTAATAGGCCTGGGTATTGATACCGATTTCCAATATATTAATTTAGTTAGGGATATTTCAGTTATAACACCGATTTTATCTGGACATGAAAGAGATTCTCAGAGAACTAACGTAAATCCTCTAACATGGTGCTTTATTAAAAATATTAAGGTTCACATTAGGAATTGACCCCAAAGTAGTAGTACAGCTAGCATCTCCTTACTGTTTGATGGTTGTAAATCTCTCCGTTATAGCAGAGCCACAAGAAAGGAAACTTTTTGATGCGCAGGGGCTGCATGCCATACAGCTGGTCCACAATAGCCAGACGGTGGAAGCCAAAGCAGCAGTTGGTGAAGCCATTGACATTCTCAAAGCGAAAGGCATCAGGGCCCCTGTGGGCGATCTTCATGGCACATGTGCACTGTGCTGACAGGCACTCATCACTGCCAAACAAAGCCCAGATACCACACATCTCTGTGGAGAGACAGACAAAAAGAGAGGCAGATAAAGGGTTGTTAGTATGTAGTATATAATCACCTGTGGAATTTAAACTAAATGAAGTCCAGACCAGTGTCAAAAACTACTTGTTTTTATCATTTGTGAAAAAAAAAAAATAATAATAATAATAATGAAAATAATACAGTGTTTAAGAGATGTTTGTGTAAATGGGAGATAATAATAATGTACACACCTAAATAACAACTGGGGATGATCCTAATACAGCAATAGTGTGTATTATCAAAACAAAGTACAACTTAATTACAAGCAGTGGAAACTCCCAGCTTCCCTGAATGCAGCATGATTGATTTCGAGATGTGAACGAAGCAGCTTATGACTCTTATTACAAATTGAATTAATGCCAAGACACGCGGTAAACCCGCTACATGCTAGCACGTTTCCTTGGGATTGTTTAGTTTTCATGTAGCCAATATCACAATAAGCTCCGTTCACCTGTATGAAAAGGCAGCTTCCACCGAAGTCCATTTTAAAAATTCACCAATTAAAAAAAATGCTTAGCTTTGGACAAAAACTATAACAGCCACCAACACGTGATGGACTTTTCATAAATTAAATAACTGTATTTTTCAACTCGGCGTCGACCAAGCAGCTCTTCCTTCCATGTAAAGTCTAGTTTACCCATTCTGACTCATTTTCACCTACGTAAAATACTGACGTGACCTTTTTCTAGAATAAGATGCTGCTTGTGGGTCAAAATCAAACTAGACTATGACAGATATTTTATCCTGAATTCAATAAAATAAAAAACACTATTTCCGTCTATACATCATTCCGGTGTAAACACAACTGACAAGACAGAGATGGAAGTACAGGTGAACGTACCTTACTTCTCCCGGTGTTGGCTGTCGAAAGACAGAAGAGCTGAACTCGTCGCAATGGAAGGGCGTGCTTTCGTGGTGTCACGTGACTTATTTCAAATGAAAGACATTAAGTACATTAGTAAATAAAATATAAAATTGATTAAACCGCTAAAAAAAATGTGTAATCGAAATAATTTGCTTGCTTTAGTTGAAAACAAAAAATGACAAAAAAGTGAAAGCCAGTCACAGCAGTGCTGAGGGGGGTTTAGTGAGGACAAGTGACTCTATTAAACTTTATATACCCGGAATTAATCAGTATTACTTCACAATAAGAGGACAGAGCGCGCGCGCACACGCTAACGTTACTCTGGAGGGAAGAACGGCAATAAAAAGAAATAAATCAATACAAATAAAACATATTATTGCTTGAATGGGTACAAATGTGTAATCAAAATAATTTGCTCGATTTGGTTAAATCAAAAAAAGGGAAAATCTGGTCAGATGTTATATATTCCAATTCTAAAATAGTTCAACTGAGGTGATACAAATGGTTTTATTTTGAAGGCTGAATTGTTTTATTATTTTTTTGCTACCTTGACATCTGCCGCAATAGTTACTGGTGCAACAGTAACTGTTGTTGCATCATTTAGATATAGTGTACAAAACAAAGATAAATAAATTGACAAAAAACAAAAATTAAAGATTACATGACACTAAACAAAGTATCACATCTACACATATATACGAGGTATACATATTTTATAGCTCATAAGTCTGTGTGTTTATCTTTTCTTGCTTGACAGTAGCCTCCACATGCAAGATTACATCAGTTGAGGAAGTGGCTTTGTGATATTCAGATGATGCGGGCCTTCCATCTGTTTAAACTGGTAAGAGCAAGGACATATGTCAGCTGAAATATATTAATTATAATGGTCAGCAATGAATGAGATAAAGTAAGTTTAGTTACATGTAAATAATTGCAGTATATTTAAGGACATTTCCTTCCTTTTCAGTGGCATTTACATTGATGTACTTGCAGCTTTTCAACTTTCCTCATTCATAGCAGCCATATGGACAGATGTTAAGTCCTGACAGTGTGATTACATTACATTACATTCTATATTTAATGTATATTTAAATGCTGTCATGATTAGAGGGTAGTTATTAAAGCCTTTGTTTGAACAGGTAGGAAGAGATACATGTGGACCAGAAAAACAGGTAGTACAGTAAAATTGTTTACTGCGTTACATTTCTAAGGAGCATAATATTTAAAACTTGCTCTGACTAACACAGGTTGAACATATGGCACTGTTAAAGTTAAGATGTCCTGTTATTATAGCTACTATATTAATCTATGATCAGAGCTCAAAGGTAATGAGGCAGATTTTTCACTTAAGCTTTATGCATAAATCTATTTTTAAAAAAGCAGCTCTCTGTTGTGTGTTGTTCCTTTTCTTTTTCTTTGTGAGTATGTTTCATCTTTCTAAATCAGTTCTGCACATTACAAACAACACTCCGAACGAGAGAGCAAACAGCCAAAGAGTAAACAGCCAATCATGTTACTGTAGCAGTGCTTCTCAAATAGTGGGACGCGCCCCATGCCCGTGCCCGGGGGGGCGCGCCCCGTGCCCGGCGGGGCGCGTGTGACCGTGGGGAACATGCTTCTTTTTTTCCGTACTAGAATAAAGTGTAATTATACATCCACTACAGTAGTTGGCAGTAGCGCGCTCATTGTCAGAGTGCGCGCAGGGAGTATTAACTCTATGGTGTAGTGTTTGTCATTTTTTTGGCACCGAGCAGGCGATGTGAAGTGCAGTAAACAAACCCTCAAGAGACAACGTGAGAAACGTTTTAACAGGGATGAAAAGAAAAGCGGAGAGAGACGAAGATAAGACAAAAGAAAGTCACCCCGAACCTAAGACGAGGAAATATGACGAAGCGTCCGTAGCGCTGGGCTTCACCGTAACTACGGCGGGACACGAGTTAAGACCGGTGTGTTTACTGTGTCTATACATGCTGGCAGCGGACAGCATGAAGCCAAATACATTCAGGTGCCACTTAAACACATTACACCCCTTTTTATTTTTTGTTTTCTTTAATGTTAATAAGGATATAGTGTTATAATAGTTTATAATAGCGAGTAGTTTTCTTCTTTTTTGGAAATGATTGTCCATCCCCCCAGTACAGTTGCACACACCTGTAGTTTATGGACTGAGAGATAACAATAGATTATACTGTTTGATTGAAGGAATGAATTTACAATGTGCAAACAGTAAAACAATATTTTATGCTTTAACATCACCAAATCAAGACAGAGAGCTAAAACACATCCACTGCCCATTTACCTCGTCATAGCCTGAGAGCTGTGATAAGTTATTACTTATGATCCACCCTAACTGTCAGTTAGAATAATAAGTCGTGCAAGTTCAAGATGCAAGTTCTATGTGGATCCCTGGATTGCATGAGGCCCTCAATCTACTGGTAGTCATGGAAACTACATCTGACAAAAGAAAGTGTTGGTGATATGGTGATGGAAAAAACATTTCTTCACCAAAAACCAAACCAATAGGCTGTTTTCATGGTAGACATGTCGCAGTAGGAAAAGCACACACGTGTAAATAATTAGAATAAATATGGCAGAATGCCATTTAGCTGCTTCAGTTGCTACATTTAAATCTGTGAAAAAGGGATTATAAGTGACAAAGCAGAGGAGGTGGAGACCACACGGGTGAAGAATTGCTTTTTTTATGTAAATGATGATGCATATTAACACAAAATATGAGAGCGTAAACCCAGCATAGACCGTGCCTGCTCCTGCAGGGTATATCTCTTCTCTGATCTGGTTACACAGGACACACAACACTGCTGCAAAATTATAATTTAACTCTCGAGTTACACAAGCATAAAACAGTGTTGCCTGTCTGTTGAAGATTAACTAGTTGGATTTTTTTATTGACTCATTTGAACTTTATAGTAGAACATATCAGACACACATTTATATTGCAAGCAGTGTACAGCGAGACTTGAGGCTTTGAATCCTAATACACTGTTACTGTCTAATTATGCAATTTCTACAATAACGCACTTTTCAATATGTGGTTTGATTTTGTGATTCCTTTACTGCAGTGTTCCCCTCGCCCAAACTTTAAGCCCCCACCTTCCCATAATATTTTTTATTTCTTACTTTATCCATGAAGAGCTATTTTTACATGATATCAAAAGGTTAGAATTAAAATGTTCCCTCACGTTTTGCCTTTGACGTTTTTTTTTTATCCCCTTGTTTCCACTGACTCAAAGTGACCAAGACCTGTTACTGCAGGTCCAACACCAGCACCAGGAGCGTAGAACATAAAGCGTGTCCAGGTCACAGTCGCAAAAATAGCTTATTGCTTAACATTCTGACAAAAAGATTTCATTTTCTAGTACGTGAATGACGATGACATTAAAATATCTCATAGCTTTAAAATCACTGTAGATTCCATTTAATGTTACATTTTAATAAAATGACAAAGAAAGGGCTTAAAAAGCATTAGTAACAGTCCATTTTGGTCAAAGCAGGTATTTATTGAAGTCTCAATGATTCACAAATACCTGACAAACTCTTGAAAGCACTTTCATATTTCCTGCTCACCGGTCGACAAATATATGCAGAAATAAGAAAGTGTAGTTTGGTAAATTTGTGTTCACGCGTTGAAAAAGCTTCATTTTTTACTTATATACACAATGGAAAATACGTTTACCATGACCTGCTGGGCCACTGTAAAAGTTTTTAACATCTTCGCCACAGGTAACACAATGTGTGTTCCTGGTCACCATCAGATACTCTGAAAATGCAAATATAAAGCTGGAGCAAAGTGGCTTCCTTTGTGAGAAGCCTTTTTTTTTTTATCAGGCATAAAGACCCGACAAAAAAAAAAAAAAAAGGTAAGGCCAATATCTTCACAACAACTGAAAATTATGTTGTTTGCAGTAATCTACAGTGTTGTTATTACATCGTTTTTTCCATCAAAGTAGTGACAAATATCATTTTATGTGGCAGTGTACACACGCCAGGCAATATGCAATTACCAAAATTTCAAAACTCCCAAATATGTATATCTGCCTTAAAAATCTAGTATCATTTGGACTGTATTATGGAGTGTGTAGCAGATCATACTTGCAGTTAGCCACAAGTTCAACATTAAAACAATAATATAATCAACAAACAAACAGAACACTGTAAATACACATCTCAGCGCTGTAACAAAAATCTGTGCGCCGCGCTGAAGAAAAGCCATGTCCTGCCACAATGAGTAAAAGCTTATTTATAATGTTAAAACGTATCGGTATCGTATTATAGTATTGGTCAGTGCCATCATGCATGATAAAAATGTAGCGCATTCATTCAGTGATAAAACTGTGGCGCTTCAAATAAGCATTCATCTATATTTTCAGCACCATTTCTATATCGATTTCAGCTTTGAAACCAAATAATTTAAAGCCATGCATTCTTGTGGCAAGCACACTAAATATTGGCACTAATATTAACAGAAAGTGTTTACTCGTGTATAAAACATAGTGCCAGGACCCCAGTCCTGCACGAAATACTGAACTATCATGTTTCAAATGTATGGCTTTATTTACTTTCCTCGGATCTATAACTTATGTGTTCGATTACTTATCGTCCTGTGAAACATCTACAAGTAAACAACTTAACAAATCTCACATTGTATTGCACTTAGTGATTGCATTTGTCACCGAAATTGAAAGTCCAAAAGAGAGAAGGGCTGCTTGTTGACAGAGTGCGGTGATTACAGTGGCCTGTGGCAGGCGTCTGGTTGCCACATACGCAGATCCACCATGATCTGGTTCAGCTTCTTCATCCACAAATTCCTCTCGTCCTTGGTGTCAGCGCTCAGCCAGTTTCTGCGCCGCAAAACAACCAGAGACAATCAGCGATGCAATGCTACTGTTCTTCAAAGAAAAGCTTTCTGTTGGGATGTGTGTATTTATTAATATTGGGTACTTACTTGGTGACACACATGGTATTCTTGCACTGGCTGACTAGTGTCTCTCTGTCGTCCTCTTTTTGTGGTCTGACTGTGATGAGCTCAAATGTGTTTGGTCTGGCGCAGAACTCTCTGTTGGCTGGTTCCACCTTCTTACTGGTGCAGTTGGCCAGGTTGATGCGACCAATGGGATTCTAAAAAGAACAGAAGAAGGTACAAGCAGAAGTTCACACTACAGTATTTATACTTCCTATGTCCTCTGAGCAGAATGAGCTGACGCAACACGGAGAAATATAACATCTCCTTTAGAGCTCCGGCACATTCTCCGACAGACACAGTGTGATACAAGAACTAGCTTTCTCTGCTCTGAGCTGCCATAGTACTGCAGTTAATGCACCATAACAGATGGGTTCCCAGCTATATAACGCTATATAAGTTCTGGTAGTAAATGAAACATCACTGATGATGGCAGGGAGCCTCAGAAAGACACCAAGCCAACATCAATGCTTCAGCACTTCTACAAATCAAGTTTATTTTTTAACTGTAAAATAATGTTATATCTTTGTCACAATTCTAAAAATAAATCAGTTTGTTTTTTTACTATCATAATCTTTAGCTTCCGCCTGTCATTGGCAGTCTTTGTAAACATGATTATAAGATCAGTGAGTATTGATGGAACTTCAGCAAATGATGTTGAATGTTTTATAGTTAGTTAGCATCCATTTATTAGAAAAGAGCAGGAGTAGCAAGCACATGGCTAAATAAAATGCAGAAAGCTGTGCAGTGGGACAAAGAACGGTTACCTTTCTCTTCTCATCATCTGGGTACGTCCAGTAGGAGATGACGTATCCCGATAAGACACACCACCTCCTGTGCCAAGCTCCAAATCCACTAACATCTTCAAACATTGTCTAGTGAGACAAACAGAAAGACTAGTCTAGTAAACATATTTGTAATTAAAAGTAGCATCAGCAAACCAAGACTGTCTCAGTATCACCCACCAGGAAGCCTCTCTCCTCCACTTTTGAGCCGACCTCACACTGCATCTTGAGGTAGATGTGGCCCTCCAGAGGGCACAAGAACGGCACCTTGAATCCAAAGAACAGACACTTGGTGACAGGCTGAGACATCGTGTCAACATCGGTTCAGAAATGGTAAAAGATAAACAACTCAGGCTTCATTTAAGATGGTTAAAGCAACTTACATTCCCTCCAATGAGAACAGATTAAGCTGATAATGTTAAGTGTGGTGATGCAGTTAAGAATATTGTTAGTGTGTTCACCATTTTCCCACAAGAACAGAACAAAGGTAATAAACATAGGGCAAGTAGTAACCTTGTTATGAAACATGCCACTGAGTAGTTCTCTCTCACTTCCTTCATATTTGATCTAAAAGAAAGATATCGAGGCGGGTGAGTGAGAGCACCGACAGAACGTTCTGTCCTGTGAGAACAAACAGGGTTACTGTGAGTCTCCGTAAAGCTTGCACACGTCCGTATGACTCATCGCAGAGAGCTTCCTGCTGGCATCACACATGTACATGAATGAGGGAAAAAAAAGAAAAAAGAAAAATACAATAAGTTGTCTAATACCTTCTCCAGATGAAATTTGGTTTTCCCGATGGAAGAAAGAGTGAGCTTATGAGATCCGACCAGGACAAAGTTACTGGTGCGAACAGCGTTGGGGCCTCCTGGACTGGCCATAACTACACAGAGAGAAGCAGATGGTCAACATCATCCACTTCACCCAAGATGAAAGATGTGGTCGTTTACAAGGCAAAGAAGGTCTAACTAAGAAATACTATTAATGCTGCATTATGGGAAATGTAGGATATAGCACTTTTGAATTGTTGGTTGATCTATAGAAGGGACTAAAGATCATTGTGGTCTCTGCTGCCACTACAGAGAATCTCTACTATAAATTTAAATCTCAGTGCAGCACACAACACAGTAAATGCAAAAGTCTGTCACATTTAACTCAGTAATGCAAACTGTTGTTTCAAAGGATGTTGTGTTTTGACATACCTGGCGTGTGGCCGCTTTTCTGCAGAGCAAAAGATGAAAGGAACAAAATAAAACAATGATTTCAGACAGATAAGGAATGAGAGTTAAAGCATGGAAATTATCTTTTCTGTGTGATGAAGGGAGGACAGCAAGATGCATCTTTAAAAGCATCAATATATGAACATAGTTGCAAAACCAGAAAGGATTTATTACATTTACCATCATTTTGGTAAACACTACTATGCAATGTGTAAAGAATATAACCAGTTAACATATTAAGATTAAAATCAAGAGGGGGAAGGGTGTCACACTTTATTAAAAGACAATTGTAATAACCCTGTGGAGGTTAAACATAATCTTCATCTGCCTCCCCACTACAATGATTACCACACAGCCACCAACATTATATGGAAACATTTAAATACTTACTGTAATGGCGAGGAATCTCTTCGGAGTGATAGCCTGAAAATAAAGCAAATAATTTATCATCGTTTCAAAAAAAGGAAAATCGGAAAGAACAATTCAGCCTGCCTGAGGGATAGTTAACGTTCCACTCAGTGAAATAATGAAACACCCGAAGCTGTGTAGAGGAACAGTTCTGCAGTAGTGACGTTCTATCAGGTCTGTTCTGTGTACACCCACCAACAAGTGAGGGATTGGATACAGAAACTGTTCATACCGACATACACAAGTCATGGGCCTCATGAACCTGCCTCCAGATTATCTGGACACGAACACACACACTTTTTAAGGGTCATGCACAGGCAATGTCTTTTACACTTGAAAGAAAACAGCAGGGATTTACCTTTGACTTGTTGGGTTTCTTCTTCTTGTCACTGCAGACCTCACGCTTCTGCACCTGAGGGTGTCATCAGAACACGTAAAAGTTCAGAATGAAGCAGTAATTAAAGATGGCAAATAAACAAGTTAACAAAGCAGATTTTTACAACCCAAAAATATAAAAGAGCATGAAGAATACCGACATGACCTAAGATACAAATTAACTCTGAACGTCTTCAGGAGGATGAGAATCATGATCTTATATGTATAAACCATGATGACACACTGACACTCACCAGGCAATAGACCTCAATATCAATGACAAAGTCACTGGAGACATCAGTTCTGAAAATGAATATGGACAGGGATAAGTGTCAATATTAGATAATCATAGTCGTCAGTGTGAACCTGTATTGAATCTGCGCCTTCCTCCCTGGAGAATACTGACTAATGAAACCAACGTTACATTTCACCAAATAACCGAACTAAACTCATCATAACGAAGGTGAACAATTACCGAGATGCGTTCGTCTTTAACTTACATGGAGAACTTGGTGGGGAAGGTGAGGGTGTCTCCACTGAGGCCGCGGTGTGTGCTGGCTAACGGAGTAGCCACAGTGTTCTCTGCTCCAGCCCGAATCATGATGAAGAAGGAATGTTTAGTCGATTCTGAAAGAACCAAAATACAGAACAATGACAACCATCATCATAATAAAGATTCAGGTCAATTTCACTGAGTATAAATGATAAAGCCAGAGAGTGCTCCTTTAGACGAAGTCCGATGACTGAATCTAAACATAGCTGCCAAAACTAACACTGCAGCATGAAGAAGACCTGAGTAAGATAAAGGCTGCACTTCGCTTAGTCTGAAGTCCTTTCATTAATATAAACAGCAGTAAGTAGACAGAAGTGGTGTTCTCTCATTACCAAGGCTCAATAAGTGACGACTAATATGAATAGAAAATGTTGAGAAACGTTACAGTGTTACTTTAAATTACTGAGCTGCAGTTAAATGCATTTTGAGTCTACCTGGCTTGTTGGCGGTGGAGCAAACAAAGTCTGCCTTGAGAGGCAGGCGTAACTCCTGCAGGATGATGGAGCCCTTGGAAGCAGAGACGCTGGTGGGTTCTGGAGCCGCGGGGCCCTTTTTCTGGCCCGCCGGGCCCTCTCCTTTCAGACGGTCCAGCTCGGCCTTCAGAGCCTCCCTTCTTTCCGCTGAGGAAACAAAAAGGAAACGAAGTCAGAGGAGTCGTGAAATCCTGCATGTGGGGATGTTGTATTGTGGTTTTATTGTTTCATTCAAGACAGGCGTCCGGTTTACACACAGCCTGAAATAAGCAGCCTGTATGTATTAACACTTTGTTCTTTATATTTGTACAACTGTGCGTCTCAGATCTCTCAAACTGATTTTTTTCTTTACATTGACGTGACCACTTTTTAATCCCAGCTAAAGACCTACATCTGTCTATTTAATTTGTTTTGTTTTAGTCATTTAGCTATATTTTATATTTGACCAGTTAAATGCCCGCAGCCCCAACAGAGGCTGACTCACTTGTGGTAGTTTAGCAGATTTCATGCAGCTCCCTGTGGAGACATTTAAGGCTTTATATTACTTTTCACATATATAGATACAGTAGGGCTTCCCAACACATGGAAACACACTGACCAATCGGATCCTCAAAATGAACTAGTTTTGACATGTTGATAAAGAACACGGTCAAGGACAGCTGAATGTTCTAAAGTAAATCTAAATAACTTCTTTAAGCATATGCAAGCTTTGGTCTGTAGTCTGGATAAACTCACTTGCCACCAGCAGCAGTCGCTCTGCCTCAGCCTCCACTTGTGATCCTTTGCCGTGTTCTTCATCTGTGCAGCAGTTGAGTGCCTGACTGGCCTGGTGGATAACCGTCTGCTGAAGGTTCATCTCATTCGTCAGGACCTACACAAGCATATGACAGATTCACAGTTTATCACGGAGCGCAAGCTTCGCTGCACTGTTTACTGGAATCTCGTACTGTGAGCATGTATGAGTGAACGGTAAAAATTATTATTCCAAACCTTCATCTTCTGTTTGATGCTGAACAAACTGGAGCCTCGTGGTTCCTCTCCTCTTTGAGAAACATCCTCTTTTCTCACAATCACCTGTTTCACATTAGGTCTCTCAGTCTCCTTCACTCTGGTGGACCTGTATGCATCGATGCTGACATGCAAAAGCAAATATACATATTATGATGCATGTTTACTGAGACAGACTTTAATGCATCCGAGTATTATATGGGAGCTCATACCTGTAAGGTAGTTTGTGGTCCTCGCCTAAGGCCTCAACACTGTCGATGGAGGCAGTCCGTGTCATGTTGGTTCTCTGGAACTTGCCAGGTTTGTTAACACTGTCCAAGGTGTTGCCCTTCACAATGAATGAGCTGGCTGGAGTTGACGTCTGCACAAAAAGACACGAAGATAATGTTATTGTAAGTCTGTAAAAAAGAAGTGAAGTGAATTGGGCAACACTCATGTTGATGCCTACCACCATTCCCCTTTCTGGACTCTTCACCACAGAAGCAACAGTCTCTGCCAGTGGTGCGAGGATGGACATGGAGGAGATATTCAAGGCATCTTCCTCCTCACCTTCCTCTTCCCCGTCATCATCCTGATCGCTCTGCTCTAGGACTCCGTCAAACAGCTCATTGATAACTGCAGAGTTAATGGACTGGTCGACATTCATCTCGATCTCCTTGACCACCTCCTCCTCATATTTGGGGGTTTCATCGACCGTTTTCTCTCCTGTATGGGTGAATACTTTTAGAGGACTGGATGTGGAGGCTGGAGGCGACACCACCAAACCATAACCTGTAAAGAACAAGCAATCAAAATGAATTTGTCAGTCAGGAATGATAACTGCTAATGCTAATAACTGACCACTGAAATGTCTGGACCATATTCACCAATCACCAGTCTGAGATATTATGGAATACCTGGAGGAGTGCACTTGGTGGGGGTATCTGTACTGTCAGTAGAGGGTGCTGTTAATTCATCCAGTGGCTCCCGTGGGGCAATTTCACTCTCCATAGGCATGTCTAGCTGTTCCTAAAAAGCATATACGGTAGGTTAAATACTACCTGGTATGTGTTATGAATACATAAATATTTGATGAGATGTCAAATATAACTGTCAGATGAACTTGTCAGCCAACCTTGACATCTGTGATTTTCTTGGTTTCTGCTGCTTCATCTTTGTTTTTCCACATATTGTTGCCTTTCTGGAAACGGCTGCGAATCTGAGCCAGCTCAGACTCACGCTCCTGAATGAGGGAGATTTTTGTGAATCATTTTGTTCACAACAATAAGAGTATATATATATATATATATATATATATATATATATATATATATATATATATAATTACAGTATAATTAACCTACCAGCTTCTGCCTCTGGGTGAGATCAGAAGTGGTTGTATTTGCAGCCTGGGCAGCTCTGAGCCGCTCCTGTACCAGTCTGGTGTTTGGTGTAACTGATGGAGTTACGGTAGGGGTCTTTGGCCCTGGGGTGCCCCCTGCTGAGGAGCTCTGGTTTGTTCGCTCCTGATACCTCTCTCCAAATCGCTCCAGGAAAGACTTTACAGCTGATGGGAAATGGAGAGTAAAAGCAATGCATAACATTTTCTTTCATACATAGGGAGTAAACTAACTGCAACATCAAATCTGCAGTCTGCAGTATTAGTGGAGGATGAATATATTAAAAAATTAGATAAACAAGAATGGAAACTGGTGATCCCTCTCTCGGATTACTGTAGAAAAGACTAAGATGGAAAAGCTCAATCCATAACTCCACAACCTATTTAATAAAACAATTCTAAAATGACTTTTAACATGACTCACCAGGGGGTCCAGCAGCAGCCTTTTCCTGTGGGACTGAGGGACCAGCAATGGTGGGCTTGGCATGAAGTGCTGGCTTCTGGGGGCTGGAGGCAAGGTTGAGACCCCTGGAAAGAGCCTGATTCTTCAGGGGGCTTGGAGCCACTGATGTAGAGCTGGAGGAGCAGGCCTTCTGGGGGCTGGATGGGTAGGCTGTTGTCTGGACGGAGTTCTTCAGGGGACTAGAGGGATAGCTCACCCCCTGGTTGGAGCTCTTCTGGGGACTTGTTACTGACCCAAGTGCTGATCTGGCAGCGGGGGTGTCAGACTTCTGAGGACTTGGGAGAACCACACGGCTTGACTTAACTGGAGAACACACTGCCTGCTGAAAAGACATACAGTAGCCATGTCACATCAAGTCTCTTTACTTATAAAATACATTTCAAAAAACAATGAAAGCTGGTGCATCACGGCAGTCTGAAATTCAGACCAAAATCTGCAGTGATATAAAAACAAAACAAAACGTTGCTGTATGTTTGAGTTGCTAAAGGCAAGACAACAATAATAAAATAGTGAAATAAATCAATAAATGAGATGTTATAACTACCCATGCATATTCACAAGGTGAATGAGATATCATATTTATATACAACATTCACAAGCATGATGAGTTTTCATGATCAAAGCCATGCAGTATTATCTTCGGTGCAGATTTGGTCATCAAAGTTTTACATATATAGTTACAAAAAAAGCCATCACAAAATACCAATCAGACAGAAGCAATGGGTTCAAGACTAACGCATTTTTAAAGTAAGCCTACCTGATTAGAGCTAGGCGTGGACTTGGCCACCACGTGATCTGCAGCACTTAATTTATTGCCAGCAGCCACACTGGCATCTCTACAGGCAAACTTGGAAACAGAGGCTATGGCCGGTTTTCGTTCATTCTCTTTGGGAATGTTAGCGTGGCTTAAGTCGTCTTCCCAGGAGCCGATTGTGGCAGCAAGGTTGGCCAGTCTGCCTCTCCTCCCTAGCGGAGCTTCTGAGGACACAGTGGGGACAGTACATGGAGGGACATCAGGTTGTCTCTTCAACACGGACGGGGGAGGGCTGTCTGGAACTGCATCAGAGGTGCCTGAAAAAAAAGGTAGAAATATGTATCATTTGGTCAGGGCAAACTATATAATCAAATCAAATCAAATCAAATTTCCCTGTTAAACTATATGATATCACAACATGGACGATAAGTACTTGAAAACTTTGGATTACTGAAATACCAAGTAAACCTTTCTACTGCAACAACAAAGAACTACTATGACTACCATAACAATGATGGCCTGACTGAAGACTCTTAAAGCACACATATAATTTATTCAAAAGGTTGTAGACCTGTGTTCTAAATATTTTTTTATTAGTGACAGTGAATAGTGACATAAAAAAAAGACTTTCACAACAATAGGTAACAATAACCACTTACACCTTGACTAACACCTGTTTACATCTCATGGATTGCATCTTTAAATACTGATACACAAAATATTCTTACCATCCCAACACTTTCTCTGCTCAGCTAGCCTCTGTAGGCGAGACTTCATGCCAGCAGCAGATGGAGCTGAATATTCCACCGAGTCGTCCTTGTTCCTCTGTGGGGCTGGACTGGCCGACACCATCTCCACCTCCCTGATGTTCAGAGGAGCAGGAGAAGGGGTGACTGCTATCTTCTCCGGCTCTGGCTGAGACTGGACACCAGGCCGGGTGGCAGTCTTCTCCAGGGAAGAGGTAGGCCGGACGCTAGCAGGGCCCACCGGGGGTTTCTTGTCTGTGGGAGGATCTGGGATGACAGAGGCCACAGGCCGTGTCATTCCTGGCTCCTGGTTTTCCTCGCCGCCTGCAGGCTGACCGTTTTCCTCTGAGCACCTGCGCTTAGAAGGAGAGGGCTTGGATGACACCTGTGGAACTGGGAGAAAGTGGAGGGGAAAACATCAGCAAAGACAAGTGGGCTGCTAGTCAATGGTCAAACTGTCAGGACAAGAGATGAGTTCATACCTTTATCAATAACTGGCTCACTGATCACACTATTTGTGTCAGCCAGTGGCTCTCTGGGCCTTTTGATCATCTGTCTGTTTGCTGCATTTGGCCTCTCTGCCATTTTCTTCTGCAGGTTTTCTCTGCGCGCACGGGTCCGCTCCAACAGTTTCTGGTTTGACAAAAGCAGTTATTCCAATGGCTGTTTTATACATACACATGGGCAATGTTTCGTTTATTTGGTACTTAATACAATACAACCTCAAAATCTGAGACGACAGTCAACATTTTACACCATTGGTGATTTACATTGGAGTTGCACATAAGCAGAATAAATTGAATGATATTAAATTAATATTATATTATATATCCATAAATGTGTTTTCTCCTAAAGACAATTACAACAATCTGCTCTTATAGTGCATCTACAACCAAATAACTGAGTTATGGCTACAAGCCTTCAATTTCTCTTGGATAAAGCTGGTATTATTCTATATCGTTATTATTGTCATCAAATCCCATGAAAAGACGCAAACCAACGTTTTAAGTTTTGTTCATATTTCAATACAGACATGGATGCAGACAGTTGCATTTGTAGTGTTTATAGTCTGCACAGTGACGCATTTTATGGACATATGAACAAACATGAAGTGGAATTGAATCAGCCCGTTTCTGACTTCACTACCCTGCCTGTGGCACACTGCTCCAAGCGTACTGGTCCCTTTTGAAGACATGAATCCTTAATGACAGATCAAAACATACTCAGTTTCATTTAAAAAAAAAAAAAAAAACAAGGCTTGATCATTTTCTAAATCAGCTGGTCACTGTAGTTTTTAGAAAAAAACTAAAGTGCATTTGTTGAGAATGATTTTCAGCTACAGATGAATCCACCTTTGGTGCTTTACTCGTATTTCTGGCAGCAGGATGGTGTGCATGGGAGTCAAAATAAACTACAATATGCGTTTGTCTTCATGATAATCAATCAAAAAAGTCAAATGAGAAGACGTTTGTTAAAGTATTTCTGTTTAATGAACTGCCGTATAGTGACTTAAGAATCTAAGACATCCTCATAATTTCACTCTTGTAGCTCTGAGACTTTTCTATACAAACATGGAACAAGGTACAGCACATATGGGCTATTTATAACAAGTAACATCACAGCCGAAGACGCACAAAAGAGTGCTTCTGCACCACAGATAAAAGGCTTCTGTTTGCTTGCCCTCTTCCCTTTCCTCTTTTCTTCAGTCAACATTCCCTTTCCACCCTGTCACACTATGTGATATACTGCACCGTATATTAACCGTGCAAGCCCCAACACATTCCTGCAGCTGCACCACTCTTCCCAAACACTGTGGAAAACATGAAGTCACATTTTAGCAGCATTACTCAGGAATGAGCCACTCCTCCTTGTAGTTCCTGGATTTGAATTCAAATCCAGGAACTACAGTGACAAAGGTTGTAATCAGACAGATATAAATATTTTATAGTGAGCTGAGCTGGCAACAACAGTTGAGTGCATTAACAAAAAAAAAAGAGAAGTTTAAGAAAGTTGGAGCCAAGGGTTGGACAACTTCCAGTACTGACACATACCATTGCCTTAAATGGAGAGAAAGCAGTTTCATTTGAATAACGTTATGTTACACTGAATGTGATGCGTTTTGGTTGAGTGAATGGACAAATCACATGGATACAGGAGTTAATATACAGTGTAAGCTTTAGGCTTTAGCCCGGCTAAATTACTTTAAAAACTCCTTAACGATAACAACTACTCAAACACCTTCAAAACTACATCTGCTGCCGTGAGGTGTTTAATATACACGTTACATATTAGTGTCATTTCAGATTTTTGTAAGATTTGTCGTTGCTGACAACTGACAAGACAAAGAAAAAACACGTGACGTGTTTGCGTTGGTCTTCTTTCAATGTATTAACGTAACAATATATTTCTGTATTGTGAAGTTAGCTTATGTCAAAAGAGTAAAAAGGTTGGCCTCGGGCCGTAACTAACATACATTTAGAATTTATAACAATATAAAAATAGCACATTTTACGTTATGTTAGCATTAGCGGATACCGCTAACGCTATTTTGACTCAGACTTATGTCAGCTCATCGACTCACCTCAGTAAATGGATCCATTCCGGACAGTTTATCCCTACTCGAACAATATTTCAACAACTGGGTATATTAAAAGTCTAATAAACTACTGCGTGCACATAAACAGGACGCGCTGAGGTAAGCTAAGCGACTCCCAGCTTCTCTTCTCTTCTCTCCTCTCGACTTCTTCTCTCGCTCCACAAAACAACTTCTGTTCAAATTTGAATTTCAGCGCTGCGTCTACTGCGCAGACTCCAGCAGTAGAACGAGGCGCTCGAGATCCAATCAGAACGAAGTATCGGGATTTTACATATGTTCAGCCAATCACAGCCAGAGTAAATCGAAAAACGCTGTCAACAGCAAGGCACCGCCCAAACCAGAGACCATAATATACACAACACCTACTTCCTATGAGTCAGTAATCTGTACTCAAATGCTAAACACAAACGGTTAAAACGTTATAACGATATAATATACAGATGTATTATAGAATAATTATATTGATGGGGATTTAAAATGTCAAGACCACAAAACCATTGTTCACCAACACTAAACAGATATAGTTAAATATTCAATATTATATAAGATGCAGAAAGAAAAAGATGTGTAATTGTGTTTTATATCGTATTCATAATCTCTGGACTCAAATGTAAAATGAGCCACATATAATAGGTTATCAACGAGATGTTAAAAATGTGTCACCAAATAATATGTGCAGACATCCCTGATAATAGATCAGTGTTTTACTAAATAGACATTATTAGATAGATAGATAGATAGATAGATAGATAGATAGATAGATAGATAGATAGATAGATAGATAGATAGATAGATAGATAGATAGATAGATAGATAGATAGATAGATAGATAGATAGATAGATAGATAGATAGATAGAAACTTTATTCATCCCTTTGGGAGGTTCCCTCAGGGAAATTGGGTCTCCATCACCAGCAGCACTTTACATATTCATACATAATAATAAAAATACAAACAGTATAAATACAGTATAAATACAGTGGAATTAGAAAATATTGCAGTGGAATAGAAAATATACAGTGGAAATAGAAAATATTTGTAAATGTACAGGATATTAAAATAAAATGTAAGAAAAAAGCAGGTTCCCTGAGAGTGAGATTTCAAGGTATTGCACACGGTAGTGGTGGAAATGGCAGGCATTGAATTATTGCATGTTACACATTAAAAATATCTATTATAAACAGGTATATACATATACACATATGTGTGTGGACTGCGTGGGTGTGTGTGTCAGTCCCTCTGTGTTTTTGTTCTACTGTTGTTGTTATTATTATTCACTGTTTGTTTGCTGTTCGCCCTCCTCCCCCCCAGTGAGGAGTTGAACAGTTTGATGGCCCGGGGGACAAAGGAGTTTCCCATTCTGCTGGTCCTCGGCTTTGGCAGGAGCAGCCTTTTGCTGATCAGGCTTCTCTGGCTGCTGAGGACAGTGTGCAGAGGGTGGTTGTTATTGTTCAGGATGCTATTATGTCAGTATATAACATATTCCCTTTGCTAGTTTCTACAGTGTAATTTATTCTGCTTTTTATGGTAGAGCTTGTAAATGGGTCAGTGTTGAGTAGTGTAGTGGGCAAAATCATATGTCACTGTGATCACACTATTCGAGTGCATTTTTAGTCTCAGACATCAACCTGTCACGTTATACTTGTAGACAAGCCTCCATTGTGACATTTGCTGAATTGCTGTGAAACATCAGTTTTTATAGATGGTCTTTAAATTTATAGTCGATAGTTTGAATTAAACTGACAAATTGAAACCAACCTATACATTTTTTTACAGAATCTAACTATATTGCGATATGGACTTCATTTCCCATGAGCATCAATGAGTATTGCGTAGCTTGCATGGAAACCATGGAAACAGATCAAGTCAATGCCGAGCCTGCAGCACAGACAGCTCGGTTTCTGGGTCTCAGTGTAGGCGGGTCGTTTATTGTCAACTCAGCTGTCTCCTAGAAAATGCTCGAAAAACGTATTTAATTCTGCGTGTCCCGTGGTAATACGGTGGTAATATAATCACTACGGACTTTTTTTTTTTTTTTATCTCTGGGTTACTATTTAGACACCGTTAGCCGGCTAACGTTGCTAGCTTAACTTGAACTAACGTTAGCAATCTTCGAACAGTAACTTATTGAGTATTTTAGCTTGATACAAACACCCCAACGGAGGATGCTGGAGTCAATAAAAGTAACAGGTAATATTCTTTTTTTGTTTGTTTTTGTTTTGTGCTCTCATGTTTTCTAGCGACCGTAGCTAAGGAGCAGGTGATAACATCAGGACCATTGATAACTAGCTACATTTAATACAGTGATAGTGGTTACTTTTGTTAACGAGCGTTAATAGTCATCTTAAATTGCTAGTAATTAATTAATTTATGCTAACATTAACGAACATTTAAAAATCGAATATAAGTTACTGTGTTTGCCAGAAAGCATGGATTTATTATTTTGTTATTTCATATTCCCCTGACTCTATATTACATGACATAGCTTACATGTATGTGTTTACTACGCACTTGTGTTGGTATGAATCATGGCAGTGTGAGCTTACTCACTGCTGAATCATGCGGATTATTGCTAATCATATGCTTTAAATGAACATATTGTGCTTTGGTAGTTTGATTAATAGTTCTAAATAAAAATACCTGACCATTGATTCATACTGTTGTGCAGTTGCATTGCATTTATACAGATGTATAATTTCATATATAATACCTGGCAAATTGAAAATATCATCAAACGTCCACACAAACTAAGTATTCTATTAGATAGATATAACTATTTTAGATTTTGCATGTACTATGATGTGACAGTATAGCAGATCATATCAGCTGAAACTCAATGATGAGATACTCAGCTGATATGTTAGATAACAGTATTTGATTTGGTAGCTGAGCACTCAGCGGAGCTCTAATTTGTACTCCCCTCTCTTCCAGTCATTCCTGTGCTGCTGCGGTCGTTAGTTTGTGCTGCGTGTGGCTGTATAGGTTCCAGCTCAGTGCTCCTGTCTGAACAGAGAGCTTACTCTCAGTGTGATGCTGATACAGCTCACCTTATTGCACTCTGACTTCTGTGACTGTACTGCATTGTCTCTGGAGACATGATGAGAATAATTTTCCTCTGTGAGCCAAGGACACTGACTCGTAAAAAAAAAAAAGGAATGGTGCACTGCTGATGTAACAGCAATTCAGGAAACATTACATATTAGGTCAATTTGTGTCAGATTACATCTTTATGTTTGAAGAAAGAAATGAACACATGGGAAAAGACAG
Organism: Pampus argenteus; assembly: GCA_036937835.1. Classification (NCBI taxonomy): domain Eukaryota; kingdom Metazoa; phylum Chordata; class Actinopteri; order Scombriformes; family Stromateidae; genus Pampus; species Pampus argenteus. The sequence goes on from CM072879.1 coordinate 3,810,081, forward strand.
TTGCACTAATGTCAGTTTGCTAACAGACCTGTAAAAATAGCTGCTGTAACAAAACAAAAATATATATATATATATATATATATATTTAGCCTGGCACTGGAATTGATCTAATTTTATCCTGCCTTGATAAGAGGATTAGTCTATAAACCTTCTGCATCTATAAAAGGTGTGCACGTGAAGAAGGTGATTCTAAAGTAAGCAGCAAACAGATTCCTTGTCCTCTCTTATTGGTGTCTCACATTACTTCTTTCAGAAAGACTCCACTGGCCAGAGGTAGAAATGTCCAAAAAGTACATCTTAAACACTGCTGACAACCCAGTGAGTCCGAGCCAAGTATACCTAGAGAAGATTTCTTCCAGTGTCCTCAAAGACCTCTTCAGCACTGGCTCCAGCAGCTACAACGTCCTGCTGCAGACTGAGGAGGAGGCGAGCAAGAGCCCGAAGCAGTCCCCGTACAAGAGGCCAAAGACATCAGTGAAATGTGGTAAAAGAAACCGTTCAGGTATGGCTCCTAAAAAGGTGCGAGCTCCAGAAGGTGGCGGTAAACCTGCACAGACAAATCGCATCCCAGGCAGCAACTCCAGTATGCCTAAGCCAGCGCGAAACATCGCAGTAGTGGGCAGCACCATGGGTCTGAACCCTCGCGCAGTTCCACAACTGCGGAAGATGTGCATCCCCAGTTCCCCTCGCACTAAACTTCCCTCTCTTCACAAAGCAGCAATCACACGGGAAGCGGAAAATGCCAAGAAGCTCTGCATCCTTACAGCCATCAAGCCGTCTAATGTGGAGAAAGAAAAGGCCAAGTTTTTCAAGTCTGACTTCAACTACAATCCACAGTTTGAGTACAGCAACCCTGTTTCTCCGCTTGTCCTGGCACGACATAACAACGCCTCAGATCGCTTTCTGACCCAGGTAACGTCTGACCTCAGTGTGAGGATGTTTGGAATCGTTGAATTCTCGAGAGCAATGCAATCTGTATCAAACAACCTCAAAATATCAGGTTTTAGAATATAATATAAGTGTTGATGTCTGATAACCATTAGTCAGAATAAGGAAGGTAAGGGCAGACTGCAAACAGACACTAGAAAACACACCGTATATTTATGATATTTCACACCAAAAATGTTGTTTTTGGATATTTAAATATCAGAAAAAAAGGGGTTTCGTGAAAATGTAACACGACAGCTCACATTCTACAATCAACCGACAATCGACAGGGACGTGTGTACCTGCCATTGAAGGATACAATGATTTATAGTTTTTCTTGGAATTAAAAAAAACTGGAGTCATTTATAGTCTGCAATTATAAATGTACACACGGAGGGTATTTTACAAGCAGTATGTTTAGACTCAGTATATTTAGAGTTGAGCCCTCAACAATAAACCTCAAGAATGTTATATTTCAATTTTAAATTCAAATTAATGTGGGAAAGTCTTTGAAACATTTAGAACTTCATGTTGGAAAATCAAACTTATGACAGATCAAATCATGGCTACAACTAAAGATTTCATTGTGAATTAATCTGCCAATTATTTTATCATTGGATTAATAGTTTGTGCTATAGTATTAATAGTGATTTATGTGTTTTCAAGTGTTTTAATTCTTGACCCCAGTATCTTTAAAATCCTGGCTGTGAACCATAGTAGCCATAAAGTAATCCTATAGCTTTCTCAGAAACCCCTCTTCACCTTTCAGATTAAAGTGTCAGTCCTGCGTACTGTAAAATGAGGTCATGAGCAGGGTTGCAGAGTCAGGTTAAATATCAGTTCACGTGCCCGGATTCATTCAAGAGAAACAGACACTTAAAAAAACCTGAAACACTGTAGAACGTACAGTATATGCAGTCGGTAAGTGCAAATATCCGTCAGATTCAGGCCCGGAGGTTCTGACAGGTCATTCATCACATCTGCAGCGATGTGCACGAGGTTGGTGCTGCGCCGGCTGGTTTGAGATCAGCAACCTTTACGTGCCAGCGGTCAAATCGGTTACTGTGATCACAGAGACTTGCTGCCAAAGCTCTTTAGCGTCAGGGCTGATCAGAGCTGAGTCTGTTGTCCAAGTGAAAGTGGGAAGTGGCTGGAAAAACGAATGCAGAGGATGATGTTAGCAAACACTGGCAGATTAGTTTAAAACGGACTCTTAAATCAGCATGTACAGTATGAGCACATGTCTGCTGAATTTCAACAGCACTGTTACTCATTAAGGAGAGTAAAAACGGGTAAGAAACTATGGATGAGAAATGGTATAAAAGTATACACATTGTACTTCACATTGTATAACTCCTGGGTCGATCAGTCCCCGAACATAGATACATATTCATCATTATTTCATGCAGTGTAAGGCTGTAAGCTACAGTTATGCAGTGGAACAACTGCAAACACATTTAAATTAGTGTTAGGCAAGTTAAAAGTGTTTATTTTATGAGCACATAGTGAAACTGCAGTAATCATGATCCAAACATCCAAAACATTTTCTTTGTGAACTGCATCACAATGACTTTACATGCTACAAGCTAATCGTATACATTAGGTGCTACATGCAGGTTTACAGAACACTGGTTAAATGTTTGTTTTGCATTTCATGTTGCATTGTGGGAAAGTAATGTCCATTAGCAGCACTCAAAATCCAATTTTTTGCTCTTTTTTTTTTGTTACTTTACATCCACCTGACAGGTTTGTTTTGTACCCTCTCACTTGTTAAAATGATTGCCTACAATCCAGTGAGTCCATGTATTCATGCCAGTGTGGCTGATATGTCTGTGTTACATCCGTGAGCCAACCTGGGAACATGAACTCACCACTCATTCACTCCAACTGGAGATACACACAAAACAGTATCGGGTATCAGGAGTGACAACATGCTATGTGGTGTGTGGGTAATGCAGGCCTTCAAACATCAGTAATGAAAGCAGTTATCTCTCACTAGCAGTCACAGCATGCTTTCACGTTATGAGCTGTTATTTTTTTTTATCATTCACAGTGCTTGTCTTTAAATCTTGTACAGGCAGTGCACATCATGGAGCTTGCCCTGCAACGATACGGCAGCTATGAGAAGTTTGAGCAGGTCACTGGGGGCAGTCTCCTCACAAAGAGTCGCATCTGGCACAATGTCAAGAAATACATGGAGAAGGAGGGCTGCATGGGAGAGGTGAGAGCTTTTCATGGACTATTTAAAGATTGATTCAAAAAGAATATGAAAAGGCTAGAGAATACGAAGCCTGGTATTTTTCTGTGGCTGCACTCTGCAGTTTGTGTCACGATGGACTTGTACATCATCATCATCATCACCAGAGTCAGATGTGCACCAGGGAAACGTAAGAGCTCGGAAAAAGCTGCCACTTCACTGGAGCCATCCTGCAGTTTGCTTGCGTGGAGATGTGTTTATGTAACCATCAACAAACATGTTACATCACCAAGTTAATCATGCTCCACTGAGCACCTTCTGTTTGCCTGACATAGTCCTAAAGGCAGTGGAAGGAAAAATACTTGGGAGTGAATTGCCTTAAATGAGAAAAAAGACCCAAAAACTCATGTGACACGTGCATTTTGTTGTTCTGATTCATTGTATTATGTCTACATCCATATAGCTGCGAGGTGATGACTTGCTGTCCGTGCTGGTTATGGAGTACAGTATATCTGGCCCTTTAGAAAGACTGCATGTCTGTGTCTCTCTCCCCCTTCTTCATTGAAATGAGTGTGAACAACGTGCCCTTGACATGCTATCATGTCGGGGTGGGTAATTAAAGTGGAAGTATGTGACACGGGTTAAAGGAAAATGCACCAAATAACAAACAGCAAAAATGTTCCATTGATACATACATGTGTGTTGACAGATAGTAGTCCAGATGACAGATGACCTCCTGTCCAGAGCCTCCATGACAGTGGTGAACAGCAGACCCACACTGACCATCAACATCTCCACTGCCAGAGAGCACTGGCTGGAAGGCATGCTGAGGCATGAGATTGGTGGGTAGCAGCTAGAGCTGAATTTACATTTAACTGTAATGTAGCTTCCAAGGAAAAATAAAACACTGCATGGATCTAATTGTTTCTTTTAATAAAGGTGCCTTGAATACAACGACCGTATGTCTCTGTCCACTAGGCACACATTATTTCCGTGGCATCAACAACTGCCACCAGCTGTGGAGCAGCAGCGTGGGCAGGAAGAAGCACAACCTAAAGCCTCTGAACCCCACAGAGGAAGGCCTGGCTAGCATCCACAGTGTCCTGTTCAGAAAAGACCCCACGCTGTGGCGCGCCGCCCTGCTCTACTACACTGTGTACCAGGCCAGCCACATGTCCTTCTCTCAGCTCTTCCACAGCTTGGGATGCTTCGTCCAGGACCCCAACACCCGCTGGGACTACTGCGTCCGAGCCAAGAGAGGCCAGAGCGACACGGCACAGCCAGGTCACTATATCAATCTCACATGATGACTGTACCACACTGGTCATCTGTTGTCTTTAACTGGTCCTCTTGTGTGCAGGGTGCTTCAGTAAAGACCAGGTGTACCTGGATGGCATCCTGAAGATCCTGAGACACAGAGACAAGATCGACTTCCCCCTGCTGATGGCTCTAGGAAAGGTGAGGCATTATAAGCACAACTCTTAACTGAATATGTATTACTGAATCCTTCAGTTTGCACATAGCTTCATTACATTTATTTTCACTCTTAATCTGTCAGTGTTGTTGTTTTTTTTCTCTCGGCTCAGGTGTCGTTCGAAGACGTGGACCGCCTGAAGGCTCTGGCTCAGATGGAGAACGTCCGCATCCCACACTTCATGCAAGACCAGGCGAAGTATGCCGAGCAGCTGGCCAAAATCATGGCGGTCAACCAGCTGAGTGACGAAGAGCTCAGGAGCATCATCTGAGCCCGATCCACGCACCCGCACGGCCCCGATCAGACCCAAATATACCCTGTCACACCACTGCCAGCCGTGGCCTGCATGCCTTTAACACCACCACCGTCATAGTGCATGTTAGCAGCGTGCTGCACTGCATGTAATGTAGACATGATCTGATATAAGCTTTGAATTAAAACTCTGTGTCATCTTTCCACTGATACTGTAGGAACCAGCCAGACTCAGATCATATCAGCGTGTCATGTTCAGGGCTGGATACAGTTCCAACAGTTTATACATCAGTGCCAATGCAATGAGTTGCTGAATCAACACTAAAGTAATACTTTTTCAATACTTTACTTTAATTTTCTTTAACATTTTCAAAGCGTTTGGTGCCAACTTTTTTTTTTTTAATTGACAGTTTCTGAGTTTAAAGTTTGGGAGGTTTTTCTTGAAAAGCTTCTCAATAGCTACATTAGCATAGCGTTCCAAAGAGAGTTTTAATACCCCATGAAGACCTAAATTACAGTTCATAATCTGACACAACCATTTTTAATAAAGGTCCCTTAAAGGAATAGTTGAATATTTTGGGATGTAACTTAATTTCTAAGCACGTTTACCTCTCCTCTCCAGCTCCATAATTAACATGCATCTTTTCATTTTCTGTAATGTGATGTGTGCTTAGATTTACCAACAGGTTAAGCAAACAAGATATAGTGTGCTAATTAGTCAGTTTTAGAGGCATCAGTAGACATCTTTTCAAACTGTGGACAGACACAGGCCAGTTGTTTTTACCCTACCTAAATGCTAAGCTAGGCTAATGAACTCCCAGCTCCAGCTTAGTAATTAACACACACACATGCATGAGAGAGGTATTGATCCTCACATCACACTCTCAGACAGCAATACGTGTGTTTGCCAAATTGTTGAATTATTTCTTTCAGACAGTTTTTCTAGATTACCTCAAACCTTTCTTTCAGCATTTCTGTACCAATTTCTTCTTACGTCTAAGCTGACATATACGCAGACACTCACTCTTAAATCAGCCAATAATGTGACTGTATGCTGATGCATTGGTTGAGCTCTAATCTAAATGCTGTTTCTGGGGCTTTTTCAATCCATCGGCAATACAGAGTGAAAACCTGAATGCTTAATTCTTGGTGCATATTTTTTTTTCCTTCTGTGCATGAATATGGTTAAATGTAGACATGCAGAACATCTGTTAGTTTTAGAATAAGCCATTAAAAGCTTATTGATCTAATTCCAATATAAGTGTACTTACCTAGTGTTTAACATCTGTCTCTCTAGTGAAGACAGATACGTTCTTGCACTTTCCTCGTGACACCACACCACAGGGTTCCTCTTTTTGTACTGTACTTCATGTTAGGCATTACTACAGAGTTTTTGCTCAAGAAAAAGATGGCGAAAGGATGGTGCACTGATACCTGTGCAGGCGCTTCATCAGCAGTGTCACACAGCACTGCGAGTTAAAGCTGAGTCTGTCAACATTCTTCTACGCTTGCTGATAGCTTGATGCTGAAAATGTCCCTGAAGTGTGATAGTTTATTCACCTGTAATAGTTTATGTGAGATTTCGAAGGCGTGTTCCTCATTATGCTTTATGAAGCCCCAGTGGTCCCAGTGCACTGACTTGAAGCCCCGTTTTTGACTATTTGCACTTTCTTACCTCTGACCTACCTTCTCCAACTGCACTGATACGAGCAGGTACTGTGTTGGTGTCATTTATAGAGACAGATATGTTTATGTTTGACTAAAAACCAAATGCCTCGTGGTTTTTATTGTAATACTTGATGACTTCTTGTGTTGTAGGGAGCACATGAGCTGCTCTGCCTCCTCAAAGAGCCCTTACATGTTTTCTATTTGAACTACAGATAGTGACTATAGACTCTCTAATAAAGTGAACTCCTTGTGTGCTTTTGGATGTGTCAAAGAGTTTTTGTGTGTGCTTGTGTAACAGGTTTGGACAGTTGGATATGATGATGATTGATTAGATATTTTATTGCACATCAATGAACGATCAACACCATTTCCGGTTCATTTTGTATTATTGGTGATGTCATTACAGGAAAAACACTTAATGATACAGTACCAGTCAAAAGTGTGGACAATTAATATAATTATAACACATAATATGTTTCATATTTTAATAATTTAATCATCTAAGTAATGCAGCGTTAGTTTGTCCATCTGACGGTAGCGGAGCAAGCTGCAAAAACAACACTGTATTATCAACCTTGTAGCTTTTACAGTGAACTTTGCAAACAGGCAGCAGCAGTGAGTCCATTAATCACTCTCCTTTTAACTCTGCACATAAAAATATCTGACGTATGTGGCACCATGTTCACTAGTTTAAACATGTCGTGTACAGTGGATTCTTCTGACATAGTGTGTTTGGGGGGTTTTTTTGCTAAAAAAACAGCTGCAGTGTTCACTTTACACATTGTAATTTAGTAATTCTTAATAATGATCTGTGCAGCTGATCTGTGGACTGTGTCTGCTGCTGTGGTCCTGCGTGGCGTCTACTGCATGCGTTGTCGCCGTCATCATTGTTGCCATATCCCCATTACAGATTATAGTTAGTTAATAATTTGCTGCTGTGCATCTGTATCTTTACCACTAGTTTCACTGTTACTGTAATCATTCATCATTCATTGTAAACATTCTCATTTTATCATCCATTGTATATCATTATAATTCATTGTGAGTGTACAATATGTGTATGTTGATTAGTTCTGTACATGTGACATCATTGCACGTCTGTCCGTCCTGGGAGAGGGATCCCTCCTCTGTGGCTCTTCCTGAGGTTTCTTCCACCTTTTACCCTGTTAAAAGGTTTTTTGGTGGGCAAGTTTTTCCTCACTCGAATCGAGGGTCTAAGGACAGAGGGTGTCACTCCCTGTACAGATTGTAAAGCCCTCTGAGACAAATGTATTTTGTGATTTTGGGCTATATAAATAAAATTTGATTTGATTTGATTTAAATCTTATAAACAATATGTCTTATCAATGGTTTCATATCCATGTTGGATGCAGGCTTTCAGCTCTGTCACAGTCAGAGATCAATAAGGAGAGTTTCCTGAACTGAATGTGCTGACCCACAATCTGAGTGACCTCAGTAACAAAATGTGTCCCAGCCTCTCCAAACCCTGTCCTGAGGTGTCACACCTCCCATTCATCAGAGTCTGGTTTCACTGGGACACTGGAAACCACTGAAGGTCAGAGTAGTGACGGGCAGCTACAAGCAGCAACATGCACACACACATGCACACACGCACACACACACACGCTGGGTTTCCACATGTCTAACACTTAACCTTAACCCTAACCTTAACCTTAACATAGTCTCCTCAACATGACTGTAAACACAACACGAGGAATACCTGGATCACACACATATATATACACTTTGCAGTTTGAATGGGAAAGCAATTTATTGTTGTGCAGAAAGTATTCGTCTCAAAATCAATGCAGCCAGAGATATCAGAGATATCAGAGATCTTATTATCAGAGGTCTTCCTCCTTGTTAAAACCTACATTTCATTATTGTGCAGGATCCAACAACAGAGAGGACGTTGTTGTCGTCTGGCTAAAATGTTCTGATGATAATGGAAGATGACCTTCCCCACTTTGTTATTGCTTATTTTTATCTCTAGTTTTGTTTTATGCATATTATATAAACCGTGTTATTTAGAATTACGTCCAGCTGAAGTAAGTGAGTGTGATTCTTTACATCCCCACTAGAGGGCAGCAGCGGATAATGCATTTTCATGTGGTGACCTACTGTTGCAGAAACAAATCGGAGAAACCCTGATATCCCATGTGAGTAATAATCATAACACCCACCAGATTATCATTATATATATTTATCAACGTCTACTGACGTGTCAAAGCCACGACAAGGTGCAACTAAATAAGCAACAATTCAAGTCAAAGTTGTAATAAATAAATAAATAAAAGTTGTTTAGTTGAACAGAGTCAAGAGTGTGTGGGTTAATCTGATAAAGTTTGATTCATATAAGGCTAAATTGGTGCATTAATCACAACATCACTTTTTTTTCTATCTGAGCTGTACCTTCTTAAAAACCAGTAGAACCATAAAACACAACAAAAAAAAAAACCCACAAATAATAAAAATATCATGTGACATCCCGCTGGTTGTTTTTAGGGCCTTTAATGTGTCCATTATTAGGAAATATGGCTATATGTAAAGGTTAGGTATAATGTACAATATGAATTACAACTATGCAGCTCAAGTATACATTATGTATATATATTATTAATTATTTTATTATCTAAAATATGTTAAAAATGTTTTTTTTTTAAAAAGCTGCAGTATTTAGTACTGCAATCTGGTGTCTCACAATCACCATTCAGGTTATAAGAACTATATGTTTATATTTGTATCGGTCATATATGAAACTTGTTTTGCTATATTTTGAAATATGTGTTATATATATGTACAGTGAAGTTGACGTACGTGTGTACGTACATCTACTCAACTATTCAGAATCTATACGTCTCATTCAACATCCGAACTGATGGAACAATAAGCAAAAGACATAAATCATATCTTAATTTTCTCATTCTTTTTTATCTTATTCTTATTGAATTATTAATTATTATCTTAATTGTTGGTTGTTCTTTTTTATTTCATTGTGTTGTATTGTGTTATGCTGCTGCAACACTTTTCCCAGTTTTTGGGATTAATAAAGTATCTATCTATCTATTCTTGAGCAAATTCACGCAACGCTGTTTGTCGCTCCTTTTGGCAAATGATGAGTTGATTCACTTGTAAGCAACATATACTGCATATTCCTCAGGAGAAAACGTCTGTTAACAGCTGAACTGTGTTCTTCATTTCAATCAATCAGAGTGTGTGCAGCAGGAGAAAAAAAAAAGAAAAATAGATGATCTCATATCAGGTCATCTGAATGTCGACAACAGAAAGACAGAAAATGTCAGAGACAAAGAAAATGGTGATTTATTAACGTTGCAGCAGAGGATGATCCTGGCTGCTTGGATCCAGCTCGGATCAGTAGCTGCAGTAGTTACACATATGAACAGATCAACTGTCTTCTTCATTCTTACCCCCCCCCCCCCCCAACAAAATAGTTAAAACTAATTATGAAATCAAGATCACGTTTCAATAAATGATCCTTATCAAGATTATTGTTCAACAACTATGGAGCAAACAGATGAAGTGTAATATGTTGTTCCTTCAATAATGCGCCTTCCTACTTTTGGTTTCAAATGTTTCTGCACTTTAAGACACTTCTGTTTCAATGTTTCATCTAAATTTGCTTCTTATTTTCATTTGCAGACATGCGTGAAATGAAGCGTACTAGAACTAAATCCAGCACACATCGGTAACAGGAGCTTTCTGTGTTCAGCCCTTTAAATATCCTCCATAGCATCAACATCACTGCTTCATTATCACAGATATATTATAGGAACTGAATGCTGGACTCTAAAGTGTCATACGTGGAAATGAGTATTTTAATATGTACTAGAAAGAAAAAAAAAATCTAATCATACAACACACACAGGTTTGTTTTTGTGGATAATTATTTCCTTATTTCCCATTATCACTAAGTTAATGTACAACTGTATCGTCTATAAACACAGCAACGGACAACTGACGCTGTGTATTCTCACACTGGTTTCCTTGTCTAATGTGAATCTATTTTGTACAGCCGTGGGTGCGTTTTTTTAATTCTACGCCCACTGAAAGATGTAGAAATCAATAAATTAGGGATGAAGTCAGCGGCGGTGGACTCTGATGGCACCTCGTTTCCATCACGGGAGGAAGGTGGCAGCTCACATGTGCACACAGGGGGCCTGGCTTACATAATTTAAGAGCGCAGCCTTCAACAGAGGAGATGTCATCACCCTCTCAACTGACACAACAGATGAGCATCACAGCACAGCCTCTGCAGAGCTGGCTCATTATATGCATCAATGACAGTTCAGACCCAACCGGAACATCTATCAATTTATCTTTATTTTATATACATATAGAAAATGTTTGGCACATTTCTTGTTAAAGAACATCATATATATATATATATGTATTGTCTAAACATTTTTATGGCTCTATGACTTACCAGTTGCTATTATACAGTGATAAATTGAAACCCAAAAAGGCAATCTTGGCACTTCTTCACATTCAGCAGATAACTCTTCGCTCCGCTCCAAACTAAGCAGAACTAAGGCAGGATAAAGTCATTCTGATATCATCCAGCGCTGTGTTTACTGTGACCGTGGATGTTGTCACCGCTCATGTTTGGGCATAATGTCTCCTCTGTCCACTACTGCCATACCAGGCCTGCTCAGCTCCTTATGGGCCACATCTGCGAAAAACTCGGCGACCACAGGGCAGTGATCTGACGCCACGCCTCCCCACGACCAGTTATCTGGGATCCAGGGGTTGGTCAAGCCCTCCCGCACGACCGTGCAGTGGCCTGTCAGAGAAGAAGACGCAGGGAGATTATACTAACAGACAGACATTGGCAGTGCTCTTACCAGTCTAAATGTAAGGGATAATACTAACATATCATCCTAACCCTACACTGTACCACGGTGAACAAACAGCCGTACGGTGCACTCACCAGAGTAGATCTTCTTGACGGAGCGACTCAGCCAGATGTTGTCCAGGCAGCGGGTGCCCTGCGGTGAGCGGGTGCTGATGTTGGTGAACTGGGTGGGTGGTACCAGCGCACAGAGCTTCTCTTTCCTCAGAACGTCCAGCTCTGAGCTCTGAGGATTAGAACCGAAGTCTCCCAGCACCACTAACTCCTTCTCACCTGCAGCGGGAGGAAATGTGGAGAAAACGGGATTATCTCGAGGAACCAGGACGCTGTTTCTGGAAACAGACGACGCTGTGGACATTTTATGAGGTTGTGGAAATTGAACGATTAATAAACACATGATTAACTGGACTGACAGGGGCCTTAAAGAAACACCAGCATTTCACGTCATTAACGTCACAGCCCTTTTTTGGGTGAATTGTGTGAGTCATGTGGACTGAGGAGTGACTCCAGATGGCAGGTCTACGCTGACTGACTGACTGACTGGCTGACTGACTGACTGACTGACTGACTGGCTGACTGGCTGGCTGGCTGGCTGGCTGACTGACTGACTGACTGGCTGGCTGGCTGGCTGACTGGCTGACTGGCTGGCTGGCTGGCTGGCTGGCTGGCTGGCTGACTGGCTGACTGGCTGACTGACTGGCTGGCTGGCTGGCTGACTGACTGACTGACTGACTGACTGACTGACTGACTGACTGACTGGCTGGCTGGCTGGCTGGCTGACTGGCTGACTGACTGACTGACTGACTGACTGACTGACTGACTGACTGACTGACTGACTGACTGACTGACTGGCTGGCTGGCTGGCTGACTGGCTGACTGGCTGACTGGCTGACTGACCTTTGAGTGTTTCCTGGATGCTGGGGGAGAGACGCTGACACTTGGACTCTTCCGTGTTGTGGTTCTTGCCGTTGGACTCTGCTGCTGCAGCTGTAGCCTGGATGTGGACGTTCACCACAGTCAGCTCATATGAACCAACCTAATGGAAACACAGTTAGTCATTTTAAGTTCATCAGTATTCAACTGGAACAAACAAACAAACTAACAGGTTGGTGTGTGTGTGTGTGTGTGTGTGTGTGTGTGTGTAGTTTTATAGTACTTTTTATAGTTCATAGTACTTTTACAGGCACATCCTGTATTAACTTTAAATAATGTGGTCGTGTTTTTGTCTATTTCACAGCTGTTGTTTTATATAATTCAATATTGCATCACTTCATCACGTTTACTTTCAATAATTAATCTTAAATAAATATTCCACATTACAGTGTTGACTGTAGGGTAGCTGGAAAGAGACTTTATGTTTGCTGTAATTTACATCTTATTGTTTATTATTCCTAATTAATGTCATTTGTACAAGCACTCGGCTCCCCACCCCTCCTCTTTCATACTATTACTGGAAATGTTTGCTTTTAATCCAGACTGGTCCGATCAACTATTTATTGATCTTTCAATACACTGTGAGAGTTTGCATAAACGTACCAATATCAGGCTGATATTATATATTTGAGGAAATTATTATTACTTACAGAAAAGTGAGCCAGGTACAGTCGAGGGTAGGAATGATTCCCGTTGCCATTGACAACTGGCGACTCCAGGACCGCAGCGTCCTTCAGGTCAATGCCAGACGAGCTGTCCCACAGAAAGCCAGAGTAGCTAACTCCCTGGAAACAGAGGATTATGGGAATAGGAGTCAGATTTAATGGCCTACTTAAACGGCCTCAATACCATTACTAATAAATAGCTTATGACCCTTTATTAATAAGTAGTTCATTGCGTCACAAGGCCATCAATAGAAGATGTCACATTGTGGCTAACTTTGATTCTTTCCTATAGTACTGTATGAGCCTACACACACAGATGTAAATGACCCTTTAATGATGTGCAGCAGTGAGGTTAGAAGCATTATTGCATATTAACTTTATTAACAGAAATGTTGAAATCTATATAACAGCACCATAACAAAGGAAAAGTAAAGACTTAAAAAAGCAAGTAGTAGTATATTATAGTATGAAATAAAAAAAATAAAGTAAAAAATGCTAGTATGCATGCTAGCTTCATATGTGTGCTCTATGGCAAAGATGATTTTAGAAATAATAAAATAAAGCATTTTTTAGTTTCTATTATAGATGCTTGATATTTTCTAATAGACAAAGTCGCTCTTTACTGTTTTATTCCTGATGTTCAATAATATCATCCTGGGAGAATATTTAATGTAAATAGAAATATACGTACGTAGATGAAATGTTTTACAGTGTAATTCACACAACGTAAACTTAAACCCAGGTTGCAAAAAAACCAAAACAAATTCCCAGAAAACACACGGCGGCAACAACAACAACAACAACAACAACAACAACAACATGACCTCACCGGTAGTTAAACGGGCCCCACTAAGCTGCATGTTTAAAGTCACATTAACGTGGAGAATCACCCCTCCGGACATAAATGAATGCCATAAACAATTTCCTCATAACATATTCATTCCCGTTTATTTTTACAAATGTTATTATACCGTGCTCTGATGATATCATATCACGCTCTGCAGCAGTTTGGAGCTGGCAGGGCTCGTTGTTATTTCAGCCATTCATCTCACGTGATCGTGATCGAGGCCGTGGATGCACAGCTGACACAGCTCCAGTTAACATCAAGGGGTTCATGTACTTGCTGGTTCGCGTAGAGAACAAACAGCTATCTGCTCTGTGCGAGGCGTCTTCATGATGTCATGGTAGATATTGTAGAGAGGTGAAGCATAAACCTACTATAGACTGTTTTACTAGAGTTGCTGATACCCTTGAAAACCAAACACTGAATAACCTGCAATCTAACTTTTTGCAGAAAGCGCACAAATAGTCCCCCTGGATTATTAACTCTTATATATTTTACTGCTTCAAATGAGACGTTTCATGTTCAATTCAAGAAATAAATGAGCAGTGGCTGATTAAACATGGCTGCCATACCTTGCAGGAGTGTCCCGTGGGTTTTTCAGACACAACACTTTTCCACAACCCCCGTGGCCACTTCCACTTCCGCACACTGGCCAGTGTTCCCTGGTTTAACTCCACGCAGAACTGCAACACAACAGAGAGGAACGTCCGTCAGCACCACTGTTAGTGACACTTCAATACATATTATGCAAAAATACACAGAGGCTAGCACCATATATATATATATATATATATATATATATAGTTGTTTATGGTTGACAGGTGGCACAGCTGCATCTGTCAATAGAGTTTGATGTCAGGGGTAAAATAATTACCTGCAATTCAGTAAATATCAAAATGATGACTAACCGTCCTGCTCTGACAGGTACTATAAAATGGTCCCTACACACAGAGGTCTATTCAGCTCGGGGTACAATTAAAAACACCTGTGCAGGTGTAGCAGGGGTATTAAACATCTTATTAGTCATTATTAATATCTGTGCCTTGCTACTGATTAGTTCCTAATCTGCTTGAAATGCATGAGATAGCGCGGGTCAGATGAAGCCTGAGGGCAGATTAAAAACATGTCTGACAGTCACAGAGAAACAATACAGAGTTCAGTGAATTCAAGTAACCTCATCTGATCTCACAGAGGAAACACACTGAGAAAGAGGAAGTGATGTCGACACCACCGGAGTAGAAATAAACCAGTAGTGGTGTTCTGGTGTAGTGTGGAAATACAACACGTAGGACAAACACACCCGCGACGACTCCGGTTGCTGCTCTGGATCTAAATTTAACATGTAGGACCCCGGGAGAGTCAGAGGGGACCCCGCCCACACACACACGCGCGCACACACACATACACATATACATATACATATACACACACACACACACACACACACACAGTTAATATTTAAACTGATAATCTCCTACATGTGATAATAAATGTCTCCTACAGTAAAGCAGTCTTGTGAAACTTTTCATTTTTTATCATTATATGTGCTATATATATATATATATATATATATAATAATTATTATACGACACAAACACAGATGTTTTCTGTTGATGCAGTAAGTTGTATGTGGTTCTGTTCAGTTGTTGGGATGAAAACACTCCTGTTTCTGTTATGAATAGAACCCACAGCTAAACATTATATACGCTGGCTTTTATTCTCTCACACACCCAGAAACAGACATTTAAGCCCGCCAGGTGTCGAGTGAAAAATAATAAATAGGAATTTGAATTATTAATTAGTTGCCATGACTAAACAGAACAGCACTGTTGACGTTTTACGGATTCAAAGAAAACGCATCTTGTTTTATGGCCTTGTTGTCTAAAGTGTTTTTGTGCTGTGTGATGCCGCAGCGTGCGTCATATTTACCTGCTAAACAATTCAAGTTTCAGGTAATGAGCAGAAATATGAATATATATTATACAGATACATATAACCTGTTTACCTGTAATGCTGTATTATCTCTCATATCACTTAAATATGTTGAGTGTTGTTAATTTAAGTCAATTTCAACACACAGCTCTATCAGGCTGCAGTGAGATATACAGCACTTCAATCACAGTCAGTATTGTGCTTTCAATGGCCCATCGCTGAGGAAGTCATCATTTTATTAATAAAGCTATTTTAAAACTGCCAGGAGGTTAGAAATCCCCCCACAGGATTTACTTTCACTGAGAGTCCCCAGGGGCCATTGAGCCTGTAAGGCGTACAAGGATGAATTGCTCACATACCCTTTGCCAAAACATAAAATACCCTCATAATTCAACCTGTGAGGAGCAAAGTGCGGACACAGCATGTAGTCAGGGGTCTGGCAGAGAGCCTGAGCCTGCAGGAATCACCCGGCAGAGCAGGAGAGTCCTTCTCTAAGACCCGGATTAGAGCATGTACAGGAAAAACCCACTATAGCACAGTTTGAATGGGCTCATTTCTCACTGCCAGAAATGTAATTATCTGATTACTACAGTAGGATGAACGTTAATCTGAAGTCAGAGTTGGTGAGGATTCTCTGGGTTATGTAAATTTGTTTTTTGATATAAGTAAATGTTGATTAGCTAGTTTTATTCCTATAATTTAGCTTTTTTTATTTTTTTTTATTTTATTTATAATGACTCCATGATTTTCCTACTGTGCATATGTGTAGACTGCCATCTGAAAATACATTATATGTGTATATCTGTTGCTTCCTGTTGAATATGGATGAATATGTTCTGTCTTCAGGTCACTTCTGAGAAGAGATCCGTATCTAATAAGACTTCTTTAACTTCCCCAGGAAAAAAATCACTCATGGTCACTGTCTGAAACATGAGTAAAAAAACTGACCTGCCTATTCACACGCACACACACACACACGCACACACACACACACGCACGCACGCACACACGCACACATTCACACAGAAGACTGGCTTGGAGACAATACTGACAAATAAAGACATTTAGGAGCAGTGAACTCAGTGAACTTTCAGTGGACTGCAAATCACTGTGTCCACAGTTGCCAGTATACACACAACACAAAAACAACAGGGATTGTGTGGATTGCAGTGCATGTGTGTGTGTGTGTGTGTGTTTTGATGTATTTATAACTCGGGGAGCTAGGCCATTTATCGAATTATTACGTATTGATTGTTGCTATTTGTCTGTTAACTACTGGTGTGTTTTACAGTATGACTAATCATGACGTTGAAACCTGACCACAGACACACAGGGTTCCCTAGCGACATAACCGAAAGTCTAAAACTGGCACAACACACACACACACACACACACACACACACACACACACACACACACACACACACACACTGTGACTAACAACACATGTCCAGCAAACATTTCCAACTACCGTACATTACAGATGTAATGGAAATTCATCACATGGATACAAAAAGGTAAAAATCAACTGAAAGTTTAAGCCACATTTTTGCCATGACAGAAACCTGAGAGATTACTGAGAGGTGTTTCTATTATTTATATGTTTTCCAGTTCAGTACATCACCTGCTGCAACCTCAATAATTAACAATTATCACCTTTCTGACAATTTAAACAAAAAAATAATAATAAAAAATATAAAAGCTTGGTAAAAACAGAAGTTATGGCAGAGCTGTTGTATTGTACACGTGTTCCTAATAAAGTGCTCATCAGTGCAATATTTGCATTGCATGGTTTGGTTTTTTTTTATTATTCTAAATTTGCATTGAGGGAATTTGCAGTAAAATACAATTGAAAAGAGTGTGAAACACAAAAATGTTGGCAGGTTGCACTGCACTGAGGAAAGTGAAAGATCTGGGACAGAGAATGGGAAACATTTCCTGTTCACTCTACAGAAGGAGACAGTGCAGGGATAGGAGATGAAAAGAGAGCGCTAAGGGCTAAGACAACACAGAAGACATGAGAAAACAGACTAAAAAATCAGCGTGGGAGGCAGGCAAAAGTGAAAACACTGCAATGTGGGCTAGTGCTTGTCCAGAGGTAACTCATCCTCCCACACCACCTCCTTCTCTCTGTCCAAAATACTCTGCTGATGACCTACTTCCAGTTCCAGGGAGCTCATTTCTCTGCCAAGGATCCATCTGGTAGCCCATACTGAAAGTGACATTTCACATGTGCTAAGAAGTGTGTAGGCTGAACAGGAACACTTCATACTGCTCAGAGCCGCGCGTTGAACTCTGACATTTATGGATGCATCAGCATCTGTACATTAATGCATAGCGCTTCCGTTTGCGAGTTAATCCAGTGATTTCTCCATAGTGACAGATTCTATTCTAAATATTTGGGGTTTTTTCTGCTTGTTCCTACAGTTGTTGGGGATGTTGGGCCTTCACAGTGCAGGATGATGTATGAGCACAGTTTGACACTAGAAGACTGTTTTCACTTTTATCTACTTAAATTGGAAACTTTCTCTGTACTCAATATGAATATGATTTTAGGGTTTTCGGGCCTACGAGCAGTTTACGGCTAGTTTTAAAGCCAATCCTGGTTCAATACATTCAACTGAGAACTGACTTTTCAGTGCAATAGGAGACATCTTGTGTAGCGGTTTAACTTCTAAGATTACATATATTTACATATTTATAGATTCTGGAATTTTAAAAAACATGCTAGCATGCTAGCTATCTTCAATAACTATGGAAGGAGAGGAAGGCCAGGGGGTTTGGTAAATGAAACATAGAAGAATCTCAGTGTTAGCATGTTCCCAACTTGCTAGCAACAGTACAGTAGCCCAACTAGCAGATACACAAGCTCCAAGCACAGCCTATTTCACAAAGACGTATGAATTTCCAATGTGCCAGTTTCGGGTATTCTGTGTAGAAAACAGAAAATCATCTGTGCTGATTGAAAGTTGAAAAGAGTGGGAAGGTCAGGGGAAATTTACTCAACCAGGTTGTGGATGTAATAATACTGTTTTCAGATAAGACTGGGATTTTTGTTCTTTATATATCAGATAGGTATTTATTTGCTACACTAAAAGGGATAGTGTAATATTCATGAAATGTGCTTATTTGCTCTCGGAGACTAGCATAAGAAGATTAATATCAATCTCGGCTGCGGCTATTTCCTGGAAGTAGCACATGGCTGTACACACAATAATTAAAAATCAGTAGACAGATTGCTGTTCACCTAGCACATAACTTTACATATCTGGCTTTACAGGAGTTGCTAAAGGTATCTTTGAACTTGACGGTTACAGGTTAGCTGCTTCCAGTCTTTAGCTTAAGGCTAACTGTATCCTGGCTCTGTCATACGCAACACACAAACATGAGATTGATATCAATGTCCTTCTATCCCTCTGAAAGGAAACAAAAGTATCGCTTTAACACGGCGAACTCAAAGGTCGTAGAGCACAAATATCCTCCGGAGCTGAACAACTTGGAAAAGCTAGAGCTTCCATTATGATTTATATTTCTGTGTCAGCTCCCAGCTGTCCGCTCAAATGCGGTAGCATCTGCTAAACTATCTTTTCTTAACTTCAAAACACAATCTGAATCAAAGCTTAGTCCAAAGATAGTAATCGATAAAAGTGCCATCTTCTCTTACTGAAGGGACAGTAGGTTTTGGATTTCTATATATGCCAATATTTGACACTGGACACAGGACACTGGACACCCTCCAATGCGGAGCAACTACTGTCATATTTATAGTAATGAAAGCACAGGAGACCGGCAACACAGTTCAACTAGAAATAGAGGACATTTACACTCCAGAGACATAGACAGAACAGACAGAATAGAAACATATTGTATGAAAGGGAAACACTCAGTGAGAGTTCCTGAGTGATCTCATTCACAATGCTGCCAATGAAAGCAGTGATCAAGACAGTAGCAGTCCTCCCAATCAACCAGTGTGACCCAGTCTGAGGACGTTCCACTTTACCTTATCGAGGGCCTCCCGCTCCAGCAGGTCCTGCACTG
This sequence comes from Pampus argenteus, assembly GCA_036937835.1. Lineage (NCBI taxonomy): Eukaryota > Metazoa > Chordata > Actinopteri > Scombriformes > Stromateidae > Pampus > Pampus argenteus. The sequence goes on from CM072879.1 coordinate 3,829,881, forward strand.
CCAGTAACCTGATGCTGGAAACAGAAAGAGAGCTTCAGTTTTACATTTACATATTCACATTCTGGCTGTGTATACCATAACATTACCATCCTCTTCCCATCCTACGGGACAAACTGTAAACCTAACATTGAGATATTTTCACCATAGTTATTTTGGCTAACGTGTTAGCGCGCAACTGCGTTTTACTATACGCTCAGCAGAAAGCGAGTAACATTAGTATTCATTTGGAGTCATATCTACGGTCACGTAATGAAGTTACGGTAAGCAAATATTCACTCTTCTTTCAGCTCTATTTTGGTCTCCACCAGCTCCTGAGAAGAATTATTTGTCTCTTTAGCTGCTCAATGTTACTATTAACTACTGGCTAACTGCTAACTCAGCTAACGGTAGCTCAAGGCTCTAAAACCAAAACAATTCATCACTACAAGCAACACCTTTCACACTGCACACAGTCATTTGATACACTGTTAATATAAACATATTGTTGCTTGAAATAATTTCATTAATAATTTATTTAAGACACTATGTAAAGAAGTAAAAATCTGACTTTGACTTCCCCCTAAGACACCGTTGGCAAAGAGCGATCCAGAATAGGTCGGCCACGTCTTTGAACTCCATTAATATGATCTGAACAAACATAACAGAAACGTCTTCTGACCTTTACTTTCAATAGAAGAAGTCATACGTCATGAAAATGAATAAAATCCCAGGAAAAGACACGTCAGTAGCACCCACGTTAGTTCTAGTTTCTAGGAAATGCAGAGCTGGCACACAACAAAAACCAAACACATTTCTAACTTGCTTCTAGTGATGTCTAGCAATGCCTGTATTTGCACAGTGGAATTATTAACTTATTCTGTATTTATTTAAAACGTAGCATAAGTCATAAGCAAACATATTTCAGTTTTGCTTTGTTCTATTATCACACAAACAGTAATGGTTTTACTGGGTACCAGCAGAGAGTCAGACTGTGTTGATCCAACAGATCTGGGTGGCAAAACTCAAACTGTCATTCCACGTAGCGAACGGCACATTTCCTCAGAGCGAGTTCAGTGTTTTTACACTGGCGAAAAGCTCAGAAAATGTGACTAACTCTGGCCGAGAAGGTTTGGACTGGCGTCTTCAATTCTATGTGCCAACACATTACTGCAGAGCGAAGGAGGGGCTTTTACAGCCCAATAAACATTTATCTGTTTACTTTTTAAATTATTTTCCAGACCAACAGTCAGCACAATAAAAAAAAAACGCAGTACATTTCTGAGAGGCACCGCTGCATTTTCCTCTGTAGGCCCGAACTGCTTGGCAATGCAATTTGCGACAGAAGAGAGAAAAGCATTCCTCAGTATTTCATTTGGATCTAAGTCGCTCGCAAACGGCCTCTGAACATAAAGAAAGTCTTATTTAGTAATAAGAAGGGAATTAAATAAGTTCCCAAATTCCTGCTACTCGACACACAGTCTTCCGGAGCTTGATCTGAGCCGTTTATTATATTAGAGTTACACAAGGCATTATGCATACGCACTCAGTTCAGCGTGCGGTGCCATATGCTGGACTGATTCACTGTGGTGCAACACAATGAAATGAAGCCGGTGGCAACCTCGTTCACCTCTAACCTACTAATCCGAAATCAGCCACAGAGAAAATCACATTGCATAACCGTCTTTTCTATCAGAGAAGTGCTGCTGCTGCTGCTGCTGCTGCCGGGCATTGTGGGAGCTCTGTTACTACTCAGCGCTGACTCACATTCAGTAGTTCCACTGTGGCTCGAAAGACCAGCACTGGCATCATATGTAATGTAATCAGTCAGCACTTTTGAAGGAGAATATAGAGAGAGGGTGACAACACAAATCCTTTACACGCCTACACGCGTCATACGGTAAAAGATGTAAAGCCGTCAAGGGCGAATTCACCAATGAGGAGACTAGGCTTAGCATTCAGGTCATACGGGACAGATGGCTCCGACCTTTATACGTCAAATATCATTCACCTGGTTTTACATGAGATACACTTCAGCCATGTTTCATGCATCCGTAACCAAAGCAACTTGGTATACTTCGAGTCTATTTTTCTTATTTTATGCAAGTAAATGCTTAATGTACATCGAGTCTGCCAACTGGAAAATACGAACAAAACAGATATCACAGGGTAGACAATGTGTTTCGGGAACAGAGGCTGTTTCGTGAATTAAGTTTTGTTGTTGTTGTTGTTGTAGGATGTTGGAACTTTTCACTGGCCCTACCACACCCATCCTCACCATTTTTGATTGGCCGAGAGCCATTGCACTGCAGTAACCCTTTTAAGCATCCGATGAACTATTGATAGACACTACCTCATCCCGAAGACAAGCTTTTTAGACAGTGTGCGTACTACTTGATATTAGCGAGTACCTGAGTATCTTTTGTTATTGACAAATGATAGCTATCTATTAATGATTAACAATTATTACCATTAGCAACAAAATGCCTCTAAATGCACATTTGATAAACGTGGACTGTGAGGACACTGACGGAAATGTAATGTGTGTTTCACCTGCGTTCCTACTAGGGTTGGGTATCGTTTAGAAGGTTACGATACCGGTACCAATACCCTTGAAGTGATACCGATACCAATAGAGTTCTTTTTTCTCTGCACACTGAACCACCACAGACTGCCTTGGTTTAACTGCAATAGTGGGCCAATCACATGTCACAATACACTGAAAAATACTTGCAATGATTGGCTGCGCAACACATCCTATGTAGATGATGATGTCATAAGAAGGTGTAGAAACTGGAACTCATGACCTCTTCAAAGTCATCATTACCATTTCACACGACTACAGCGTTAAATCCAGTAAAAAAGTGGGCGGGCTAGCTGCAGCTAGCCAATCACAACCGACCCTGAAACAAAACGGGATGTTTTAAAATATCAAGGGAAACTTTGTGAAGGTTGAAAGCTTTTTTTCGCTGCAAATCTCTACATATGAAGTTACTGAAGGTACTGGTGTATTTCATGAAACCAGTATAATTTTACTAACACAATCTGCTGCGTGTGTAGCTTCACTGTGTAACGATGGCCAAAGATACATTCAGACCGGACTATCCACAGTATCCAGCGACAGTGGAGATTAACCTAAGCCATATCAGGCTTATTGCAAATGGCACAGCAATATCACTGCGATTCTATTTACAGATGAGCATCAGTATCAATAATCCTCATTTCAGGTTTACTGCACATCCATCTGTTTCTACTGCTCTTTTGTTGCCTTCGTGATCAGCGAGTTCACAGATCCTGTTTTCAGAACAAACAGGCCTGCAGACGCAGAGACAATACCCTTTTTCCTCCAAGGTGTGATCACTCCGCACAGTGAAAGAAACTCTCACTGAGACCGTGCTAACTCTCCCGCTGATTAAGATCCTGATCCGTTTCCACTGGCAGGAATTCAAGCCCGGCACGCCCTGAGCTGACCTGAGCTTCAGCCGTGTCATCAGGACATGCAGGATAACGCTGAGTCAGTGATGCATCCAGTGCTTTCACTGTATTTTAAAGCACTTGAGATGTCAACAGAATTTGTCTACAGGAGATAACCCTGACACAGATGATTAAGTGGCAAAAATACAAACAAAGGTTGCAGAGAGACTCCATGATGTAGAAACTAATCCTTCAGTGTCACCGTGACAACAGAAACTGCCATCGATGTCAAAAACGTACAGTGGATTTCTAGGCCCTGTATCTATTGCTGCTGTGTAGACATAAACAGAACATGATGAAGCAAAACAGTGTCTGCTTCAGCGTTTGTCAGATTAAGGCAAATCGGAGGTTGCGTAATCAGGTGTGACGAGCGGCGGCAGCAGCAGAGATGACCTTGAACATAAATAACGCCTTTGAGGATTTTCTAGTGCCGGCGGGTGCAGACGGTGATGAAAGCTGGAGGATTTTTTTTACTTTATATAACTGCTGTCTTGTGGATCCTGTTATTATGGTTTTGAGAGATGTCCGTGTTTCTACTCGAGACAAAGCAGGACGTGGTTCCTCTATTGGCTATTTGTGGCTGCTGTGATTATAAGACTATATCCATTAAACACTCTACCCAACGTTCACTTTTGAAGAACTACCATATATAACTATGAAGCAACCAAATGACCGCTAACATAGTTTGTGAGGCTGCAATTGACATGCAAACTCATAAGAGGTACAAAACACAAACACACCGACGACAATCTGTAAAACTAAAGTCATTTTTGAACTTGCAAACTTTAGGTGTTTTGTGTAGCTGTAAACTACTGTCTATGCCGCTAAAGAGAAGGCAGAGACCAAACCAGAGCTACAAAAGGAAATGAATAATGTACTTAAATTCATCAGGTGGACAGAAACACGCCTCCAAATGAATGATGATATTGCTCCGTAAGTGCTGGATGTGTAAATATGCAACTCTTTGCTAACATGTTAGCTATAAGAACAGCATTTGCTGGGGATATATGGTGCTAGCCGTGCATCTGTCGGACGCATATGCTAAACAGAAGGGGTTTATTTACTACAGATGCATTCATACTTTTCTTTTGCCACGAAATTGGAATTCAAAGGAAGCTACAAGTCATTCACGGTAATTCCTTTAAGATTTACTTATCAAGTGTTCACTTCACCTTCACCTCACTCTCTCCAGTACCTCTTAAGCTCTATCCAGTTTTAGATTTCCCTAATTAAAGTAGAGTTGCATTTAGCTTACTATTGACTATTAAAAGTCACTTTGATTTGCTGCTCCGTGTTTAAGTGCTGCTGCAGGAGGCAAACAAGCCCAAATCAGCTTTGTTTAGTGGAAGAAACAAGGTTGGAAACACTGTATTGGCCCAAGTCACTCCTCACTGGCAGGGCTTGGTGGGCAGTGCCCCTAACTCACTGTCCACCCACAATAAAATGCTGCTCCAATGGAAATTTCCACATGAGCACCCAACACCCTGCGTCAGCTCAGCACAGACCATCCTCATGACCTCAGCACCCCATGCTAGCTGCGACCTCTCTCACTCTGGATTCCTTTTCGAGGATCAGGTTGTCTCAGTGATATCCAAGCGCTGTTCACTAACACCAGTGAAAATGTGAACACTCGTCATGTTTATGCGTGCGTTTCTGCCAGTTGTGTCAGTCTGCGAAAGGGATTAAAGGAGTGTGTGACGCTGTTGGCAAACTGACCGGCAGATGTTGGGCACATCAGCTCAGCAGCTGCACTTGGGTTCACTGCGCTCAACGGACAGATTTGCAACATAACCCATGTGTATTTGTATGAAAGAATGCATGTGTAGCATTGTCATTATAATACTAGTTGAAATGAATGTCTGCCTTGGTGTAATTATTGTAAACAAAAGAGACAATAGCTGATGAATAGTGAGTTTCATCACCTGCCAGAAGCATTGTTAGTGCTAGTAGTTACTGTATAGTTCCAGGAATAATAATAATAATAGACATTTTTGGAAATCGGTTTATTCTCTTTCTTTCCAAGAATAAAATAAGAAGATTGATATCAATTTCTGGTCTGCACAGATTCATTTTGAGTCAGGATATGGTTAGCCTGCAAAAAGAAATTTGTTTGTATGGAAGTCTATGAGAAAGTGACCCTACTTCTCACTGGATTACTACCTCAGTAAACATTTTGCTCATTGGTTTATGGTCCCAATTGCTAGTTTCAAGTCTTGTTCGAAGCAGCATGATGCTCTTTCTGTAAATAATTGTCCCATTTAGAGTAAAAAAGACAAAACAGATAAAGTAGGGTATGGTTCGGGGCGTGGCTACCTTGTGATTGACAAGTTGCTACCACGACAATGTTGGAAACACCGGATTAGAATCGGCGTAGCTGTCGGTATTTTCAGTTGTCGGTATTTTCAGTTGTCAGCGGTCTAACAGTCTAAATGTCCAAAATGTTGAACTGTTTGAAAACTACTCGAGCAAAATTCGCCCAATACAATAAAACTATCTAACTGAGGTGTGGGTGTATCATGCTGTAGTCCATGAGGAGTGGCAATCAAACCGAAACTCTAACTGTAATAAAAGCATCATGCCTCATCAAAAGCATGATTCAGTTGATTATTAGGATAAATCATATGAGTCAATTGTGCAAACGAACAAACAGAACAAGGCAACAATATCTATGTTTGTGCAGATAATTCATAAACGTCATGCTGTATTTAAGAGTTTTCTTCTAGCGACCACATCTAAGCCTCCATTACTTTATGGATCACATATCAAATTTTTTAGTATCTGAAAGAAAACAAACTTCAGCGGCATTGACATCATTGTTGTTATAATGTTTAGAAGATACTGCTGTGGTTGTTACGGTAATAGTCAAGGGCAAATATGCTTATTAGAGGCTTGATATCGCTGTTAGCTTAGCATAAAGACTGGAAGCAGGGGGAAACGGCTACGTGGCTTTCTTCACTTACAGCAGCACCTTTAAAGCTCATTTTTATGTTTATCTGTGAACATATCAAACAAATTAGATATATTAGATATTAGATATGTTAATTAGTGAACGTTAGAGGTGTTTTTTTCTTTAAACTTGGGAAAGAGCCAGGCTAGTTGTTTTTATGCTAAGCTAGGCTAATCACCACCTGCCTTTAGCCCCTAACTTGTGGTATGGTAAATGGAGCTATATACAGACTCTGGTGTGTTTCTAAGCTTGCGGTTCTCTGTAAAGTAATAAGGAGCTAAACAAAAAGCAGACGCAGCTCTGATTAGACAGTAATATGGTTAAGAAGACAGCGACGACAGCAGCTGCTATCTGTACGCCCATCACTCAAAGACCAGGAATATCACCAGCAACTCATTACCATATAATTGGCTTTAGTGGCTGATGTGTCAACACAGCAGGCTGGGCTGTCATCTGTTAGCCACGTCCGCTAACAACACGAAGGAATAATTAAAGTGCGTTTTACAGGTTTTCTTCTCGCGTCTTCATTGATTTTTGTGCTCGGGTGTATGATTTAATAGCTTGTAATCTGCCAAAATGATTATCTGACCTTTTAAACATACAACCGAGCTGACATAAAATCCAACACTAACCCAAAGACACCCCAGTCTGGCTAACTAGATGAGGACGTTCAACTTTGTCTGGTGTCTCTTCCTTTTTTCATCGTGTCCTGTTGTGAGAAACCACAGCTCGCCTTTGTGCGTGTGATATCAGCCCCTACCACCATCAGCCCTGTCAGCAAAGTCAGAGGTCAACCACAGACACGGCACCAATGAAAAAAGGAACCCTCATGTCTTGACATTGTGATGGAAAAGAGGAGGAACCTTGAGTCACCTTGCTGCTTTAAGACTCAGCTTGTTCAGGTTATGAAACTGACTTTTGACTGGCTTATTTCTCTTTAACGGCAGTACAGGCGATTGGAAATTTAACTTCACTTCAGAAAATTCTGTAACGTTGTTGGAGCCGTTTTGGGAGGATCTTAATTTGACATTAAAAAAAGGTTTGGGGACGAAACCTGAGCAGTTAAAAACAAAGCAGGAAAGCCACAGAACAAACCAAACGAGTTAGAGAGTCTGTTCTAAAGCGTCTGACTGGCATTTACAAGAGTGCGATGGGTAATAGACAATATTTCCAGCATGTAACCCCCCCCCTCTGGGATTACAGGAACAGACAGAAGCAACTGAGATGCCTAATTTCACAGAACTGTGGCAACGAGTCCAAGAAGCAGAAACAACCTAACTGCCAAGAAAAAACTGTGTGCAAGTGTTTATTGAACTTTTACTTTCAGTGCCTAAAACCTAAAGCACAGTACTGTATATCCCCAAATGTCAAACTGTTCCTCCAAAATGATAAACAAAAAAAGGGTCCCCACATTAACAGTAAAGAGGAGGCGATGAGTGTAAAAACCCACAAACCATCCATCAACCTCACCAACCAAACAAAAGGGACTCTGCTAATATGTTCTACTGGACTTAACTTGTTTGAAGCAATAACAACCAGTCTGGCTGTGCTATCATGATTCAGAAAGAAAAATCAAAAGACATGACAAAAGATCAAAAAGCTAAGACCAGCTTTCTGTGGACACATCACTTCCTCACGGCTGTCCTGTAACTCAGTTGTATGTTTTGATTCTTCACTTCCTCTGTGTGTGTGTGTGGTGGAGAGTCAGGTAGGCAGGATGCTGCAGTAATGTCCTCGACCTCTTGCAGCATCACTGTGCGATTTGGACACAGAGGATGGATGTTGGTTGTTTCATAAAATTCTTGCTTCATGCAGCTTGGAAGCTGCACAGCGGTACTGCAAAACATATTTAAAGACAGGATTTGAACGAACAGAGGCAGCCGAATTTCACTGTGTGACACAAAAAAATAAAAAAAGAATCACAGACTGATGGAAAAAAAGTGGGAATTGCCCTCCTCCTCCTACAACCAGCCATACAGAATCAGAGGATCCCTGGAGCAGATTTGACAGCAACACAGATTTTCACCGCTGTAGCCACATGTGCTCTGAGTCAAGTGAGTCTGTCAGCTCACATCTATACCTTGATCCATATTAACCCTGCTGTTAAGAGCTAGTGGTGGCTGTTTCAGTATGCGAGGATAACTGATGACTAACATCCACAGGCCTGTAAGGCTCTGGTGGCTGAGCGCAGTCTGTCTGTTCAGCCTTTAGTAAGTTCATTGAACTCTAGTAACTCTCTGCTTATGCCTGGAGAAAAGCCAGGAAGTGAGTAAATTCAGCCTGGATCTTGTGATTGCTCGCACAAGAGGAGCCTGAGCGCTATGCAAACACACCGTATCTCATCTACAGCCTCCTCCTACTGCCGGCTGTTCCTCCATAACAATCAATCCCTACAATGTCACCGTTTAGGGTTGTTACCCATGGCTCGGGAACACAGGAAGTGGGAGGTATGAGCGAGGGAAGTGCCGGGGATTTATAAGAGGGTGGGGAGGCAGATATGCAGGAATTTAAGATGGCGCCAAAGGTAAATAAAGGTAATTTCTTATCAAAACATGTCTGACAGCAGACGCTCCTTATTCAAATGGACGTGCCAAACACAGCTTGCATGCGGTGGAGGGTTTATGGATGGCTTAATAAACATGGATGATTCTGACTCTCTAAAAAATTGGTGTGGCCTTTATTAGCATCAAATCCATAGCCATCCAAAGACCTCAGCATGCTTCAAATGAAGTGCTCGTCGGATAGTCTAACAGACTTTGGAATCGGAGGTGCTGCGTCCGGACATTCCGAAAACAGATAATCTGACCATCACACCCACTTCTCGGCAGCGGCTGGCCAGCATGTGGAGGTGTGAAAGCGTAGGCATGGCAACAACACCATGAATGTCTTGTCTGAAAGCGTGCGCCGTTATCTCCATTTGTACAATTCATTAAGCTGAGGATACAAAGATACACAAGTCACAGGTCATTTGAAGAGTTGTTGGGATAAAGCCAGGAGGAGGCTATGGTGACATAATGAACCCTTAATGCTCCTGACATACTAAGTCAGCTTCAAAACTAGAGTCGGCCACAAGGCCTACTTTCTCCACAAACCTGGCCAATCACTGCGTAAAGTGAGGGCAATAGTCTTTCTTGGAAAGTTACAAAAATTGTCAGACACCAAACTTCCCCATTCCGTCTTAAGAAACACAGTTTCAGATGCTGTTTGACGACCCAGCAAGCACTCTCATGGCCTTTCTGTTGAAGTTGTTTGGTTATATATATGAAAGAGAAACTAAGTAGGACTAATACTTTGTATTTGTACTCCATCGGAGAGACAAATGTTCTGGTTAACCCTTTTCACACTGCTGTGAACGTGATTCAACAGTCCCGCCGTGTGTTTGAGTATATGATTGTTCTGCTCAGGTTACGGCGTTTATGACACTTTGATGATATGTTGCAGAAAACAGGATGTATGGTTGATTTATTAAAGAATAGGGAACCAAAATGCTCCAGACACCATGTAAAACACAACCAAAGAGACTTCTTTATATAATTGTTAAAATCTTATAATCTTGGTGTGTCATGATTGTGCATAAAACAAACAAACAGGTGCATCGGGTATAGAAATCATAATAAAACATGTTATGTAACCATAAGCTGAACTGATCTCATGTACAGAAAGTAACGGATTAAAGTGACAGATTTTCAAATGGAGTTTGGTGAGGCTCTTTCTCCATATATATCATTAGTTTAGCTGCTACGGTGGGTCATGTGATGACTGGCAGTGACAGTTTCACACGTCCCCACTCCTCAAGGGAAGTCAGGGCTCACCAGACCCAACTCAGCTCATGAAGTGTATATTATGACCAAAGAATAATGGAAAGTAAAAGATGGAGACCATGCAAGCAGCCATGTGAGTAGATTAAAGTAAATATCTTGTGTGTCCTTTCGTTCGTTCTGAGCCATCTCACTCCTGGTGAGAGGAGTTTTTTGGTTTTTTTTTTAATCTTTGCAGCTACACCAAGAGGAATCCCATTCAGTTGATCTCGTTATTCATTCACGGGCCAGCCTGACACTGAAACGCCGCTCTCAGAGTTTATCTCGAGCAGATTAACTTGATTCACAGAAGCTCATATTTGCACAAATGTTGCACTCAGGGGAAAAGAACACAGACACTTTAACTAATCAAATAAAGATCATGTTTCTCTCTCTTTCTCTCTCTCTTTCTGTTATTTGTTCATTTTCTTTCCAAGTGATACTCTATCAAACAAAACAACTGACTAAACAACAAGGGACCAAAAGTGAATCAAAGAATCAGAAATGTTGCGTAACACTCAGTGACAGCTTGTCCCTGTTACAGTGAAACAGGTGTGGCCCAGAAACCTGCTGTGTTGATGTGCTCATGCTGTTACCTTGTAAAGAGCTCATAATGGCCTCTGTTCTATTTACCTACATATCACTTTTATGGCTCTTATGTGTGTGTTGCTAAAGCAAATATAAAAACCGCACTGGATCCATGTTTTAATCACAATTTCAGTTTATGTTTTTGTAAGATATGACATTTTTTTAAAAGCTTATTTTATTATATATATATTTTATTCACAATCAAATCCAGACAGAACTTTATGCTGGATTCAAACTACCTGGCTCCAGGTTATTATTATTATTATTATTATTGGTTGCTTCTGCCAAGTATGACTGATAACACGGTATTAAAGACAGCAATCACAATATGATGATTATAGGCAGTATTTGGCTCACATCATCTGATCAGAATGTCTGCTCACATTTTATACATCAATCAATGTATCAATACTGACAGTGAAAAAAAAATAGCAATAACCAAAGTGAATCTATTATTTCTTGTATAGTGTAACATGATAAATGTGATCTAATGAAAGACTCTTAGTGATTTCTGTGTCTCCATGTTTGGTCTCATCATGACACAACCAACTAACTACGTTCATTATACTTAATACTTAATATGTTTTATGGATAATCGCTGGAAGTTGTACTCACTCGTTCTCCAGCAGGGTCATGCACACCACCTCTTTGACCCCCGGGTTGTTGGCCTTATCGCAGGAGCAGCCCTGCAGGCTCCACGTCGCGACGCGCACCACGGGCTTCCCGTCCCGCAGCCCGGACGGGGGCTCCACGTTGGGCCGAACTGAGATGATCTGCGTCGGTCCTCCGGGCGGGAGGTCCAGGTCGTCGCTCCTGAGGCTGAATGAAGTGGGGCTCGGGTGGGACTTGGTGGTGCAGGTCAGTCCTCCGTTGGTGTTGGTGGAGGCAGCCCTGGAGCGCTCCACGAACACCTGGAAGCGGATTTTGTCCAGCAGGGAGCTGTTGATGTGGCTGACCCTCACCAGGTCCTCGATGTTTTTGAACGGACCGTGTTCCGTCCGATAGGACACGATGTTCTTGGCTATCTTTTCCGTGATGCCTCGGATGCTCATGAGCTGCGCCGGGGTGGCGGTGTTAATGTTCATCCCGGTGCTGGACTGGTGGTCCAGGTCTTTGCGCAGAGAGGACGGTGAGTGCTGGGATGAACTGGTCCTACTGGAGACGCATATCTCCAGTTTGATCACCTCCAATTTGGTGGCACCAATCCCGCTCACCAGAGCCAGATCCTCCACCTTTTTAAAACCCCCGATACAGTCCCGGTACTCCACGATATTCTGCGCAACAGTGCGGTTGACACCCGGCAGAGTCATGAGTTCCTCCTCGGTGGCTGTGTTGATGTTGAGCCGTTCCTGGTTCACCATAATGTTGCCGAAGTTACACGCAGCGCTGAACTTACGTTTGCCGCAGCTGAAGTCAGTGGGGTCCTTGGGGATGGAGCGGTGGCAGCCCAGACTCCCACCCATGGCTCCAGCGGGTCACCGGGGGCTCGGATCAGTGCAGCGGGCCACGGCAGAGAGAGAAGAGGCTGAAAAAACACAGAGCACAGATTTACACAACCGCATTCACCCTCTTCCCTGTATTATCATTAAAAATGATTTTAGACATACGCACCATACAGCAGCTGTCCACAGCCGCGGCTACATGCTGCACGTACAGCTGCAGCCTGACCGTGTGTGTGTGAGTGTGTGTGTGTGTGTGAGAGAGAGAGAGAGAGAGCTGGATATACAGGATCCACAGTAAACTTTGCCCTCACACAGTCTGCTGTGTGACTGGCCACAGGTCGGCTTCCACACACACTGATCTGACAGGGAGACGCCACTTCTCACATCAATACAAACCATTGCTCCCTGCGTGCGTCAAGCCACACAGGTTTAGCCAGGAGAATACCGGAACACTTCATGTGTTGGTCTTCAAGATAAAAGCACGGAGGAAGAATAAGGATGCAATACAGGAACAGTCCTCTCATAGACTACAGGAGCCAAAAAGGGACACAGTATATATACATATATAAATATATACATGTGAACTGTCCACCAATTATTAAAAAAAACATACACAAACAACAAATATAAAGAATTTAAATTTTCAAATGTTTTTCTGTATTGATTTATTGATTATTAAATGTCTCTACAACAATCATCGAAAATATATATATATATATATATATATATATATATATATATATATATATAGTTATTCTTAATTTCATTTTTATTATTTTTATTATTATATTATACATTATTTTTTTAAGTTCACACAGTTGTTTTTTTGTTGTTGTTTTTTTTTTTTACAGTGGATTTAATGCACACGTGGACCGTCCTTCAAGTTATTTATTAATGGGGTTCTTTTAGTGGCTGGAAGAAAAAAAAACCCCAGCTTTTAAAAAGTAATTCGTCAACAAGGCTTTTATTCTGAAAGCAGAGGCTCTGCTCTGTGTGGTTTGGGACTTCCTCATTATCATGAGCAGCAGGAGGCGTGGCTTCAACCATGACAACCAGATGTTTTCACTGGGGTTGAACAGCTGATTTACTCACAAGTATGTTTCTATAAAGGCTTTATTCAAATCTGGATTATGTTTTAATGTAGACTAACAAGTGATCAATAATACACGAACACTGTAGCAACACAAGCCTGACTACAGTAAAGCACTTTTATACAGTCTTAAATGATTCCTGATCTTACATAACAAATATATTTTTATATTAATTTTTTTTAAATCAGTATTTGTAAAGACCTTTTACACTGAGTTTTGATCTGAGCTCATTGTGAACATGTTGTTTCTCATCCAAGCAGTCAAGTCTGCATTCAGTCAGAAGGTACATGCTATGTGTTATGGATCCTTTTTAGAGTGGATAATAGTTTTCACAGCATCTGTGAAGTTGGTGAATTGCCCCTTAAAGATGTTTCAGTTCTAGTCTTTGGTTCTGAAGAAGGAACTTCTGAGGAAATTGAACAGATCTATCAGGACCAAACAGTAGGACCAATATGCAGCAATCGGTCAAAGCTTTCACTGTGGACGCCATCAATGCCAAGCATGTAATTATCACCCTGGCTGTTTCCGCTCTGATCCTGCCTGATTTAATTAGCATAGCATTATAATTTTAGATAAGACGCATGCTTTCGTTTCATTCTTTATCAACAAAGCCTGTGGTTATCTATTGATCTAATGCTTTCTCTCCTCTGTAGCGGTGTTGAAAAACCCTCCATTCATCGGTTGGATGATTCTTTTGAAATACATCCACTGCACATGAATCCAATCAGTTTAAATGTATTCTTTCTAAATGGAAATAAGACATGGAAATGGAGATATACACCGCATTGCACTTAATTAATATCTACACAAATGCAGATTTCAGCATCAACAGGGCTTTATTTCCATATTTGTATGAATATTTATTGTAAATATGCTATGCCAGAAGTTTTCAAACTGGGTTTTGGAGACCACTGTTAGGGTCTCAAGAGCTTTCCAGGGCCCAGATGAGGGTTCCAAAGGTTTTGAAAGGGTTTCAGGGGTTCTTAAAGGGTTCATAAGGGATCTCTAAAGGTCCTTGTGAGGACCACGGGGGTAACAAGGGATATTTGAAGGGAAGTCTCGTGTTTACCATACAGTTCTAGGCAATCTGAAACAGGTTCCCAGGGGTTACTGAGAGGTTCTGTGGGCTCTTGAGGGTTTACAGTGATGTAGGGAAGTTCTGCAAGGTCCCCGGGGGGGTTCCAAGGATCCTCTAGGTAGTTCTAAAGACATTAGAAAGGGATTCTTGTGAAGCACCAGGGGTTCTACAGAGGACTCTGCAGTTATTTTTTCCCTGTTAATTCTTGAGGGGTTCAAATGGTCTTTCAGAAGGTTTTAAGGGTACTTGAGAGTATTCAGAATGTTTCCAGGCATCTTCAACAGTGCGCCAAAGGTTTTTAGTGATTCTATGGCTCTTTAGTAACAGGATTAAAGGGAGGTCCGAGGGTGATCTGAGGAGATGAAACAGTCTCTCAGGAATTAAGGGAGTTTGATTTATTCTTGAGAGGAGTGCAGGGGTTGCTGGGATGGTTCCGGGGGTTCTTTATGCACACTAGAGCTTCTTCAAGGATTACAGGGGTCCTTGATTTCTGGGTTTTTTGACTGGTTAAGGGGCACTTGGACACAGTGATTCTTACAGGTTTTAAAGGCATTTGAGAGGGTTTCCGGCAGTGCTTGATACACTTACACAGGTTGTTGGGAGGGTCCCAGGAAGTCTAAAACACGATTAGCACTATTTTAATTTGACAACCATCATAGCTTTTGCACAAGAGAATCTAGCATCATCAGTTCGGTCATCATAGGTGTCATAGTCATCACTGTTTGCCTGTCCCAGTTATGTAAAGCATCATATCTGACAAATGCAAATTTAATCACATGGCTCGTTCTTTTTTTTTTTTTCTTCTTACTTTGTCAGGTGGGTCAATCAGTCAACCAGTGCTATGGATCTCTGACCCTGACAGGTAATCTAGAGCACACAGTCAACTGTGCGCCAGGGTCCTCTGGTAGTAAATGGATAGTCCACTGTTCACATCACAAGTCTATTTAGAACCACGGTGACCCATGGCATAAATACTGCACATTGCCACCTCCGCCTGACCTCAGGTCTTATGCAACACAAGTAAGACTTTAACATGTCAGATGGTGAAAAAGAATCAGGACTTAAAAAATGAAGATACCAACACTCTGAAAAAGGGCTAACTGAAAAGGTGTGAATCTGATCTACATCTAAATCAATTAAAATTTGTATTGAATTTAAAAAACATGACAGCGACTTATGATTGATGTTGTATGATGGTAAAAATAGTCAAAACGTATTGGTAGCACAGAAAAATAAATCTTACAGTCTACTGATGGTATTAAAGGCTCCCTGCATAACATTCTTTGTCTGGAGTGTATGAAAGTCCAACAGAAAGAGTGTTGACGGTCTCTGTGACACATTTCCTACAAGTCTTATCATTCTGCCCAGGGCTGGAACTAACCCAGAAACACTGCAGCTCTCAGTGAACCAGGTCAATGTCAGAACAGCAATTAACCAAACATGAACAGACTCTGATTAACCTGATAAGGAGCAGAATTTGGCAGCAAAAGCGGAGGTAAAGTAAGAGACAATGGAGAGGAAGGCATGGTGGATTAATAAAGAACAATGAGCCAATTATGGATTCATTTAAGTATATCCAGCTGCAAAAATGTGTTTAGCATAGAATCTTTGGAATGTAGGTGGGAAGCAGGATTAGATTTGTGACCAGTTCCTATCTCGTCATGTGGGCTGATAAATGGGGTTTTAAGTGTGCACTGTTTTAATTGGCTGGGGGTGCCTTCACCTGAGTGACCCGAGGGCACAGCCGACCAATCAGTGAGAGCAGAAGCAAAAGCAAACTAGCTGTCATATTAGGAAGAGTGTGGCGTGATATTACAATACAGCAGCATGCGTGTGTGTGTGTGTGTGTGCGTGCGTGAGTGAGTGAGTCCAAAGGGTCCAGCATTTGTTTGAATAAGCCAAGAGGAACGCCAAATTTAGCGTTACATCAATACATGGAGCAATACAGACGTTTTAAATGAAAAATCTATTGAGCACATCTGATATGGTACAGAGTGAATGATTTGATGCTATAATGGATTAATCAATATATTGGCTGTCTGTAGGAAGGTTAGGGTTCGGGTACAAATGTAACACTATGATTCACAAAAAAAATCCTAAATGGACCCACAGGTCATCTCCTGACGCTCTGTTTACTAAAGTCAACAGTGGCCAGGAAGTAAACCGAGACCCAAGCTGTTGCCTAGCAACATGATTCCTGTGACACAGGTTTCAGCTGGGAGCGGCCCAGGACGGTCTGAATGCTATTTAACTTTTCCGAGTTCACCGTGACATCCTGGAGGATAGACGGAATACTGACAGATACTGATAAGCGATATCTGATACTTTAATCAATAAAATAATAACAATCCCATATCAATGCACCTCTCAACGACTAACAGTTCTTTAGAGCGGTAAGAGGACACAGTTTGTCTTTTTAATGTGAATATGAAAGAAGGTCTAGCTTTCTGTCAGGATCTTACAAGGAACCTCACATTTGTTTACTCCAACAATAACCCCATCAGTAACAAGGACCCAAGGGCCACCCCCCCGACCTTCCCAAGAATCCCTGGAACCCCTCAACATCTTATCATATATTCTTCAAAGCACTCTTAAAAGCCCCTAGAACTACCACAAGGACTCAATGGGCTACTTCAAGAATTCCCTATTCCTCTCTCTCAACCATCACAGGGACCCCAGGAACCACCTCAATCACTCACTTAAGGACTATTAAGAGAAGAATCATTAATACTTCAAGAGACTGGAGTCAGTGATACCTAGAATCCCTAAAACATCTAAAAAATCTATTAAGAAGTATTAAAACTCCCACAAGAACTCATTAAACTCCTTCAAGAATCTCCAGAGACAAGTACAACAGGAACCACCTCAATCACTCACTTAAGGACTATTAGGAGAAGAATCATTAATACTTCAAGACATCTTAAGACAATATTGAAGGACCACTGGAGTCTCCTCTGTGATACCTAGAATCGCACAAGAATCTCCAGAGACAAGTACCACAGGAACCACCTCAAAATGTCAATCAAGGAATACCCTCTCTAACTCCTAGAACTTGCTGGAACGCCCTCAAGAACCCACAGTGGTGCTAGAGTTCTACTTAGAAAACCAACTAACCCCCACTTTTCTTTAATTCAAATAATTACAAGGAAGCTTAATACCCAAATAACAAAGACTACTTTACTGTCTGTTCTGTCTGTAAGTGCCAAGAGGGCAGCAATTGAGGTGCAATGTGTTTGAGCAGCATGGATGCCCAAACAGTACAGAAAAAGAACAATCTTTCCATTAGATGAAAGGCTAAGCAGGACAACCCAGGAGGCCTTGTGGATCCTTTACCAAGCACATTGGAGTGCATCAAGACAAAAACAGCTGGGTCATGTTTAAAGTCCAGAGAGACAGTGATAAGGCTGATCAAAAGCATGGAAAGTTCCTGAACATGTAGCGGACAAGGAGGCGAGGCAGTGCAGTGATGCCACCTGCTGGAAGCAAACTGAACCTGGACCACAAGTATAACAACAAGTGGTGCTTAGTTATACTTTTTCAATACTTTAAGGAATATAACCTCTGGAATGAAATGCAGCATTGACTGTGACCCAGACCTCACTGCCCAACATCAGTGTTAGAGCTACCTAATGCCCTTAAAGCTTGAAGCTATTTATGAACATGAAACGTTCAATAATCACGTGGATGTAATGTTCGGTTGTCCACATACCTTTTGCCATGTAGTGTAAATTTTTTGTCCAAATTCATCAACGTTTTTTTTTTCTCCATCACAATTTTATTCTGTGACTTTGTACAGTAAAAACAAAACATTACAAAATACAGATGCAAACAGTGCTAAATGTGATGTAAAGAAAGCCAGCTTGGTACATTTATGGAGTCGACAGCTGTTTGACTGAAGCATCTCAGCTCCAGCTTTCCTATCCAATGAAATCTCACACAGGCTTTCCAAACCCTGCCCCTGGAAAGACTTGTTTCTGTTGCATATAGAGTCTGAACAAGAACTGAAGGTGTGTCGGCTTCTTTACATTGTTGCACTCAGGGTGAGTGACGTCAGGAATACGTGGAGAGTTTCCAAGAGCAGGGTTGCAAAACATGGGCTATGATAATCAAAAACAAAATGAGCGCAATCTCTACCAGGACCAATACAAAAAAAAAAGAAGTAAATGAACACAAGGAAATGTTACACATGATTGAAGTTAAACACTGCAGTTCATGGTTATACAATTTACATTACAGGAGCTGTAGGAACATAATATCTTGGGAGGAATAACGTGTGAGATCTAAAGAAGTGAACCAAAAGATATATATTTATATAAAAAACAGTGCCTGAGGTGAGCTTCAGCCTCACACAGCCTGCTTACATGCAGGAAGTGAAAGACCGACCTCTTTGTTTTTTTGGCATTAAAAAAGGATGCCAGAGTAGCATCCGACATTCCCAAACTAGAAGAAGAAAAGAGCAAAGACTGAGTGGACCCTGAACTTTGTGTCTTTGTGTTTTACATGAATGAAGCCACTTTGTGTTTTTTTTTTATGTGAATATAATTGTGTGTCCCTGTTACCAATCAAAAGATATAAGAACAAGTACAAGTGTGGAGTATTTTTTTTTTAGGTCAATCGATCAAATTCAGAGTCCACACAACACTGCCCCCTGGCTTTCTTTTGATTATTACACAGTAATATGGTCAAACAGCGGCTGTAGTTGATCGACAGGTGTTTCGACAATCAAGGCTGACATGTTGGCAAAAAAATAATACACTGTAACATTGAGAAGGTCGTCCGGCGATATTAAAATATCTTCTTCTTTTTGTTCTTTTCCAAGGTCCTGTAAAATACAAGAATCAGTCAAGCATCCAAAAAACTGTTTAGTTTGAATAGGCTCCAGGTGTTATTGCAATTATCTGCATTTTATAATCCAGCATAATTGTTTTGCAAGTCCTACTCTGCTCTATGTTAGTGGTTGCAAAATTCAATGAAATGCTGCGAGGCATGAAGTGGCTGCTTAAATAATCATAATCCTATGAAAACATGTTTTCTTAATAAATATGGACTTGGGGCAGATTTGCGTTCTGGTTGTTTGTGAAAGCATTTGATCTGTAGTCATTCAGAGGGGAGGCTGAAGCTAACAGGTCAAACACACTATCAGATAGCCACCAGTGTAGTGGAATATACTCATATTTTAGAGTAGCAAGTCCTAACGGGAGAATAACAGGAGAGTAATACTTGATACCCTGTCAGAAGAACTCTGCCCCAAGCTCATTGGCTCCTACTGAATATGCAATCTTTGAAAATGACTCACAGCTACATAGTTTATATAAAGGCTCAGTAATCTATTCTAAAAACACTCACTGTAGTTTTTAGCAAATGTTACTTAAGTAGGAGGAAACGGTGAATTTGTTGGGGACTATTTTTAGATACAATCACAGCAGTATTATGGCACATTAAAGTTTATTTTTTCCCAAGTTTGTTTTGATCTCTGCTCTAAAAAGCAATGTTATTTTAATGAAAGCCTGCATTGTGCGAGAGACCCGGGAATGTGTAGAGCTCTGTTTTACATACATTTAAATTAATAAATTACTGATTGCCCTTTAATACATAATTTAAAACTGTCTTTTACATTTTGTGTAATTTTCTGTTTCCTGGTACACAGTATGCAGAGTATTCAGTGCTGTATTAATCTTAAGTGACATCTTCAGGTCAGATTAAGCCTGAAAGAAGCACCGCAGTAAAACACTGATCATCATGTGTGAAGGTGTGTTTACCTGGAGGCGTCTAGTTTCTGCTGTTCTAGGATCCTCTGCTGGGCCTCCCAGCTGGCCTTCTCCTCCTCGTGTTGGCGACGCTTCTCTTCCAGCTCTTTGTGCTGGGCCTCCAGATTCTTCTTCATTTGCTCATGACGCCTCTGGAGCTGCAGGGAAATGGAAGTGCAGTCAGAAAGACAACACAATACAAAAAAAACAAAACAAACAGAACAGCTTCCTTAACTTACCTCAGCCTCAGAGTCTCTAAGTTTCTGGAGCTTCTCTTTGACCTTCATCTCAAACACTTGTTCCATTTCTTGTTCCATCTTTTTCATCTTAGACACATGGTCCCGCCGCTCCTCCTCCATCTGGGCTAGAGGACTCCTGGAGACACAAACCATATTGATACAGACAGCACACAGTGGCAGATATGTGGATGGTGATATTTAATATCCCCCCCCCCTCTTTACATGTGTGGCTGAAAGCCGAGTATTGAGAAGAAGAAGAAGAAAGATCAAGGGAAGAGGAAAGGCCAGGCACGCCTTCCTTCCCTGGAAGCCCTCTGCAGTAGGCAGCTTCCAGGGAGGGCTGCAGCTAAAAGGTGATTACTCTGCAATAATGTCAGAACATTACCTACCTGTCCAGGTGACGCAACATCGAGCTAGTAGAAGCATCTTTTACCCTGTTTCTAACGCTAAATTGCTAAAAAAGCTCCTGATATTCTGACTTGAGAGTGTTCTCGCATTATTCCAAGCTGGTTAGCCTTGTTGCTAGTCGTGTAGTCGCACCAGATAATTAATACATTCAGTTGAAATTAGCTTTTTGTTGTCATGTTATATATTTCTAGCAGTTAGTCAACAGGTGAAACCAGCTGTGTAGAGCGGCATGTTAATCAGCTGATGAAGTAATTAGCCATTAGCCAAAGGAAAATTTGTCAACAGAAGGTGCAACATGTTTTGATTGTATTACTGTCTCTAGTATGAATTTATGGTATGTTACATAAGGCCAATGTTTCATTCAAACAAATATATCCATTTCAAAGCATTGCAGGTAAAAAAAAAAAAAAAAAAAGAAGAAACACAATCCTATGAGGCAGGGAAAATGAAAAAGGTTGGAGCGAGGAGGAAACAAATAACATCTGTGAGGTTATGAAGAAGTGAAATAACACTTACATGCCTTCAGCCGTCTCAGGTCTAAAAACAAACAAATGCACAGACACTTAGCTCGCTGCCGTAACACATGCATTAGCTTGTGAGAGTGTGCTGGTGATTACTGACGGCTGCAGCTGGTGGATTAGGAGTCAGATGGTGCCTCAGTTAGTGCTGTCAGTTAGACACAACTGATACTGGTGACCAGTTAGTGGTGGTGGGCTGGTGGGGGGGTTAGTGCTGGTTTGTTTGGGCCATGAATGGGTTTAAAGGTTTAGACTGCTTTAGTGACAGCTTGGCAACTATAATCTGTAGGTCAGTTGTTGCAGACTTTGACCTCTGAACTGTTGATCACAGACAGAACCAGCAGCCATATCAGCAACATGTTCCAGTGGGATTGAAGACAACCTCCCGTTTCACTTAACACTTTAAACCATGAAGACGACAGAGCTGTGCATACTGTACTGATGAACTCACTTGGTTAGCTGTCCTTTGGTCTTGTTGTTGTCCACACCGTTGTAGGTGACAGCAGCCAGTTTTCTGCTACGGTAGTTTTCATAATGAACATTGTTTGTCACATCCTTCAGGTCCTGCATGTGGGTCCTGGAAAACAACAATAGTGGATGCAAACGAGAGCATTTACTTTTATTTAAATATTTTAAATTCTATGATTTAACACTGAACCAGATCTTTACAAGAACATTTAACTTTAAATTAAATGTAAATAAATAAATAGCCAAGGAGCGACACTTCTGCTTCTGAAGGCATCAGGCATGATCTTGCCACAGGGTCATATGAGGCATTAGGCAGCGTAACCTGAGGTGTGTTTTTGCTCACCTGATGAGCATGTTCCGGAGGATTGTAAAATCACAGTGCTCTCCATTCTCCACTGTTAGAAGAAGCAAACAGTTTAGGTGCAATAATATGAACTTATTAATACATCACATGAAGCTGTAAGGAATGCTGGAAACAATTCAGGAATTATGCAGTTGACATATCGACACATAAAGAAGACTTAATTTTTTATCTTGGTATAAAATGATAATTCTTTCCAGCTGAGATCTGGAGGTAAGACAGAAACTGTGCATGTGTAATGTCTTTGTATATGAAACCTGTGTGTGCACAACTACAGTAAGAATGATATATGAAAGCTGAAGCAGGAAGTGGGTTTGTAAACCGTGATGGATGTTTACAACAGACGGTTTGGGTAATGACTTAACATGTTCTAGTAGCCTTAGTTTTCTCTTCTAAAGTGTGACTAATCAGAACTAACCTGTTAGGAGCGAAGAGAGTCATTAATATTATATGTTCAATACTATACGTAGGCCGCATGTTTATAGGAGGTAGTGTATATATTAAATAGTGAAATAAAGACCAAGTTTGTCAGTTTGTTCTTTTACCATAAAGCATTTGATTAAAAGCATCAAAACTTTATTTTACTTTTCAGTTTCTTTTACCAGCTCTTTAGCTGTCCAGGTTTTTTATTTTTGTGTCTATCTCTATTACATCATTCATCTATTACATAATAGATGAATGATTTTATATATACTTAACAGTATTATTTACTGATGTATTCAGTTAAGTTTTTTTAAACATACTTTTACAACCTTTTGTCACGTTCAGGCTTCCATACTTTACGCTTTAAATTTAACTATTTAGTCTAAAGTGTTTTTCAGGGTCTTTAGGGCCCTGCAGTAACACAGTGACATGTACAGTATGTAGTAGCAGGCACCACCAGCAGAGGACATCACGTCCCTCCTGTAGAAAACTCACCACCGTCCCCTGAGCTTTCTCCGTTCTGCTGTGAGAGTGACTCGCATAGCTTCTCAGGGACCTTGCCCTCTTTCTCTCTCCCGCCCTCTCTCCATATTTATGCTGACATTGAGCCAAAAACATTTTTGGTATTCCAAAACTCATTCTCCATGGACAGCAAACCAGTTTCATAGTGGCACTCCTACATGTGATCCACTAGGCAGTTGTTACGCAGTCTACAGACTACAGAAAGAGTCTTGAACATGAGATTTTTATATGATCTACTTAAATTCATTTGTTACAGTAAAGACCTCTGAGCTCAGTCACATTCACTCTGCATCTGTTTAGAGCTGAAAATCTTGTTATTTTTCATATGTCTTGCCACAGTGTGACTGAAACTTCCCGTCATGTCAAACAGGACGCTCATATCCTGTGCTGAACAAAAACTGTCTCCTTTCTTCTCGGCAGAACACAAGCTAACAGTGTCAAGACCAATTCATACTAAATATGAATTTAGTCATTGTTTTAGTAAGGAAACTAATTCAACATGTAAGTATCAGTTACTCTGTAGAGTAATATTTTAATCCTGTAATTTTACTGCAGTCAGTCAGTTTAAATTCAGTGTTTCTCACTGATACATACTGGGCCCCATGAACATTTCTGAATATCCAGTCAGATTCACCACACCCTGCATTGCAAATCTGACCTGCAGGCCCAGTCAGCAGCTGATGAGAAAGAGACTTTGACAAAACAATCGTACCACAAGAGTCATTCAATAGCTGGAGCTGGAGCTTTCTATTAGATCACATGGTCTTCATCAGCTAATGGAGTTAGCCAGGTGAGCTCCTTAAGGACTTTTTGTACATGGTACCCCCAACCATTTCTTAAGTCAGTCTTAAAAACAACAGTCAGGAGCCCAAATAATTATTGACATATGTTTTTCTTGCTGTAATCATTGCTTCTGTTGATAGAAGATCTCTTCATAATGCATTTACAATGTAAGTAAAGGGGACAACTTCCACAAGCGTCATATCCAGTACAGATCTTTCAACATTACAGTGTTTTTATTGGCAAGGTCCATCTTTGTTACTATACTTCCACCACAGCTCAACAGGGGAAACATTGAGGAAACAAAACAGACCGTAAATGTGTCAGACATCCACTTTATAACTCAGACTGATGAAGCTTCATATAAGCTCAACATTTACTTTAAATGACTGTGTGGACACACTGTGGATTTTGGCCTCCATCACTTACACTGAAAGCACATTAGAAGCAGATCTTTTAACAGCCAGTATGAACAGGAGGAATGATTACAGTGAGGAAAACTCTTTCACTGTTAAAACTGGTATGCAACTGTTGTTTTAAGACACACTTTATAATAATGGGAACCTGTCCTTGAAACCACTAGTTTTGCTCGGTCATTTGTCCTCTATTCTTCATTCATCTGTATTTCCATGACAACCTGTTTGACTTCTTTTTCTCACCGTTTTATGGGCTGCCTGAACCACACATTAGTATCACTGCCCTCTGCAGTTGGCAGGAGTGTGTATTGTGTCATAGTGTGTGAGTACACGTGCTAGTATAACGCAGCATACACACAAAACAGGTGCCTGCTCATCACTACGCTGTTCCACATGACCGCTAACTTACTCTGTGTTATTGTTTGTCTCGAGTGTTATCATGTTGGAATGAGGTTACTATGATATAGAAAATATTATCACTCATGTCCTCTAAATCCATTTATGGATGGATTACCAACCACATTTTGTTAGCAGTTTTTCAAGTCTGATTTAGAACTTTTTCCCACATTTTTTTTTAAATACCAGTAAGTGTGTAGAACATGTAGTTAATTTTATTATTTCATAATGGAAACCTTGTACATAAATGTAACTTTTATGCAACAGCTCCCAGTTTCTTCACATTTAAATATGTACTATAATACTAATATGAACTAATATGAATATTTCCTGCTAAGTTGATTTAGAAAGCAAAAGCTTTTCTACGGTTAGTTAAGGTGCAATGATTGGATATAGTTTATCATTTTATTTTCAATAAGTATCAGCTTGTTTGAAACTTTATACACAAACGTTGTCTTTATAACTTATGAATTTTAAATAATTTGTCTTTATAAACTGAGACTTTTAAATGTATTTTTTAAGTGTAACCAGAACCTGTAATGTAAAATTATATTTTGTCATTCATTTGTTGATCAATATCTGACTTCAATGAAATTCAACATAAAAACTAAATAAACAGTAATCTCACATTTACTCATTCTGACAAACTCTTTTTTTTTTTGTATTAAAGTGTGTGTGTGTGTGTAACAGTGTGTGCTGAACACTGGGATGAGAGCAAAACTAAAGCGCATGGGTTGTGTTACTGCTTCGCAAACCATCTACGCATGATGCTCAATAACCCAGTTAAACTGTGGAAATATTTGTGTGTGCGAGATTCCACTTAGTTGATCAATTTATAGGCTGGATCGGCGCTCACCTTCAGCCACGCCCCAGGGGTACTGCCTCCCGCGCACTCTCTTTCCGTTGACCTCGATAATGGTGTTACTACCCACTACAGCCAGGGGTAAACGATCCTGCAGAGGGGAGGAGGGGACAACTGTTGCAGAGATCACACACAACCCCTAAAAATACACTGTCGGCTGAGGGTGTGTACTAACATACACAAACACTGCATGTTTGACATCAAAAAGACACTGTATTAAATGCAAATGTCCCGTGCAACTAAAAAACAGAGTGATTTATTGTGGGGGGTTGCTTCAGCAGACAGACCTTGATCTTTCTGACCATCTTCATCTCCTCCTCATCGTCCGTATCTGGGAACTCGTAGATTTTGATTTTGTGCTCCTGGATTTCTTTCATGATCTACACACAGCAGAGGGGAGGAGACAAAGGAAGAGGAGGGGTGAGATGGAAAAACAGCATGAGAGGCGATGTAGTGGAGTGAGCTCTATGTGGGACAAACGGGTCAATAGTTCACACTGGAGGTTCGTCAATACGCACAGGAGGAGGAACCTGTACTTTGATTATGAGGCTTATGATGGATAATAAAAAAAAGATTACTTGGATTTGTCAGAGAGTCAAACATTAAGCTGCATATGAAAGCAGATCATATCATATTAATCTTCAAGTATTTTGATAATTAAATAATGGCTTAAGACACATGTTCATTTTTGGATTGGTGATCAAACATCCCGGGGCTGTAGGTGGTGGGAACCAAAAACATTGAGAAGATCATCAGCAGACTAACTAATGATGACAATAATAATCAAATAAATAGAGTTGTCAGAGTTACATTTCTGTTTGTACTCAGTGTATTGAGATTTGATAGCCAGCAAGGATTAGTTCCATGTCAATATGAAGTAAATATTAAGGCTATGACATAGGCCAATAAAAATATCAGCCCCCAGTTCGTATCTGATCCCACCAGAAACTGTAACTACAAACATTCAAGTACAGCAGAGTGTACAGGACTGTGGACTGTGGTCATACACTGAAATGCATCATGTAGCCATGTTAGCACACTGATCACGCACCTGTTTCTTGAACTGTTGACACTCCTCTGGGGTCATTGTGTCAGCTTTGGCGATGAGCGGGATGATGTTTACTTTTTCATGTAACCGTTTCATGAATTCAATATCAAGAGGCTTCAGTCTGGAGAGGGAAGAGGGAAAGACAAGAGACAGTTTGGACGTTAGAGGGTTGGTGAATGCATGTGGTATAAATGAAGCAGTGAGCTCCTGTCCACACAGCCTGCAGGGCTAAAAGACAGTTTCATGGTTTGGGTGACCTCAATCTGCACATGAGAACCAGTGATATGACTGACCAAGTCAAACAAAATCAATACTTGACTTTGGATTAATTTTCCCCAGAGTTTGTGTTCTAAGGCAGAGCTTATGTATAGAAAGATAGGTGTATTCTAACAAAGAATAGACAATTGCACCATAATTGTTGTGCTCAATGTGTGATATGTCTCATATCTATGATATATCTTTGATATTGGAAAATATTAATCCAAACTATGTTACACCATGTATTAAGCCATGTTTATTTCCCAGATTTCAAAGTTATAGGAGTTATAGGTTGTTCTTGGCCGTTTTCACTTTCATTGTAGTTTATTTAATCTTGCTGCATGATCAGCTGCTACTGCCCCCGTCTGTGAGAGCAAAGCTGTTAACAAATGTTTTGCTTGGACTACTTTTCTCATTTATTCCACATATGGTCCTTTGGCCATTTCTTATCATAGAAAATGTTTTCAATCTTAAACCGTGACCATAGGCGTCATGTACTGACTAACAGACTGATGGAAACTCTTGAAAAATAAAATAGCTGACGTAATGTTTGTACGTCAGCTATTACAGACAGGATTACAGTGCATCATGTATTGATATGTATTGATAATGCATTTATCATACCAAACACTGAGTGAAAATAAAACATTTCTGTCCACTAGTAAATTACACAAAATTCAGGGATGACTCAGAAACTGCAAATTAATGCAAACATTATAATGTCTCACTTGAGTGAACTTGTGTTTCAGTATTTGATAATCATTTGTTTGCTTTTCTACAGCTACCACTGTATACAGCACACTTCCTGCTTCTGGGCAATAAGATGAATGAACACAGCGAGATTTTACCCTTATAGAACTGGATCCTGGTATTTTTAGCATTTGTGTGCATGTGTTTTATGTTCACGTACTTGAGGACCATCACATGTACTGAAATACAGATACCTAGGGAACTGTCGTAGATATATTCTGAGCTTAAACTGTCTCAGTAAATGTTTCACCTGCAGCAACAGGTTTACAAAGTTCCTGTTGTTGTTAAAATGACAATAATATTGTTTATCGCAATTATTTGTGGGACAATATATCCAACAAAACTACCGTATTTTCCAGACTATAGAGCGCACCTAAATATAAGCCGCACACACTAAAATTTGAATGAAATATATATTTAGTCACATATAAGACGTTGATATCCAGGCCAAGAAATAAGTTATTTAGACAGAAAGATTTTGTACCATAAGTGTTTATTCATATACCTGAACTGATTGTTTCCGAACAGTGCAGCAATAAAAGTAGCAATAAAAGTGCTGATAAACAAAACAGAAAGTCATTGATGGTTTTATTCATCTTCCTCCTGCGTACTGAAACCATTAAACACCAAATCACTGTCACCTTTTCCTCCTGCACACTGTTAAAGCGCAACTATGAACTATTAAAGTGGCTTCATTCCCTCATGCACTGAAGCCACAAGTCACTATTTATCTTCCTCCTGAGCATTTAAAACTAATGAACATCATACCACTTTACTTCACTTCACTTCTGCGCACTGAAGCCACTGAAGTCGTCCTCTTCAGTGTCGGAGTTGAACAGCCTCAGATAATCTTCATCACATACCGCCTCATCATAGATTCATTAACGGCAAGCTTACGTGCAGCCGCTCTGTTTCCTTCACGGATAACCAGATCGATGGCATTCAACCTAAAAGCTGCATCATGGGAATTTCTTCGTGGGTTTTCTATTTTGATGGGTTGAGGGTGTAATAATATTATATACCCCCCCGTGGGCTGAAGAAAAATTCATAGAAAAGCGGCACCTCTGTATAAACCGCATAGTTCAAAGTATGGGAAAAAATAGCGTCTTATAGTCCAGAAAATACGGTAGTTAGTTATCACAAACCTATTTCTCATTTATTCAAGTTGGGTGTGATAGGTTTGTGGATAGGAAAATGCATTTGTGAACATTGTTATTTTTCCCCAAATCAACAAAACACATTTGTAAAGTTTATACAAATGTATAAGTGTATATAATGAGACCTAGTTCAGCTGCAGTTTTTGACACAGTGCAGAAAGTCGTGTAAAGCTAGCTCTAATACACTGCTTAAAATGATTAATACACACACACACACACACACACTTACACACACAGTGCTTTTCTTTTGCCAGGAGAGCAAACAAGGCTGTGGCCACACTGGGTCATGCAAAACCACCTTTTGTTATAGGCAGCACAGTGTGTGTATGAGCCAGTCAGGCCAACTGTGTGTGTGTGCGTGTGTGTGCCAAGACACAGATGGTAGGTCTCCAGGTCAGAAGGTCTCCAGGTCAGTGAGCTCAGCACAGATTACACCAATGTTATTCCTGCCTGGTAGGCTGGTAGGAAGCCACAGGCAGAGCTGCCTGGGTTGTGGCTACTCGACTCCTGGCCAGAGAATCATGCAACAGGGGAGCAACACTGAAACACAACACTTGACTGTACTGTTCCCATATGAGCCCACACCATAATGAGAGGAGAAGAATACTGCCTCCTACTGACAGTTGCTAACCTTTTACCTTACTGACGCTTTTTTGGGGACAATTTCTCAACCTTCATAGCTGATATCTCCTGTGAAGTTCCTCAAGGACCAATCACAGGCCCTGTTTTGTTTTTCTTCTATATGCTTCCTCTTTAACTACTGAAACTAAATAACTGTGATGTGAAGAGACTTCAGGACTGTCCAAATTATATGAGAAATTATATTAACTTTAGATTAACTTTCTCCAGCTGCAGATAAAGTTTCTGCCGTAAGTCTGAGAGTGTTATTTGTGGCTCTCAAAAGACTAATCCATTGGAATATCTAAAAACCTTGGCTCAGTATGTTACTTCCTCTGCCAAAGATCTGTCCATAATTCTGAGAAGTAACTAATTCAGTGGTTAATTCCAGTTTCTTCCAACTGCAAACAGCCCTTTGGCATTTGGACCAGCAGAACTCTCTGTATGTCCCAGTGTGTCCTGTATAACTATGCTGTGTGTTCTTACACAGCTGATATTTAACTTTCCAATCCTAGTAACTCCAGTTCAACAAAGCCCGGCAGCCTCTGACCTGCTTCCAACCCAAGCCTGCTTCCAACCCAACCCAAGTAATGCATTTCTTTCTAGCCTAATTAACTTTGGTTTTTCAAAGGAATCAATAATCGTAGTTACATTGTGAGTCAACTGCACGACATTTAATTCAATTACTGCATGAAACAATCCTGAACGTACACTGTTTGAATCTATTGAAGTGGTTGGTTTGTTAAAATCCCTGTTTCAAATACTTTAGTCAATGACCAATAGGATCTCTGTCACCTACCCGTGTCCAGACGGGGCGATGAAATACAGGCAGCACTGCACTCTGCTGTCCGGCATCAGCCGCCTGTTGACCCGCGATTCTGCGTTGAGGTAGTCCTCGAACTTACTGTCGATGTAATCGATGACCGGCTGCCAGCTGAGGACGACACATCAACCACAATAATGTCAGGAATGTCCTGTGTTTCTGCACAAAACTGCGGAGTAACTTAAGTGATAGACGGCTAAGCTCACCAGTTACTGTTGTCTACAGCGTCACCAAAGCCGGGGGTGTCGACGATGGTGAGCAGAAGATGCACTCCTCCTTCTTTTATCAGAACTTTTGACTGTTCCACCTGCAAGGAGCGAGAACATTGATGCAAATTAATTTGAATAAATAATACCGGTAATACAAATAAATAAAATAAAAATTATTGGAGGCTTCAAGGTTATATCACATTAAATTCCCTCGGAGTTATTGTGATTGCAAAAAAGTTATTTTTGTAAATGCTGTAGAAAAACAGACACGTTTTTTCCTGCACACATCACATTGACCAACTACTCCTCTAATGCTTCATACCTGATACCAGTTTGTATTTTACTGCTTTTCAAATCTACTTCCTGTCTGCAGAAAAAACTCATTTTCCACCAGGCATCAACATCAAGGCCTGCATGCTTTCAACTATTATCTGAGACAAGAAACTGACAGTCAACTAGAATCAAATTATGCAAAGAGAAAATCAAGGCAACCACCAGACAAGAACATTGATATCAGACAATTCTGCAAAAACCCTGAATTATGTTCGATGACAAAAAATGTCCAGAATCAACATTTCTAAAGCGACTGTGGTTTGGTTGACAGCAGAGAAAGATCAACGTATGGTTAGGGTTTGGCAACTGTAACACTTGGTTACGGTAATATAAGGGAAGGATTGTGTTCATGGTTTATAAAAAGGTGTCAGACTTCAGCCACCACTCCAAACTCTACACACTACTTCTCTACAGCTAAACAATGCTGCTTTCTAACACATCAGATAGGCCAGAAGGGTTGAACTTTGATCAGCATGGGGTTGAGGAGGAACTCGTGATCAGCAGATGAACTTTGATTTAATAAGCAGATCTGAACAGCAGCAGACTCGGACCTTTCAAACTGAGTGAGCGATGAGAAAAAGTCAGAAACTGACTGAGGTCAAGCACTGAAATACAGAGCAGATCAACATCGACATTACAGCACTCCATCAAAACACATACACAACAGCCTTTGATTGCAGCCCAAGTCTGAACATGATTTTTTTTTCCTTCTTAAACTGATGCTTCGAGATAAAAAATAATGAGTGTCAGTTGCGTAACATTGTAAGAAAGCTGCTAGTTTCCCTGAGGAGAAGGACACACTGGAGTATAACCTCAGCTAAACTGAGCCAATACCTTACACTTAAGCAGCACCACAGAATGCCTGTGGTACACTCACTGACTGGGGCTGGGCTGCACTTTCACTACACCACATGTTGGTTAAACTGCAAAACCAGGTTCTCACAACATAACAAACCTCTTCAAACAAGGAAAAGTGAGACTTAACACAGGCGAATGGTGCCGAGTGTGTGTTTGACTGCAGCCAGGAGATGTTTCTGCAGAGGGCCGCTGTGCTATATTAACCATTTACATTTTGTTTTGGTATAACAGTGGCCAACACGGCGAGGCCATGGGGCTCCAAGAACTAGACTAAATGCAAAAAGTTGTTAACCTGCAAATCTACTGCCTGAAAAAGTATTTAAAAAGCACTAACTCACTACTGCTTGGTTTAGTCAGATATATGCACCAACAAATGCAACAGGCAGTGATTGGAGCCGTTTGACAGGTGATATCATGGCCTTGTTGTTGCACTAGTGAAGAGGGATGTGGGATGGTTTTCCATCAGTGTAATGAAAGACCTCGACCGTCAGAATAAATTTGAGTAATTTACTTTAAAAAAATGCCCAAATTCTCAGATAACGTTGACTCTTTTTGATGCATATATCCTGATGACACTATGTTATCACTGACTGGCTGCAGGTTTGCTCTCATATACTGCTTGTTCAAACAGCTGCCCTTAAACATCCATCACATGCACACACACTGCTGCAGCACAAGATCCCCTGCAGACCTTAACCTTTATGACCCCCACCCACCACTCAGTGACGTCCGTCATGTACTGGAATCTACCAAAGGCCTGGCTGTCTTTAGACTGACCTCTGACCTGCAGTGCTGGATACTGCCCAGAGGTACTAAACATCGTACAGTCTGTGTCAAACTGAGAACTTTTAAATAGCAATCAGTATTAAATGTGCCATATTTTACATGCAAAATAATGTGAGAATAAAAACCTACTGCAGAGCTGCTGGAATAAACTGCATGTGAAATACCTTTATGACCATGTCACTGTGAAAGAAAGATGCTTGTGGTGCTAGAAATGTCTGTGAGGACAGCAGAGTTGTGAATGCTGCGCCGTCTCTCTTCTTCTACTCCATAAAAAAAAAGGATGAGTCAAGCCACAGACGTGCCTATTAACCACACAGGCTGCCCACAGACGGTGAGCTCATAGGAAAAGGAACAACAACACTTGACTGCACCATGGTGCACAAGGACGGTAATGCGAGACGTCAGCACTACAGTCAGTACCAGAGTTTGACTGGATCACAGGACTGCAAGCTTATTGGATTGTGTGATACTGTGATTGGATTGTGAGGAAACAAAGCACACATGATGGAGCCATGGTGATCAGTCCTCTACGAGTCAGTCCACATGGGTTCAAAACTCAGATAAAGGATTGATTGACAGATCTTCACTTTGCTTGAAGCCCAAATGACTGACCAATTTAAACATTAACTTCTCCATGTGGCCTGTAGGTCATGGTCAAAGTCATCTGCAAGTCAACACTGATTATTTCCTTTATCATTGAAATAATTGACATCTACAGAATGTGGAAAACACTGTGTGTCACCAGAGCCTGGGATGTCTCAAGTTGTTTGTTTTGTTCGACCAACATCCCAAAACTTATTCAATTTAGTGTCATAAAGGACTGAAAGAAAACAGCAAGTCAGAATCAGTGTATTAATGGCAAAAAAAACAAAAAACCGACATAACTGATTTTCAAAGTCATTGCCAAACACAATGATACAAGAATCATACAATTTGCAATGCTGCCCATGCTGGCCTAATACAACCAAATATATTAGGTGATATACACGGTTCTCTGACAGTTTACAAGATGTTATTGATTCACATTACATAAATCGTCATATCGCCTACACTCTATTATACGACCACACTGGGCAAAACTATTCCAGTAAAAACTAGTCATAGACTCCTAGTGAGGTTAAAACTACTATTAGCGTTTTAAATGAGGTGACTGGCAGTGGAACAGAGCCTTTGGCCAAGATGGGTGGGACTCTCCCGTTTATATGAAACATCCATTCCATCCGATTTTCCTGTCATTTTAATCTCTCAAATTCCACAGAAGCAGGAGCAGGTCCCTCATATAGAAAGCCAGAAGAGTGTGTGTAGGTGTGTGTGTGTCTGCACACGGCAGCTTGCTGGCTAATCACCAAGCTCCTGTCCTTGTATGCTCTCCAGCCTGGCCAGGACTTATTAACCAGGAACAACAGAGACGGCTGCCCCGACCCATCACCTCTGATGGTTAACACTCACTCCGTCAGCCCGCACCGTCTTCTTTTTCTTTCTAATGGACTGGATTTCATTAGGCACGGCATTCCGCTGGGTTTCATCACATTTCTCTGGCGTGAGTTGAAGAAAACGTGGCCACAATTATTTGAAATGTAATTAGTTTGTGGTTCCTGAAGAGAGAGGAAAAGAAGAGCTCTCTGTTCTCTATATTTATTTTTTGGCCCTTGTGAGTATAAACAACAAGCAAACACACATACATACTGTATATTTATTTTCAAGGCAATATTTCAGCTACCCTGGGACTGGAAACCCTTAGGGAATCCTCAAACATTCAGTCTGGGAGCCAACCTAAGCACACGCAGTTCTAAATCTGGTTTAATAAGAGCTGAAGAGATGTAATAGGCAGGTAAACAAATTGGAAGCAGCAGCGGGGTGAAGGCAGACATAGCCCCTCAGTGTGTTGCCAGGGATTAGAGGAGATTTAGAGCAAAGTAGTGGATCACAAGGAATAAGTAAAGGGAAGATCCTCAACATGCAGATGATCTGCTATACACTAACCCAAACTGAACCATTACAGGAGAGTAGAACTGTGCTGTTGGAGCTCCGGCGCACCAACAGTATCGCCTTTCACTCTTCAAAAGGAAGCTCAAGTAAAACTATGCAGCCGTGAGGAAAGCGCCAACCCTTATCCTCTGTAGCTTCACTGCAAACAGCATCAAAGGTCTAGAAGAAGTCGAGGCACACACCACAGGCCTCACACATACAGCATCACGCCGGGTTGACACTTTATTGTTGGCGCAGTCGCACCTGCAGCTTTAGTGTTTAACATGACAATGATTGAACCTACAGTCAAACTCATGAACGCTTTAATCTTTACTGCTGTAAATAGATGGTTTGCTGTAGGAAAAAAACCTTCTAATACGCAAACAGTAATGTGTTTTATGTTTACAATTTGTTTGAAATCAGTTGATTAGTAGGGTAATTAATAACGTTTATAGTTTAAACAAAGTTTCCATTATGCTTATAATGATACTTGAATTTGGCTACCGGAACCGTGAGTGCTTTTTAAAGACATGTAAGCCTTTTTTTATGGAACCTCTTTTCTCATTAAACAGAGGGAGCCAAAGCTCTTAAATATTAAAGCTGCATGGATCTACATTTTTAAATTAGCAATAGATGAAATGACTGTGAGTGGGGTTAAAGGGGTCACTCGTGGTGATGAATCCACAGAGAATTATGACCAAGAGCAGCATTTCCCCATTAGCTCCATGAGACATGATGGTCTTTCAGAGGCTGTACTGGGTTCAGTTTTAAAGCTAAAGTGAAGATACTGGTATCATATGAAAGCAGATGAAACTCCCCATGCAGTATAAACGTGTTACTTTCTATAAATATAGAGAGAGATTTCTGCAGCAGTCTTTGCATTCATTGGGTGTGACTGCAAAGCTGAGACACATCAGTGATGATGTAAGTCCACATAGTTTTTTTTTGAAACATGACCTCAGTATAAAATGACCTACTGTGACCTGTAGGATTATCACACCCTCATGAAAACAACTGCAATACATCACCCTGCTTACAGTATTACAACAAATTACAACCCTTGTTGTAGTTTGTACCGTGATGTGTATCACACAGTCAGATTCTTGCCAATACATAGCCCTAATAAATACACTGTAAACTACCTGCCCAGCGCCAAACGGCAAACTAAGTTAGAGACTAGCTGGTGAACACAGTGTAGCATTTAGCAGCTGAAGAGACATTTTTTCTCTGGAGTTGGTGGTGATCAAACCAAAAATAAGAGTTAATATTTACATTCAACTTCCAGCCTTGTCTTCTGGATGTGTACGGTTTACTACAAAAGGTTTGAAACAACAACTTCATCAGATTAGATAGAGTTGATTATAGCTCTTGAGGCAGCAAAAGGCCTGCTGCTGGACAGTTCAATCCACTGCCTGACTACCTGGATAAACATGCTGGATGATAGAATTGCCACTATTATACTGCTGCAGATGGAAGGTATGGTTAAAGGTGGGATTCTTCACCGCCAGGAGAAAGTCTATAACACACGGGGGGGGCATGTCACTCGCTGTAGAGTCATGCTAATGTCATATAATTAAGAGGAAGATTCTTGTCTTGAAATGTGGAGGAGGGGGGGTTTACTGTCGTGTGCCACCATGTCGTGTGCCTGCTTTTATCTGTGCATCATCACAGGAAGTTGTTTGTTTGTGGTTTTGTGCAGATAGTAAATCTACTATCAGTGACATACAGGAAAGGCAGTGCCAGACAGCTGGCTGCTTCAGTCTAAATCTGTGTGGAGCTCTGAAATTAACAGTGGATATCTATATTACACATATATATTTATAAACATATGTAATTATTAACTTTTTTCATCATTACTTAAAATAACGTGTATCAAAGCAGTATGTATCAGCAGTTATTCTGTCAGTATTCAATATATATTTTATACATTTCTATTTATTTATCTCAGCCTGGTTCCTAATGTACTTTAGACGAAGTATGCCGCTGCCATGGAGACAAGTTAGCCTGGCTTTGTTTTATCTTATATTTCGCTACATTTTGGTGACTGTGCAGCATGAAAAGTCGCGCTGCATTAGCAGTTCCTGTTTGCACCAACAGCACAGGCAGTCACATGGTTCACATGATTCCTAAGCAAATGTACACACATTTATCCTGAGATACTATCACAAGACACTAAGTTGCACTGTGTGTGTGTGTGTATAATGTCTGTGCTATGATTTGTGTTTGCTTCGATATTTGTAACCTTTTTAAGGATTATATATATTTTTTTATAAATCTTTATAAGTATAAGCAGCTGTTGGAGAAGCTGGCTGTCCAAGAAGAAGAACAACCATCTCTTTTTGTTTGCCTACTGCTCACACTGGAGCTATACGCAGCAGAAAGAGGTAAATATATTGTTTACAGGCATGTCTGTAGCCAATCAAACGTAGCTGCTGGCTGTCTGTCTCGACTAGCACACATTAAGACGCTTACATAGATATGCACACACTGTAAACCAGCTTTCCCTTTCAACACATTACTATCGTTCCATGTCAACCAATAAATAAAGTTTACAAGGAATTCATCTCAATTCATCTGCTAGTTACAGCAGCCTGACTGTAGCACAGCCTCTTTCGTTCCCACAGCTGCTTTCTCTTCTGTCCGATAGCAAGTTGAGACACTGCATAGCCCCGCCTCCTCTCACTTCTCATCGTTCATCTCACTCGCTCTGATTAAGCTTGGACTCGATGTGCTCTGCAGACTTCACGTCCTTTTTGGGGGGCTTCACTGTCGGGGAAATTCAGACTCCTCCTGTTCCCACATCTCGCTGTTCACACCAGGCTTTGTGCCAACAGTCAGCGGCGTGTCTGTTTCGCATGTATTCACCTTCCTTTCTCCTCCTGTTTCACAACTAAATACAGTCTGTGGGTCTTAACTTTCTAATCATCTTCTGCCTCCCTCACATAGAAGTGACAGGTGTGCCTGTGTGTGAGTGAAATGCAGATAACAAGTTTGTCACTACGCCTAAAATAATTTCACGGCTTTCTCGCTGCTGTTGCTCAGACACATTGTTTTTTTGGTGTTCATTTGTCACTTGAACATATAGATTGCACTGTTTGGTTTGGTTTTTCACTTGCCTTTTGAATGTATAACAATGTCAGCTTTTAAACATGTGCACTAACCTCAAGAAGAATATTATCATTAATCTAAAAATAGTTTGAATTAAATTTGAATTTGAATATTTACTAGTCATCCTGCTGTTCTCTGATACTAACCAAGAATACACAATCATACCTCACTGTCATGTTATATTTATCTAAAAATCAAACATTTTATGCCCTCAATGTTGAGTCAATTTTTTCTATGTTATCAAATATTAATATTTGAAGGTCAGCCGTGCCAAGCACAGCATGCTGCAGCTCTTCTTCTCTGGTCTCTGGTTCCAGGAGTCCAGCATTGTTTCTACATAGAGGAAGCCCTACATTTTCTTAGATCTACTATTTGAGGATTATTTTCTTTCATTGTGAGCATGTTAGCATACAAACTAGCTGCTGGCATGGCTGTGGAGTCTTGAGTCTAGGACAGGGCCAGCTACATCACTGGCTATTGCTTTGGTCAACTTACATGACTGTGACTTATTGATGAAAATGCTCCGTTAGGAAAATATGATTTTTTAAACAAAAACACCTTGCATCGAATAAAATGACCTGGAATAAGTTTTTGGATGAAATATATATAAAAGCAGCCATTTAACATGATATTGCATTTACTGATATCAAGTTGATTTTTAAAGCTTTACTGGATTATTTCACTATTTCAAGTTTTGTACATTATTATATATTTGTCTGTTTTTATCATGATTAAGTATTCCATATAGTCTTATTAAGTTAGTTTGACCACTTTTGCTGTCCTGAGCTTATATATAACCTTTAGTTAAGGTTAGGTAATCCCATTGAGGGAGAAACCTGCGTGCAGCAGAGAGAAAGGCATAACAAAAGGACAAAGACATCCAACACACGTCACAGGCAGACAAACAAAAGCATGTACAGCATCAGAAACAATCGCAGGCATCAAGCTTAAAACCACTAAATGTTTAACGATGCGTTTGTTCGTCCTTTATGTAGTGGACGTTTTGTTTCATCGAAAATTACTACTCCATATGTCATATGTCATATGTTGTAAATGCTTGCTATACTGGGTCAGTAGGTTGTTGTGAAAGGATTCACTCTGAGAACTCCATTTAAGGGTCTCTTACTAAGTCTGATCTAAAGTTGCAGATCATAAGAGTCTAAAATACTCAAGTTGAAATATGTTTCAACGTGACACATTTTGATTGTCCAGCTACAGTATGAAAAGCAACTTAATGTAGGCGGTATCACAAATGCATAATTACATTACCTAATATGAAATTATGACACATCTGTGCTAACAATACACCATCTATGTTAAAGCAGAAGGACCGGTTTGACTGTCTAACACAAACATGTGTGGCAACAGCTGGGAGGAGCAGCCTCACAAAACAAGATCTCACGCAGCAGTTATTTAGTTGATGGATGTAATGCAGACAGACACTGAGGAAAAAAAAAAAAAAAAGGTGAGGACACACCTGCGTATTAGCAGCCGCAGGCCGCGGCACTTTAACTGGCCGGTATTAGTGTGATGGTAACCTAACAGACAAACCTTTGGCTCTTCATGGGATTTATAATAAAATCAGTGATAAATAACTATTTATCACTGAAATCAGTGAAATTATTGAACAGGGTTTACAAAGAACAAAGCCGACGGCTTCTCCTGGAGGAAAAGGAACATTTACCTGTACAGTTTTTTTAATTCTATGCGAAGGACCCGGGTATTCAGGAGAGTACAAGTCTGTCAGAAAGAGGGAGTTGATCAGCGTCGACTTTCCCAGCCCAGATTCCCCTGCAAGACAAAGACAGAGCCAGAGTGAGTGGGTGGGATTGAACTCGAGAGATGCATTTCACGCTATACTTGTTTCCCAAACCTCGTTTTCATGCCAGACTGAGGCACAACGTGACACAATCTCCAGATGTTTATCAGCCCCTAATGCAGTCTTTTGCTATTTGACATTCTTTACATGTTTCAGATTCAGACTTTTATTTTTTTCTTTCAGGGCAGGAAATGGCTCCCTTTAACCTCTTTTTTTTTTTTTTAATAGGCAAGCTTTAACACGAGACGAAGGAAGAGGCAGACAGAGTGGAAGTTCTGTCCTCCCAAATTCTTTTCCTGTCTACATTTCAGGAATCTAATCAGAGATTCATGGGAAGGAAGGGGAGGGGAAGAGTGATTTAAAAGACCGCAGTCATCGTGAATTCTTACTCTAACAAAAGAGGAAAAACAGAAATCAAACACATAGGTTCCATTTCATTACACTGATCAAAAGTGCTAACACTGTAAAAACTTAAATGGTAGAAAACTCATCTCCTAGGTTGAGATACAGTTCAGATCCTCACGCAACATGCAGTCAATATTTCCTAAATGACAACATATGCGTCCACAGTGTGATAAAGGTTCATGTTATTAATACTTCTACACTACAAAAACAGAGCCAGTAGCAACGTATCCTTCACTTTCAGCCATGTGTGTTACTGTCATAACTTCGATGTGTCGACACGTCGCAAAAAGATTCATAATGTTGTTTGTTTATTCTCTGATTAGATACTTCTAGATTTAAATCACAATTTAGACAACATTTAACTAGCCTCTTTAGAAAAATAAGTTTACTGCCAGTGCTACACAGCGCTAAGGTTATTTTATACACTCAATTCAAGATTTGTGTACACTTTTCTGATCCAATAAAGAGCAGGACAGAACAGCGAACTGCACCCTCCACTCCGATACAGCAGCATGCCTTGTCAGTATGACACAGCGTTCCCTCTGTATTCATTTTGCAGCGGTGCACCATCATAGCACTGAAAATACCACTACTGCAAGCTCTGAATACTTTTATGCAGGACCTCCGCTTGTAATGCAAGCACTTCTACACTGATGTATTGGTACTTTAACTTAAGTAAAAGGTTTAGAAGTAACGCCAACAATATGATTAAAAACATTTTTAGAACTAGAACCTCAACTAGAATGGAAAGGACAAATGTATTGTATGAATTTTTCTTCTTAAAATGACTCAAAATGATTCATCAGTTATCAAAATAGTTGGGGATTATTGTAATAGTTGTCAGCTAATCAATTAATCGTTACAGCTCTAACTGTATCCCCACATAATAATGCCTACTGGCTTTGGAAGTAATGTGTGTGTTAAATAGCTTGGATTAGGCCATTATAGGTATTAAGATAGTTAGCCAGGCATGCTAATGTTAACAGCTGACATTAGAATCAGTATACATGTATTTTTGGTAGAGGTAAACCTTGAATAACTGATCACTGATTTCTGTTCTGTTTTATATAAAATGTTTGATTGTAGGAACCCGCAGAGACTGACTATGGTAATCCAATACCGTGAGTAGTGTGCCTGTTAAGATTGGGGTGAGTAGAGGGCAACAAGGAGCTGCTGAACAAAAGCCTCAGTGTGAGAGAAGAAGCAGTCATACGCCAGCCTGGCACTGCAGCCAAAGAGCAGCTCCTGACCTTTACAAGTGGCCCTGGCCAACATCGGCCACTGCTGCCAACAGCTCAGCCACTCAACACCCCGTGAATACGAAGGAGGACGGCGAGATGACGAAAACATCGCACAAAAGGATCCTTCACTCAGCACACTCACAAAGTCATAAATATTTTCCTATGAGGGCAGAGCCACATTTATCTTGCAATCTCAACAGAAATGCTTCAGCGATTACAGCTGGTCTGTGATGAAACATGCGAGACCGCTGTAAACATTTCTTCAAGGCTGAAAGAGAATGGGGGACTCTTATTCGCTGAAGGCTGATGGGAACCAGGGGGAGGCTGTGGTTTTGGTTCAAACTGTGGGTAAAATACATGCGATAAAAATGTCGCAGTGAATTACGGAAGTAAGAGCCGACAAAAAACAGCCGGACCAAAGAGACGCAGTGAGATGATGATGCAGGTCCAAGTCTAGGCCCGGTGTGAAGAAGAGGGAAGATGATGAGCTCTGGTTACATGTGAACGTGAGGATGCTGATCGTGGCCCGTCACAGCTGTGGTCGCTTGCTTTGAATCTGCTACATGAGTCACATCCAGCTGTGGAGTTCTGATCGGATGATAACTGGCCTCGACTGACTGCTGCTCTGTCAGGCTAATGCAATATATGAAGTTTGACCCTTTACCCACAACTCAACATGGGTTCCCAATAGTCTGAGTGAGTGAAGTGCAATAAGCAAATAGCAGCCAGTAGTTTCACTGAAGCTGAACAGAGTTGCTCTAGTTATATGTATCAGATGTATTCTCTCCATTCAGCAATATTTCTCTTATAGTGGCCAATGCTGACTTTTTCATGGAGAGAGTGGAGGCCAAAGAAGTAAAAATTTTACTGCCTAAGATTAGGAATTGTGGACTAGACAGACTTGAATGAAGTGAAAAATGAATTGATCTTGGCCAGGAGTTACACATTCAAGACACTGTCCAAAATAAGCAACAATTCAAAAGTTCAAGTCTGAATCTCATCTCCGTCATCACTGTGTGGGTGTGGTTTGATGAGATTTGACTAACAGTGGCAAAGTACACCACAACTGACATCACATTTGATTCAAATATTGCTGAATTCTGATTGGTGCATTCCATCTGAGCCTCACCAAACACATACCTGTAGGGAAACCACAGAAAGAAAAAAAAAAAAGGAAGTATGTTTGCAGGGCCGTTAAGTTATATCATAATCTCCTCATAATCTTAAAATATGTGCTGTGCTGTGCTACAAGCTAAAAACATTGCAGGCTAACTGCTGGTAAACTGCCACTTTCAAGTAATGCTGCGTGCTGTTATTCATTAACTGCCATTCAGTTGATGAATTTTGCTTAATGTCATTAACTTTTTTTATTAGAGCTCTGCCTGAATCAGAAATGTCTGAGTCTGATCTGACTGCTTTGCGTTGTGAAAGAGGGAGCATTCAGTACCAAACCGAAACATGGCGTGCATATTTCTCACTGTTTCCATTACAGTTAGGTCATTCTGAGTCAAGACCAGCCTTGTAAAACTTTGGGGCAGCTGTGGCTCTGGAGACAGAGCAGGACACTAAACCACAAGCATGGCAACTCCGCTGCCATTGATGTGAAAGTAGGTAAGTGGTCTACTAAAGCAGAAAAGCTTTAGAGCTGCCGCGATTACTCAATTGATTAGTTGATCGATGGAGAAATAATAATCGATTCATTGTTTTGAGTAATTTTTTAAGAAAATACTGATTCCAGCTCCTTAATATGAATATGTTGTGTTTTGTAGTCCTCTATGTCAGCAAATAAAATGAATATCTTTAGGCTGTGGACTGTTGGTCATGACAAAACAAGATACGTTCAGCTTTGGGGAATAGTGATCAACATTTTTACAGAACAACTAATCGATTTATTGAGAAAATAACTGTTAGATTAATCAAAATCAAAATAATTGTTATTATATGCCATTTACCTTTGGTATACTGCTATTCTGATATTGTTGCTTGTGTGACCAAAGATTCTTTAACTGACCTTGAGGTTTGAATCCGGGCCCCTTCAACGGATGATTTAACCCATTGACATATTTATAATGTCTTAAGAAATATGGCACTTTGTTTTATTATAGTATGGAAGGCTCCTTGAGGGATAAATAATGAATCCATTCAGTGTCACTACAGCCGAGCATCCCGGCCGCCGAGCCGAGGCCCACCGGCTCGCTGTTCGGCTCAGCAGCCAACACACTTCCTTTAAAGGAAATTTCCAGCAGCTGTGTAAACCGTGGGGGTTTATTCAAAGACACTTCCCACTGTATGCAAGAGGCTGGTGGAGGGGAAGCAGGAAAAGTTTGGCTTGTAAGAGGCGGGGGTGGGGGGGGCGCGGTAGGTTAATTCATTTGACAGGGCTTTCAAAACACTGAGTTAATAATGTGCAGGTGAAATGAAAAGCAGCCTGTTTTTTTGTGACAGGGAAATTTTGTGTGTCCAACATTATCGTCTGAAAGCAGTCATCTTCTCTCCACCACTGTGTTTATGAATGGGGCTTTCCCCTTCAAAACACAGCTGGAGACGGTAAACGTTTAACAGGTTTGGAGCATGACAAAAGCCTTACATATATATCTGTCGGCAGGTCCGTCGATTCCCACCTGACTTCGTCTCCTCCTCCTAAAAGCCCCTCTTGTTTAAAAGCGAGGGCATTCGTTCCAGGAAGGATACAACAGAGCCTACTCAACTCTCTGTCGACCGGGACCAAACACAATGAGCTCTGGCTGCACTGGCTAACATCAAGGTCAGTTCCTGCCAATGTCTACATCACTGCCAAATATTGACTTTGATCACAACAAATGGCTCTGGCCCACTTTCACTTGTCCGCTAACAATT
Organism: Pampus argenteus; assembly: GCA_036937835.1. NCBI lineage: Eukaryota > Metazoa > Chordata > Actinopteri > Scombriformes > Stromateidae > Pampus > Pampus argenteus. The sequence goes on from CM072879.1 coordinate 3,873,651, forward strand.
GCCATCCATAGCCAACACTAATGTGTGTTTTAACCCTTAAACTTTAAAAATACCTGTTTAAAACCAGTGTTTCACCCCCCATTTGATTTTTTTTCCATTTATGCAACTGAAACAGACTGAACATTATATATATATATATATATATACACATACATACACACACTTGGGACCTTTGTCATTATAACTACAATATTAAGCACTTGGTAAAAGTTATGGAACGACTGGATAAATGAAACCATCGTTGTTGTTCAATGATAGGACAGCATTGGGTATGTCCTAGCTGTACACTTGTCCATTACAAGAAGACACGCATGTGAAACAGCATTCTTTCCAGGTGTGTTCATACCTTCCTGAGGATTTCCACTCTATGTAAAATTTCATTTTTAATACCATATTATCAAGCAAAATGGGGAAATAAAGAAAATACAGTACAGACAAGTAATCTGTTCTTATAATCACATCTATAAATTCCATTATATCCCATAAATTCCATAACCAGTGGGTCCCCAGTGGGAAAATGCGTTTTGCAAGCCCTTAAAAATTCAGGAAAAGCACACAGTATCCTACGCTTCATCTACTCCAGCATGACACACGCTTCACTTTGCCAATTAGTCAGCTATTCAAATTACACGCTGCACACAAAATTGCCACATAACAGCCTCTTTCCTGAGAGTGCACAGCGGGGGGGAAACTCCAGGGCGTGACTACATGAACTAAGGGAGAAGGAAGGAGGGTGCACTGATTGCCATGGAGACCGCCACTGTAGCCCCAGAGGCAGGTAGGTACTCAAAGCCGTGAACACAGGGGACAGGATGTGACATCATGCTGGCATTCTGGGCAGCTTCCTGCTCAGGTACCTCTGGACAACATGTGGTAGAGAAAGAAAGGGTTCGTCTATGGGTGCGCCCTCTCCCTGAATCAGCTGCTCCGGCTCTGGCTTTGGCTGCATGAATGGAATGACAGGAAACCTCCTCCCACCACAACAGAGTGTACATACACACACGGTGGTAGAGGGCTGCCTGTGCTGCTGAATGGCAAACATTTGTTTTAAGGACAGTTTCCCGGACTCTTGTTTCTACGTGCAACCTCGATTTAAACTAATGTGTTTCGGCAGCCAGCTGTTTCTTTGAAATTCAATACTGCTCAACACATGAATATGTACGGCAGGACCAACACGTTTTAACACCGACTGTAACCCTCTCTGTGTTGATCAAGCACTGAAGGGCTAAAAATTAAAAGGTGTTAAAAGAGAGATACTCACCTACAACCATGAGTGTGAACTCAAAGCCTCTCTTCACAGATTTTCTGTAAACTTGGTTGGGAAGATTTGCAAATCCCACATAGCCCTCCAGGTTCTTCTGTTGCTGTGGACCGAAAATACATATAGCTTATAGAATTTGAAAAGAAAAAAACCTCAAACAAATAAATACGCATAACCTGCATTAGGAGCAGATTACACAGTCCAACCTTCAACTCTACTATGCAAACAGGCTGAGGATAGTATTTCATAACATAAACATTTCCAATACAGACATATAAAACTTAACCTGAGATCCATATACAAGCTTTTTCCAGAGCTTTCAACTGCATCTCATAGTCTTAGTGGAAGGAGAGAAAGCTGCATGTCACAAAATACTAGTAGGTAGACCTCTGGTCAGCAGTTGAAAATCCCAATGTGTCCAATACTTTGGTTTATGACCACATACTGAACATAAACCTCAGCTGTGCTTTGTGTCTAGTGCAAATCTGCACATTTTAGCATGCCAACATGCTAACGTAAGATGAAGAACATGGTAGCATACTGACAATTAGGCTGGTTCTTCAGTCTGTGTCTTTTAGCTGCACTGAAATATCGTCCTACAAACAATCTAATATTCATTCAAACTTTGGTCATAGTATTTTGTATCAAATGTAATTATTTGTACTGTGAATCAACCAAAACATAATCTGATTACTTACCCAGGGAATAAATACACCCACTCATCACAATTTTAACCACCTCTGAATAATTCTAAGACCTTAATTTCTAATTATTAGATATTATTAGTAAAAGGACACGCTGCACAATTTAGGCTGCAGCTGTGTCTCTATTCAAGTAGCTCAATTCTAAAAAAAAATGCGAGTATTTTTTGAACAGTAAGTTTTACTATTTTACTACAGTCTATGTGACAGAGGGGCTCCGTAGGTTAAGAGACAGAGAGTACTTACAGCTGGTTGGCAGAGCAGACAGTAGTTGTCATGATGTCAAAAGCAGGTATGTCCATGAAGAAAGAAAACAAAAAAGGAGAGAGACACAGAGAAAGGAATTAGTTAAATGACTATTTAAATGAAATTCCAGGAAATGCTGGAATGTATTCAATAAAACACAATTTTGAGTGGCGACCCTCAGAAAACAAAAAACAATAAGAACTATATACAATAAGGAATAAATGAAAAGTCCTCAGTCTGTAGCAGAGACGGTAATATAACTTACAATCACTTATTAACATATGTAACCTGTAATAAGGAATGTGACACTGATAAAACATGAGGGCTGGGTATTGAAAAGCTAAAATGTGTCCAGAGCACCTTGTCAAACACCGAGAGCTAGCACCGAGTAATCTTGTTTACTTATTCTTGTTTAAGACGGATCCTGATTCAAATCACAATTTCCTGTTAAGCTTTCCACCTGACTAACCACGTTTCTGAGGACACCGTTGACACAAAAAGAAATCTTTAGTCGACATCCTGAAACAGACTGTTAGCTCATCACATTACTGCAGTAATGTGGGCCAACAAAGTCAGGCCTACAGCAGAGTAACTATTTTCCTGTGTGTTTATAGGAGCTGCCACCATTTAATCGGAGCGCTTAAGATGATGCATCCAACACTCATCACACCGGTCCCACAGTAACCACACACACACGTATGTTTCTGACAGACTACCGGTCTATTGGCTTGCGTCCCTAGGCTCTCTCCCCACGGCTTCCTGTGTTGGAGACAGTTGACGAACAGCAGACGTGTCAAACATTTGACCTGAAACAATGTGCAAACGGCTGCAAACATAACCTCATCCTACGCGAGGAGGATACATATTACACAGAGACAACGTACAACCGACTACAGGATCCTGTATGTTACACACAAAGCATCAGCAAACGGTGTGCATCACGCTTCAGTTACAGGCAGACAAAATGGCTCATGATTCAGTCGGTTTTATACGACAAGAATAGAGGCTTGGTTGTGGTAATTACAGCTGCATTATAGTCAATATACCACTTCCTGACTTAAAGCAGCACCCATTAAATAGTTAAGATAACATAGTCAAAGCTGAAACAAGATTCCTCTGCCAAATAAAACATCTGGATTCAAACTCAAGCTCCAGGACCACTGTCGGTGACAAACGAAATCACTGCTGGAAAGTGGCGCGACAGTGACAGACAAAAAAAAATGCACTTTGCTGTTTGCTAAACTAGCGGAAACGGTGCGGTGAGCCTGCAGGAAGCTGGAGGTTACAAGGAGGTCCGACCAGCCCAGATGCAGAGGCAGAGCACCGAGTATCAATTCAACAGCGCTTTCTAACAAACGACTTCCCACGACCTTAGGGGCACTCATTTTATGCAACAAGACTGTTGCATAATGGTTGGCTCTATTTAAGTAAATAGACATGGTTTCACAGAGATGCATGTCATTCAATATATATTCTTCCATCACATGTACAATTCAGCTTCATCACGTGGACATCCTGCACATTGCAGGCTAAAGTTATGCCACTCTTGTTTTAGTTGCATATATGCTGATGATTGTTAGTATACAATACCGCTGTCCATCTGTGTATGATAGTTCTTAGTTACATATGTCGCTGCTGTGTGTACAATGAAAACAACATGCTACACGTGTACCACTGACGGCAGCTGCTATGTAGATAGCAGGAAACGTTCTGGTGCATAAGATATGATGTGCTGGTGAAGAGTTGCAGGATAATAAAGGAGAAGATTTCGACTCCTTGAAGGCAGCTGTCCCTGATGTGATGAACAGCTGTAGATATAGCTGCTACATATTAGCCTGCATGGCCAGCAAAGTGAGCATAGCATTGGACATAGCTAGCCTTACGCCAACAGGCATCATGTCAAAATATCTATTTAATATAAGAGGTGGCATCTGCCAGTGGAAAGCCAGCTGAACAGCATCGCCGTGCCACTATGAACTGACATATGCCACTAACATGCATATCTGTATGTGACTGCACACAACTGTCAGCATGTTATTTCATGGTAACCGAGTGGCCTCGCACACTGCATGCATTCCTCCATCACATGTGCACTGCACTTTTATTTCATGAGCAGATGTTTCTGTTTAACCATATCTCACACACTACACTGCTATTGAGCCCCTACCACAGCATTATCTGAGTCTAGAGCTACGATTAGTACTAACCATTAGACGGTTCATTAATAAGTCGCCAACTATTAAATAAATTACAAAATATTTTGATAGTTTTGTAGGAAGAAAATGTCAAACTGCTCTGATTCTCGCTTCTCAAATGTGAATATTTTCTGGTGTCTTCAGTTTTCTATATCAGTAAACTGACAATCATTGGTTGCTGCTCTATCTGAAACCAGAAATTGCATTCAGGTTTTGATTAAATCAGTAGGGCATGAAGTGTGACTTATTATGGGTCAAATCCTGTTGATTTGAATCAATATGTGCATATGTAAAGATCGTTCACAATCAACATATCACAAGTGTCCAAAAGAGATGTGAAACTTTGTCTTTAATCTATTCATGTGTATTTTTAACATGACTGAACTTTTTAATTCAAGCCTGTGGTTTTATTGGAAACTTACCAACAGCAGTGCTGGGGTAATATTTTCTTACTGTACCCCCCGTCACCACCAAATATTCCTTTAGAAATGACTGGCCTAAGCTCTATATTCCTCTGTTAACACCTGAACAAACTGAGAGGATACTCAGCTTGGTCATCAGTGACGTCCCCCTGGTATTTGACTGCCACGCCACCTGACACACTCTGTCTGTCTGTCTGTCTGTCTGGCTGGCTGTCTGGCTGTCTGGCTGACCTGCCCATCTGTGCAATGTCATTGTCACTATGCAAACAACACAACACAACATGTCACTTAGCTCTGACTGCAAGATACAACCAACTTTATTCCCATGACGGCCTTAGATGTTTTCATACTCATTGTTTAGAGACAAATATATATGTCTGCTGGAGATCAGGACCATACCTCCTATTCTCATATGATGGGGGTTATATTTCTAATGCATTACACGATGTGGCTGTTACCAAGTCAAGCTGTAGTGGGATTCAGTCTGAACAACAGGCGTGTAACATTGTAACAGTCTGTCATCCACAGACACACAAACAGGCACAGAAATAAAAGTCAGTCATGTTATTGATCCACATGCAATAGCAATAAGGGAGATGGGGCTGTGGCTGTCAATAGAGAGGATATAGTTGTGTATCTGACATCACTCTGAGAAGATTCCACTTAGACTGACCCGTTTCACTACCTGTGCAGATTAACCTCTCATCGTTTCATTTAATCAGTATTTCAGGTAAACCGCGTTGACAGTGTAGATATCTCAGTTGTTTGTCTTACAAAGTTTACACTTGTCTTGTAGCGAGCAGACCGAACTACGTAGTTGCACAGGAAATACCAAGCTAACGTTTGAACCATTATGGGGCTTATCGTTACACGATAACTTGCAATACTGTCCGATATTAAGAGAAGCCCGTTTAGAAAGGTGGCCGTCTACGGTGGCACTATAACGTTACTACAACAAAGAACTTAGTCTCAGGCTAATTATAAGTGATTTTAACACTCATTGAGAGACACTTTGTAGTTCGGCGCACGCCAAAAAAAACCCAACACACACACACACACACACACAGCCAGGGAATTTCTGTTTGTAGACATGGTTTGTGTATAAGATCAGTAGGTTAAGTTAAATTATACCACAACACAGCGTGGTTGGCAGCAGCAAGAAGCATGAACTAACTAACGTTGGATTAACTTTGTTGTAAAACCAGTGCTGAGGTTACACAGCAGATATACGGGAAGACCAGAACAAGTTCGGATGTGGGTAGCTACGCTAACCGACAAGCAACGAGACGTCCAACTATGAGATATGTATATAAAGCTCGGGTTAACCGTGGCTAAGCTAACGTTTAACAGTGAATGAGTATTCCCGAGCGGGTTCGTTTGGGTAACACAGAAAACTGTTCGCTAAAAAAAAGTGTTAAAAAAAAAAACTTCATGTTAGACCTGGTTTAACTTCACATACCGAGAATAACAAGGGTTATCTCTTCTTTAAAGCCGAACAAACTCACCCATTATGCCGCCGTTCCCGTCTACCTCACTTGTTTCTACGGTTGACATTCCCTCTCACAAACTCACTGCTCAACTATGTAAGGTAGTAACGTTAGTTAGTACTACTTAGTGGGCAACGCACATTATTTGACGTAATGTCATTTGAATGACGTGAGTACGTCAGAGCAAAAATGCGTACGTTATCCTTGGAGAATACCGGCTGCGACGCATCGCGAGATTTATATAGAACAAACTTACTACTAATAATAATGTATTTAATTCGTACAGCACTTTTCATTCGTAGTAAAACTAGAAGTGTTAGTTTTAATAACATAGATCACTCAACATGAAGATAATAATAATAAGAGTTTAGATGAAAAATTACTTACAATTATATACAGCGTTACGTAAAATACTAGTTATGAGAATAACGCTAACTAAACTTAACCATTATGATAAATACAGACTTGCAGAACACAAACATATTTACACGCGTGTCTGATGATAACTAATTATGGAATTTAAATAGGCCGTAAACACATAGTGATGAGACTTGTAGTGCTTAAACGCTTCCTGTCTTGGAAAATGAGACAACACTGCCATCTAGCGGAAGATTGGATGCGCTACAATTCACTGTTTCACTGTTTCATTGAAGGCTTCAGTCCATTCAGGCATTGTAAAAACAAACGACTTTATGCATCATTTCAGACTGAAAGCACGTGTAATATTAGATTTATAAATAAAACCTACAATTTCTTCTTGTTTTATGCAGTTTAGTATTTTGACTCCATATAATATTTTCCTTTTTTCTTTCTTCTTTTTTTTTTTTAACCTTGCAGTGTGTTGTTTTCTTATGTGATTTAAGAGCCCAAAAAAAAAAAAAAAAAGTCAGGGATCACCAGCTCATCATCTGGGATCATGAATATCTGTAGCACATTTCATGGTAATCCATCCAATAGTTGCTGAAATATTTAACTGACATCTCAATCCCTAAAGCCATGCTGCTTTAATTTCATATTATTTCTGTTTGGAACGCAACTAATTAAGAGAGAGAAAAAAGAAAGAGTAGATCTGGTATGCTGCGCAGGATTCTGTTGGATTTTTTTTGGGGGAAAAAAAATGAATTATCAAAGAGCATTGCAGCCATGAACCATCCTACGCAAGGCAGCAGTAAAATCAATGTACAGACCCTGAGCAGCCTCACTGAGCTAGCACAGACGAAGATGACAGCCGCTGGCTGTGAAGTGAAATGGAATGAAATGGAGTGTGGCACAGAGGAGAATGAGCATGTCGCATCACATTATATGAAGCTGGCAGCTGATGTACACAGCGCTCTACACGAGCCCCCTATGTCTCTGCATTACTCCACGTTAATACAATGTCCAGCTGATTAAACTGTTGCCTTGCACATGCAGATTATGAAGCTGTAGAAGAATGGCTGTTCAGAGACTGTAAATGATATAATTACTCTAACAATGGACTGCATCATTTGACCTGATTAATTACACTCCTACATATTGTAGGACACATTCACCTCTGCTATGTGTGCCCATCTGTTTCTATTTCTGTCCCTTTTCCCCGTCTGATCATGTAAATATGTGATATAATAGAGCTCCATATCATCTTCCAGTAGATTAACATGGAATCTGTCTCGGTTGAAATACAAAAAATATTACTTTACATTTCAAAACACTGTCTTTAAATAAATGAACAAAAAAATATATGATTCCACCAATGGCTTCTACAGTGTTTACTTGCATGTCGGAGTGAGTACCATTTAGGATTCTCCTCATATACGTACATGTATGCATTAAATGATGGCACTTGAGAAGTTAAGAAATAGAATTATATATATTGTAACTCCTCACTTGTATAAATCAAATCATAAATCATATCCATTACAATCTAGATACATATTCTGACATTAAATGGAAGACCAGTGTCAGCGCAAGATTTAGTGTTTGTGGTGAAGGTGAGATATCAGCATCATGTGTCTGTGTGATTGTGATTGTGGACAGAGATCCCTGCAGCCCTGCTGCGTAGTCCACGGTGCAAGTCATGACTTCACGCACGCACAAGGTGTCAGTGTGGGTAATGTAACACAGCGTCACGAGTCTGATTTATTTTTTTGAATATTGACATAGTTACATAAGTAAACACTGACTTAATACTTGACTGTTTTGCTGGGAAGGCCAAAAAACGTGAGTGATTATATTGAATGTAAATGTATAGTGAATGAGCAGCATGACGTTTAACACCAGCCCTCAGATGAAATGGCTGCACGTACTGCAGCAAAGCCATCAATACGGGGTTATTATTCAGCATCTATGCACAATTCTAATTTCATCATGGGGAAAGTAATTTTCCCCTCACAGATATTTAGGATCTCATTGGCTGAGAGAGAAGGGTATCATATACCTGCCTGGCGTGCTATGTAATGTATTGCCAAATGACTCAACTTATGCAAATTCTGCGTTTATTATTATTATTATTATTATTTTTCTGATCTATTATTTAGCAGTAGCAAAATGTCGAAAACAAATAGCTTCCCTCTGCTTTTCATGTTTGTTTCAGTTCAGCAGCAAACAATCGCCCTTTTTTTCATGTGCTCATTTTATGCGCTGTATGTATTTACTGTCCCTTTTGTAGAAGGAGGCGGGGGGGCTCCAGGAGCCGCATTTGCACTCATGCATGAGCTACATGGGCATGCAGTATAGTCGGTGTGTGTCTGAGAAAATAATGATTCATGCTGGTGGAGGAACCGCCTGTCATTTTCAGCAGCAGCTCATTAGGACAGAGAAGAAAGTGGGCTCTTCCTCTCAGAGCAGACTGAGGGAAACCAGAGGCCTGTAACAACCCGCAGTCCCCTCACTTTACGCAATTTAAATATGCACAAACCTCAAGAGACAAGCATTCTCTATTCATTCTTTACCGGGGCCACACAGGCTGCGGGCTGGTCTTTTATTATGCCAAAGAATTGTCTGTGAATTTTATGCCTTTATTTTGTGCATCACTACAAAACTACACTGACCATAATTCATAAAAAAATATATATTGCAGTATCGAAGCAATACAGTGTTTCAGAGTAGTCCCTAATCAACTTCAATGTTAAATAATGCAAACATCTATCATTCAGGAAATCATTCACAGGCCTCTGGTTGATCATTAGTATTGGTGATCCATGCTAGCAATTTAGCAAACACCGTTTTAAATGATGGGTGACTAGCATTATCCACAGAGACTGCTAATGTTACTTGTTTTTAGACAAGTCAAAATGTGCAAATATCCTTTAGTCGAGTTGATAGATGGGAAGCCAGTGAGGGATCATGTCATTGTCACTTTATTAAGATTAATACGATTATGGATATGTAATTATAAATACATGTATGTGTATAAAACAATCTCCTGAGGAAGTATTGTAACATTACATTGTGATGTAGAGAAATACTTCTCGCTGCATTCATGAATACATTTGTCACCACGGCTTATATCTGGCTCCACATTCCGCTCAGCATCGCTCTCTTTGATGTTCCTGCGGGTTTGACGTGATTAAAAAAAAAAAAATTCTCATTGTCATTATTTATTTCCATCTGAAAGTACATTTCTGTTTCATCTCCCCCATCCGCCACAGGACAAGCCCATGAGCTGTGCTGTGCTGCTGTCACTGGCACGACCATTTTCCATGGAGATGGCGATCTCCCACCCCACCCCCACCCACACACCCCACCCTGCCCCGCCCCACACAAAGGGTCTTCCTTGAGTAACTACTGGTCTATTCCAGATTTCTTTCAAAATAATTCATTCTTTGGGGTGATTCATAGTCATGTCTTCATTCTTCGTTTTTTTATCTGCAGGCTGATGTACTTCAGTGTGGGAAGTCCAATTACTGAACAGTGAACATTTCCAGCCCTCGAGGTTGGAATTACAGTACACTTCTTTCACTAGACATTACTATCAAGTAAGCAAGAACTACTGAGACGTTCCTCCATTTATCAGCCTCCACAGAATGACATATGAACAGAGAGGAGAACAGACGGGAGGCCTGCGTGTGGCGCTTGTGTGAGTGTGTGTACAGTCTTTTCTCTTCTTTGTTCATATGTGATAACCAGAGCTCAGAGTTACCCCATCTGTTGCGGCATGGTGTTGGTCCCTACAGCAATGTGAGCAACGTTCAAGTGAAACGTGCAAAAGACGCACACACACTTTTAATGCATGTTCTAAAGATAACACATGACATCAGTTGCATAATCGTTCCCAAATAAGAATCATGAATAAAACTGAGTCACAATTAAAGTCATCGCCATATTAGAGAGGCAAGCATTTAAAACATGATTTCAGAGCTTTTCCTGGCGTTTCAGGCTAAGTGATGGAGATTCTCCGAAACTGACACAAGTGATGTTCAACTCATCTTCTGGATTAGTCAAGTCAAGTTTATTTAAAAAAAAAAAAGCATGTTTCAAACCAAAATTTTATAGCGAAAGGCACAACAGTAGCAAGTGAAATAACATCGGTTATGAATGGAGCATTGATGCTGGTGTTGGGTGAAAGAGAAAATCAGCTACATGGGTTAAAGTCAGCAAGATAGAGGAACAGCTGAAAGGATACACACAGAGGCACAGGGTAGTTATTGATTCCCACATGGAGAAAAAAAAAAGAAAAAGTGTGCTCTGCCTGCTGATTGAATGATTAGAGGAGAGTTGAGTAATAGAGGAAAAGAAAAGCAAGAAAAATGAGAGGAAAGGAGAGACGAGACTCAGAGGAAGTGGTGAACAATAAGACGTGAGCTGGTTTGCAATGCCCCTGAAGAGCCTTTATTCAAATATACAACTTAATAGTGAAATACATACAGAACCAAACAGTATTAGAATAAAATACAAGTAAACCTTAATCAAAAAAACAAAAAAAAACACTCAATCATTCTACGAATTTGTTTCATTTTCTGGTTAAAGTGGAAACGTGCCTTTTGTGATTTTCTGTTATCTATATATTGATATATATTATGATGTTGGATATTTCTGCTAAACCTGCAAGTCAAAAAAGGCTTTCAGCCTGCTCTGAACGCTTCATTTGCAACGTTTTTTTTCCTACCTTGCTGATGAGCTGATGTCGGCTCATTGCACATGTCCATAGTTGATGTAGCCTCCTGAGCCGTCTGCCAAGGGCCAGCGTTCAAGAGCTGGCCAATCAGAAAAGAGTGGAGGAGGGTCTTAAAGAGACTGAGCTGAGAGGCTGCATAAAGGGACAGTAGAAGATAACTAAATAATAGTAGAAGTTTTTTGAACTGTAAATAATGCAAAGATATTCCATTAGAGCCCCAGAAAATATATATATATATATATAAAAAATATAGACCTGGAAATGTGCATGATACGTCCCCTTTAAAATATTCCCAGTTCCACATATTGATCTCCAAACAGAGAGCAATAGAAATGTCATTGACATTTGACATGAATATATATAACATTTTTATTTTATGTCTAAAAGCCAGTGATGGTCTCGATTGTTTAAAGTTGTTAAACTAATATCTGGAAATTAAAGCGGCAACAATTTCTGTATGTTTAAACTTTTAAATATGTCAGAGGACATTTATATGTCACAGAAATGAATGCACACAGAATCAAACCGACGTCCTCAGCAACAACCTGGCCCTCCACAAACCCCTGCTTGTTTTTTCATACATTTTATTATATATATGAGAAACCTGACTTGAAACCTGAGTTCTGCTAAAAAATTGAAATTTCTTTGAATCCATCCATTCAGTCCATCACACACAAAAGGAGGCCACGAGTTAGAGTTATTTTGTGAGATGGTAGCAAACAGCATGAGGCGTCCACCTTTCACAAAGCACAAAGCTAAACACAGAGGCTTTCAGTGGAAGTCAGCTTTGATTGCTCTGTCCATGAATCAGCTGGAGGCTTACCTCAGATGGCTTTTAAAGATTAGGATTATGAAACTGTGTGGCACATATTCAAAAATTTCTTCCATCACTGTACGTGCCTTTGTTTGCTCTGTTTCTCAGGAATATATATCAGACATGTTTGATTACATTTCAATGCCAAAGCCGGGTTGCTTCCGTGGCATATTATGGTGGAGAAATAAAAGGAGCAATTGCATATTTCTCCTTCTGACTCACCTGAAGACTGCAGACACACACACACAAACACACACAGAAACACACACAAGGGTCAGGAGGTGAATCACTCCCAGATTGATGATATCCACAGCTGCACATCCTCTGACCGCTCGCTCGTTATTAGACTAACACACAGAGGGGGAATGACTCGGCTCCTCCTGCAACACGAAATTGTGAATTTAACCAAAATATCATGTTTTCCTTTGCAAAGTGCAAATGACTTCATAAAAAAAAAAAAAAGAATAAGCAAAGCAAACCAGATTTTTGCTTAATGAAGTTTCACACCTAGCAATCCCCTCAGCCTCAGGGGAGTTAAGGAAATGAATGTTAAAAGGAGTGAGAGAAACAAGTGAGCATCAACAGTCATCAGGTGTGAAAGTGACTAAAAACAGATTGTCTTCGCAGGCAGGTCAACCCACATAGTGTACAGCATGCAGGAACTAAAAAAAAGAGAGAACCCAACTGGAAAAGAGCTGTGACCTCATATGCAGGAGAAAGCATGTTTTTAGTGTTAAAAACAACTACAGTAGCAGCAGTGGTAAAAACAGAAGCATTGTGGGAGTTGTTGTGGCATCAGACTTCTCAGACTTGACACATGTTTCCACAGGGCAAGCATCACCTCCGTTTTACATAACACTGACACCAACTGCAAGAGTACACCATGAAATGTGGTCCATACTTTATATGTAGAGGATGCAAACAATCCCGTCAAACTGTCAGAGGCAAATTTTTTACATTTTGAGGAAATCAGCATCAACAAACTAAAACATCTTTATGTGGGAAAATGATGTTTGAGTTCCTTGTGTGAAATCTGTAAGATCATTATTGCTCGAATATGGTTCTTATTATTGAAATTATATTATTATTAGTGGTGTTTTTTTTAAAATCTAGATTAGTCTCACTGAAATCTTGAAATTAATCTAGATTAAAATGGCTCGTTCAGAATGCGAAATACCTAAGTACTGACTAAAAGTAAGTCTTTGAGAACGGGTTTCTTAAGCCAGAGGATGCATTAGAACAGGAGCCAAAATGCATTACTGACTGCTTATAGCAACAGGATGCTTTGCGTTCAGGTGGTATTTGAGACTGGAAGAACTCCTACAGTAAACCAATTCTGCATTGCATAAGGTGAACACAACCTTAGTATTGTTAATGCCACCATCAAGCTTCTTAAAAATGAATTTTCCCTGAAGCAAGCCTTGCAGCTTCGTGGCTGCATCCATGATAGACTATCACGTTTGGTGTGGTAGTTCGGTAATTCACAGGCGCGTAGAGGTTAAAAAACTAGTTCTCGCCCCCTACAGTGCAAATATGTATACATCCGCGCTAAAATATCACGTTGAAAGTCATCAGTTTGCTCATTATAGGACCCAGCTCCAAACCCAATTTTGATAATAGATTAACGGCGGTATTTTTTATATCGCTCGATAAGAGCTAAGTGATGGAGAAATACTATAATTATTATTATAGTATTTATTCATTTCAGGAGATGCTAAGTAGAATTGTGGCTTCTGGTAACAACTTTGAGACTGTGTTATATATTGTGTCAGATAAATTGATCTACAGCGCCTCTTTCAGGTTGTTGTTTCGGTTTTCCGGCCCACAAGCTTCTCTCTCATGATCTCCAGCAGCAGCAGCAGCAGCACTCAACAGTTTTCATCACAAACGCTTTGGTGAACTCATATCGTTCCCAGCGCAGAACAGCAGACAGTCAAAGTTAGTGACTAGCTGCTGAACGCAGTGGAGCATCTAGCAGCTAAAGAGACACATAGTTTTCACAGGAGTTGGTGGAGACCAAAACAGAGGTAAAATAAGGGTGAATTTATGAAGCAACAAACAGGGAATTTGATGCTAAACAGACTGTAAATGTGTCAGATATCCACTCGATATGACTAACTCACACTGATGAAGCCTCATAGAAGATACACATCAACTTTTGACCTCCATCACTTACATTGAAAGCACATTAGAAGCGGATGCCCTCCTTTATGATAGAATAAGAGAAGAGATGTACCTTTATTGAAGGGGGTTAATTCAGTTTGATACAGCAACACAAATGCTTTTAATTTTTATATCAGAAAAGTGACTAAAAAACAAAAATAAATAAAATAAGATAAAATATTAAATGCAATAAAATGTATCTGTCTGCATGAACATGTGTAACGGTACTGTTAAAAATGTTTATATATGCACGTGAAATACCTGTGACAGTTTAATTGGGAGTGGTGTGTGGTTTTCAGCATCAAGTGAAGTGAATTTGTAGCATCCACATTGACAGCAAACCTGGATTCAGTCACATGTACACACAGGAGCCAACCAGAGTCCAAGATCCTACCTGATGATCTGTCTTAAAGATTCATAAAATAAAATAAAATATATTTATAAATCGTGTAAGAAATGCCAGTAGTGTTTGTGACAATATTAATATATAAAAAAAATCAGGGCTCTGAAAATTGTCAAATATACAATTAAAAAAGAACATATTGTGAAAATCATCATTGCGGTCATATGACAACACAACAAGAGAATAGAATATAGTTAAAAAATAATAATAATTACAACGTGAAGGATTTAATGTAGTAATGTAGCTGTTACTTTGCATTACACACCAATATTTTCGTATGAAAACCATCATCATCACCAACTAATTATTCTGTATTACACATAATACAGACGCATTAATTGACAATTCAGTGACTTATGACCACTGTAAGACCTCCTAGTTCAATACACTTGTATGCATTTAGAGGCACGCTATCCCGTTCCAGTATGACACATCAGCAGTGCCCGATGCAGTACGTACATGTATTCCATAGGGTCCGTAAATCTGAATGGGGAAGTTTGTGGTTAGTTAGTGGTAGCTGAGTATCTGTCAGCTTGCTTTGATGTTTTTCTGCCCCCTGGTGACTAAATGAATGCAACAATACAGCTGTTTCAGTATGCATTCATCCAAGATAATTAAGGTACAATACAATTAAGTTTATGCAATAAATCCTTATCAACATTACATCCCCAAAAGACATTAAGCTTTTATTATAAATGGAATATAATTCAAAATCACAAGCAATAATAGGAACACCTGCGTGGTTTAACAAGATATACAGCATGGGAAGAATGAGTTTGTCATTCCAATAAGCAAATTAAAAAAACGCGGCTTTAATTATACTGCTTGTGCAGTATGATGATTTTACAAATGAGCGCAGGGCTTTCACAGTTTGGCTTCTGTGCTTAATTTAAAAATGACTTATGAAGGCTTTATTTTCAGAGCAGAGTAATCCGTCCAGGAACTAATGATTTGTGCGGGAAGAAATTGCTCGCTTCATTACATCAACAACATAAAAACATTTCCAGATGGTCCAAATTGTCCCTTTTGTAAGACGGCGCGTGTGCTCTTTCAACGAGCCGGGCTTAATTTATTATTCTAGACGGTGCAGAAAAGCAGACTCCAACAGAGACAACGAATCGATGGTCATGTCAAAACATATATTCTCACATAAAAATCCAGTCAGATGGACCTGAGGCTGCTCTGTACTATTTCTAATGTGACCATGAAGGTCACATGAAGGTGAAGTAATCTGTAAGCTCCATTCTGACTGTGAATCAAGGCTGCCAGACGAAAAGCTGAACCGCTTATTACATGACAGTTCATTATTTATACTTTTTTAACTTTATACTTCTGAATATAAAAGTAGTTAGTGGCCTCCCTTCAGATCAAAAGTCGCAGTCCTTATTTACTTTATGATCTAGGAACACAGGTCAAATTCCTAAAAATATTGTGTTTATGAACCTTTAGTGGTTATTATGATGCTTGTCTGTAAAGGAGTAAAAGAATAAGCAGTGTAAAACCACAAAGGTCAGAGTTGCAGGGAGGTAAGGTGGTCCTGTTAAAGAATTTGATAAAGGGGACTGCAGTTTGCTTCCTGTTTTCCTTTTTTTTAAAAAAAAAAAACAATGACCACAATAGGTCGCTAACCTTTAGTAGCTTTAACTTTTTTCAAAACTTAATCATAGTGCTAACAGATCAGGAAATAGACATGGAGGGTTTTTGTTATGGTGTTTTGTATGGGTTTCGGAGGCAGTGCCATACAATGTACTGTATTTTGTTTTAGTAGTTTTAGAGGACTTGTTGGCCTATTAGCTGCAGGACATCATTTAAAAACCTTCACTATGTTTATACTTGTGACTTGTGATACTACACAACAGAATCTTTTTGCAGGCAGTGTGGCTGCCTTCCATCACAGGAAGTACAGACTATAGCACTGTCACCACTTTTGGAACTGATACTGAGATTATTGTTATATTAAATTGATAATACCCCATATGAAATAGCATGATTTGTCTTTAAAGATGTGAGCAAACATCATAGATATAAAATAACTCCAATTTGGGTGTCACAACAGATTAGACAAAGGTAGTCAAATATTTTACAGTCTAGGCTGGTTGCTGTTGAGAGCCACAAATTATTGATTTATTTTATATATAAACTTGCTGGATTTTATGACCATGAAATAAATCATTATTTTATTATTAATTTCAGTGTTTGTAGTTTTCAACAATATGAAAGTTTATAATTTGCACAACTGTTTGCTATGTAGCTTTAAATGTGTGTTTAAGATGTACAGTAACGTTAGGCTACGGTAGCTCAAATCCTTTGAAAGAGGAAAGCAGTTGCCATCGACCTTCAGAGTCTTGAGTCTGGGTTTCTCTGCATTGTAAAGAAACCTGCAGAGCACACTGCCCTCTCTACCTTCACCTCACTGCTGAATTCTGAATGGCATATTGACTGTCAAAAATGCTTCACATATTCACTTAGTGGTAATACTTACATGAATGCTTTCACTGTCATTATATTTTATAACATATTATGCATTCCCGGTTGAGTGAATAACATGGACACAAAGTTAAAACTTTAATTCTAGTGTGGCAAATAAACAGACTCGTCTGTCTCATTTATCCATAAAGGTATCAGTGTGTCTTTAGCTTCATGCAGTTAGGCAAACTAATCGTGTAAAAAGCTTTGAATTGAAACTACTCCATATAATTCTCTGGTTGTAACTGAAGACAGTACTGAAAGAACATTAACTTCAATCACGATAAATAAACGGCCACTGGGTGTGAGATTATTTCATTCTGTCAGTAGTCAGTGGACAGTTGTGCCCCCTCAGCTGAATCACTGGAAGCCAGTACCCACCATGCTGTTGGAAGGAGGCCACCGGGATTGTAAGGTGACATGCTGACAGGTCCTGCCACTGTTTATCACCACCTGACCCTAAAAAGACCCCAGTATCACATCACAGTCAGTGAGTCATAGCGGTTTAATGTGCATCCTGTGCCTCAATATAATACATTCTGGTTGTTTACTTCATCATTCTATTTTGTGTCATGGAGAAACGGCCTTGTGGGTCATTAAAACTCAACCAGTTTTTATTATATACAGTATGTGTATATGCTACACAATTATACTATCACTTTGATTACTACTATGACCCTTCGATTACCACAATGACTACCATCTACGATCGACTACAATTATTCTGACGTCTGTGGTCATGAAGTTCTTCAAGAGACTGGTGTTGCCCCACCTGAAGGACATCACAGGCTGAACAGGTTAGTGCATGATGCAGTTAACAGTCAACAGTGAACAGACTGCATAACATCCTGCAGCACCTCGACTCCCCAGGGATATACTTAAGGATTCATGGTCTTCAGTTTAGCGTTCAACACCATCATCACAACACAAGTCCTCCTCACCAAAGTCACCCAGCTCACTGTGCTCACCTCCACCTGTCAGTGAATCACAAACATCCTGAGAGACAGAAAGCAGGAGGTGAGGTCTGGAGAAATTACATCCAGCACCCGGTCAGTTTGCACCGGTGCCCCTCAGGGATCCGTGCTCTCCTCACTACTCTTCTCCCTCTATACCAGCAATCGCACCTCGGGAGACCTGTCTGTTCAACTTTTGAAATTTGCAGATGAAAAAACAGTCTGAGATGGAGATGGGTCAGCATACAGACGGGAGGTTTAACAGGCCCTGTTGTGCAGTTGCAACAAGCTAAAAACTTTAGGAGGAGCCCACCAACATTGCCCCCCTCACCATACTCAACAGCACTGTGTGAGCTGTTGAATCCTTCAGGTTTATGGGTTCTAAACTTAAGTGGGAGTCTATCACAACACAACTCATCAAAAAGGCCCAGCAAAGGATGCACTTCCTGGACCAGCACAGGAAGTTTAACCTGGAGTTATTAAGTCTGTTTTCTACATATCTATTACTGTTTGGTTTGGATTGGACACTAAACAGGACAGGAACAGACTACAACAGACAGTCAGATGTGCAGAAAAGATTTTCAGAATTTAGCTCATGCTGCAGGCCAATTATCTCTGATTCAGGCAGAGTGTTCAGTCAACACTCCTCCAGGTGCTCCCCGACAACTGCTACCTGCTGCCCCTCCTCACACACTTACACGCACAATCATTAGTGCGCACCACTGGCTGCTGCAACCTGCTAACTTCACCTGACTGAACAAAGAACAGAAACACCAAACAGTGCATTATGCAATACTTACCTTACTTACTTACTTACTGCTGATGCTGCACTGATCCTGATATTCAACCTCATGTTCCATCTTACCCTCACTCGTGAACAAGACCCCACGATATTTAGGGCAGCAACTCACTCCCAACGCAGAGAGAGCAGTTCACCTCCTTCCAGCAGAACACTAGAGGTGCTGACTCCCATCCCTAATGCTTCACAATTGGCTGTAAACCATTCCAGTGCCTGTTGGAGGTCACATGTGTTGAAACCAACAGAACCACATCATCTGCAAAAAGCAGTGAAGCAATCCTGAGGGAGATTAGCATTGGGTTACGGTTACAGTAAAACTTAAACCTGTGCCTAGGCACCTTTTGAGAAATACTGCTAACAGAAAAACAGTGTAGTAAAAGCAACTTCCTTAGTATGAGTAAAAACATAAATGAAAAGGCCAGAGGATAAGTGCAGTTCCCTGACAACACTGCTCAAAAGAGGTAATTCTCAAAATGTTAATAGTTCCATGTTTTTACTACAAATGTGTTTGAGAAAGATTTAAAAAAAACTCCACCCATTCTCTTTATTTTAATATAGATATGTTGGCAAAATAAATATTTAAATAGCAAATACACATTTTTAATAGAGTTGCTTCTTTCTTAATAGTGTCTCTTAATAGTCACCCTATAAAATGTTCATTTTAATTGGGGACGTAGCCTATTTACCAATCATGCATCGTCGTTCTCTGCTGATGGGGCCCCATTGAATGTATCGGGTGCCCTTTCTACTTTTTCGCCCCTGCCCCTCAGACAGCATGAGCTGCCACTGCACACACCTGGATATGGAGGCTTTGTATAATTTGTAAATTTTAACCTTCAAAACGTTGCGACTGAGGCACCGCAGTATTTTGAGCTGAATGCTAATGTCAGAATGCTAGCATGTTCACATGGTTTAGCAGGTTCAGTTTTTTCCATCTTAGCTGAGTGCGTTAGAAATACTAATATTAGTCAATTAGTACAGCTGAGGCTGATGGCAACAACATAGAGAACCAAAGTGAAACTGGAACTTCCGGATTCCATTCCAGATGTAGGAAAATTCTGTGCTAACAAATATAAATCCAGCCGTGGAACAGAAACTCTCTCAACCTGGTTTGTTTCATGTGTTTAGATAAGGATGGAAGAAAAACAAACTAATATGTCTGTAAGACATATCAATAAATCACAGATTACAGCCAGAAAGATGACCAATGACTTCAGAAGAAAGCATTGAGGTGTTTTATGGACATGGACAAAACCTAGTTATGATGATGTAAGTACTTAACTAGTTTTATTCTTTTTTTTATAGTAATCCATCCACTTGTTGAGACATTTCAATCTATAGTGAAATGATGGACCGACTGGCTGTCGCTAAAAAGCCAAAAAATGTAATGTAATATATGTCTCTTAAAGCATCTAAGATAAGTGATAGTACGGTAATAATAAAATAAATACGAAAAAATAATATAGTAAAAATAAAAACATAAATAAAAAATAAATATATACACCATTAATACCAGCAAACCAAAATATGAGCCGAAATGTAATATATAGTATTGACTACAATAAAGGCATGGGTCAGCCTTCTACAACTGTATTGCTCTGAGCGCTCGTCACTCACCTCCCCACACATTTGTATGCACCATAAGTCAAATCAGTGTGATTGAAATTGACTCTATATCTTAGTGATAGATTTAGTTGATCAGTGTTGGTTTACAAGGCTGTCATGAGCTAGTGCGCTCCTCATATTCAATATTAATCTCTGCTTCGTAACTGGTCGTAAACTTAATAAACTGAGTCAGCCGCCTTGTGAATCAAATGAAAAGCAATGCAGGGAAAGATAGGGCAGACAAATCTGCACAGTATGTATGCATCAAAACATGGGGACGTACAGAAAAATCATTTCCTTGTGTGTGGGATGATAACATGAACATGAAAAGAGTCATGCTCTGCTTCTTTTTCTCATTTTGTCAGTTATCGCAAATAAATAACAGAAACATGAGTGTCGGTTTAATTTCTTACTTGCAGACAGAGCTTTTATAGTCCAAGTTACAGTTTGCTTGCTTGCCTGATCCCAGTGGCTGTTCTTGCACCAGAGTGAAATATCAAGTTAGTGCTGAGGCTTCATATAATTCATAAAAATAATGTTTTGAAGTGCAATTAAGAAGCAATAGAAAAAGCATATTCTGTTTCCTTCTGTGATTTCTGTGATGAGGCACAAGGAAATGAACACACGGGTGTGAAATTTCTCTCGAGAGGTGAAAGCAAGCCTTTATATAGTTGGTTATGTGTTTTAATTCTAGAGGAAATTACAAGTAAAGCAAGGGCTAATGATTGGGAACAATGAATACAATATCAAATGTAAGTTGTATTTCCTGTTATATCCAAGAACACTGTGCACGGTTCCATGCCTCATTTTTTACCTTTAAACAGCAAATGATTCAGATTTTGATTCTTTTTAGAGAGTGAGCTAGAAGACTTTTTTTTATGTCGATCCACATCTTGGAAGAGCCCTACTGCCATGTATAATAATACAAAAAGCAGTGTAAAAGAAAAGCATAACTACCGTTACACCTGTGCTGGAGCTGCTATTTCAAGTTAACAGACACAGATGATTCAAGTATCTCAGTGCAGTATGAAACGGGCTGCTAGTTATGGAAGTCTGGCTCCAATATGCAAAATTATTAGTTCAAACAGTGGCACAAGAGGACACAATGAAACCTTTATGGGTCTAAGCCATCAAAACCTGTTTAGAGCGTTTTTATTCAAACTGCAAATTCATGCTGTTGACCACATGCAAACTGTCTTGACAGTTTCGAACTCTGTTGGAGTAAAAACTGTAGTGGAGCAGCGGCAGTAACTGTGTGAGACATGAGTTATTAGTACAAATATATCATTTAAATGAACTGCTTGTAAATAAGTTATTGTCCCATTTACAAACCAGCTAATATATCAAATGTGGCTCCACTCCCTGCTACTTCAGGTCTGTGTTTCAAAGTCATGAAATAAACCAGACATGACTTAGTCTACGTATAGTTTCACAATAAGGCCTCATTTTCTGGTAGCATGTGAGCGGCTAGCTTTCATGCTCCAGATACAAGTGTGGTGTACTGAGACGGACCCTCTGTGTCAGGTAAGGTACAGCACTTTGTAAAATCCCATTGCATATAGGGGATTATTGTGAATAGTGTGAGGCTCATATTTCACACACATTAGTCTCTGGACCGTTGGACCAAAGTTTGGAGGTCACCATTCATAAAAACAGCACCAGTTGGTGACTGCAGAGTTGCAGAGAAAGTGTGCATAAAGGGCACAAAAACTCCAGAAACAAACACTTGCAGATATATGACTCCTCGTGGACTAGAGTGCATCAAAGACTGTGAGTCCTTAGGGGTGGACGTTGTAACTGGGTCATTCACTCTCAGAAGTGTTGTTTGGACAGTCTGAAAGTGGTAAAAAGTGACATCTTCTGATGTTCACACTGGGTGTGTGTGTGTATGCGTCTTGTGTGTGTTGGCCAGGTTTATTTTTACTTGTCAGATGTGCATCAAACACAATATAAGTGAGTGTGAAAGTTCATTCGTGACCTTGGAAATAGCAGTTTGAAAAAAAAAAAAAAAAAAAACATAAGTAACTCAGAGTCCACTTTCTAGCCTTTTCTGCAAGACGTGTTTGTTGTAGTTTAATTTATGTTAGAATAGATTCAGCCTGTAAAAAAGGGAGCGTTGAGTATCAGCATTGTTGCCATGGTTACATGCAGGTTAATATACCTTGCACGCTGATTTTAAATGTTGGTTGAACTGTTGACTTGAACTATGTAATCAAAAACCAGTATTTTCTGAGGCTACCTTATAAATAGACACACTCCATACAGGTGTTACGTGTCCACTCCTGCAATAATATCCTCCTCTACAACACAACCACAATCACTGTGATCCCTTGATATTAAGAAACTTCTACAGAAAAGAGTAATAACTACAGAAAAGAGAAGTGATCCCTGAATAGTGTAAACACTTGGATAGAGAAATGATCACTGCAGGTGCGGACAAGTAAAAAAAGGTTAATTTCAAAGGCAGTAAAACTAAGTATTGTACGACAGCATTCATGCATTCAGTGATTTCTGTTATGTGCAGATGACAAGGACAGAATTTGAATAGCAGTGTCCTTTCTTAAGGACAAATACATGGGCGTAGATTTGGGTATAGACGTCCTTGCCAATATCAAGGTGATGCTTGATTGTCCCTACCAATATTTTTACTGATCTTTACTAACTAACTATATAACAGGGGACAACCTGATGATATGTCAACCCTCAACTTCAAGCTGTATGTATTGTTGACTTGCAGGAGCAAGTATTTAGTATTTAAATGTTTTAAATGTCACCCAATTGAAAACAGTGGACAAAACTAAGATCATTTGATGTATTTAATGTCAGGTGTTAGGTGTTATCTCATTTGTGATTGTAGACATGCTGTTTGATTAAACGACTTAATTACTGTTGGTGAAAATTCCTCACACACAGACAGGTGAGCTGCAGACTAAGTTGAGCTCTGATGTCACAGAGAAACACAGACAGGTGAGCTGCAGGATCTCAGGTGAGTTATGATGTCACAGAGAAACACAGACAGGTGAGCTGCAGGATCTCAGGTGAGTTATGATGTCACAGAGAAACACAGACAGGTGAACTGCATTATCTCAGGTGAGTTATGATGTCACAGAGACACACAGACAGGTGAACTGCATCATCTCACGTGAGCTCTGATGTCACAGAGAAACATAGACAGGCAAACTGCATCATCTCAGGTGAGTTATGATGTCACAGAGACACACAGACAGGTGAACTGCATCATCTCAGGTGAGTTATGATGTCACAGAGACACACAGACAGGTGAACTGCATCATCTCAGGTGAGTTATGATGTCACAGAGAAACACAGACAGGTGAACTGCATCATCTTAGGTGAGTTATGATGTCACAGAGACACACAGACAGGTGAACTGCATCATCTCAGGTGAGCTCTTATGTCACAGAGAAAACAGACAGGTGAACTGCATCATCTCAAGTGAGCTCTGATGTCACAGAGACACACAGACAGGTGAGCTGCAGGATCTCAGGTGAGTTATGATGTCACAGAGAAACACAGACAGGTGAACTGCATTATCTCAGGTGAGTTATGATGTCACAGACACACACAGACATGTATACTGCATCATCTCAGGTGAGCTCTGTTGTCACAGAGAAATACAGACAGGTGAACTGCATCATCTCAGGTGAGTTATGATGTCAGAGTGAAACACAGACAGGTGAACTGCATCATAACAGGTGAGCTCTTATGTCACAGAGAAACACAGACAGGTGAACTGCATCATCTCAGGTGAGCTCTGATGTCACAGAGAAACACAAACAGGTGAACTGCATCATCTCAGGTGAGTTATGATGTCACAGAGAAACACAGACAGGTGAACTGGATCATCTCAGGTGAGCTCTGATGTCACAGAGACACACAGACAGGTGAGCTGCAGGATCTCAGGTGAGTTATGATGTCACAGAGAAACACAGACAGGTGAACTGCATTATCTCAGGTGAGTTATGATGTCACAGAGACACACAGACAGGTAAACTGCATCATCTCAGGTGAGCTCTGATGTCACAGAGAAACACAGACAGGTGAACTGCATCATCTCAGGTGAGTTATGATGTCACAGAGAAACAAAGACAGGTGAACAGCATTATCTCAGGTGAGTTATGATGTCACAGACACACACAGACAGGTATACTGCATCATCTCAGGTGAGCTCTGTTGTCACAGAGAAACACAGACAGGTGAACTGCATCATCTCAGGTGAGTTATGATGTCACAGTGAAACACAGACAGGTGAACTGCATTATCTCAGGTGAGTTATGATGTCACAGAGACACACAGACAGGTGAACTGCATCATCTCAGGTGAGCTCTGATGTCACAGAGAAACACAGACAGGCAAACTGCATCATCTCAGGTGAGTTATGATGCCACAGAGACACACAGACAGGTGAACTGCATTATGTCAGGTGAGCTCTGATGTCACAGAGACACACAGACAGGTGAGCTGCAGAATCTCAGGTGAGTTATGATGTCACAGAGAACACAGACAGGTGAACTGCATCATCTCAGGTGAGTTATGATGTCACAGAGACACACAGACAGGTGAACTGCATCATCTCAGGTGAGCTCTTATGTCACAGAGAAACACAGACAGGTGAACTGCATCATCTCAAGTGAGCTCTGATGTCACAGACACACACAGACAGGTGAACTGCATCATCTCAGGTGAGTTATGATGTCCCAGAGAAACACAGACAGGTGAACTGCATCATCTCAGGTGAGTTATGATGTCACAGAGAAACACAGACAGGTGAGCTGCAGGATCTCAGGTGAGCTCTGATGTCACAGAGACACACAGACAGGTGAGCTGCAGGATCTCAGGTGAGTTATGATGTCACAGAGAAACACAGACAGGTGAACTGCATCATCTCAGGTGAGTTATGATGTCACAGAGACACACAGACAGGTGAACTGCATCATCTCAGGTGAGCTCTGATGTCACAGAGAAACACAGACAGGCGAACTGCATCATCTCAGGTGAGTTATGATGTCACAGAGAAACAAAGACAGGTGAACTGCATCATCTCAGGTGAGTTATGATGTCACAGAGAAACACAGACAGGTGAACTGCAGGATCTCAGGTGAGTTATGATGTCACAGAGACACACAGACAGGTGAACTGCATCATCTCAGATGAGCTCTGATGTCACAGAGACACATAGACAGGTGAGCTGCAGGATCTCAGGTGAGTTATGATGTCACAGAGAAACACAGACAGGTGAACTGCATTATCTCAGGTGAGTTATGATGTCACAGAGACACACAGACAGGTGAACTGCATCATCTCAGGTGAACTCTGATGTCACAGAGAAACATAGACAGGCAAACTGCATCATCTCAGGTGAGTTATGATGTCACAGAGACACACAGACAGGTGAACTGCATCATCTCAGGTGAGTTATGATGTCAGAGAGAAACACAGACAGGTGAACTGCAGGATCTCAGGTGAGCTCTGATGTCACAGAGACACACAGACAGGTGAGCTCTGATGTCACAGAGACACACAGACAGGTGAGCTGCAGGATCTCAGGTGAGTTATGATGTCACAGAGAAACACAGACAGGTGAACTGCATCATCTCAGGTGAGTTATGATGTCACAGAGACACACAGACAGGTGAACTGCATCATCTCAGGTGAGCTCTGATGTCACAGAGAAACACAGACAGGCGAACTGCATCATCTCAGGTGAGTTATGATGTCACAGAGAAACAAAGACAGGTGAACTGCATCATCTCAGGTGAGTTATGATGTCACAGAGACACACAGACAGGTGAACTGCATCATCTCAGATGAGCTCTGATGTCACAGAGACACACAGACAGGTGAGCTGCAGGATCTCAGGTGAGTTATGATGTCACAGAGACACACAGACAGGTGAACTGCATCATCTCAGATGAGCTCTGATGTCACAGAGACACATAGACAGGTGAGCTGCAGGATCTCAGGTGAGTTATGATGTCACAAAGAAACACAGACGGGTGAACTGCATTATCTCAGGTGAGTTATGATGTCACAGAGACACACAGACAGGTGAACTGCATCATCTCAGGTGAACTCTGATGTCACAGAGACACACAGACAGGTGAACTGCATCATCTCAGGTGAGTTATGATGTCAGAGAGAAACACAGACAGGTGAACTGCATCATCTCAGGTGAGTTAAGATGTCACAGACAAACACAGACAGGTGAACTGCATCATCTCAGTTGAGCTCTTATGTCACAGAGAAACACAGACAGGTGAACTGCATCATCTCAAGTGAGCTCTGATGTCACAGAGACACACAGACAGGTGAGCTGCAGGATCTCAGGTGAGTTATGATGTCACAGAGAAACACAGACAGGTGAACTGCATTATCTCAGGTGAGTTATGATGTCACAGACACACAGACAGGTATACTGCATCATCTCAGGTGAGCTCTGTTGTCACAGAGAAACACAGACAGGTGAACTGCATCATCTCAGGTGAGCTCTTATGTCACAGAGAAACACAGACAGGTGAACTGCATCATATCAGGTGAGCTCTTATGTCACAGAGAAACACAGACAGGTGAACTGCATCATCTCAGGTGAGCTCTGATGTCACAGAGAAACACAAACAGGTGAACTGCATCATCTCAGGTGAGTTATGATGTCACAGAGTAACACAGACAGGTGAACTGGATCATCTCAGGTGAGCTCTGATGTCACAGAGACACACAGACATGTGAGCTGCAGGATCTCAGGTGAGTTATGATGTCACAGAGAAACACAGACAGGTGAACTGCATTATCTCAGGTGAGTTATGATGTCACAGAGACACACAGACAGGTGAACTGCATCATCTCAGGTGAGCTCTGATGTCACAGAGAAACATAGACAGGTGAACTGCATCATCTCAGGTGAGTTATGATGTCACAGAGAAACAAAGACAGGTGAACTGCATCATCTCAGGTGAGTTATGATGTCACAGAGAAACACAGACAGGTGAACTGCAGGATCTCAGGTGAGTTATGATGTCACAGAGACACACAGACAGGTGAACTGCATCATCTCAGATGAGCTCTGATGTCACAGAGACACACAGACAGGTGAGCTGCAGGATCTCAGGTGAGTTTTGATGTCACAGAGAAACACAGACAGGTGAACTGCATTAACTCAGGTGAGTTATGATGTCACAGAGACACACAGACAGGTGAACTGCATCATCTCAGGTGAGCTCTGATGTCACAGAGAAACACAGACAAGCAAACTGCATCATCTCAGGTGAGTTATGATGTCACAGAGACACACAGACAGGTATACTGCTTCATCTCAAGTGAGCTCTGATGTCACAGAGACACACAGACAGGTGAGCTGCAGGATCTCAGGTGAGTTATGATGTCACAGAGACACACAGACAGGTATACTGCATCATCTCAGGTGAGCTCTGTTGTCACAGAGAAACACAGACAGGTGAACTGCATCATCTCAGGTGAGTTATGATGTCACAGTGAAACACAGACAGGTGAACTGCATCATATCAGGTGAGCTCTTATGTCACAGAGAAACACAGACAGGTGAACTGCATCATCTCAGGTGAGCTCTGATGTCACAGAGAAACACAGACAGGTGAACTGCATCATCTCAGGCAAGTTATGATGTCACAGAGAGACACAGACAGGTGAACTGCATCATCTCAGGTGAGTTATGATGTCACAGAGACACACAGACAGGTGAACTACATCATCTCAGGTGAGCTCTGATGTCATAGAGACACACAGAGAGGTGGACTGCATCATCTCAGGTGAGTTCTGATGTCACAAAGACACACAGACAGGTGAACTGCATCCTCTCAGGTGACCAACAGTTATCTACAAAGCCTGCAATCTGTCTTTTTAGGCTTCAATTCCATTTTCTTTTTCATCACCAGGATTTAAACATTAGGGTTTTAAATGTGTTTTGGGATAAATGTGAACTATTTTAAATTATGTTCTTGAAGCCACATGCTCTCAGAAAACAAAATGCATTTCCTGTGTGCACACAATGGATTTGTTGTGTGTGTTTCCCCTACTTTCCCTACTTCTGCTACTAGTAAGACAGTGTAATGTCTTACTCATCAACTTTGGGGGATGAAAAATGACCTAAGTATAAATAAATCAATCAATAAATACATGTAGAAATATAGAAATACCCTAAATAAAAGTTGATGTAATGCAATGTAGAAATAAAACAATTAAAAAGACATCAGAGAAGCACATTTCACTGAATTATGTCCTTTTTTCCAAAATGCATTTATTTTTCATTCATGTATTTCATTATTACTTTCTTCTATTTATTTATTTATTTTAAGTTATTTTTCATCCTCAATCATTAACTGCCCAACACTATGTATTTTGGAATTCAAAAGGGGAAAGAAATCATACCATACATCAATACATACCTCCTTTATTTCATTTTATGTATGTCATGCCATTACAACCCAACCATGATAGTCAGTGCTAACATTTTCATTCTTAACCGCAGTCACAGTGGTGAGTTCATCTGTGACGCGCTGCCCAGCCTGTGCACGGAAAACTGTGATATGGTACAGTTTAATTCAGTTTAACAACGCTTTACATAAAACATAGTTGATTCAGTTTGTTTTTGTTTTTTTGTTTTTTTATATCCTAACTTGCAAAATAAATCTAAAAGTGACAAATCCACTAAATAGTGAGAATCCTAAACTGAAAAAGCAAGGCTTATGTGTTCAGGACAAAGAAAAAAAATAATAAAGAGGTAAATAAAATGGTGAGAGAAGTATTCAGGCACTTAGAAATACTCTCGGGTCCTTGGCTACACTGTGCTTCTTTACATTGTACATGCATTTTATAGACTATCCTGATCCTGTCAATGAGGAGTATAAGGTTGCCTCTACAAGACAAGGCTAAGGGGTGTAGCACATTCAATAACAACTAATTAAAGGGATTTCAAGTAGTTCACACAACATCAATGTTTCTATTTACATGTGATCCTAATTTTTTTCACTACCTATGTATTCTCATTGCATATCCCCTAAGACAACCATGTTTAACAACCATTATTGTACAAATTCTGTGACAGACAATTAAAACATGAACTAAAAAAAGGAAAGCAATGTCCATCATCCAACATGTCACCAGTCATGTGCAGGGGGATCTTCAGGTTATTATTCAAAGTAGATGTTATTTATGAAATAAGCTTGTTCTGGTGCCAATCTAATTCCCTCTTTACCCCTTATGTTCTGCTCTTGCCTTTCATGTGTCTTTCAGTGGCTTTCTCTCCAGCACCTATGATGGTAGGGAAGCCATTTAAGAAAATGACAGCATTGATTTTCTTTTCACCCACTGCCAGTAACATTACTGTACATAGTGTTATTAAAGGGAAATGATGCATGCACTGGCAGTTTGACTTAAATAGGAATGTGTTGTGCGTGTGTGTTGATTTTTTTTTTCCTGACTGATCATCGGCCATCCTCGTGTTTTGGGAATACTGTCCCCCTCTTGAAAGGGCGTGGTAAGAATCAAATGGAGTGAAGGCAAAAGGTAACAATTATCAGTTATAGCATTGACTCTGAAAGACTTGAGTAACCACAAAACACCAACAAGTAGAATCCACTGAAACTGACATTTAGTCTTGTGCTTACGTCTGATCAGTACAGATACACAAAGACTGACTCTGACTAAGGACAACAGGAACAAACGAACGTAGACTTCACAGACTGAAGGAATACATGTACTTACAGTACACCACAGCAAAAGCCTGTTCACTAATAATGTTAACCCGCGACCATAAACCTTGAATAAGAAACTCTTAATTATTTGATAAAATAATCTCAAAACAAGGTCCACTTACTATTTTTTTTTTTTTTTTAAAGAGATTTCAACTGGTCTTTAACACTATTTCAT
The DNA here is from genome assembly GCA_036937835.1 of Pampus argenteus. NCBI lineage: Eukaryota > Metazoa > Chordata > Actinopteri > Scombriformes > Stromateidae > Pampus > Pampus argenteus. Next base: position 3,904,179 of record CM072879.1, read on the forward strand.
GATCGTCATCAGTAGATGGAGTTGGCATCCAAACTATGTACGTATGGAACTTCACTCACATGATGAAAGATGATTGTTTATGGTGGTGGTGGTGCCATGACATCAATGGCAACCTGACTCAGTTCTATCATTTTCTTTTGTGTTGGAAGGGAACACATCTCCTTAGTCTTGCTAACTGGCTCCTGATCGATGACTTTGATCTCTAATTGGTCGACTGTTTCTCCAACTGCTGCAAACAGGCATCAATGGTCTTGTCTTTAGGGTGTACCAGTAGAGATCTTGATCTAATAGTCTTGAATAGTTTTTGGTAAGTGCTGCCTCCTTTTGGCTGGATGCCCTTGCAAACTCCATCTATATGGGTCCCACTGGAATGCTTCTGGCGGTCCCCTTTTGGTTAACAGTGTCCATCCTGGTCCTAGTTTGGGTAGGACTCTTATCACCCACTCCTTGGAAGTACATATACAATAACCTTTTGTTCCATGATTGAAGTTCCATACTTCACATGATGGTCACATGATACCATCGCGCTGACAACTAAGCAAACTCCATTCACTAATGAGTGAGACATGGTTGAAATTTCCAGAAAAACTGAGTAATTAGACATTTAGTGAAGATTATTTTAAATTATAATTCTCAAGGTTTATAGGGAACATTGTCACTCATTATTCAGTTTTGGGGCTCTAGTTTTAATTTGTTTTAGAACGTCTACTGCCCAATACCCCTTAATATTAAGGGTCTTCATTAGGTCCTTTACCATTCATACTGTAGTTACCTGCCATAGCAATTCAGGTAGAGGGAATTCATATGCAAAACTATACATAGACATATTATTGGGAACTGTTTCTTTGCAGCTAACTGCACCAGATTTACTGTTTTCAGGTTAAAGGCATAAATATAAAAGAAATAATTTATATTGCATGTGTTCACACAAGCAGCGGTACAGTGATTTTACCACCTAAATAATTCTTGTATTAGATGTGATGGCCACAGTGTGCACGTTTGATTGTTAAGGGTAGCCAAAACCTGCAGACCATGCTGTAGATTGTATACTGAAAAAGACAAAGATAAGGATGGACCTTTCTTTCTTTCTTTCTATATTTCTTTCTTTCTTTCTTTCAAGCTTAAGAACAATTCACAATTAAATTTTTTACTTTTTTTTTAAGACTAAAACATGTTAGAAGCACAGGTTGTGTTCTCCAAATTTGAAAAAAAGAAATTTTGTGCATTTTGTGGCCAGATTTCGGTGGCATATTTGAAACGGAAACGCCAGACCTCAGATGAGACCAGTGCTGAAATAAAATGAGGCTATGGTGTCTTCTATGTTTCATCACCACCATGCAAAGTCCAGAACAAAATCAAGTTCCAGTTTGTATGAAGATGTGCTCAATTCTGCTTTGCTTTGCCTCTAATATACTGCTGCTTTCAGAAACAGTTTAGTACTCATGCCATGATTAATGCTCGATGAAGAAAATTACATGAGGTACTTTAAAACCTTGATATTTTCTAAATCAATCACCACAACCAAATCTAATTACAAAATTTGGTTGCAGCAATATCGTTGGTATATTGTATGTAAAAATCTAAGGGACCTTGATGCACCTACTGTTAATGGGACTGATCTCAGAAAGAGCTCTTGTGTATTCTGGGGCCCAAAGTTCATCCATGTCAGAAGTCATTTGGAAGGATTTTATATTTAGAAGACAATGACTGAAGACGACAATGTTTTTGGTGTAACTGAAAAGAGAAGGGAAGGATATTCTGATGATTAACTGATGTTAAATTGATACATATGGCACCTTAAAGGGGACCTATTATGATTTTCCTGTCATATAATATATTATATATATGTATAGATATATATTACATACATGGTGAGATTTTACTAGCTACGTTACCTTTGTTATTTTCTCACAGCAGACGCTTTCCACTTAAGTCGGCATTTTAACGCATTTCCTACATGTAACGTCCACCAATATGTCACACATTAGGCAGGTGATGAGCGTAATATTCACCAAACAGAGACGTCCTGCTGTAATCTTTGTTTCCACAGATGTTCGTGCTTTTCACTCTTATATTCCGGAGCGGATTTGGGCTCAGACATGTTCCGGAAGCTGACCAATCAGAACAGAGTGAGCTCATTAGGAGGCGGGATTTAAAGAGACAGGAGTTGAAGCGGTCTGTTTCAGACGGAGGCTGCATAAAGGGCCAGTAGAAGATAAATAAAGAGCTTTTTAAACAGTGAATCATGCAAAGTCACTCTGGTAGAGTCATTATAGAGTTAGAAATGAGCATAATAGGTCCCCTTTAAACTATATGACATATACAGTCCTGGTTCCCAAACAAGCACATACAGGTTTTCTGTGCATTTATGGGTTTATTTTATTTGGAGTTAAAGTACTGCAAAAATAGGATTAAATACAGGCATAGATTTAAAAAATGCAACCCTAAAGGGTGCTTTTGTGGGATTAGGGCTATGGGTATGGCTATGGGTATATTTTTAAATAATTACAAATAGTGTAACATGTTCAACATTTGATATATATGTAAACATTTTGATAACATTATAAGGTCAGATTAGAAAAATCATTGCAAGGCCGATAAATTTATTTTTTCCTTACATATGATTTATATAATTATAACCACTGAAAATATTTCTGGCTTGAACATTTTCTAATTTTCAAAATTGTTACTTTTTTTTACTTTTTTCTGCTTGAACCATCTAGTTAAGATTAGGGGATGCACATTTTTATTGTATTGTATCATATAATGACCATAATGGAAAACTATGATTCACAGCAACATGATTTATATTTTTGAAGCTCTGACCGTCAGTTATCATCCCTGAATGCAACAACGTCGATAAGAATCGGTCTGACGGGGGAAAGAAACGCAAGTGGTCAGACGTGCAGATTTAAATCCAGATGAAGTGGCAGCTAACCTGGCTAAACCTGTGGCTAAACATGAGTCGTTACGCAATCATACAGGCTGTAAACCACATCTTAGCTGACTTAGCTACCACTTTATTTGGTCGTAAAACTAAAAGTGAGCACCAATATCACTAATAATCCCTCACTGCAGAGGAAAAACTGTGCACACTGGCAGAAATGAATCCAGTATTCTCCGTAGAGACGTTTACTTGGGCTGAAATTGTGCCTACATGTGTCCGTTTTGAAAATTTTATCTCAATTTGTTATTCGTTTCCTTTAAAAACAGGGAACCGTAACTCAAGGCAACTTTACCCCATCACTCCATCTAAGGCTTTTATATTACATTCTAGGATAGACATGCCATGGATTTAGATATACTAAAATTTGTAATGTAAATGTCAGTGTACGTACTGTAATTTACATACGATTTTAAGAGGTATGCAAGATGAAGTCGGTTTACCAAGTTAACGTAATGTTCATTCTTAATGTGGCCGCTGAGATAGCAAAATGAGGGCTCCTGGGATATGGAGTTCAGGGTGTCGTGACTTACAAATATACTTTTCATCAGATACTCCAAATTTTCATCTAAAAAAGCCATTATGTCAATATTTAAACCTGAGATTGAAATTTTTAAAACTCTATAAGCAATTTTTGTAGAAAAGACAATGTTGGTATTAGACTATTAGACTCTGTGGCCTCCCTTCTCAGCTCATCTCAGATTCAGTCATGAACAAACCCTGGTAAGGACATACGACAAAATTTCCAAAATACAAAGATTTCTCAGCAGTTTTGATGCTTACATCACCTAAAAGTTTGAAATAGTAAACACTATAAATGCGGGTCCTGTTACATAAACATTTTGGTGTGGGATACAGTCACTTTGACACTGCTGTCAGACAACAGTGCTTATGTCGTCAGCTTCGTCAGGTTTCTTGGGCTTGCTGGGGAGAGATTTGAGGTACTCCAGGTGACGTCTGGCGTCCTCCTGGTTCTGACGAACATAATACACCACGTATGAAATCACCATGGCGAACCAACCAAACATGGTCACCAGCATAGCGTAGTCTGTGGTCCTTTTAGCCAGGTTACAGAGGTCAGTGTCCACCGCCAAGAAGGGGCGCCCCTCCTGGTCATGAAGTTCTGAGCTCCTGCAGAGAACCCGGGTGGCGGCCTCGTGGTTGTGGGCCATTCCACCAATTGCCTGCTGGAGGGCACAGTCACAATGCCAGGGGTTATCATCCACAATGACGCGGGCCTTGAGCCGAGCGAAGGCATCCTTGTGTACGCTAGTGATGCGGTTGTGAGAGAGGTCTAGCACCTGCAATGTTGCCTCTATGCCACTGAAGGCACCTTCCCCCAACGTCTCCACCGCATTGTAAGACAGGTTGAGCTCCCTCAAAAGTCTGAGTCCGTGGAAGGCTTGATCGGGCACGGCACCTATCTGATTGTGGTCCAGCTTCAGCAGGACAGTGTCGACTGGTAGGCTGGGGGGGATCTCTTTGAGTCTGGACTGACTGCAGGTGACGTTGAGGCCGTGGAGGTGGGGGTCGCGTTGGCAGATGCAACCCTTTGGACACATGCTGGCCGATGGGAAGCACAGGGCCATGAGGACAAGGCTCTGAAGGAGCAGGCACATGGGGATGGAGCGTGACAGCCACAAGTCCAGCAGAGTCATACTGACCGGCTGTCAGCAGCATCCCGACTGGGGCCACAACACCACCACTGGTCCCTTACACACATCGCATAGTAGCGGCTGGTGGTCACTGTCTGTCCGCTGGAGATATTGGAGTGTGAACCGATGCTATCATTCTGAGACCTGAAACAAGAGAAAACAGAAAGGTGAAAAATGAGACATTTTATTTTTTTGTTTTGTTTGTCATTATTACCAGCCTGGGCTCTTCAAATACAGACAATCAGCTCGATTGATTGTTGACAATAGAGTTGCGAAGAGGAAAGAGCAATTTCAGGCACCCTGTGATTCTGGAAGTAAGAGCCCCATTCATTTTTACAAACAACTGTGGTTGTTTGATAAAAAAAAAAAGTTTAAGATAAAAGACTGTGTACATGAAAACTTCAGAATAGAACCTAAGTCTTCCAAGGTGCACACCTCTGACCGGCTTCTTCTCCATAGTAACAGCAGCTGAGGCTCATGGGTAATGTAATATTCTTAGTTGTAGTGATGGACAAAACATGAGAAAAACTAGGTTTAAATAATTGAAACTGGTTGTCATAATAATAAACCTATACAATTGATACATTATTCAGAAACGTCCCATATACTATTGAGGATATCATTTGAAGCAAATTTTGAAATGGAAATACAGAATGTGGTAAAACACTTCCAGAACCAGAGCCTGTAATATGAAGATTCATATTGCAGTTACACCTGCTGCCTACCTTGGAGCCACTCCCATCTGAGTGTAATTTGATACCCGTTTGAATTGACATTGTCTGTTTATTATATACCGACTGATGATGATCTTGATGAATGATTGATGACTGATTGATCCTTCTTAGCCAACAAGTATCAAACAAGTCACACAAAATGACTTGCCACATCATGCATGCGAGAGGCAAAGTTCACTGGTCTGACAAGAAGATTCACTCCTCATTGGTGATTGAAGGGTTGAACACTTTCATTTTTACATGTTGACTACTGTTCTTACATGTTTTGACAGAGATCTGACTTGAAGATTAAAGAAGATTAATATCAATCTCATCTTTGGTGCGTCTCAGTTGTTTTTCCTAAACAATTACACACTTCACCATTTTTAAGGAAGATAATGCCATTAATAATATTGATTATGGTTACAGTAGATCACTAGACACCATTAAAAGACAATGGCAGCACAACCTGTGGCAGCACAACACCGTAATGGCTTTCATTCCCTCATCCATGGAAGGATGCACATACTGTACTGTATGCATTTAACTTGTATTCAGCCATGGTGTTGTATTAACTTAACCACGTCAATCTAAATATATATCAATTGTCATCTTCACAGGTTTGCATTTGTAAGGAGAAAACCATCAATGCTCATACTGTATTATCCTCAACAAGCACAGAATTATCTTGTTTTTGAATCGTAGCAACTTCTATAGTATAATAGTCTATAATTATTATCATTATTGTTATCAGCCCTGTAATTCCATATAGGTGCATCTCTAGAAAATCGTGTACATGTTCTGTGTTCAGGCATTTCATTCTTTGACAGGCCTCCAACCCTTCTGCTATAAAGAGCTTCTAGTAAATTAACACGGACGTGACTCTATGAACAGTTCTATGGTAGTTCTAAGTTATTCCACTGCTGATGTGCACAAAATACGGGTCTGCAAAAAAATAAATAAATATATATATATATATAATAGGGGAAACACTGATTCACTGTAGAGCCATGATTAGTCAATTAATTAATTAGTCGATTGACAGAATTTTTTTTTCTCAGATTTCAGCTGCTATGATAGCAAACTGAATATCTTTGGTTTGAGAACTATTGGTCATGCCAAAATAATTTATTTAAGAAGCATATTTGGCTTTGAGAAATGGTGATTGGTGGTGATGGTGAAAACAACTAATTGATTAATTGAGGAAATAATCACCAGATTAATCAATAATGAAAATAATCACTTGTAGTTTACTGATTCTACACAGTAAGTGTTGTGCGTTACATTGTGAATTTGTTGAATGAAGGAATGAAGAGAGGAATACAGGCTGTCTCCATCTCTTACAAGCGTCTTCTACTTGTCTGTTCTGGTGAAGGGGTAGCAATAATGTCTAACAAACACCCTATGAGGACAAGAAGAGGGCTCATCTGTTTTCTGCAGCACGGTAAGGACCAGTGGCGGCTCCACATCGAGCTGTTTATCCAGCTGCTGCTCTGTCACAAGAGGCACAGCACGTTGTTTGGAAACGGGCTTTGTGTTGGATCTATTATAAAGCTGTTATTAGACGTTTCTGTTTTTTATGATCCGCTCGTTTTATGAAGTTCTCGCCTTGTGCGAAGCACTTTGGAACGTGGGTTTATAAATGTGCTCTATAAATAAAGATTATGGTTATTAATACTATTGTTATCAAAGCCTGCATTGTGTGAATGTGAGACCTTTTGACATATGTCCTCATTATTACTGTTGATTAAAACTGCCTCATAAATGACGTCATTGTTTGTTTTTTTTTTATTGAAACTATTTTCAGCTCTTTTTTGTCGTTTCTGGTTTACAGTGCTGTTTTCTTGTATTTGCATACAATGACTTTCCCTACATGTTATTTCATCTGCAGTGTATTGAATCATATTGTAATATTATAATATATATTATAAAATTTTTTAACATTTAAAATAGAAACAGTAAAAAAAAAAGGACAGACCTGCTAGCGGCTCTGTGAGGCGGCACTGGTGATGCAGTGGTGCTTCAAGTTATATTCAAACCCCCTTTTGATATCATTTATAGGCAGCATTTCAGTAATTATCTCTCTCTATGGCAGTTTTTCATTGTTAGTGGCAGAGTCCAACATTCCTGTGCACGATTCAAATTGCCTTCACACGCATGAAGAATCCTATTTCATTTTACGCCATTAAAAGCACCTCGCTGTCTTTGCACTGTGTCAGAGCTACATTATGTTCCTGCTTCACATGAAAAGCGCTTTGGGAAAACACGGTGAAGTCAATATCCCGTGTTTGTAGGCCGAGGCTACTTAAAAAAGTCATTTTCTGCATTTTTGTTTTTTGCAAGGGAATAATAAAAGAATAGGGAGCAGCAGAAATTGTTATTGACTCACATCTTTATCAAAGTCTGTTTGGTAGTACTTAATACACGATTGCTGTTGCCACGGTAACCACGGGTGACTAAGAATCAACTGAGACTGAAATCTTAAGGGTTAGAACTTTACAGCTAAACGCTAATATCCGCATGCTACCATGGTCCAAATAGCAATGTTAATGGGGATGCTAATGCGACGTTTATCATCAGGTATCGTGTTTACCATGTTCTCATGCTAATACTTGCTAATTAGCACTACGCTACACTACTACTATCGCTGTGTGTTTACAGTGTTTGTCCTGCTCCTCCGTCTCTCTACTCTGCTGTGTGTTGTATGCTGCTCCTCTGCTGTCGGTGTGTGTGTGTGTGTGTTTGACCGACACACAAATGCAGAGTAGAGAGGCCACAGCGGACAGGATCTTCTTCTTCTCCTTTCAGCTTTTCTCTTCAGGGGTCTCCACAGTGTAACCCTGTCTTCTGTATCTTCTTCTCTCACACCAACTACCTTCATGTCCTCTTTCACTACATCCATATATCTCCTCTTTGGTCTTCCTCTACACCTCCTGCTTGGCAGTTCAAAACTCATTATCCTTCTGACAATATATCCACCATCTCAGTCTGGCCTCTCTGCCTTTATCTCCAAAACCTCTAACATGTGCTGTCCCTCTGATGTACTCATTCCTGATCCTATCCATCCTGGTCACTCTTCTTCTCTTTATCTTCATCTCTGCAGCACTTTCCTGCAGGCTTTTGCAGAGGTGTGGGTGTGTTTATGTGTGCTTTATAACGTTAACGTAAGATTTAATGTCAAGTCATTCAACAGCTGTCAATTCCAAAACCACAAATGTCAATATCATGGTGGTGCTAAAAGAAAAAGTCACCAGTCATTAGGGTACATAAAGTGGGAACCAAGAATATGTGTACAAAATATTGTGCCAATCAGTGGATAAGTGAAAACTTTACTTTGATTTGTGCTGACTTAGAGGAAAAGCCAGGGGATCACCAAGTGGATTCATCCTCTAGGGACCAAGAATCTCTGGGAATTCATCTGACAGAGTCAGGACCAAAGTGATTCGATTCTCTAGAGCCACACTTCCAGCGTGGCTAAATTCGCATTTGTCATTAGCTTGAAAGGCTTTTCAGTTATCATGAATATGCTTACAATATATCTCATGTACAGTCCCAAACCAAGAATGGTCTGCTAACAGGTACAGGTGTGTATCCTATCCAAAGCCTGGTGTTTATTCCTCTTAGACATAGAGCTAACCTGTTGTCCAAAAACTAATAAAAACACATCCATAAAACCCATCATTGCATTAGAGAACCAAATGTGGATTAATCCACTGCTGTTTCCTCCTGTTTGAGTATCAACTGCTAAAATCTGCACAAAATTCAAATGTCCAATTTTAGAAATTTTTTTTTTTTTTTTTTTTTTTTTTTTTTTTTTTTTTCCAATTTAAACTATACATGTGTGAGCTGTTTTTGAAGATTGATATTATCAATAGAAAAGACTGTGGTGTTGGAAAGCATTGGGAAATGGACTAACAACTGTTTTTGCATGCAATTAACGCTGGCCTCATTAAGGACGTCCTGCATCACTAGCTAATTTTGTGGTCTTGCCTTCTAAAGGGCCGTTGTGTCCCTGTAAATTAGTAACCCCCCCCCTTACAGTGGCAAAGGAACCTCTGTTCTGTCACTCTATTAGACATTAAAAATACTGGGCTGTGTTGACAGAGACAGAGCACGTTCTCCTTTTACTCCCAGTGAGGTATGATTAGATAACCTTCTGAACTACGTCTCATCTCGTCTACCGACTAAAAACTGATCCATATTTCACTATCTGAAATTCTCAAGCATTTCCTTCAAGTCCCAAATTGAATACTGCAAGGTTACCAGTGGATTCACTACACTTAAGAATTTTTATAATACTCCAAAATTGAAGGTTTTTGCTTTGGCGCTCCTCTACAGAATTTTTAGCATTGTGTGCACCTGTGTGAGGTCAGAGGCTATTGAGGAACACCTCCTCAAGGCTTTTATTTATCTTTCCAGTATCTCAAGGATTTTTGGCCCAGCTCCTACTGCTATCCATTGATTATGTTCAAGTCAATTAAGGTGCTTAATGATTCAAGTCTGGCATTGGAAATATAATTAAAAGTCACATTTGCTGAGACAGAACAATAACAAAAAGCTACTACGGGATGTCAGAAGTAGACTGGATTTTTTTAATTTTTACTGGATGCTATCAGTGCTAGACAGACTGTGACTTAAGACTGTTGGAGGTGTGAAACATCCCTTGGGACTCCTATACATGCGTTCTAGGAAAGTCTTGTTCTTTTATTAGTTTTTGTCGGCAAAAAAAAAGAGATGAGACAGATGCGCGGTTGGAATAATGACTGTTCATATCAGCCAAGTAAGCACAGATATGAGGGTCAAATGACATCTGAATGTCTAAGTTAAATATGAGCTAAAGTTGGTTTAAATATGAACATTTTGCATCAAATGAACTAGTTCGTATGACGTGTTGTCCGACCACTTCTTTCCTGGTTCTTTGTACTCTCAACACAATGAAATGTACACATCAGGATAACAGCACACACTTTGTGAAGGTTTCTACCTGAAAGCATTCACGATGTTACATCAGTTGTATAGACTAATAAAAGACAGAAGTAGTTGAAGTAGTCGTGTGAAGAATGAAAAAAAGAGAGCGAGAAAGAAGTTCATAACTGTCGACTTTCACACCTGTGTCTAACTGGGTGTTAGAAGTCGCTAGATGATCCAGGGTCTTCGTTTGAAAGCTGATTTATACGTTTGCGGTAGTTACGGCTCTATGCCATAGCCTGACACGCACCTCCTCAGAAACGTTACTCCACGTCGATTGTTCTCTTTACACAAGTGGATAAATCTATAACAGGTATAGGGTATTTGTTTATTATTCATTTTCAAAGTAGGCCTTTCTCTCAGTGGATGAACAAGCCACAATCGATTCAATGGTCACACACACACACACACACACACACACACACACATCTCCCCCGACTTCTTCTCTCCTTTCATTATATAAGATAATGATTCTAGTCATACACTGAGGAAATACACTCTTTCTCACAGGATACAACACACCCAAGTCACGGCGCTGTGTTGCTCCAACGACAACATAATCAGTTTCAGTCACCATTGTTTGAAGTACACAAAGAAACCGGAAAAAAACTGAACACTGTGGCTTAACAACCCCACCCTCAACTTTTGGCAGTGTAATTGCGGAGGGACAGACACGCCTGTGTATGAGTATAAACGCTCACCGTTTCATGGACTACGACGTAGGTGCATAGATGTCAATTCAACCTTTAACCAGCATTTCTACTAAGACATTTGAATGTGAAGCATGAGAAGCATATGAGAAGCTGGAACCATTTTTTTTATTTTTTATTTTTTTTTACAAAATGACTCGATTAATCAATTATCGAAATAGTTGGCGATTAATTTTATAGTTGTGTAACTAATTGATGTATCGACTAATTGTTGCATCTCTACTTGACAGTGGTGGAAATATAGGCTGGACCCATATTCATACGAGGACCCGTACAGGTATAGCTTGTGAGGCTCCAACTCTCTCAGTGTGTTAATAGCTTAAATTGGTCCAGTCTGCTTAAAATGTAGTTGGACCAATGCAGTTCATATACCTTCTAGCAGGATTACTGAGTGGAAACACACTGACCAATCAAACAACAGTGTCACTATCTTGCACATTATAAAGAAAATATCAACATGACAAAAATGAAACCAACACATGTTGGATTCATCACTACATTCATCACTATGGATCTACTTTTTTTTAAAGGAGGCAGATTAGAGGAAGAACTGGTTGGTTTCTATTTGCACTAAAATTGCCTGCAATCAGTATGGTTGTGCTTTTGCTGAGAAGGAAGGAGTTCGCAATCAAAGAATCATTAGCCTGTTGATGTGAAGCACTTACTGTCCCCCGGCACCCCCCTCCTCACAGTATGATGGATTATAAAGCACGGCTGGCAGGACTCAACCTCCACACCTCACAGCGAAGCTGGTTCACTGCCATTACAGGTTAGATCGTAAAAGGTCAGATCCCCTCGCCTGTGAGAATGAGGGATTACATGTTGTCCATCAGCTAACAGGCTAAAATATCAGGTCACATCTCTGACTCCGCTGCTCCTGTGTTTACTGGTGGGCTTCATGCGGACACGATGTCACAGCATTAAAAGAAATACACCGAAAATGGATGATAGATCAGTTGCTGATGTATTCTGATGTATATCTCGGTGGTCAACCCATAAATGGCACTAATAAAGACAGGATTAGTGAAGATAATCTCAGGGCTTTGAGAATTAAAGATGCTCTAATCCATATTTCCATATTAACGAAAGGTCAAATGATCGTGTTACGCGTTATGTGAAAGAGGTTGATGAGTCTACAGAGAATCATCAGTAGCTCTGCAGAGCATTTTAGCCTCTTTCAGCTCATTGGTCTGGTTTGTACGTCTCACAACTGTTATTTTCAACAGCAACAGGAAGCAATTTTTTTTTTTTTTTTTTTTTTTTCTTACCATTTAAAAAACTATTTTAATGTAAAAAACATTGAGATTAAGACATCATGTCCTTAGTATTTATTTATTTTTATTTTTATTTTTTTGGGAAACTGCACCTTAATATTCTACAATAAAAATTGATGTTTTAGCATGTATTGGAATTAAACCAGAGGTTATGTGCAGTAACCATTCCTCCACGGGGCACTCCATGGTGGATGATTTTTAGGCCACTGTGTTTACACTCATTATACATACATATGACTAGTTTTAGGCCAGCATATATAAAATGAATATGAGGGCTGAGTGTACATAAAGCGGCCTCTAACATTCCTTACTTAAACACGGTTGGACCCTTTTTGATATTTAACAGGATTCAATAAAAACAACAAAAACATGTAATGTATGAATCAGTGGCAATAAAATACTTACTCAACACCTGTAATATTAGCTGACCATCAGTTTCTGTATTTAAATGAGACAGGACTCCATTGTGAATGAGACAGACTGGTCAGATGCACCTGAAGTCAGCAGGAGGATCCAGATCCAGCTGTTGCGTTTACACAAGTATTTGAGTGAAACCATTTAAATCCCTGTTATCACATGACACACACATGGATCTGCACACACACACACAGCATGTCGCTGCTCTCATCTGGCCAAACAACGGCACACAAAAAAACACAATCAGTAGCTTTACAAACAGGCATTTCCAGTCCAATAAACCTTAACGTTGCCTCAGCTGTGGCCCCCATACGTCTCATAAATGGAAAGAACGTCACGCAAAACGCCATGAAAAAAATGAGCGATTTCAATTATAAATCCTTACTGAATGAAAGTGGGGGGTTAAATTGTAAAATGACACCGGGATTCTGAATCTATAGGCGATGTATTTACATTCGGCGTACATTGGACACACACACCAGCGATAGTTTTAGTAACATTTCAACTTTTAAAAATGCTTGATAGCGGCCGCTGCCGCCCTCTGCGGTGCATTTTGCTGGGAAAAGATCTCAAGAAACCGCAGATGAAGCAGGTATAAAGTTGAATATTTAGAAAAAACTAAGAGCTGCTTGTGGCTTCTTTATACGCCGAATTACTGTGCGGCTTTCACGCTGTTGAAAAACACATTGTCTCACATTTTATGCGTTGTGTCATTTTGGCAACAACCAAAGAAACGCTACTTTGCATTTTTTCTAAATGGCGTCTGGTAAGGACGTGCACGGTGAAAACATCACGCACCAGCCTCCCTGAGCTGCCGACACCAAATCAAAAGCTTAATTATCTCATAATGAGAGAACACAGAACGCCAAATACCAAACACAAGTCTTCATATAGAATCCACCAGTAGGTACACGATACATTAAATGCAACCAATTTAAATAAAAGAAGAAGAAGAAAGAAAGAAAGACATGGACAGAGGCAGCGGGCACAGCAGAAGACAAGCAGCAGCATAATACATGATAAGACAGCACAGACAGGCTCGGACGCAACAGGCGACACAAGTGTCCTCACCTGCAGAGTCATGAGGTGTTGAAGTGAAAATGTTCACATCACATGAAGCTGCTGAGACGCAGGCTGCCTGCTGGAGTATCCGCTCACTGACGGACAAGCCGCACTGGCAATTCGCATCTTTACCTTTCAGGAGGAAACTGCACAGGAGTGAAAGGGAGGGTCTCTCTCTCTCTCTTTCTCTCTCTCTCTCTCTCTCTCTCTCTCTCTCTATCTCTCTCTCTCTCTGTGTGTGTGTTGTGTGTCACTGGATAGCAGGGACAACACCATATCCGGTTTCAGCTTTCAGTGTAAAACCATATGCAGTGTAAAACAATATGAATTAAACTGAGCAGCTGGATGCTTACAGACTGCAGAGAAGACAGAAAGGCCTGCTTATAAACTGCTGGTCCCCTATTGACCCGAGCACAGTGAACACAGCAGACTGTAGATGTCACATGTTCAGTTTAAGGCCCATTTAGGAACATGCTCAATATGTTGTGTTAACTAAAATAAAAGATGTCTTTAGTACCGAGGCTAAATACTCTAAAATGCTCTAAACTCAAGGGTGTTGTACTTTGGAGGAGCTTCCTTTCACTGAAGAATGCCCTGGGATATGGTCGAAAGTGTCAGAAAATAGCTGCTTTTAGTACTAAATATTTTATTGCAATAAAGTCTATAGTAATCAAAACTGTAATTGCCCTTGGATGAAATGCAACTTCAAACAACTCCTGCACATCTATCATATCCAAGTCAAATAATAAATGATAAAGTCGTAAAAAATAAAAAGATTTTGACACAGGTTCAGGTAAGGTAGATAAGTCTGTTGACTATCATTTATTTATATTTGTATTATTATTATTATTATTATTATTATTATTATTATTATTATTATTTCGATTTAATTGTTCTATTTATCTATTATTTCTCATTGAACTGATTTGATTTTCCTTTTTTGGAAAAAATAATATTTATAACAATAATCATATATATTTTATATATATATATATATATATATATATATATATATATATATATATATATATATATATATAATTTCTCAGTGTGGTGAGCTCAGATGTCAGAATATTGATATGCTGCTATGAGTTGCAAATGGTCTGCTCTTATTTTGAAGGCTGCAATATCTGGTTTCCTAGCATTGTTGTTGCTAACTGCTGCAGCTTGATGCAGTTGTGATGTTCACCATATAGAGAGCAGATGAGATGAATGAAGTCTTTCTTTTCACAGTCAGAATGTTTTTAAAGTAAATAAAATTTAATGTATTATTAATATCGCTAATATGATTATGATGGTCGTTGCCGTTTGTTGTTGCTGTTGTTGGAGGGGTAAATTATTTAAGGGACCAACAGCTGCCGAGGCCCTGCAACATGCCAGACATTACAGACACATTTTCTCTATGTATATCTATATCTATACAGTATCTATATCTATATCTCTAGACACTGAGCCTGTATTAGAGAGGGAGACTCCTTTTACTAACAGAATGTAATTGCAGCTTTATTCCTGTAGAGGAGTGTGAAACTGTGCAGTAGGCTATTAAAGTAAAGCTATGAGTGGTATTTTCTCATGGAATTGTCTCAGTCTCTCAGCAGGTTACACAGGCACAAAGGGAACCAGGTCACAGCATCACACATTCCTACCAATCCAGGCCACGACCGTCTGCGTGGCAGCCAATCACTCTTCACTACAGTCAAACCTTGCAGAGTGAGACACGTACGTAGTAATTCAGCTATCAGCCAGTAAATCTTAACTTCTGATAGATGCTGTACCCTGACATAGTAAATGTTGTCCTCTGACATGGTAAATGTACCCTGACATGGTCAGTGTTGTCCTCTGACATGATAAATGTCCCCTGACATGGTAAATGTTGTCCTCTGACATGGTAAATGTTGTCCTCTGACATGGTAAATGTCCTCTGACATGGTAAATGTCCTCTGACATGGTAAATGTTGTCCTCTGACATGGTCAGTGTTGTCCTCTGGCATGGTAAATGTCCTCTGACATGGTAAATGTTGTCCTCTGACATGGTAAATGTTGTCCTCTGACATGGTAAATGTTGTCCTCTGACATGGTAAATGTCCTCTGACATGGTAAATGTTGTCCTCTGACATGGTAAATGTTGTCCTCTGACATGGTAAATGTTGTCCTCTGACATAGTCAATGTTGTCCTCTGACATGGTAAATGTTGTCCTCTGACATGTTCCTCAGCCAAGCAGCAGACGTTTTGCATCTGCCTCATTGACTCCATCCATCTGTTTGTCTTTCTGTCCGACTACACATCTTAAAAACTAAATTCACGCGTTGACCCTTTACCCTTCATACACCATAGGGCTAAACTCAAGTTTCTAATGAACATATATCTTCACTCACTATTCCATTCATGATCCAAACAGGAAGCCAACCAGGACATTTTTTACCATCAATTAACACCTATAACCCATACCAAATACTACAAATATAAGTAAAGGTAAAAGAAGCTGCCCCAAGGAATAAATACAGGCTATAGTCAGTTAAATTATAACAGTAATGTATCCACCACTTTTACATGGACAACTTGCTTGAACCGTCTCATTTCTACCACACTGTGTGGATTCTTTATTTTATTCCTTTGCTAGAAAACTACCTGGCCCCAGATTTACTGTCATCAAATAATTTGTAACATACAACATAATACACAATAATGAAACAATGATGTCCTTAAAAGTAAAATAAAGTATATTTTGCCTTAGACACCCTCCTCAAGACAGAACCTCAAATTTAGAAAGTAAAACCGAACCCACCTTTAGGAATTTAAATGTCAGTTGAATTTTATTTTAATAAATCAAATAATGACGAACCTGCAGCACAGTAAAGCATAACTTAATAATATAATCAATTTTAGATAGTGCTACTGGTTGTTGCAAGGAAAGAAAGCAAGGTTTATGACCTAAACCCATATACAGGCCACTATACCAACATTTATTTAAAAAAAAAAAAAAAAAAAAAAACAAGCTAACTTTACTTTAACAGCTTAACTTTAATGTGGATTGTCAACAACCTAAATCTTCCTCTAGGAAGCAACATTACTGTTTTCATGTTTTCTTATTAATCCCAAACAGAGAACAATGAAGTGTGTCCAGCTTCTCTGCAGTGGAGACCACAGGAGTGAATGACAACTGGATTTATTAAGAATTGGATTTTTTATTTTACATGCATTTAACCCGGACACACACACATGCAGTACAATGGCATAGACATGCAGTACAATGGCATAGACATGCAGTACAATGGCAGAGACATGCAGTATAACGGCATAGACATGCAGTACAACGGCAGAGACATGCAATACAACGGCATAGACATGCAGTACAAAGGCATAGACATGCAGTACAACGGCAGAGACATGCAGTACAACGGCATAGACATGCAGTACAACGGCATAGACATGCAGTACAACGGCAGAGACATGCAGTACAACGGCATAGACATGCAGTACAACGGCATAGACATGCAGTACAACAGCAGAGATATGCAGTACAACGGCATAGACATGCAGTACAACAGCAGAGACATGCAGTACAACGGACATGCAGTACAACGGCAGAGACATGCAGTACAACAGCATAGACATGCAATACAACGGCATAGACATGCAGTACAACGGCATAGACATGCAGTACAACGGCATAGACATGCAGTACAACGGCATAGACATGCAGTACAACAGCAGAGACATGCAATACAACGGCATAGACATGCAGTACAACGGCATAGACATGCAGTACAACGGCATAGACATGCAGTACAACGGCATAGACATGCAGTACAACAGCAGAGACATGCAGTACAACGGACATGCAGTACAACGGCATAGACATGCAGTACAACAGCAGAGACATGCAGTACAACGGACATGCAGTACAACGGCAGAGACATGCAGTACAACGGCATAGACATGCAATACAACGGCATAGACATGCAGTACAACGGCATAGACATGCAGTACAACGGCATAGACATGCAATACAACGGCATAGACATGCAGTACAACGGCATAGACATGCAATACAACGGCATAGACATGCAGTACAACGGCATAGACATGCAATACAACGGCATAGACATGCAGTACAACGGCATAGACATGCAGTACAACGGCATAGACATGCAGTACAACGGCAGAGACATGCAAATGTGGAGAGGGATGGTGGAGTCATGGGCAGCCAGACCAGCGCCCTCAGGTCCAAGCCAAGTCCCTATGGACTGAGCTACTGCCCCATTAAAGTCAGGTGTAAACAGGTGTAAACAGGTGTAAACAGGTGTAAACAGGTAAACAGCACCTTTTTCACTAACTAACTTATTTTTAAGCATCTATATCATCAATATGCCTGTACATCAAAATCTACCTTTAATACTGTAACTGAAGTGTCATGAAATGCTCCATATGCTATTGGTATTATTACCTGTCTATTTATAGAAAACAAAACCGAACTGAAATGGTAAAGTTAAAAAAAATAAAATAAAAAGAAATGAGGAGTTCCCTGGGTCAAATAAAGGAGATCAGCCACGGCCACATTAGCGCTCATTCACTGAGGACTATCAGCAACTCCCTCCAATGAGAATAGTTAAGGTCTTAAAAGTCACCAAAACTAGTGAGAAAGTAGCTCCATTGGCAACACTGGAGCTAACCACCCACACACTCGACAGCTGGGCTTCTTTTATTTCTATTTCCTGTACAGGAGATTTACTTCTACAGTTTTGTTCTCTGGATTGTACATCATTTTCATTCAATAACAAAAAAATAACTTAAAGGGGAGAAAGAAAAGCTCTCCAAGCTTGCTACTTAGAGAACAGGTTGTTGACTAAGAATAAGTTAAGAAACTTATTTTTGATATCCTCTAAAACTCAGGCGACAAAATGAACAATGCAAACCAGCGAATGCAACACACAGCTCGCCTGGGGCTGGAGGTGTTTCAGGTCAGGGGCCTGATGCTTTTCTTGCTTTACAGCTTCACAACTTTATTTCTGTATAAATCTGAACTGTTAACAATGAGAGCATTTACACTATTTTCTATCTTAAATATTGATACTATTATGATTATTTTGGTTCAGACCTCATTAGGAATGATAATAACGAGACAACAGACTGGTTATGATGATGCTTGGCATTGTCTTTTAAATTCCTTGGCAACTCTGAACTCGATTGCACTCAGTTGAACTGCTCATTTATTATGACGAGTACACCTCCAAAAAGGTTCATTAGCACGAGATGAGTCATTATGGTGTCAGGGCCAGCACTCGTTTCCACTGCGCTCCCAAGACTCCTTCAGAGAGTGTTTCCACTGATGCATTTAAAGGGACAAAACATGGATTCATTCCATGTAACTTCCAGGAAGCAAGGTCGTGATTTGTGCCCTGTCCATCTCTGCTAAGTGGTCAATCTTCCTGCAGTCAGGAGGTAATTATATGCTGTATATGGAGCCATAGGAAAGAGAAGAATAATAAATGCTTAGAGAGCTCTGATCTGCTCAATACTCTGCTCGTTATGCCATTCACCAGGTGTGAAGCGTAAACAGCGCTTCCTGTTCAAATGTCAAGGGATGACTTGTATCTTTTCATGTACAATATTCCACCAAGTTTACACACACAGAAGAAACAGAGTCCAAGAATTGAAGAAATTATTATTATTATGTTTATGTTTTTTTATCTTCACAGAAGGAACATCCACTGCTTGCTCATGAATCATTCATGAATCATTATTGGATTGAGTATTGATGATACAATGGCGCCTGGCTGTTTCTTTGAACAGCAACATGACCATTGAATCACATTTTATCGATCTGCCGTGCTGTCATGGAAAGATCAAGCACTCCGATGTAGTGGGTAGTGTATCTGCGGTCGATGCGTGCAGAGTGATGAGCGCAGAGCGGGTATTTATATCTGTTCAAAGAGGATCAAAGTGATAATAATTCATTTATGAGTTTGCATCTATCTCATTTATAGATGTATTTTGTATGTTCACTCTATATATATATATTTCTGTTGATCCATGAGTTGATGATTCCATCCATCCATCTGTCTGTTGAATGTTTTGGGTCCAGAATATGTATTTCCAAACTGATATCCAAACTCACTGTGTAGATTGATAATCCCCAGAGGATGACTCTCTGTCCTACTGTTGAGCGTTACCATTACTACCATTACCGTTACTAGCTATTAAAATATCTCTTTTTGAATGTGGATAAGGCTGATTTTACCAGGAGAAAAGGCCTGATATCTGCAATACATGTCGCTCTATAGAAATCAAATCAGCGAGGCTGTACAAAGGTCGAGCAGCGAGGACAGAATCACCTGGACAACCCCGTCTCCTACAGACATTTATATACTACTAAACAGTTTTCCCGTTACATTGCGTAGCCAAACTGGCTGGATTATGTTGACAGGTTATTTCGTATGAATGCAGATACATTTATATATCGTGCTGTAGTACTGGAGTCCCATGTGTGTTTATGTTTAGGCAGCATTGGTTAGCATTGGTTAGGATTAGTGAAAGACTGTAGTTTTCTTTAAACATATTGTACTTCGCGCCACTGCAGACTTTAACCATAACAAGTTTAATAAGGCCATAGTCACTAACAGCTAATATGATGCAAGATCTACAAGTTAACTAACATCTTTCATTATGTTGAGAGACAATATGATAACGCTATAGTTAAAAAGGTTTGGTTAAAAAGCCACGTGGTTACAGTAGAGGGAAAGAGAAGAGGGAACGTCGTCATGTTGTTGGAAAAACTAACTCGTGGTTAGAAATGGGGAAATTTATCTCCTTCCCCTTCTACCTCTTCAGTTGTCAGTTAACTTGGCGAGTACAATGCTATTATTGTGGATAGGAATAATGACTACAACTGTGACAATAGGACCAACGTTGAAATTAATAACTCAACAGGTTTTCCTCTGTGTCTAGTCTGAGTCCTCAGCTCAGGGCAAAGGTCACATTTTTAAAATTAACTACTCGGAATTGCTTTTAAAAATCACAGAATCATCGCAGGGACATGTGTCCAGCATAGACATGAATCCTACGATATTCCATCAGGATTTAACATGGCATGGAGTTCTCTGGCATTTGAATTGGCATGATCTAATAGTAGGAAAGGGACCTCATAAAGGATATATTACAAAGACAAGACTTATGGAATGGTGGTATTTAGCTTTCAACCTTGACACCCCCCCCCCCCCCACCCCCCCACCCACACACACACACACACACACACACAGTATAGCTTAACTTGCTCTGCTGATAAAGGGGCTAAAAATGGCCTGCCTTCATACAGCAATTAAATATGAAGAGGACATGATTATCCAACCATTTCACCCCCTGATCTCTCCTCATCTTACCCCCCCTGGGACGATTCTCACATTCACATCCATCCCCATCCTAACTTCAGTATTAAAGACTGAGGAGCACCTTCTCCGTCATTTACAGTTCGTTAACACTTCACAGAGTTGAAACACGGTCCAATCTCTGGGTCTCGTTCGGATCCGTAGGCAACACTAAAATAGACTTCTTCTGAGAAGTTTTCACTCTCTATCTATATTTAGAGGCAAGGTCTTAACACTCACTGTATGTTTGAAGACTGAACATTGTGGATGATAATTGCATGAAATTGTGCAGAAGGGAAAATGGGATGGGGTTGCATTAAACCAAGCACTTTCCAAACAGAGAAGAGAATCCAAATTTTTGCATATTTTATATGAAAGATACTGTAGTTCCTTCTTTGTTTGCTTGTTTGTTTCATTTGATTGATACCAGGACAATGTTAGCCTAGCTTAGCATAAAGACTGGAGTCAGGGGTGAAAGGTAAACATGTGCTGTACATATAAATAGAGATGAGAAAAACATGTTTTTTTTATTTGGCGGATGGATACGGTTTGCACGTATCCATCCGCCCAGCACTATACAGACTCTTCAGCTACAGAGCGGTTTGCCACATATGGTGAGTTCAGGTTTGTGGTTTTTAGACGCTGTGCAGGCATGATAGTACCAAAAGACTTCAACCTTACTGTAATGACAACATTTAAAACTGCACACAGTCACTGCACCTGTTGTTCACCAAGAAATAGTTCCAGCGCGTTAATTCCCAAAAGATTGCTCGTAAGCTTTGGAGTTACTGGCATGCTCGACCCCTGTACCCTCGCTGTATGCCATGTCCTGACTTTAGCTTTGTATTTACCATATAGATATGATATTAATATCAATCCTTCAATCTCATTCTAGGAAAGTAAGCAAGTAAATAAATACATCAATACAATATAATACCAGCAGCAAGGTGGGAAGGTAAACTCTAACTGATTGGAGGTTAACATGATTTTCAGCTGCTGTAAAATTTAAAGAAAAAACTGTTATTAGAACGAATACAATCGTACTGTGTACCGGATCAATGACAGAATAATAAAAAGAGGTAAAGTTTGGCTTGTTAGCGGTGCTGGAGGAAAGTTCAACAAAATCATACGATTGGTTCCCCATGGGAGCATGAATGTGCACAGCAAATTTCATTGGAATGAATTAGTTAACCCATTAGTTAAAATGATGTTGATCAGTATAGATCGGACGGTAATACAAAGCTACTCTAGTAGAAAGAGTGGATTATAGTCGCCACAGCAGGCATGTGGATCCTCTCAGCTTGGTCCGGACTGACAGCTTCTCATGGCGAGCGGCGAGCGGCGAGCGGCTGCTTCCCCTGATATTTGGTGTAATAACCTCGACATCGCTTGCACTGACAGTTGCAGCTGTGTCTTCCTTCTCTCTTCCCCAGTCCGACATTAATAACACTTGACATGCTCACACACCATGAGCAGCACACCGTGGCTTTGCATGAAAAACCCCACAGAGAGTCCGGGTATACTGTCAAACAGCAAGTAATGTGAGGACGTAGAAGCAAAACACGGAGTTCAGTGTTATTGCTTTTGGCCATTGAAATCAATAACTGGGCGCTCTGTCAAGCAGTGGGAAAACATACTCATACAGTTGACTTTGATACTGGACACTTTAGGGCAGAAAACAACATCTCACTATTATTATGTCACGCATGTTACAAGGCATTCGAAATAAAGCATGTGTCAAATATATAATATTTTCAGACCTGTTACTAAAATATGCAAAAGGGCGGGCGAGGTGGAGGTCCAGAGGAGGAGGGTGATCTGGGGAGTGGTGTAGGCAGGCTGGCTTGGAGGGTGCGGTCCACACACTGGCTCTCACAGGCGTATCCTGAGCAGACTGGACTGGTTTCTGAAGAGGAGAGAGCAGGTTAGAGAGAAGGCAAAAACAGGTTCAAAGTTTCAGTTTCAAACTAGAAGACTGTTACATACCACCTGTGAGGTGATGATCGCTGCCAGGTGTGGGTAGTGACCTCCGGACACGCCCCCTCCAGCACCACAAGGAGACGGACACACACGAACAACAGACACACACATACATAGACCATTCATCCTAGCGGGATTCGTGACACCATAAAGTTCTAATTATATTTATTTAATTCTTTTATGGATTCCATTATGATATTTACATACATAACATACATATAATACATATTCCTAGTATATTAATTTACTATTAATAGTTCAATACATATTTTTGTGATTAAATGTATGTACAAACTATGTGGCAAGAAGTCCACCTTATGTACAAAAGTGTACTTTAATCAAGGACACTTAAATCAATACATAAAGAACAATGTTAGCATGTCAAAATTATGAACAAAAATCTAATATTCACTTTCCTTTTAGATCAGTTTTGGTCTCTAATTTGATCAATTATAAAAAAAAATAAAAATAAAAAAATGGATTCTTAAAGCATTAAAGCAACATGTTTTACTAACTGTTAATAGCGAACAGGCTGATTCGGATGTTAAATATGTTAAATAATATTAACATATAATTTCTAAGTCCAAAACATATAAAATCAAGTATTCAGCGTCATCTTGTCATGCTGGAAGTGTTTGTAAAACCATAATCGGATCACGTAACAGAAGACGTGTCCCCAGAGACGTGATCTAATAGTGACTGGAAATTATGAACTATCAAAACATCTAATTAGGATCGATAATGATGAAATTCATCATATTATCTCAGGGATGTGACTGGGAAATATGGATCTAATTGTGACGACTCGCTCCACTTTCCTCTGGTCCCACATCTCCATTATTACATCTACAATATCAAAAGCATCCGTCTCCCCATCCTCATTACAACCCCACCTCCTCACACTCACTCGCTCATCGGTCATTGACAAAAAAGAATTATTATGGTTGTAGTCACGCGTTCACCGACAGTCGTTTCATTCATGTTTCTCTTTCCTTCTTTGAATTTCAACTGAAAAGTTTTGTTTGAACATAGTTTGGTATGAAACACTAAAGGGACAATTAAAGATGGTTTTCATTAGTTCACACAATTTAGGGACCGTCTCTCAACATGGAGCCCATCAGCTCTCTTCCTCATATCATAATAATCCCTGTAGCAACACAGATGCATCGCTGATGCAAATTCATGTTGAGGATTTGCTTTTTTTTAATATAGTTATATATAATGTGTAATTTTTAGTTACGCTTGATGCGTTCATGTCCTGCTTTAACCTCTAGTTTCTTCCCTGTCTGCTGATACGATAAAATGCTAATGTCTAATCAAATGAAAATGTAAATTCTTATTCCCTGTGCCTCTCCCTGGGAAAAAAAAAAAAAAAAAAAAGAATGAATAAACTCATTCTGATCTAATCTTCAACACCACCTGTGTGTAGAGAGTAGGAGTTAATATGTAGTCGATCCAGCTGGAGAGCTGTGTTTACCATCACCAAGGGTGTCAGTAACTGCTAACATAGCGCTGATCGCGGCTGCATCCCATTGGTGTTATTTAATTCTACTCATTAGTTTGTGAAATGAGACACTGTGGAGCAATGGTTTTCAACCAGAGGTCTGAGGGACCCCCAGGGGCCTTGAGGGAGTTCCAGGGAAGCCCGGAAAACGGGGGAGTCGTTTCATTTCACAATTTCCTTCACTATAGAAGTGAAGGAAAGAGTGACTGTTCTGATCATAGGTTTCAGGCATCCAACTATAGTTAACAACTATATAATTATATAATTATGTGTGTCGATGTAATGGTCCTTGACATGAAAAAGGTTGAGAATCACTGCTGTAGAGAGTGGAATCCTATTCATCTCATGTAGTCAAAGCTGTGTTTGACTAAATATCACCGTCCAATGAGGTCTGATTTTTGTATTTCATTGAATAAACCTGCAGAAAGATAAAGGTGATGTAGCACAACCTTAGCAGTGAATCATGTAGTGTTATATCCAGGACTAGGACTGCAGTCCCATCAGCACTGAAGTGTTGGGAGAGCTTACCAGGCTGTCCTGTCAGTCTGTTACAGGTGCTGCTAAAGCATAGTCTCTAAAGCACGATGGTAAACCTGATCGCTTGTCACTACAAGCAGACGCTTTCATATTACACACAATCACTTGACCTGTTGTTAATATGTAAATACAGGGACTTATTGTTTCAACCTGCCTTAGTGGTGCATGCAATATTTGCAAAAGAATGCGCTTTCTTACTCACGTGCCATTATTTAAATGACCACAATATAATTGCTGCAGAATGAACCTGGAGCCTTTGGGCTCTCTGACGGTCCCCACATTGCCAGTGAACGGTGCTCTTTTTGAGATCCACTTGCTCTCAACGAATGTGCTCTTAAAAAAAACGATCATCATTCCGTATGAATTCCAGATTTTCGTTGACATAAATCAAATTTACATGTCTCAACAAAGGCAAGCGGATTCAGGCTTCAACGTCGGCATCCAAAAATAGCGCGGGCGCTCTCTGCAGGGTTTGTTCACTCGTCTTCACCCTGCCATAACAAGTCAGCGCTTGTTGAGACATGTATCCAGGACATGTCAAATCCAATGTCAAGTTCACATCGTGGAGGTTCCTCAAGTGCATATGAGGAATGGGCGATGGAATTGCCTGGGTAACACATTATCTGGATACATGCGACCATGATCCATGGTTATATGTCCTGGATGCCTTCAGCATTCCACTTTGAGTCTTTGCCTGTCTTCAATAACATTATAAATCTAGAACTTAAACTAGATTTCCCTTGAATTTGTGGATGAATAAATCTTTGTGACTGTGGGGACCTTTTCTCTAATGTCACCATCACGTTCAACTGACCACTTAAATAAAGATATGATCAGTTTATCTCAAAACAATAATCAGGTGCTAATATTTTATCAAGCCTCCTGATCATACCGGCCTTTAAAAGTTCCTTCTCCAATGTGCTTCCAATGTAAGTGACTGATGTTCTTATTCTGTGAAAAAAAAAAACATTGTATACAGGGTTGATTAACCCTTGTATGGTATTCAGGTCTGTGGGACCCGTTTTCAGTTTAATACATTTTTTTTTCAACCTGAAATTCATTGGCTTTGGCTCATTTTCTGTGAAGAACATAAATCAAAACATATTTGTTTAGTATTTTAAGAGAAAATTATTGGATTGTGGTGTTTTGAAAGCCCAAAACTCCAGCGGGTCCACCAGACCCATAAATACTAATACCACACGAGGGTTAATTAATTAATTACAATTATATTAATGTTGTTGTCTTTACTTTAAGCTTTGATTCCAAATATAGGAGACATTTACTCAACAGTTAAATCAGAAAAACTTCATCTTAATATGTGTCTTTTCTCACCAAGCGTTGCAGTTTAAAACAAAAGTTTCATTTGACATTTAAGATCAACCTGAACTTAAATGAATTCCTGTTATTTATAAACATAATAATAAAAAAAAATAAAAAATAAAATACTGTGTTGACTCATTAGTCACATTCTGCATTTCCAATTGATGCCTGAAGGCCTACTGCTTCTGTGATAGTTAAACGCAATGCAAATATGAAATAGTGCTTATAAAAAGTAGCAACCGCCTGCAGTTCAATAAGGTGAGATCAATTAGATGAGTATTTACCGATGTTAGCGACAGAAAGCGTTTTGGAGATTGGAGATCTTCATCAGGTGTAGGCCCGTATGAAGACGAGGAGGTGGGTGGAGGAAAAAAAGGCAGAATGCAAAGGGAACTTTATTTTAGCTCACATGCACCATACCATCTTGTTATTGTTATTACAGTGGAGCCGGAAATGGCTAATATTATGGTAATGGATACATGTACAGTAGGCTGAAGTGTCCCGCGGTGTCATTTAACAGGTTAAGTGTATTCATTCATTTTCTGTCTGTATTTACATAAAAGGGTAAGTCTACTTCACACGGCGTTTCTAATGGTGTACCCCGTGGTTATTTAATAAGCACCCCAAACCTAGAAAAATGAACTCATGTTTGTAACTCCTCCAGTATTTGAATGCAATATATGATTATATATATATATAAAGCGTTGTCATTCAGTAATGGCCATAAAGTACCAGATTATAATAGAATAGGTAGTTATAAATGTACATGTCCGTACCCTGTAATATTAGAATCACTTCACATCTTGTTCCCATGTACCTACATGTATGTTAGTATAAAAAAAAATTACACACTGTAAATAGGAAATAATAGGCTGCATGTTAATCTAAAGCATGATGTATATAAATAGTTTTGATTATTGAAACGTATGAGTATGATTCCTGATCCAGTTTGGATGTATGTATTGAGTCATGTTTGAGGTTGTTGTTCTGTCACCGGTGCAGCTGTCCTTTTTGTTCCAGTTGTATTGAATACGAGACGTAATGACTTGCCAAATGGTCTCTGCCTTGTAGTGCATGGATGTACTCCAGGATAATCAATAATAATGGTTATTAGGATCAATGACTACTATAGACTTATGTATCATGGCAGTGCTGTGAAATGTCTTGCAGTGTATTGAGTGGAAACAGAGTTTGTGTTTTGAGGATATTTCAATCTGTGAGAAGCATCAGTTGAATTCCTGACAGCTAAACACGTTATTACACTGCAACGCTGCTCCAACAGTGTCAGATTAATGTCTTATGAATATGAACATTCTGTCATTGGGCCATTGTCATTCTCATGAGGACATTTTAAAGGATTTTTTTTGCTTTTGTGACACAAATTTGATTCAAATGCACTAAGAGGAGATAGAAGGCAGGAAGTTTTATAGATAGGCAACGAATGACGGCTACATCGTTTCTCTGCTTCCATATATGTGGAAAGAAGCAGATGGCGGAAGCCTCTCATCGGTCCTTCTCATTGCAATCTGTTCTGCAGAGACGATGAGGAAGACTGTGCCATACAAAAGCCAGTACCAGATATAGACGCTCACGATCTGCAGAAGAAAAGCTTATTTGGGTTAATTAGGCAGTGTTTACGGAGCTATGCCGCGCGTGAGCAGAAAGTTCTTCCTGCAGCCGGTTGGTAAGGTTTTATCATTGTTCTATAATGACACGACAGTGTGTCATTCCTGAGTGAAGGATGACCGCATCCATGACAACACCTCCTCCTCCTCCTCCCATCCACCTTTACTCTACCTCAGTGAGACGGTTCAAACATTAATCTCACAAATGACACAAAATACACTGACTACCATCTGCTTCTGATATCAATATCATTACCATATATCATTACCATATTGATAGTTAACCATTAATATAATTATCATAAACAAACTGTTTTCTGTTTCTGCCGGAGGTCAGGAGCAATATTAATAAATATTAGGTGTGGCTCTGCAAATAAGTTAGAGATCGAATGGTCATCTGTGTCTTTTTTCTGGTGAAGACAATATATTATTGTATATTATTATCATTTTTCATTTGAAACATCCTGATCTTCATAAACAATGCGTAACTATCCTAATCTGTACAACATCGATATATAAATATCTTATATATATTGGTGTTGGATTTCAAGATGTTACCATCTTCATCCCCAGTAATATAACCCATTTGGCAGTAAGCTCATGTTACTTCAGCAAAATCCTGCCGCTACAGGGAAGTTATAATAATCAAGTAACATTAAACTTGAATTTACAAGTGAAATATTGTGACTCCTATAAACCCCGGAGCTGGGCAGAGCAGCAGGTGAGCAACTGTCAATCACAGCTGTCAATCAACACCTACACTTATTACTGGAGCAATCATTTCCAAAATGACCAACAGCATTATAGGGCCAGAGATTTAGGTAAAAACTTTTTTAATATTATATATTTGATATTATTTATTTTTATAAAATAGTTTGGTATGACGTTTGAAAATGTTAGTGTCACACACCTTTAGCACTTAATCAGATTTGGTAGGAAATAAATACTAAATAATAAGTAATAAGTAAGCCTGAATAAGAATAAATCCGTATGGAAAATGTATGAATGATCCACTGACATTTGTTTATGTCACATCTTCACTGACATAACTTATTGTTGATTAGAAAATGCAACACAACAAGCCTTTGAATAACCTTGCAATGCTGTGTGTGTATTAAAAAATATATGGTAATAAATGTAGAGAGCAACTCTCAGTGCTTCTCTGATGCCTTTTCCTCTATAATTATGCACGGCAAAATATTCTCTTTTGGAGGATAATTAGTACTACAAAAGAATGCAGTACACTACTAAACAGCTTTCCGTGGACTAATGGCAGTACATATGGTGCTTTATAATGACAGATAATCACTAAATATGATTATAGCATGTAAACAGCTCATGGGCCAATTTGATTGTAATGGTTGTGTAATTATATACAGCAGCTGCTCAGGTTAAGAGATTGTGTTGCAAGGATATATATACGCTTTGTTAGGAGGGTGTGAATGAACTATCTGACTCCAGAATCTGTCAAAACAGCTTTTGTGCACATCTCAATAGCTTTCAGAGGGACAGAATAGCTCATGGTAATAAGGTTAGAGAAGGTATGTGAGCTATTGATGCTCTAATGTTGTTGTTCCAAAGTTGGCCCTGCTAAGTTTTAAGATCATGGACAAATTATTTTAACAACCCACAGCTTACAGTGTACTGAACTACCAGTATGGGACCCCATGGCCTGAGCATAGTTGTTTCCTTTAGAATGTTTGGCCCCATAGTGTGGGCACTTGTGGATGGACATCTGTTCAGCTGTGTGTGTTTGGGTGTGATGTTTTAGGCTCCGTTAATAGCAACATTGTTAATATATTGGAATACTCACTCTGTCGGCTGATTGGCAGGGGTGTCTTAATATTACTTTAGGCCCTGGGGCTACAGACATTTGGGACCCCTGCCACCTGCTCCCCCCCATCAATGTTGCCATAGCAACACATATTTATATGGATACAGGAGTGTCCTCCTAATTTCTAAACTGAATATGAAAGTCACCAATTTAAGACAATCAACACTGAGTCATGACAAAGCTGGGTTACATCAGCCAGCAACACGAGAAGATCAGTGTTCTCAATTAAATCATGGGAATTGATTCTCATCATTTGACACATCCTAGTCACTCACATATACACACACACACATATACACACACACACTTGAAACTCTTGGTCAGGCAGTACAGGAGTATTTAAGACCATACTATACCCTTTTCCACGGGTTAATACAGTTCCCTGGTGGTCTTAATAAAATGTATCTGACATGCTTTGGTCAAAATACCACAAAGATCAAAAACCATAGCAGCCTTCTCATCATTTGAGTGCCTGTCCCACCCATCTCACCCTCCTCTGCTGCGGGGTGTGCCGGCTACCATGGCAACTGTTAAGAGTGAACCCCTGATAAACGGCTGCTGGAGGAAACTGGCCAGAAATCAGCAACCATCTGTGGGCAAGCAGCAGCTCCTCTCCCCGGTCCAGCCTCGCCTTAAGTTCAGTTATGTCCCAGTCAGCGCTTGCAGGAAAAACATGACGCACTTCAGCAAATTTATTAGGTTGAGATTTCAGATAGGGAGCAGAACAATTACAATGAAACCCATTGTGACGTAAGAAGAGGCATCAAATCTGATCAAGCCAGCCCACACCGAACTTACTGGGTTGTCTTATTTCACATTGTGTGTAAGTAGGCACGTCAGAGAATATATCTACACATAAGCACTGAAAACGTGAGTTTTTCATAATATGGCCCCATTAACCTTAACATACATGTCTTTGATGATGGGAGAGTGGAAATACAGGCAAACTCCACACAGACAAAATCCACAACTCCCTAATAGTAAATGAAGTCCTCTCCTTCTCAGAAAACAGATTATGAAACTTACCAAAACAAGACAATACATCAACAACTTATCAACAATAATATCGTTTCGCACTTTCTTCTGGTCTTCACTGCAAACTCGTCGTGTCTTTAAAATCCACAGCCAACGTCATCGTTAGCTGCTGCTTAGTACAGCCAGACCTGTACGGCGCCGCCACGTTCAAACATAACATAATAATGATTTTTACAGGACTGTTTGAGAGCACCGTTGTGAAGTTTTCGAGCCTTCGCATAGCATCGTGAGATCAAAACGGAAATGCCAGTGGCATTGTGTGTAGGAGGATAGTCTGTTTTTTGGGGTTTTTTTCTTTGATTCCACTGAACAGAACTTCTTGACTTTCACAGAGACGTGGAGGTGAGTGTCTCACAGTGGGGGTTGACAGGTGATACTCACCAGAACACTGGTGCTTTCAAAACCCCTTTTGAGAGACTGTAGAACAAGATAAAGAATTAATAACAGGATGTGAAAGACAATAAAATGACTCCTTTGATTATTGTAGCCGATCAATCATGAGGCTGCAAAAATGTTTTCCTGCATATTTTAAATGCATTCATTCTCTTGCGGTGGAGTCTGTGTCAACAGACAAGCTGGTCTCACATTTCTGGAGGAAAGTTATAAACTGATAACATGACTTGAAGGAGTCATGCTTTCAAACCCATGAATTAGACCTCTCCATACATCCACCTTGTCCCTGTCAGCATCAGGATTCTTGTACTCAGCTGTTCCAATAGCTACCATGAGCTCATCCTTGCATTCAGATTCTGTTGCTGGAGCCTGAGGGAGGTGAACTGTAAAATATTTCAAGAGTCAAGCATGCTGGCTTGGAAATACTGAAAATGCCTCTGTGCATATATGTTTTAGGTGACTGTCATCACTTGTAGCCGCTTGATTTTGAATGGCAGGTAATAGCCTCCTCCGTTGTGAAACTTTCCTAGTTTCATAAAAGGCAATGCTATTCTCATCACACATATTTTAACACCCTGTTTCTGCAAATAAAAGCTTAGCAATTTGACAATGGAGCGACTGAATGTGTCACAGTATGGAACCATGTGATCAGCTGACTTGGCGCGGTTCTTAAGCGTGTGGGCGGTACACAGAACATGCACAAGGGAATCCCTGATCGCCACCATATGACACAATATGGAAATGACCTCACTGCAAACTCCAACGTTGACTGCAACTCGGTTCATGGCATATTTTAAAGAGTAAAGTCTAGACCTGCTCTATATGAGAAGTGAGATAACCTTTGTTGTGATATGGCGCTATATGAATAAAACTGACTTGACTTGGCATATTTTGCATCACATCTCTAACCCTAACCCTCTGCCGTTCTGCATCATTTTGGAGCCAGGCTACATCCTGGAACCACTTTACCACAAATACGCATTTTTTTTCTTTGCTAACTAAAAAAAAACCAAAAAAAACCAAATAAAATAAAACAAAAAAAAACATCGACATTAATCAAAATCAAATTAAAAAACATTTTTTGTTAATTATTGTATAAAAGCTTTGACTTTGACTCATAAACAGTGAGCTGGAGTAAAAATAGTGCAAATGCTGTATCCTCTCTTATTGCTACATATATTATTTCAGAATTTTAATGAACGTAAATTCATTTTTAATACCTTCGGTGAAGTGTTCAGTGTTCCCGTCTGTTGACTTTTCCCAGACGTAGAGAAAACAATTCACTGGAGGGGAAGTTTGGAGACGAAACATAAAATGGAGTTATTGCAAGACTAGAGCTGATTATTATACGCTGATCATATAAACATTGCTCTTTGTTAAGGACGCCGGTTAATTATACATACAGCGATCACGCTTCCACTCCTGACATTTCATCCAACGCAAGCACTGAAGAGTGGAAATGGTGAGTGTGACTGACACTATACAGTGGAGGAAGAAGAAGAAACAACTACTCTGGCATGTATGGCAGTCTGCAGCATCCTTGACCCCCTCTGTCTGCACTGACCCCACTACATTTGACTACAGTACTGACCATTCTTCAAGTATCTTTATAACTGTAGCTTCACTTCATACCAATGTCTGCCCTTTAGAGAATGTGGCCTCCCTTCACCTGACAGTGTGATGTACAGGATAGATTGGTCCTGATGACTTCTCATTCTGTCTTCACACACATACCTATATGTTTAAATCCTGGACATTGCCAGGTTTTCCTCTGACTCCAGTATGGCATGCTAAGCTTAGCTAATCACCCTCCTGCTCTAACTCCATGCTTTCTGTACAGATATGTAGCTCTCAGACAGACTAATTGTATAAAACCTTCCTGGAGCTTCCTGGCTGCCTGCAAGCCACTTGACGTTTCTCATCTTTCGACCTTTTTCCATTGTTTCATTAGTGCTGGTCAGTCCTGCATCACCGTGCCTTGTGAAGCGATTCGCTCGTGTCCCATATGTAAAAGAATAGAGGCAAATTCATCACATCACATCGCGCTGCTTCCGGCAGGTCTTCACTGTTAGTCTTATTGGGCTTAAACACTTCAGCTACCACCTGAGTGAAGTCAGTGTATGTTTGATACTCTGGGAAAAGGTCAGTATTGTAAAGTATATGTAATTAATATGTAATTGGTAATGTATGGGTTAACCTTTTTGATTCATGACCCTTTAACTCACAACTGCTTGTCAAAGGTTCTGTGCTGTGCTCATTTTTATAGGCCTGAAATGGAAAACTATTTAGTATTTTCACCAGAAAGTAAATATAAAGATAAAGAAACGTCCAAAAAATAAACATAAATGTATGTAACTTTTTTTTTTTTTGGTTCTTGTTAATCATCTCACGACGTCTCAGATTTACCTCGTAAACCCTTGGGGGCGCTCCCAAACCCCATGTTGACAACCACTGCTTTAAGGATACACAATTCAATGACATCCTAATATGTTTAATGCACAGTATAAGCGCAACATGCCGGGTAAATCTGACCAATCTAAACACGCTAAAATCCCACAATTCCATAATGGAACAAAAGGCCGACACTGGCCCTGAATAATGGTCATAGCAGAGGATTGAAGGCCATTCGGTGGATGCCACACAACGAGAGGAGATCTAATTTTAGAACCTGGTGATAAGCTGTGCTCCCTGTGGGACAGGGTGATATCAAAGGGAATGCATGCTGACTCTGTTACCATGGTGATCATAATTCAGCTTGAATATCTCCTAATTAGAAGGAAGGGATGTAAAAAAAAAAAAAATTAAAAACAAGAGAAGAAGGTAGGAGAGGAAGGAATAACATTAATCAAAGTCATCGTCATTACATCAATGTTCCTTTAGGATTTCTGTCTAATAATATTCCAATTTTACGCAAATGTAGGGAATCCTGACCATCGAACCCTACTGTGCATCAGGCTAGAAAATGGAGCTGTATATTCCCCATGAAGATGCAGGGCTTTCCTTTCAAACCAGTATTTAAAAAAATGTCACAACTCATTTATCTGTGTCAGATTATTTCACTTTTTTTTTTTTTTTTTTTTTTTAATGGATGAATAATTGATTTATTCATTAGCTGGATGTGACACCCAGAAGACTTAATAAAACGTAATCTCTAAAAATGGGCCTGGAAAAGACATTCCCCAGTACAGTAATTCATCACCTGCGTCTGGCTTTACATCATGCCGAGACGGTACAACCATTCATCAACTGACGTACAGAGCAAGAGGTCCAGACATATGCAGTCAGGGTTTGGCAAAATGTGGCTTCATGTATAGATCATGAGGCATCAAAGCCAGAAAAGTATCACAAGTGCACGATGTAATGATGTCACAATCTGCAAAACTGAGACATGATGTCAACAAGCCCCCCTAAAAATGAAACCACCACAAAATCACGTACCCTGTTAAAACATAATGATGTTTTATGTGACAATGCTGGTTAGGTTTAGATCAGGTTTAGGGAAAGAGCGATCACTTGTTAAGGTTGGAGAAATGTGGATGTTTAAAGTGACTACTTAAAGGTAACCCTTGTCGTCATGGCTACAGTAATAAACAAAGGGTTACGGTTCAGATAGGAAATGGTGTATCATAAGAAACGTTGGTTTTGGCCCACAATATCATTTTACATGGGAGGCCGGCGGCCAACCAATGATTGGCTTGTTCACACCAGTGTGAACAAAATCTCATTTGCTATCTTATCTCATTTCTTTGATTAAAGCAGTTTGATTCGTTTGTGTTCAGTAAAGACATTTGGCAGGAAGCTTCAGTTCAGAAAGGGACACCTGGTGCGAACGCCGCGTTCATGTCAGGCTGTTTAGACCACAATTATGAGTCAATTCAGAACAGAGAAACTGTTCATGTCAACCTTTGAGCTGTAAATCTGAGTTGGAGATATCAGGACATTCTGTCACTTACAGTATATTTTCACTACAGAACTGTCAACAGACCAGTTCCATCTAAAATTAAATCCATTATTAACATGAGCTCATTTAAAAAGAGGCAC
Organism: Pampus argenteus; assembly: GCA_036937835.1. NCBI lineage: Eukaryota > Metazoa > Chordata > Actinopteri > Scombriformes > Stromateidae > Pampus > Pampus argenteus. The sequence goes on from CM072879.1 coordinate 3,939,556, forward strand.
AAAAGCGTATTTGAAAAATGTATGATGCAAATAAATGATGTCTATATTGTCTGTATGAGAGGGGAGTATCCATCTTCTCAAGAAAAGAAATAATTATTTCCCAAAACTGTTGTTCCATCCAGTTGCATGCTGTCCATCGTGTTCTATGTGGCAGCCGCTAGCGAGGCTTTAGTCTTTACAGTTTAATGTGGGCCCATTTATTATATTGTAAAACCCTCGGGGTGGAATGTAATTTACTGCGTAATATGAGATTTGTTTTTCTTTAAATGACACTCACATCATCCAGAAATCTTCATGGGGTCACATAAACACAAAGATACTCATCATAAGTACAACAATGCAATATAATATCTCCAAATGGCCACCCAGCGTCCCCTCACAGTCATTATAGGTCTCCCCCAGGAAACGGGTGCGTCTCATCTACCGTAGAACGGGGCGGAACAGATGTAAGTCAAACTTTGAAGAAAGAGAATCATTTGCAGAACGTTTCCCTTAAGGGCTTTATTTACTTTCATTTCAGCTCTGACATAGTGGCATTTTGTTGCCAATTAACCTCTCTTACGCACCCCAAAGCTCTGTTGATCCTGTGTTATTTTCCTTCCAACACTATAATAAAAGGCCACACCGGGCTAAATCAAAAGCAACAACACATAGTCAGAGGTCTCAGCGATCACAAAAGGCACTACAGTGAGATCATGCCTCCATTAGGATCTTATTAAAGTCGGCCGCGCACACCTCCAGTACCACTTATTTCCTAATTGCAGTAGACTGTAAAAGCTTTTCAGTGTCTGGGTTCCTGTTTAAAGAAAACACAGGTTGCCTATAGGAAGCTAACAGTTAACGGTTATTACCTTCTTAAAGCAATTATTCCTATTAACCTGCATCAAATGATTTCCTCTCAATTTCCTCTAATGGCTCTTTTTCTCTTCCGAGCACTAACACAACGTTAATGACCTGACCTTTGACCTCAGTCGTTTTGGATGTGCATGTGAATTGTCATGGCGCTTCTTTTTCTGTTGTATAAAGGCTTTTGCTGAATGCCACTGCTGCTGTACTGGTAATATACAAGAAAGCAACATGTATGACTTACTGGCAGCCAGCACCACCTGCTGGTTCCTCACAGTGATGCTTGAGTGCAGTCATTAATTCTAAAATCCAATGATGAAATGGTCATTTTTAACATGTTTTCCACAGAAATTTAGTAATTAATAGTTAAATAGTTTTAGGTATATGGACTGGATATTCTATGGAAGTAGGATTCAGTCCTTATCAGAATGCTGAACATGCTACACATGCTTTTAAATCTTAGTTTTAATTCTTCAGACAACAGCCTGCTCGTCAAGCCGCCGGTAAAAACGGCAGGCTTTGAGGCTAAACCGTGGAATTACAACTTCCAGGCCGGACAGGGGTCCAGAGAGCATTTTTCCCACATGGAAAATTATTTTTCCGAGCGTTGCATCCTCGGCGAAATTACTCATTTTAATATCAGAATTTGATCCATTTGGACAAGTTGCATTGTTGGTAATGTTGGGGGTTTTCATTATCTTCATAGGAAACAACTATGACTTAACATCTTTTTTTTTTTTTTTTTAATTCCACCATGTATATTCTTTTCAAACCACAACAAAGAACGGTCTCTGGATTGGTTTAACCTTCAAGCAATGCATGCTGGGAGGTCTGCTAATTTGCAAATTCTGTCAGAAGAGTTCAAATGAGGAAAAAGGATATTCATATTAACGTAAAACACAATAAATAAAATTAATGTTTGTTGAATCAAGTTCATTTTTTCATTAATGTCATTTAGTTTTCGTTATAAAAAAACAAAAGATGTTTTGTCGTGCAGGATAAGGGCTTTGCTCAAGGACACATGAGCAACGGCAATGAGGGAGGGTCAAGTGTTACCTATTCACATCCTCTACTTATATTTATCTTTTCAATCAATCCATTAAACAGGTGACCTCGTAGCAAGTCTGCAAACAGGAACAATGATAATGGTAAGCAGAGCAACACACAGGCCAGAACTAGACCGTCGCATCAGCTTTTCCACCACTATACAAAACAATAAAACAATTACAAAAATCCTTTCAGATTTTTTAATTATTGCAGTTCAAATTACTGAAATTTCAAAAAAAAAAAAAGAAGTTAACATTCAGTTCATAAGTACTTCCCACAAGTTCAGATCAATTTTACTAATATATATTAAGCCAGTTAAAATCTGAAGAAGACACACTGGACCGGATCAGATTTTTCATAAAAAGTCCAGTATGACTTTTAGAGTGTCATCAGACACTGGCGAGACACAGTGAGGCGTTCGTGCCGCCAAATCCAAACGAGTTAGAGAGGGCGACCCGCCTGCCCTCGGTGAGCCATGGCTGCGCTTTGCAGGGAACATAATTAAGGTTGAACTCTGGCTCGGTACGGTCCAGGTTGAGGGTCGGGGGCAGGACCCCGTGGTAGCACGCCAGAGTGGTGAACGCGGCCTCCAGAGCCCCCGCAGCCCCGAGGAGATGTCCTGTGGCTCCCTTGGTGGAGGAGACAGCCAGGCTTCCGACGCTTTGGTGAAAGAGCCTCTTGATGGCAGCATTTTCAGCTGCATCACCCAAAAGTGTGGAGGTGGCGTGGGCGTTCACATACGACACATCTGCCGGTGAGATGCCAGCATCTCTGAGAGCTGCTGACATGCATCTGTGGAGACAGTGGTCCGAAAGTTAAAGAATACTTCCAGTGTATGACAACTTGGCTTTTATTTTAGTAGTGCTGGCCATAATAATAATAAAAAAATAAAAAAATCCTTTTATGACTTCATCAAATGGTTAAATAATTTAAATTTAAATAAAAAAGAATCACCTGAATGCCCCATCTCCATCTGCAGTGGGTGCGGTGATGTGGCTTGCATCCCCTGAGAGGCCGTAGCCCAGGACCTCTGCATAGATCCTGGCTCCTCTCCTCACTGCGTGCTCTCGCTCCTCCAGCAGGAGCACCGCCGCTCCTTCACCCATCACAAAGCCCTCTCTCTCTGGGTGAAAGGGTCTGGATGCCAGCTTTGGGTCGTCATTCCATTTAGTGGCGAGAGCGCGCGCCCTAGCGAACCCGGCTATTGACAGAGGACTCACACAGGATTCCGTTCCTCCCGTAACCATAGCAACTGCATCACCATGGGCGATGAACCTGGCGGCATCACCTACGGCGTGTGCGCCTGTAGTGCACGCTGTGGACACAGCATGGTTGGGACCCTTCAGCTTGTGTTTGATACTTATGTGGCCCGCAGCCATGTTGACGAGAATGCGAGGCACAAAGAAGGGGCTGACTTTGTTGTAGCCCTTTTCTTGGAAAGCAGCGGCGGTGTGAGCGATTTCCTCCAATGACACCATCCCCATGCCGACAGCCACTCCTGTAGTGAGCTGTTCCTCCGCTGTTTTGGGGTACCACCCTGAGTCTTCCAGAGCAAGCTGAGCAGCTGCCAGGGCCATCACAGTGGCCGGTGACATGCTGCCGATCTCCCCGCGAGAGGCAAACCTCTCCTGCATAAACTGTCCTTCTTCAGGCCCTCTAGGGACCAGCGCTGCCACTTTACAGGGAACAGTGTTGTACTGCTCAGAGTCAAGAGCAACAAGCCCACTGTGGCCCCTGATCAAGCGCTCCCAGACCAGAGCAGTCCCTGTCCCCAGAGGACACACCAGCCCCATGCCAGTGATAACAACCCTCCTTCTCTGCTGTCCAGAGCTGTGACATCTGGAGGCTTGACTTGTACAAACACAGGCCCTGGTTTGAAGAAGTGCTTTTATATTCTGTTGTCTAAGCTGCAGTTTAGTCCAACAGGAGAGTGATGACACAGACATGCTGGTCAAAGTGTGACACTGCTGGCTTGTAGCTTTACTGAGTCTCTCCTCAGTGTCAGAGAGATGGATATACAACACAACAAAGAGCTTACTCAGAGTTATTAGTTACATGTGCAAAAGTATCCACACAACAAGAAACAGAGACCATCCTTACATTCGCTTGTATCACACTGCAGCTGACTTTGAGTAGTCTTAGTGAACGCCAGCTTCGTTTAACATACACATATTTAATACATAATATATATAATTAAACCTATAACACAGTGACATAGCGCGGAATAAAACACTGTTATGGCAAAATAACAATACAAATATACACGATATATATATATGTATTTTTTTTTACAGCTGCAAACACTTATTGACAGGCGGTGACGGGTCAGCTACATGGACAGGACCCAAACATACTCTTAGCAATAGCTCCACTATTAGCATTAGCATTAGCGGTTATACCCAAAAGTGAATACAGGTATGGCTGCGTCACCTGCAGTTACAACACTGTGTGAGAATTCAAATGAAGTGTTCCTGGACGTCGCCAAGTTGTTACTCACGTATGCGGACAATATTTTAAGGTGAGGTTGTGAACTAAACAACGCAAGGTGAAGTGTGATAGCTAAGAGTGTATTTGAAATATTCTATATCATACTAATAATACAGTAGTATGTAACATCATTTTAGCAACAGTCCGGTGAAGCTAGCTGCCTTTGAGCCTCGTCGTACTCTGAAGTTGCTGTTTAGACAACAAACTCTGTTCTTTTTTTAATGGCCGCAGACGCACGTACTTAAACAATAAAGTCTTGACGTAAGTTAACTTGAGTACAAATCTTCAGGGTGCTGTGGTCAGTTCGGTACAAGACTGACTCACCAGGAAGTACTGAGAAACTGATACAATCCAGTAAATGGCATGACATGTAGCTTTAAGAAAATGCTACATCAATATACAGTAACATCAGTCAGTCTAATGACTCGGATTACTATAGTTTATTGGTTTGCACAAAGTGATTTGCCTCTTCCTTTTCAACAGGAATCCCAATGAGGATAAGTACAGATCGATCCGTATAGGCAATCCAACTTTTTCCACCAAGCTGCTGCCCATCAAAGGTGCTGTGGAGTGCCTCTTTGAGATGGGGTTTGAGGAGGTAATTTACTCCATTTACTCTCAAGTAACTACCAGGTGGTTATAAAGTCTGTGGTTGTCTCTGTGACCTAACTTTGAGTAGATAATATACACAGATCAGACGCCTCCTTTTTTACTGTTGTACTGAGGAACATGAAAATAATTTATACAGGCTTATTTCTTTTTGCTAGTTTGGTTTATTCAGTTAATGTGGGAATGCTACTAAAATGTACTGTACCTTTAACAGCCAAATCAGATTCATAATTGTGCCTCTTTCCAGGCTGAGACCCACTTGGTGTTCCCCAAGACTGCATCAGTGGAACAGCTGAGGCTCATCAGGGAATCCATAGCAGCAGAAAGGGATCAGAGACTCCGCGGAGGACAACCTGTCCAACCCAGTGCTCAGCCTCCTGCAGCCTCTGCCTCGGCTTCAGCTTCTGATAGCTCTGCTGCCTCCAGACAACCAGTTGCATCACCTCCACCACAACCGTCATCCTTGGTAACGACGCATCTCTGTCATAAATGAAAGACACTGTGAATGTAAAGTATGTATCTGTTGTATTCACGAGTAATAGCACTGTAGCAGGAGGCTAACACATCTCAACTCCGACATTCTTTGGATAAGATCTTTAATTATTAGTTTGCCAGATAAGGCGGGTGATGACATTAGAGCATGACGAAGCCCTGATTTATGTGTAGCAACATTTATAACGTGGCTGTAGGTATATATATACAATAACAGTAAATTTAAAGTATTCCATTAACGGGTTAATTCAATTTACCCTGCTCTCTTCATTATTAGAGACGGCAGGAAATTATTAGGAGAGAGGGTTATGTGTTTTTAATCTCTGCTAAAGGAATGATGTTTTGTTTTGCCACTTTTCTTCACACTGTTTTACTGTTTTGACTATGAGAGGACACAAAGAAAATATTAACTCCAGGGAGGGCCTTGCTTTTGTTGGTTTTGCAGAAAAAGGTGAATCAAGATTACTTAATTGTCAGATGAACATCTATAAACTATAAACCTCCTTTGCTGTCCCTGCTTTCTATTCCTCTTAGTTGGTTAATGACCTGAATGTTTTCTCTTGCTCTCTTGCTTGCAGGAGAGCAGCATGAGTTTCTATGTGACTCTCCAGTCAAACTTCCAACACGTGATGATGTATGAAAGCCCTGAACTGCAGCAGAAAGCAAGGAGCCACATCCCTCACCAGCAGCTGTCCTCTGCTGCTGAACAGAAGCTGAAGGAGGCGACAGAGGCTGACTCAGGTGCAAGTCCATCGCACATTTTAAAGAATCAGTTGTGTGTCTGTATGCAAATGAAGTGAAACCAAATGACCTGTTTCATTGATAGAATGTAAACTTGGAAAGGAGGACTTCCTGGTGCTGGAGTTGCTTAGATGGTTCAAACAGGATTTCTTCTCCTGGGTCGACTGTCTACCCTGCAGCCGCTGCGGAGGCCGGACCCAGAATACCAGCTCCCTCAGTCCCAGCACCGATGACCTCCGCTGGGGGGCACAGCGAGTGGAGAACCACTACTGTCAGAGCTGCCTGCTCTCCACCAGGTTCCCCAGGTCTGTGTGTGTTTGCAATGACATCTTGGCTACTTACTACTTACTTACTACTGCTATGATTGACTTTTTGCTTTTGTGTGTTTTGTCAATACCAGGTACAACAATCCTGAGAAGCTGCTAGAAACCAGGAGGGGGCGCTGTGGGGAGTGGGCCAACTGTTTCACCCTGTGCTGCAGAGCCCTTGGCCTTGAGGCCAGGTATATCTGGGATAGCACAGGTATGCCTTCACATTTGTCAACATCACACAATTCACTGACATGGAGCCCTCCCTGAACACTAGTCAGTGTTGGTATTATCTACAGTATATTCCTCTCCAGAGAGAGGGACTAACTCAGCTGAGAAACATGCCTCAGCTTGCCTTAATATGCTGATAATCTAAAATATTCATCAGGCTGAGTTTCATTTTTAGTGTTTTGTGATGGTCTCAAAACTGTTTCACTCGCCATCCTACCTGAAGAAAAATAGATTACAATTTGTATAAACATTTTGCAGTAAAATTAATTTAAGATGCTGAATACCTGATGTTGATAGCTGTAGTCACAAAAGCCAGGACTTGGACAGAACAGAAGTGTAACGTAACATAAAAATCAGCCCTGTTGTCTATTGTTTCAGACCACGTGTGGACAGAGATTTACTCGGCCTCTCAGCGCCGTTGGCTGCACTGTGACTCATGTGAGAATGTCTGTGATAAACCTCTGCTCTATGAGGTCGGCTGGGGGAAGAAACTGGCCTACATCCTTGCTTTCTCTAAGGACCAGGTCAGAAAAATGAACACTTGTACTGCTACTTTTACTACCAGTATTTGGTTGAGTTGTTCCTTTCTGTGATCTTTATTTCTGGAGGGAAATCAACTAACTAGAAAATAAATGCATAGCTAATGGGCTCAACAAAAAGATATTTTGTGTGTGTGTGTGTGTGTGTGTGTGTGTGTGTGTGTGTGTGTGTGTGTGTGTGTGTGTGTGTGTGTGTGTGTGTGTGTGTGTGTGTGTGTGTGTGTGTGTGTGTGTGTGTGTGTGTGTGTGTGTGTGTGTGTGTGTGTGTGTGTGTGTGTGTGTGTGTGTGTGTGTGTGTGTGTGTGTGTGATATGTCTTACTCCTCTGTGCCACAGAGCTCCATTGTTGTCCAAAAACTATTATAAACACACGAGTGAGTCACACTCTTGCAATTGATGCCATGTTCAGTCACACACACACACACTGTAGTTTATTTTGACTCAATCCCACACACAGCGTCCTTCTGCTAGAAATGCTCACTAAATAACCTGATGCGTATTAATCAGCCGCTGAATAGAGTCCCCATCAAATGCACCGTTTTCTTCCCGTTTGTGTAGCATTTGATTATAACTGCAGTAGCCAGATGTTTTTAGGGCATTGGTGACTCTCTTTAGCCGCATTAGCAGCATAATTCATGGGATGGCAATATTTTCAGTTGAGTGGTTGACCTTCCACTTACAGAGTGAAATATCTCTACAACTATTATGTGGTTTGCCATGAAATTTTTTTTCATACATCCGTGTTACCCACAGGATCAATATTATTGACTTTGGTGAACCCCTGAACTTTCCCCTAGTGCCACCCTGAGGTTGATATTTGTGGTTCACAATAAAATGTCTTGACGGCCATTTAATGGGTCGCCATGAACCTGCTGTCATAGCTGTGGACTTTCATTTTTGTTTTAACTTTGTATTTTTGCTACTGCTTCAGTGGGTTTGGGGCCGATGACCACAGGCGGGGTAGGGTTTGGTCTTTTTCATGGGATTGACAATAAAGCTTTCTCTTAATAAAAGTCACAAAGGCGCATATTGGTTTTATTTTCTCTGCTTTAAGAGAGAAAAAGATGTTCTAGTATGTACAACTGTTATCATCAGTCAGCGAGTGTTGTGGTATGCAGGTGCTGTGTTGTGGAGGACCAAGGAATTATTAGCTTTTGCCATAGCACCCCCTATGGGCAGCATATCAGCATATGTTTGAAAATGTCAGAATGCAATGGTGAGATGCATCAGTTCTGCAGGTTTGTTGAGATGTTTGAGAAAATGCAGCAGCAAAGAGCTGCGCTCTGTTGTTTTAAATGAGCCTAAATCAGATGTGTTTGTGTGTATGATGCAGGTAGTTGATGTGACGTGGAGATATTCCTGCAAACATCCAGACGTTTTGTTGAGAAGGACCAAGGTTCAGGAGGCCTGGCTGCTGCACACCATTAACAGCCTTAATGCATCGGTGAGTCTTGACCCTTTTTAATACTGCATGTAAGACGAGTTGTTATGGTGATTTTGATGTCAACCATCTGCTCTGATTGTGAAGCGGCAGCAGTCCCTGACTCCAGGCAGGAAGAAGGAGCTGACAGAGCGGCTTCTTGTTGAGCTGGTGGAGTTCATTTCCCCAAAGAAACCGAAACCGGGCGAGCTGGGGGGGCGCAACTCTGGGTCTCTGGCCTGGAGGTTAGCAAGGGGGGAGACCAGAGGGGCTGATACAGGGACCTCCACACAGGTACTAATTATATAATATATAATGGAACTCATTGTGCTCAATGTAGCTACTCATGCATGTGATTATTTCTGTTTTAATAGATATCATATGTTTAATTAGAGTTCAATATTAGGCTTCAGTAAATATTTAGATGGTTATTACAGGTGAATTAAATGTGCCTGTAATTCTGTTCTGTCTCAATACTGAAGGTCCTTATAGGAAAACTGCGGTTTATTACATCATAACATGCTGCATCTTGCTTTTGTTATGGCTTTTCTAACCATCTGAGGGCAGCACAGGCCCCAGATGCAAATGAAAAGAGCAGTACAAATTAAATGACGGTAATGATGTCCACAGCTACAAAACAAACCTCAAAGTAATAAACTGTAGTTTTCCTTTAAATGACAAAAGTCATTAGTTACATGCATTATTGACTCTTTTCCCCCTAAATTTGATTTCTGTAAACTGATATAGGCCATTAGACACTCAATGTAATGATATACACTCAGTTTCCAGTTTATTAGGTCCATCAATGTAGTCAAATCCAACAGCAGTGGTGTTTCTAATGTTACCTTTACTCTAATTGATATAAATTTGGTGGAAACTAGGGAAAGAGTTTCAACAAAAAATGGACATATAACCAACATTTATAAAACAAAAGAATATGTAATCTAAGACCACACAGGGGCAGATCAGCATTGAAGTCAAGAAGCCACCAGTGATGTATCCTTAATATTCTAATAGTTTAATGTCTAATTCAGTTTGGTACTTGTGTGAAAGATTGTGCATTTGTGTGTTCAGACTCCAGGATATGTGTTTACTCCCACTGAGAAAGAGAAGAGCGACAGATTACTGCACGTGCACTACAGTGCCACCAAAGACCAATACTGTCGAGTGTCCAGCAACGCTGCTGTCATACAGAGCTGGGATCAGTGTGTGTGGAGGAAGGAGTCGGTCTTCAGGAAGGTGGAGAATGACTGGCAGATGGTATGTTTAAAGTCACCGCTCCACACTGGAATGCTGTTTTTACATTCATCTGTTTAAAAAAAAAAAAGTGGAAAGTTTCTCTGTGTTCATTGAAAATCTGATTTTAAGAGGTGAGCATAATTTGTGACATCACAACCAGTTTGGAAGCCAATTATTGTCCAGTATTCAACTTACACAAGTGCGATGTGGAAACTTGATGCCTCTGGTGCACATACAGTCAGAATGGACTCCAACAGATACATTTCTGATGTGAAAAATATTTTATTATGGAATTTGTAACGCTTTTTCTATTGGCCGAAGTGCTTGTACAGTATTTTTACGTCTTAATACATGTCTGGAGGGGATTTTTGAAAATGATTTGTAGACATTGTGATTTAAAAAAAAAAAATGTTATTATTGTAAATGTACAATAATGGAGACATTTTGATGTCTTCTAATAGAACTTCATGTCTTTTGTTGTAGCTCAAAGAATAAAAAAGCTTCATTACAATCCCAAAGCCAAAGTTACGTAGCAATTCCAGTAGAAACAACACGTTTTATGTTAACATTTACGGTAACTACAAAAAGAGGCATGTTGGGGCATGAATCCAAAAAACCTTTTACAGGTGCTAATGCTCTGTTAAATCAAAATGTTGCTCTATTAAATTTCATCTTCCGGACCATCATCTTCGTTTAGTGTCTTAGCATGCTAACATTTGCAAATTAGCACTGAGCACATAGTACAGTTGAAGCTGATGGAAATGCCATTAGTTTTAGTCATAAACAAACAGTGTTTGACAGATAAAAGTGTTGGCCAGAAGATGGCACTAGATGAAATGTTATTGCATTTAATCCTGAGAGGGACATGAATGTGTGTAATGAATGAATGTCTGCCAAATTGTATGGCAGTTACTACAAATACCAACCTCATGGTGGTGCTGAAGGAAAGGTCAGGGGATCACCACAGTAATTAGGATTCATCCTCTGGGTCTCATGAATGTCTGTACAAAAATTTAATAGGACCAAGGTGGTTGACTGATCGACCTTCCCAGCTGATGGTTGAAAAACAATGGTCAGAACTGTATAGGCCGAGCCACAGAAACAAAATAATGATTTTGCAGACTGAATATTAGTTCCTATAATGAATAATCTGGTTTTGATGTGTAAAACCTCGCAGATGGCCTCTTTTTTTTTTTAAGAAAGTCAGTGTGTTAACTTCCAGTAGAATGCTAACTCACTTAGGATTACATTACAAGAGCTGTAGTCATTGTTTGATTTGATCAGTATGAAAAAGCAGGAGAAAAGAGTTGGGTGTCTGTGTCAGGAGGAAGCATCTTGTGTGTTTCACAGAGCAGTCAACCCACCAGCACTAAAGCGTGATTCTAAAGTTTGAAAACTTGATTATGAATGTGACAAAGATTAGCAACAGATTTAAAATGTCATTGTTGGACCAGCGGTGATGTAAGCTAGTATGGGAATGTGGGAAATGAGAGTCATTCTCTGTTTTTTAAAGCCCCAGGAACAACATGCAGCTGGAGGTGTGATTATCTGATTGTACTTCTTCCTGCAGGTGTACATCGCTCGAACAGAAGGTTCCTCTATGGGAAGAATCAGCTGGAAGTTTGACTTTGCTCCAGCAGGAATGAAGATAAAGTCTGTCTCCATCATGGCCAGCAGCCAGACCTTCCACTCAGGGAAAGTCTGCTGGCACTTGCAGGCAGGCCAGATTACTACCGAGTTCTCTGGAGGTATGTAACAGATATTCTGATAAAATACTCCAAATATGACTGTGATATGATCTACTAATGAATTCCCTTCCTGTGTTTTGAACCTTCAGATGGGAGGATGCAGTCATTCCAGACACTAAATGGTTCCTCAGAGTTCACGGTTGTAGCAGAGCTCAGCGGTGGGGAAGGGGAGTCATCGTGGCAGCACTCTCAGCTCTTCAGACAGAGCTTAAAGGAAACGGAGGAGTCTTCGTTTGAGATCCTCGTCCACCTACAAGACGCTTAACAATTGTTTTACTCATCCAGATTGGACCCCTCACTCATTTGTGCTCTGACAAGTTCAGAGATAACTGTTTGGATGATAGCTTCCGTTCTGAAATTTAACGTTTGATGAAAAATCAGTGCAATATTTAAATGTGTGTCTGTCCTCCAGAACGGTTAAATATGCATGACCTAGTGATGGATGGATGAATGAAGACATGAACTTTGTACCAATCGCAGAATACAAATGTCACACATTTTAAACTTTTGATTTGACTTAGGGCCGAATAATCTATAATACATGGAGTCTATACTACACCTGTGAAGTGTTTTAACATAAAGCCATAGAGTTTTTTGTTTTTTTTTGTAATATTTGTCGCCGCTGTCACTGTGTCTGTAATTTTGGGTGCTTGCAGATTTTCCACACAGCAAACCAGGGCTGACGGCTCAGGTTGCTCCAGTTCTCCTGCTAATAATAAATAGTAATTATTGGTGAGTGTGTTGGTTAATACTGGGCTGAGTAAATACATGATAGTATTGGTGTGTGGAAAGGGCAGAATGCTAGTAAATATGTGGTGTAATAAAGTATTTTTTGGAATCTGGTTGTTGAGTGTAGTGTAAAGCTATGCCCGGTGTACATTACATTACATTACATTACACAGTCTGCTGTTTAATCCTGGGTGGATTTCTGCCGCCATCTCGCGTTGGAAACAGTGCGTAGCTCACTAATTGTTGACTTTTTCTATTGGCCGAAGTGCCGGTGCCTTTGAAAAGCATCCACCTGATTGGTGGATTTATCTGCGAGACTATTCGCCGTCTATCTTGCAGATGGCGGAGCCGGACAGCGGTTTCTGCTGTTAGCAAATATTCGTTTTATTTCTAAATGAAAAGTATTTTTTTTGTATTTTTAGAGACTTTGAGTTAAACTCTTATTTAATTCTGTTCCGTTTTCACATTAAATTGTAAGCGTATTTAACGTGCGCGTTTTGTACAGTATTTATTGTGCAGCAAGTAGCCCGGTTAGCATCTTTGTTGGAAGTTTAACGTTAGGCCTACTGTGCCTCCGCTTGTCGATTTTAACAAAAGCCGCGATACACTCCCCTCTTCTGCGGTTGTTTTGATACCTTCAGAGGACTACCTTTTTAAAACAAACGAGAGAAAGAACATGGAAGATAAGGAGGATTTGGTGGCTTAGAGCAACGGATACATTGGTTATGTTGACGGACATTTAATATAGCTGGAACTGAAGACATTTTGCAAGCTAACGATACAGCACAAAAAAAATTGGGATCACAAAGGAAGATGTCCAACGGCGCAGCAGGAAGCGGGGGTCTGGCTTGGATGGTAAGTTTGTTTGCCGTACAACTATCTAACTTACAATTATATAAGATAAATTGTTCTTTTGTAATATCCAACCAAAGTGTATTGTGCACTTTAGCAGGCGTTTAACGTTAAATCCCAACAAGTCAATCACAGTGGCTGTTCTCCTCTCCATTCATACGCGTGTTTAAAGAGCCAGCTACAGTCTCCATTTAAATCTTGACCGGGTCACAAAGGCCGGTGCTGGGTCGCAGGAGCATTGAAGACCGTTTCTTTTAATCTAGATAACAACAACTGATAGGAGCGGAGTTTTAAATAACATCTCCCAGGACCAGGACGTCAACAGTAACATTGCCTCAGCCTGGGGTTTAACGTTACGTCTTCAAAATAAAGTTGTGAATAAACTAATAAACCACAACCGCACGGCCTAACAATCATTGGTTATTACCGTGTAAATACTATTAATGCAGCAAGTTTCATCTCAGTGAACCGCTTGGTTTCATGTTGTTTCAGTGTATCTAAATGCAGTGTTTATGTTTAGGAGCATTACGAGTCAATTACGTTTAAAGTTAGTAAATCACTTTAAAGCGAAGTAACTTCTTGACTTGTGAAACTCTTGTGTAGACTAATGCTAATAAGCAGGGATTTTTATTACAGGGCAGAGTCCTCATACAACAGTATTAAAGAGTTGTCAGCCCCACCACACACCCACCCACACACAAAGGCATCCCCAGAGTCTCTTTAACTTTCTGGTCTGGTTGCATTTACCGGCTCCTGCAGCATTAGCATAGCCATAGCTACACCAGCTAGCCTAATAATTCCACATTTACACACCGTAGTGCCTCACCAGCACAGTTTAAATGTATGGACACATATGCACATGTAAATTAACACTAAAACTGATGTTTATTTATAACATGGTGACTGCAGCATGACAGAAAAGCCCATACGACCAGTGTTCAGCTACATAAAATACTGTAATGCAAGGCATATGTATACTTTGATGAATTGTTGAATTTCAAGTTCAGTCGTTGGAACTAAACTGTTAATTTATGATTTGAGAAAAGTTTACATTTATATCTCTAATTCACAAGGGGGCGCGTCTCTTTCCATCTCCATGACAAATAATTAGCAGCAGGTATTTCTTTCTTAATTCTTGTTATTCCTTCTGTCTTTATTGGAATATATGTTTTAAATTGTTATAATCACTGTAGTTTGTGTCTGTTGATTCTCTGCCACCAAAATAACAAAGCCACTGTCCCCATGGTAGTCATCACTGATAACCTGCTACCAACAACCCAGCACAGTCATGGGGTTTTAACAGAGTTATGTATATATTAATAACAAAAACAACGTTGTCAAACAGGAGGCAGCGAATGGCAGAGGTGATGCTGGCAAGATGGAAGGGTCCAAGAAAGAAAAGGCGGGCTCCAAGTTGTCTGTGGAGAGAGTGTACCAGAAGAAGACCCAGCTAGAGCACATCCTTCTGCGTCCAGACACGTACATCGGCAGCGTGGAGCCCATCACCCAGGTGAGGACACAGCGTGTTGGGTACTTGGAGGGCCTGTGAGGATCTCTAGTCCAGAACATACTGTATAAATGCAGGATAACAGGCACACGTAGAGGCACCTTTAACTACAGATTTATCTAAAACTGAGTTCTGCTGTTTATACACTAAAAACCAGTCAGTCACACGTGCATTTTAGTCTAACATGTTATGAAGTATACATTGCTGCACCTCATACTTTGTCTGGGGCCGCCTCACACAACTGCTATCTTTAAAATATTACGCCACTGATTTAGCATTTCACTCCTATAACATTATGGGACTTATGATGGACATTGTTTTTGAGGAGGAAAGGATCCTAATCAACATGTTTTTTTTATACTACACCTTTCTTCACATATACAGTAGTACTCCACAACGCCTGAAAACACACTTTTATGTGTGGCGGAGTTCACCTTTAAAGAGGGCAGCGCATACTGCTGTGTTTTGGTGTGCAAACTCTAGATCTGGATTTGATCAGAAACACACTGGGTTATGACAAAATAAACAGTTTTTACTGACGTTTAGTTCATCTTTATGACAGCTCACGCAGAAAGAGACTAATTATGTGAGCTCATCTCTGTAATTAGCTGCTTTCAGTAGCAGCACATGGACACTCCACACCAAGGGAGCAAAAACAAGACGTTTCAGCAGCATGTTGTAAACAAACTTGTTCAGTGTGTAACTTCCTGCTTCAGCTAGTTTTACTTCCTAAATATAGCGTGAGCGTTGCAGCACTGACTGGCAAATACAACACAAACCTTCAAAACAGAAACCCAAAAAACTGTCCATCTGTCATCCAATACAGTTACTAAAGGAAGTTTATATACCTTATTTCCTTTGAATATTTAATGTGTTCATTTTGTTAACAAAAACTATTGATAATTCATCTTTTAAGTATTTACTTGTTTCAGCTTCAAATGTATCAATAAGTGAAAGAATATTCAGTAGATCAATCACTGAATGATTGTTGCATCGTTTGTTGTTCAAACATATTATCAGTATCAGATATCATCAACACTCTACGTGTTACTGCTTACATCCCGACACGTGCCTGCTCATTTGCATACTCTTGAATTATTTATGCTATCAGTGTTTTTTACTTATTATTTGTATCTTTTCTTTTTTTTTTCTTCAGCAAATGTGGGTTTTTGATGACGAGGTAGGAATGAACCAGCGGGAAATCACCTACGTCCCTGGACTTTACAAGATCTTTGACGAAATTCTTGGTGAGTGAATCCACGCTGTTCATCCGGCTCCGACGCTGTCATGTATAAATTATGAAGGTTCATTTGTCACATGAGATTGACGCTCCTCAACTGTGATATTCAGCGCTTATCATCACAAACATGTCGGCATCGTTCACTGAATCACAGCGTGCTGCTGGTCGGCACCGGTTGGCATTGATCTAAGGCTGTATTTGGAGATTAGTTTCCCTCTGTGAGCTCGTCTTTGTGTGCAGTCTGAAAAGAGACATTTGTGAAAAATGAAAAGTTGACTGAAAAACGATTACGGCGGTCGCAGCAGCTCACGGTCAAAGCGGCAGCGCAAGTATGCTCAGTCAGCTTTCTTCTGTTAAATAATAAGATGCACGCTCTATCTGTTCCACATTAGAGTTAATGACTCAGTAAAACGTGGGAGTAATGTCGTGCATGAGGTTTCTGCTAGTTAAGTGCACCATTGTAATGATGCTGCTCACCACATGGGAGTGTTATTGATGATTGCTTTCATTGCCACACGCACACACGCATACGAGCCTGCTGTGTGTTTATAGATGTGTTTGATTGATGACTCTGTTCTGTTTGGATATGATCTCTGTGTCCATGGAATATTATATTTGGAAAATGATTATATTATTGGAAAAATATTTTTGGCACTGAATTAGACCAAGTGAGGAACACATTCAACTGTTTTAATGTCCATATTGTATGTATTTCATCCAGATTCAGATATGATGCTGTTCTGTTTGTTAGCAGTGAAGCTGGTCTTCACTTTTTCCATCACAGTCCAGTATTTCTATATTACAGCATATAAATATACAGTATTCCATCTAATATTTACTGTACTGTGCACATCTACAACCGGTACAACTTCTACAATAGTCACTTTAGTTTTTAGTCATTGCCTTTTCACAAAGATATACTGTAGGTTGCTTCCTATTACGTTATACAAGGTAACATCTTACTGTCATTAGGTATCTCATAACCTAATGTTTCATTGCCAGACCTGACTCCACCCGCTGTGTCAGCAACTAATGCTTATTATATTACTATTAATTAATCTGTTGATGTCTTTGCTTAATAGATGACTTACATGATTGAATGAGTTTATCATCCACTCGAGATGTTTGGTTGAAAGAGGACCTATAGTCAGAGAGTTAAATATAGTGTGTTTTCATACTATACAGGGCTGTATGTACATTTAGACATTTAAAGCCCCGGCATACCCATAGTGCAGCAGCTCTTCTCAGGACTGTGCGGGTGTGGGCAGACAGGGTTGATGGACAGCTCCTGTTGAATCTGTTGGGGCATTATTACATACACTACATTGAATGTGGCAACTCCCAGCAGTGCTCCACCCATCATACACAGGAGGAGATCATCCTGTATTGAAAACACCTGTAAGGATGCTTTTGTAGCTGTAATGTTTTATACATCTATTTGATGGACAGAAAATGAATTGACATCACTTTTCAGGATTTTCAAGCAGAATGCCAAATATTTGCGGCTTCCAACTTCTTCAACATGAGGACTTGCTCGTTGCAGTATCTTTGGGTTATGGACAAAACATGCGATTTGAACTCGAACATGAATTTCCTAACTTGTTATTTTTTTCCCTGCAGTCAACGCAGCAGATAACAAACAAAGGGACAAGAACATGACTGCCATTAAGATTACCATTGACCCGTGAGTACATTTCTTTATTTTGATTAGAAGTTGATTATTGCATGAGCAGTTTTCCCTCAAAGCTTCATGTAAATGTTTTCATAGCTGTTTTTGAGCTTGTGATATTCTCAGGCAGTTCCTCTTTGCTTTTTTTTTTCTGAATAGTGACACTGGTTTGTCTGCAAACCTGGGCCTGCCTGTAATGAGCTGTGTGTTTTCTTCATGTTGCAGATATTAACAGGGCT
Organism: Pampus argenteus; assembly: GCA_036937835.1. NCBI lineage: Eukaryota > Metazoa > Chordata > Actinopteri > Scombriformes > Stromateidae > Pampus > Pampus argenteus. The sequence goes on from CM072879.1 coordinate 3,957,498, forward strand.
TGTGAATGCATGCAGTAGTTGAAGGATGTCAGCGACGCTAGAGTATAATGAAATAGTTTTATATGCGGTTCACCTCCAGCCTGCCAACTGCATCCACATCTGACTGCTTAAACAGCGGTGTGTCCTTCAGCCGAGCTGCTCCTCTCTCTAATGTCTGCTGCTGTATAAATGATGCCATTAGCCTGCCGCATGAAGTCTCTGCTGCTAATGTGCTTTATAGAGACGTTAATGCTCCTCTCCACAGATCCATCAGTCTGCTTGTGGTTGAGCTTATTGAACACTTGTGTATCATTATTTCGAGTCACCACAAAGCAAACTGCATCATATTATATGAGACACGGGGGTCACTGAGAGATGTCATTAACAAGCGACAACTTAACATCTTAGTAACATTAGTTATATACAGCTGACAAAAATGTCATATAAATGTCAATAAACAAATGTGCTTAATAAATAATTGTGGGTCTTATTGTCCCGACTGGTTTTCTATCATTCTTTGGCCGGTTTGACAAATGCATTAGTGCTTAATTTAGTTTAATAATAATTTATATTATTAATTCATATTTTATTGTTATTATTATTATTATTATTGTTATTATTATTTAAATCAGAAACTCCACATATCAGGCATTTGATAGCAGCTTTCTTTATTTGATAGTTTTCATTGGTCAGTGCTTGAGCCCTATTTCAGTTGGTACTAAAGAAGTATTGAAGTTGACATAATCAGATCATGTCTGCGTTCAGGTTCCCTTCATATAACCTGTATAACTGATTAATGTCTCCGTATTCTGCCCCCACCAGTGAGTCCAACACTATCTCTGTCTGGAACAACGGTAAAGGAATCCCGGTGGTGGAGCACAAGGACGAGAAGATGTACGTTCCAGCTCTCATTTTCGGCCACCTGCTCACCTCCAGCAACTATGACGACGATGAGAAGAAGGTGACAGGTGAGAGGAGCCTTCTCAGCATCCTCATCAGTGCTTATTGAAATGAGTTCAGAAAGGTGAATATTGTTCACTGCTAACTGTTCGTTTGGCCCCAGGTGGAAGGAACGGGTACGGTGCTAAACTCTGCAACATCTTCAGTACCAAGTTCACAGTGGAAACTGCCTGCAAGGAGTACAGACACAGTTTCAAACAGGTGGGGGCGTGTCTACTGTTGATTTATAATAGCGCTAAGATAAAGGTCCTATTTGTTTAGAGGCATTAATGTGATCAGATGTAGCATGTTTTAATATCAACTTTTGACTGGTGCCAGTTGATCTGTGAGTAAAGTAATTGCTGTTTTATAGGGTTTGACATGTGGTCATATCTGAGGTAAGGTTGTGTATATTATCACCATATGTGGTTGCATCCTTGAGGGTGGTGAGAACAGTTGTTGAGTCACCAGGTGTTTCATATCACGGTTGTTTAAACCTAAATATACTGGATTACAGTAAGGGTGTTCTGAGTTCAAGAGTATCACACACAAACTATGCATTAAAGATCATTTATTCACATGAAGTGATAAAATAATCTAATAAAGCATTTTTTATGAAGATTTCCAAGCAGCAGCAGGCATGTGTGTATTACCGTGTGTTTCACTGACCTCAGACGTGGCAGAACAACATGAGCAAGACGGCCGACCCCAAGGTCAAGTTCTTCGACGGGGACGATTTCACCTGCGTGACGTTCCAGCCAGACCTGTCCAAGTTCAAGATGGAGAAACTGGACAAAGATATTGTAGCACTCCTAACCCGCAGAGCATACGATGTAGCCGGCTCCTGCAAAGGGGTTAAAGTCACGCTGAACGGGAAGAAGTTACCCGTAAGTTACCTGTTCTGTGTGCTGATTCTAATCGTTACATTTCATACAACTTGTCATGTTCAGCTTCATGTTCGTCATACAGAAGTAGATATAAAAAATAAATATAACGTTTAAAAAGATAGAGGTTGGTTTATGCTACTGGGCAGTTTGGAGGTTCCTGGCTAAATACACATAACAGATCTGAATACACGTCTATACGTGTCAGGATTCATTAAAAATTGTACATATGTTGAATGATAGACTTTTTCTTTTGGTCTTTCATCAGTGTTTCAGTTATTCCATCCATAATATTAATAATGATGTATTCACCAGCTGCACCAGGAGTAAACCTCATCATATCGAACATGGATGATATTCAATATAATCGCTGTTACCAATGCACTGTTACATTTATCTTAAATGTATTGTTTTCATTAATATGATTATTAAAAAATGATGTTTTGCAGGTGAATATTGATATTAAATCTAACTTGTATCTTTCCTTCATGTCATTAAAGATTAACGGGTTCCGCAGCTATGTGGATCTGTATGTGAAGGACAAACTGGATGAGACGGGCGTGGCCCTGAAGGTGGTGAATGAAACTGTGAATGAACGGTGGGAGGTTTGCCTCACCATGAGCGAGAAAGGATTCCAACAAATCAGCTTTGTTAACAGCATTGCCACCACCAAGGTATCTGAAAATCAGCAGCGATAATGTGTGTAAAAAATTAGTAAAAGTGGGATAAGTGAATGTAGAGCGTGTGATCTTAAAAATGTGTCTCTCACACTGAGGTTCTGTCCGTTTCAGGGCGGCAGACACATCGACTATGTGGTGGATCAGATAGTGGCCAAACTTATTGAAGTAGTGAAGAAGAAGAACAAGGCAGGAGTGTCAGTCAAACCTTTCCAGGTGGAGTAATTAATGGTTTTAAGTTACTTTTCAGGTTATTGTGGAGATGTGTTGGACGCTGCCTCACCTTCCTCACATTTGCACTGCAGGTGAAAAACCACATGTGGGTTTTTGTGAACGCACTGATCGAGAATCCGAGCTTTGACTCGCAGACCAAGGAGAACATGACACTCCAGACCAAGAGCTTCGGGTCCAAGTGCCTTCTGTCAGACAAGTTCGTCAGGGCTGTAAGGACACTTCTCATCTACTTTCAACTCCTCGCTCACTTCACCTGTTCTCATGTAAAGTAGCTTCAGGGTGTCAATCATGAAAGGTTTTTGTCTCTTTGTCACCCACAGGCAACCAACTGCGGGATCGTCGAGAGTATACTCAACTGGGTGAAATTCAAAGCTCAGACACAGCTGAATAAAAAGTGCTCTTCTGTGAAGTACAGCAAGATCAAAGGCATCCCCAAGCTGGATGATGCCAACGATGCAGGTGCGTCAACAATGTGTGATTATTTATTGTGTCCTATGAATGTCACACACGACACAACCAGAGTTGCTCATAAGGAATTATAAGGTTTCATGACGGCATTATAGGTCTTACTTTAATTAGTGCATATTATTAGGCTAACACTAAAAATGATAGGGGTTAAATATGTATCATACAGGAAAATAATGGCCAAGGCCTTTATTCACATCAGGAGAGGCTTTTATTAGAGACAGGCACTTATTTCTAATTTTCCCTGGTTTAATTTTTCTTATTGGAAAAACTGTTTTTGTTGATGCAAACCTCAAAACTTCCTTCATGCTTCAACTTCTTTCCTTCAATTTGTCTTGATTAAAAGCACTAATTCCACACTTACAGCTCTGCTGCTCTGAAAACGATTTGTCTTAAAGACGAAACACACACGAGTAAGTTAATCTTCTCCATCTCCATGTCCTAGGCGGCAAACACTCCTCTGAATGCACCCTTATCCTCACTGAAGGAGACTCAGCCAAGTCTCTGGCTGTCTCTGGACTGGGAGTCATCGGACGAGATCGCTACGGAGTGTTCCCGCTGAGAGGCAAGATCCTGAATGTGCGAGAAGCAACACACAAACAGGTATGCAAATCAGTGTCGGTGAAATTTCTCCCACAAGAAATGTGTTACAAACAGTGGTAGTTATAAAATAACAGGAACACCACATAAAAATGCAGTAATTAGATGAAATGAAATCAAGGTTAGAAACAACTGAAACTCAACAACTGGGGCTATAAAATATTCTGCCGATTAAAACTTTAATATCTGCCTCTGTAAGATCAGAGCTCAGGACATTTGAGAACATGGGAGGAGAATAAAATGTGGAGCATGAGAAGTGAAATAAATGATATGGCATGTTTCACCTCATTTTCTACATCTGGATGGGTTTACTGTACATACAACAGAAAGTTATGATTAACTCACTACAACTCACTAAATGTCAAACATCGGACGATCTGTAATGTTGTATGTTATATACAGGTACAGTAGGTTCGTGGCTTCCCTTTTACATAACAGTAGTCAAGTCATTGAAAAGTAATATCAAAAATATTTGTTGACGTTTCAATATTTTCAGTTTGGTATCTGACATTCTCATTTTTTGTCGACAGATCATGGAAAATGCAGAGATTAACAACATCATTAAAATCGTTGGCCTCCAGTACAAGAAGAGCTATGACGACGCAGAGTCTCTGAGGAGCCTGCGCTACGGCAAGATCATGATCATGACGGATCAGGTGACTCGTCTCATGGACACACTGTCTTCTGGTATCATTTGTGTCTGTTCACTTCCTTGTGTAGTTCTAACCTATCCTCTTGTCCCAGGATCAAGATGGCTCCCATATCAAAGGTCTGCTCATCAACTTCTTCCACCACAACTGGCCGTCCCTGCTGAAACACACATTCCTGGAGGAGTTTATCACACCCATTGTCAAAGTAAGGCTCACGTGTGCACACACACACACACACACACACACACACACAGATAAATATTGTGCATTAGCATCTCAATACACCCAATACCAAACAGAAAGGGCTCTTTGCTGACTGTGTACTGCTTTTTTTTTGCAGTTTTTTTTGCAGGCTAATCTGCCTCAATTATTAAGAGTACAACATGAAATCCTCAACTTCACTGTGAATTGTTTGTCTGCAGGCGAACAAGAACAAGCAAGAGCTGGCCTTCTACAGCATTCCAGAGTTTGACGAGTGGAAGAAACAGACAGAAAACTATAAAACCTGGCATATAAAGTACTACAAAGGTTTGCTCTTTAAATGGTTAAATATATTAATACACACTTAAAAAAAACATAAATTCAAAATCACTTTTAAAAATATATTTGATTAAAATGTTAAATATATGTTTTAGGTTTGGGTACAAGTACAAGCAAAGAGGCAAAGGAATACTTTGCTGACATGGAGAAGCATCGCATCACATTCAGATACAGCGGAGCAGAGGACGACGCCGCCATCACTCTGGTGAGTTCAATACTCCAACACAGTTCTCTGAAGCACCTGCTGAATATGATGCAGTCTAATAAAACAAAGGCAGGATCTGTGACCGTGGCAACAAACTGTGTGTAGTTAGTGTCTGATTTACGGTAGAAAGACCGGCTCATTCTGTGAGTAAATGAGAGCTCTGGAGTCCTGTGGTGGAATTTGTCTTTGATTACTATTCCTCAAAATATTATAAATTACATTGATCAGATATTGTTTATTATTTAAAGTCCAATCAGTTCAATAATCAGTTTTAGAAAAAGAGTTTTTTTTCCCCCCTACTATAGTCTTTCTTGTGGTGCTTGTAAATCCCGTCTACAACTATGTTTACACCTGATCTTCAGAAGCAAAAAAACTGCCACAAAAGCTGCAGTCAATTTGTCCTTGAGTGGATTCTTATCTGAGCATGTTGCCTTACACTGGAAAAAGGAGGCAACTCTGACAAGCGTGTATATGTTACGAATTCTCCTTTTTAAGCTTTTAAGAGCTGAAATGAGTGAATGGAGGCAGAACTGCAGTGTCGTGCTTGTTTTGTTCCAGGCCTTCAGTAAGAAGAAGACGGATGACAGGAAGGAATGGCTGACAAACTTCATGGAGGACAGACGTCAAAGGAGGATGCACGGTCTGCCAGAGGTTTGTGCCCTTGTTGAAAGTTTAGTGAGGCAGCGATGAGACGAAGAAAGTCAAAATGTATGTGTGAAGATATTTAGGTTTTGACATGTGAGCTGTCCCCACTGTGGGAATTCTTTGGACCGAGCTTTACAAACTCTCTTCCATGATGATTATTTAAAACATGAAAAACATCACTTTCTTCTTCTTCTTCTTCTTTTTTTCAGCAATACTTGTATGGAACTCAGGCCAGGCACCTGTCCTACAATGACTTCATCAACAAGGAGCTGATTCTGTTTTCCAACTCTGACAATGAAAGATCTATTCCATCTTTGGTTGATGGTTTGTATACACACTCCATATCTATTTTTAGGAAATAGGTGATGTGTAGTTTACAAATTGCTCTCATCCAGCCCTCCCGAGACAGTCGTCCTCTAATGATGGGATGTGTGTGTTTGCAGGCTTAAAGCCAGGCCAGAGGAAGGTGCTGTTCACCTGCATGAAGAGGAACGACAAGAGGGAAGTGAAGGTCGCACAGCTGGCCGGCTCAGTGGCAGAGATGTCTGCTTACCATCATGGAGAGGTACAGTCAGCTCGTTGTAGGCCCCATGTGACACAGCGTATTGAGTCACATGACTCATAACAGCTGGAAAATGGAGTAGTCTGCAGGCTAGCTTTAAATTTCTATCTAGTGTATTCAGTGTAAAACAATGATTTTTTTTTTCCTGTCATGTTTGCTTTGTGTCTGACATTCACACTGACAACAATGTTAATATTAAAAAACATTGTTGTCCTCAAACTCATATTAGCCAATCTGAACAGGTTTTCTACTTAACCTACATTTATGTGCTAGCTTGTTGAAGTATTGCACTGATTCTCTATTCTGTCCACTTCCCATGTATCCATGCAGCAAGCTCTCATGATGACCATTGTGAACTTGGCTCAGAACTTTGTGGGCAGCAACAACGTGAACATCCTGCAGCCACTGGGTCAGTTTGGTACTCGTATCAATGGAGGCAAAGACGCTGCCAGCCCTCGTTATATCTTCACCATGCTCAGGTAAATAACCACACACAATGACTGTCGGATTCATAACAATGATTAAATCTTAATATCCGTATGGATATTATAGAGCTTGGATCAGAAAACTCTAAAGTCAAGATACATTTAAATATATGAGTGCTCGAAACGGTGAGAGCCATAACGGCGGTCTCTTTTCCCACAGTCCTCTCGCCAAGCTGCTGTTTCCAGCGGTGGACTTCAACCTGCTCAAGTTCCTGTACGACGACAACCAGAAGGTGGAGCCTGAGTGGTACATTCCCATCATTCCAATGGTGCTGGTGAACGGTGCAGAGGGCATCGGGACAGGCTGGGCGTGTAAGATCCCCAACTACGACCCCCGGGAGATCGTCAACAACATCAACCGGATGCTCAAACACCAGGACCCCCTGCCAATGGTGAACAGTCTGAGGACTCACTCACTGTGACACAATATTTTATCCATATTACCACCAGTGAAAGGAAATCTGATGTTACAAAGACATAAACAAATGCATAACACCAATATATAAATAGATCAATTAAAACCAAACAGAAAGGTAGTAAAAAGTGACATAACATGGATTGGAAACCCAACTGTTTTTGTTGATAAAATGTAATCGCAAACACGTTGCTGGTACACAGATCAGCTGCTGACTGACCTCTATGCTGTGAACCTTGTTGCTTGTTGTATTGATGCAGTCAGAAAACTAAATCTTAGCATCAAAGTTTGACTTTGTTCATTCTTTCACTCAGTTTTTCTCCTTGTGTAATCTTTGTCCCCAAACAGCTTCCCAGATACAAAAACTTTAAAGGCGTGATCCATGAGCTGGGTCAGAACCAGTACCTGGTCAGTGGAGAGGTGTCAGTCATAGATAAAAACACCATCGAGATCACAGAGCTGCCTGTTCGGACATGGACACAGGTACACTTCAGCTTCCCTTCTCGTACCTCTCTGGTTACTTATGCATTAGAACGCATTTAGCCTAACATTGACCTTAACCGGCCTCCAGAGGAAGAACTGGAATATTTAATGGTGATAACAACAGTCTCAGTGCTTGATAATTCCTTTGGGTAAACTGTGGTTCTTCACTCTCGCCTGCAGGCCTATAAGGAGTCTGTTCTGGAGCCCATGCTGCAAGGCAGCGACAAAACCCCAGCTCTCATCAACGATTATAAGGAGTACCACACAGACAGCACAGTCAAGTTTGTGGTTCGCATGTCTGAGGAGAAACTAGCCCAGGCTGAAGCAGCTGGCCTCCACAAAGTCTTCAAGCTACAGTCCAGCCTCACCTGCAACTCCATGGTAAACTGTGATTTCAGCATCAAATGAGACATAAATTATGGAACGTGGTGTGTAGTTAGTTGATTTTTAAATCACTTCATCCTCAGGTGCTGTTTGACCACATGGGATGTCTGAAGAGATACGATGCAGTCAATGATATCCTTAAAGAGTTCTTTGAGCTCCGCCTGCACTATTACAAACTGAGGAAGGACTGGTTAGTGGGCAGCCTGGGAGCTGAGGCATCCAAACTGTCCAACCAGGCTCGCTTTGTACTGGAGAAGATAGAAGGAAAAATCTCAATCGGTAAGAATGATGAAAAATCATCTGAAAGATCACCTTAAGTATCAGCTGCTTCTGTAACAGTGAGTGGTTGACATGTTGTTTTTGTGTCCTAACAGAGAACAAATCCAAACGTGAACTGATCCGCATGCTGGTCCAGAAAGGCTACGAGTCTGACCCTGTAGCTGCTTGGTCTAAGGCTCAGGAGAAGGTACAGTGATCCACACTCCATCACCAATAACGCATAAATGGCTCTAGTTTGTATGTTAAGACAACTACAACAAACTCAACAGTAACCATAACAAAATAACGGCATCTGTACTGACTATGAACAAAACTTTTAAATCTTGATTTTAATCAGAGAAACCAGGACTAAATTTAGTCTAATTTGCCCAATCTTCACTGTTCTTCAGATGTTCACTTGGTAGGCAAGTAAGCATAGTTCTTCCAGCTGTAGTATTTTTAATGACATATCCAAAACATCTAGGTTTATAAGAAACAGTGGAAATACATGGACGAGTAAGATTCTTAAAAGTTCAGGTTATAGGAAGCTCCAGATTCTGTGTTGTTGAGTTCCAGTAGTGGAAAAGTGCTGTTGTACTCTACTGGTTGAAATAACAAAGTACACAGTGGATTAGTCCTGGCAGCATTTCTGTTAAAAACACATGAATCCTGGCTGAAGCTGTAGGGGGCACCATGAGTTAGATTTTGTGTTGTATGACGGGATGTTTTTTTTGATTCCTCTGACAGGCTCAAGAAGAAGATTATCGCGATGGAAACGACAGCGACGGCTCAGTGGACTCCGGCTCCTCATCAGGACCAAACTTCAACTACATCCTCAATATGCCTCTGTGGTGTCTGACTAAAGAGAAGGTGGAAGAGCTGCTCAAACAGAGGGACCAAAAGGTATTAATCACAACTTTATGTGGTAGTGATTGTATCAAATATAAATCTGTGTGGTGTGCTTTCTTGTCAATGTGTGGAATAAAGACGCGTGTTCATTAACAAAGTGATCATGTGCTGATGTGCAGAGAGGAGAGCTGAATGATTTGCAGAAGAAAGCCTCAGAGGATCTGTGGAAGGAAGACCTGGCTGTGTTCATCGAGGAGCTGGACGTAAGTGAATTTAGTCTTTCAGTCTCATTGTTGATATCATAACTTACTTTAAGGTTTGACGTGTTTTTTATACCAAAGAAACAAAATCTTTTGCCCAATATACCTATAAACAAATTAAATGTTATCCTCTTGTTAGGTTTTATTTACATCTGCAGATGAAACCAGGCTTTCATTTGAGAGGGACCTTCATTGTTTCTCCGTATACGTACTGTATATTTCATGATGTGAAGCTACAGTAGAAGCCTTCTTTTTCCAATCTGCATTTTATGCATTTTTACTGTCACTTTCTTATTTGTTGCTAATTACATTTTGCTGTTAAAACTATTGTTAAACTCAGCACTTCCTGTTAGGATGTTTTGCATTGAAAGGCTCCTAACAAAGCGAATAATCCATCCCTTTCCTGGTAGGCTTCTAATTAAAAAAATCTAGTAGTTATCTTATCATTAACCATAAAACAGCAGAGTGGAAACAACTGGAATTAATAAGTGAGTAATAGTATTTGTGTTTAAAAAGACAAACTGAGCGTGTTGTACTGATGGGATTACAGCTGTATGCAACTGATGAATTTGTATGTTTTGTCTGTCAGAAACTGGAGGCTCATGAGCGGGAAGAGCAGAGTATAGGGAAGGCCATCAAACTGGTGAAGGGTAAAGTGGGCAAACCTAAAGTGAAGAAAATGAACCTGGAGGAGACCATGCCCTCGCCGTTTGGCCGCAGGGTGGATCCTCCAACTCAGGCACTCAAATCTGATGCTGCCAAGAAACTGACCAAAAAAAAGAAGGTAACAACTGCTCATGTAACACCACAATAATAAAAAAAGAGTGATGTCAGGAGTCCAGGGTTGTTACCGCTTGTTTTACCGTCAGGGTGACTCCGACCCGGCGGTGAAGTTGGAGTTTGATGAGGAAGGTTTGGGTGGAGAAGGAGGAACAGGAGAAAACTCTGTGGCCAAACCAAAGGCTCCACGTGTTAAGAAGGAGAAGAAAGAACCAGGTCAGCTTCAAGTCTCAATGATTTCTGTGTCCATTCAAACTAAAATGTGTTGAATTAAATGGAAACATGTTTTTCATTTGCAAACGAGGTGAAACAATTTGAGGATTGAGTGATGGAATTGCACTTTTAGTAGATAAATAATGTACCAGCACAGACAGTCAGATATTTGTTAATTTCATCTTTCTAGACATGTACGTACAGCGCTTCTTCTGTCTACTGTGGACAGCAAGAGAAGGGTAATCCATTATTGAACAACCAGGAGCTCCTCGGTGAGAGGAACAGCCTGGTAATCCTGTTTACTTTGTTGCAGGAGCTCCCAGAGTGAGAAAACCTCCAGGACCTAAAGCTGCTCCTGCTAAGAAGGTGAAGAAGAGAAACCCCTGGTCTGATGACGAGTCCAAGTCAGACAGCGACCGGGAGAACAGCGAGCTCGTCATCCCCAGAGAGACCAAGTCCCAGAGGGCATCAGGTACCAGCACATGTCATTAGTGCTGTGAATATTCTGTGTACTTAGAAGGTGAAGGTGTCTAATGAAAGACACTATCGAGTTGCATTATGGGTGAAGTGTAGGAAGACCATATTATCCATCCTTATATGAATGTGTCTCATCACTGGTGATTATCAAACTAACTTCAGCCTGCTGTTTAACTGGCAGCTGCCTGCTTGTGAGTGATTATATCACCACTACAGAAGCACTAAGTAACTGCTGAAGTTAATGATTTGATTAACGGTTTACACTCTAATAATGTGTGTTTGTATTGATTACTGACAGCGGCTGAACAGGCTAATTATCAGCTAATTGTGCTCAGTGTCTAACTGCAGTGTGCAGTAAATGGTTGGTGTGTGTGTGTGTGTGTGTGTGTGTGTGTGTGTGTGTGTGTGTGTGTGTGTGTGTTTTTAGCCTTATAGCAGCCTTTTTCTACTCTAAGTCACATTAACATGTATTCACCCAGAAGGCGCTCATATTGCTGTGTCTGCAGTGTATTTACAGATGTGGGATTTAATACATGTATGAATATAACCAATCGTATAACACTGCTGTTTGTCAGTAAAGACACCAGCATCATGTAGCTGGTTGCACAGTGACTGGCAGCTTTGAGCTTCCTGAATTCAAGCTGCCCGAGGCTAAAAATAACTTGGTACCAGGTACAGTCTGATGCAAGCGCTCGGCAACGCGGCTGATCACTGTATAAGGCATCAAATTGCACGGCAACAATAACGTGGTTTGACGCAGACCCCGCTCTTGTCTTTCAGCATCGAAGCCAAAATACACATTTGACTTCTCAGAGGAAGAGGAGGCAGATGAAGAGGAGAACGGAGACGACGATGTGGCTTCTTCTCCAGTGAGGTCGCTCAAAGACGACTTCACCGCAACCGACACCAAGCAGCGCTACAGCGACCACAACGAGGACGACGACGAGGACGACAACGAAGTTTCTTACTCCCCCCCTAAACAGAAGACCACGTAAGGCTGAAAGCACACTGACGCTGCCTCCAGTCCAGCCAGGGACCCCCCAGCCCCCTCTTTCCTATCACCTCTCTACTGGTTGATATCTGCAGAATGCAAAATGACCCAAAAAACATGTAATATATTTTAAATACATTGTTTGTTTGTTTTTCTTCCTTTAAGGTCTGCACCAGCAGCAAAAAAGAAAGAGACAACCAGCATCTTCTCATCCAAGTCAGCCTTCTCTGAAAAGAGCAATGACAGTGGTGAGTAAAGCTCACCGTTGAGTAAACCATCCTGCACCTTCCTCTTTCCCACATGCACATTTGGTCTTTGATATGATTTGATGATGCAAAAGAATTCTAATCAATGTAAAAGTTTACAGCCTGTCATGCTCCCACCCTGCTTTACTCTGTGTACAGTGTAGCTTTTTTTGATTGACATAATGTGAGTTGACTTATAACTTGAATCAATCAATGTACTGGGCAGCCCTGGTTAAACTCAAACAGCAAGAGGATAAAAAGACGGCATGACATAGTGCTGTCA